>OX439355.1:18661019-19386019 GCA_949319445.1 Mythimna lalbum
TAATATATTTCACAACTATACCACTGTATGATTCCTGTGTTCTGTGCACACAACGTCGTCTAGTCCCAAACTAAGCAGAGCTTGTGCTATGAACACTAGACAACTGATAAACATACTTATATTTCTAAATACATACATATTGTAAATAAATTACACCCCGACACAGAACAAATGATCGTTCTTTTCACACAAACATGTGTTTTAGGTGAGAATGGACCACACGTTTTCTGTTATATCAGTCAGGGGCTCAAGCTCTGTTTAGCGTAGGACTAGATGGTGTTGTGTGATAGTTGTGGAGTTATTACCTTTAAAAGATGACACATCGTTTGTGCGGGTTCATGGCGGAGCCGGGCGGACAGTGCCACGCTCGCGCGAACTCTTCGCTGTTCTGGAGCGCGCCGCGAGCGCGGAACATTCTGAGGAGAGTGCTCATCCTCTAGGTCCGACTTCAACGAGTCTTTTGTTGATACCCACACCATCAGCTGGCGGATGGGGAAAATATTATAGGTAATTATTGTAAATTTTAGATTATTAAAGAACTAGCTGTTGCCGGCGGCTTCGACCGCTTGATTGACAAAATTATCCCAAGAGAACATACTTCCCAGATAAAACAGCTATCCTATAAGCTATTTCAGAACATGGTTTATCCGTGTACCAAGTTTTATCTAAATCCATTCATTCGGTTTTGCGTGAAAGAGTAACAAAAAACCATACATACTTTTCACGTTTGTATATTAGGATTAAATTACCAAAAAAAGAGAAAAGATGAAAGAATTATATGGTAAAAAATTGAGTCAATGATAGCGTAACGCGTGACAGGATAGGATAAAAAAAAAACATGGTTCTTTCCATGTTTTTTTTGATGAATTTTTAATTAATCAAGATTTATGGTCCGATGTTGTGGCGCAGCGCAGCTTAGAAAAACTTATACATATTATAATATCCTTATTGTGATATATTGTGCTGATTGAGTACAGAATATATCTGTGCTAACTAGTCATAGTTCCTGTTGTACGTGTGCGAGTGAGAAACAACACATAAGAAATTATAGTTCTCTTATCTGAAAACGTAAATTGGTTTATTTGCCACTCACATTCCCATAAGACAAGAAGAACAGTTGTTCCGGCGTCATGTGCTCGAAGCCGGGCAGCTTCGGCTCTGGGCCGCGTTTCCTCAAGTGATGCTTCAGAGCCGCCAGAGCTTCTCTCAAGCCTCCATTGTCTGCTATGTTCTCTCCTAAGGTTTTTTTGCCGTCTACCTGTAGATTAAGGCATTTTGTTTTACTCAGGACTCTGTTGCATTAAAATTGATTTTGCACGTGAACTTATTCTGAATAAGCTGTGGGCCTAAAATGCTTCCTTGTGGAAAACTCGATGAAATTATTTTCTTATCCTTACTGATTATTTAATATTATCCTGAAGTAATGGATCAAATGCTGGCTTTAAAAACACTCAAAGATAGATCTCTTATCAATATGTTAAGTAGTGTGTAAAGTCCAGTGGCAGTGATTTTAGGTCTAGGTCTCTCTTATTTTCATACAGAGACATATAGATACTTCCCGGCTCTATATGCACCTAATCCAGATGACAACAAATAATAATATTCTTCGTAAAAATATAATTATTATAAATAATATTATTATTTGGTGACTAATTAAATACTAAAACTATAAATTACTAATTAAATACACTAAAAGCAATAACTCCTAACTAAAATATGAAGCAAATACAAAATAATTACATGTTCATCCAGCTCAGGCAGGTAGTACTCGGAGTACTGCTCGACAAAGCAGTGCGTCATGTTGACGAACGAGCTGATCGTGTCGTTGGACCACCACGGCAGCATGTTGCCGTTCTTGTCGAACTGCCGACCTGCGATGTGGAAGTAGGATTCCCAGTAAATATAAAATATGCAACTGAGGAAAGTTTCTGATTGCATAGTCCTAGTATATCGAGTATGTAAGAGTGTCAAATGTTTGGAACGTGAACCGTCATGCTCGTGCTTATGGTTGTGGTTGTTTATAGGGAACTTATCTACTAGATGCATATTCTGAATGGGTGTCAAAACTTAAATGGGCTTCCATCGTGATTCGTTGAAATGATTACTGATAATCATATAGCCTACTTGCAACAATTAAGTAGTAGAATAAAAGCTTTGGGCTATTATTTATCCAAAAGCTTCAAAATACAATTTTCTGAAAATGCTAATTAAGAACTTGAACTTTTTTGAATTAGTAGAAAAGAATTTCCTTATAGGCTTCTTCGAGTGCTTAATTGTTGCAGGTAATATTACACTATCCCTATATAACCCCAAAAGATGTAATCAACAAGCAAAAAAACTAATAAAATAAAAATTTTACCAAAGTTATCGAAGCCATGTGTTATTTCATGCCCAAGAACCGTTCCCAGAGAGCCGTAGTTAAGTGAACTGGACAAAACCAAAATATTAAAGAAAGGTCAGAAAAAATCATCAAAGGTAAATAGTAAGGAACATACTTACTCGAGTCCTAAATCAAAGAAGGGATGTTGTAACATCACCATAGGGACAGCTATAGGAAACATTCAAGTATTAAATAAACTTAATCTACTTTAGCAAAATATAAATAGATAAAATGAAATGCAATATTAACTACAATTTCATAACCACATACACTAAAACTACATATATTAAACTACTTTTCAAATATAAATCTCACACCATCCGAGAACTTGTACAATTGTTTAGACTTACTTATAGTATTTTCTTGAAAAGTATGATACGCGTTAACTTCAGTAGGATCAGTTGCCCAAGTAAAGTTGTTCCCCTCTCTAAACTTATTCAGAACCTTCTTCGTCTTTACTTGATTGATATTGATCATGTTCTCTAAATGTTTTTCAGGATCTATCACTATGCCTTCGTAATATTCTTCTAGTTTTCCATCCTCTAGCAACCAGTCTGGGAATCCTATTAGAGTTTTCATTTCGATTATTTTCTGGAATGTTGCTACCTTGGTATTGTCGTCCATCCATCTTGCTTGTCCAACTAGGTGGGCTAAGGAATTCTTTAGCTCTTCTATCATGGTAATGATCTGAAATTTTTATAACAGGCAATCTGAGGATGTAGCTAACTTGATGGTAAATGGTCGTCTATGGTATTAGAAAACTAGTACCATCACATTATGGCCTTACCATGACGTGTTAAAATGTCAGTCATGCGAGTGAGAACGAAGGATACACTCTATGTAGCTCCAACTCTTTAAATAAGTTTAATATAGGTCGTAAAATGGATCGCGTTAAGAGTTCATGATAAGGCTTCTGTTTGCAGAACGGTAGTTAAGATATCACAGTGACGAGTGACAGGACAGAATGGAAGAAAAAAACGTGTTGCGCTGACCCCAAAAACGTGACAAGGGCAGGAAGATGATGATGAGTTAAGATATCACAGTGATCATGAAAGTTAAATAGGTTTAGATTATATTATGCTATCTACGAGACTATGGGATTCTTGTACGAGTTATCTAGCACCCCATAGCTTTTAAGGTCAGTATTGCGTATCAAAACTTAATACTGCTCCTTACTTCTTACCTTAGGCTTAGTAACATTGAAGAAGTGCGGATCAGCAATGCCATAAGACACAGCCATGCCCAACATATCATTAACGGCGTTAGCGCACTGCAAGCTGCGCGGCGGGATGGTCTCATGCGTGTGAGTCTGTTCATACGCGCGCTGGAACAAGTCGCGCAGCTCCGTCGTTGTGTGGACTGACATTACTTCTACCACCTGAAGAAATTAAACAGTAGAATTTGGTTGAATGGTCGAAGCAAAAGAAGAAAAGTTGAATGCGCAAGGATAAAGAACGAAAAAAATGACAATGCAATGGTATAAAACCAACTTAGCGTTAGATGAGTACGGGTTGAAGATGAAGGTGAAAGTATTATAAAAGTTTAATGGAGATTAAGATTATTTTACAAATACTGCTGGATGATTAGATTTAATAAATCAAGTAATACAAAACAACAAACTATCGCAAAATATTTTATGTTTATCGTGACGAAATCTAACATCAACCTCACACAGCTTCAGAAAAAAAATGTGCTAGGTATAGTAAAACATACGTACCTTAATCCAAATATAAAGTTCCAGTATCACAGGAGGGGTTTTTGAAACATAAGCGGCCATCAACGACATATACTTCAAATCAGGTTCAGAGACCAGTATTTTATCATTTTCAAAGTCCAACACAGTATTACTAACATTAAACAATCCTTCTAAATATTTCTTCCATATTGGTGAAGCTGTACCATTGTTGTTTTCAACGACGGAGTCTGTGTGACTTTGTATTTCATCTACTGTATATTCGGGTATATTTTGATAGTCATCGTCATCTAATTCTGTTGAATTGTCTGATTCTAACTGAAAATTAATCAAATCGTAATTTATTAAAAATAACACTTTTACAATGGCCACATTCAGATAGGTGCATGGTTATCATCATCATCTTTTGTCAAAAATTTCATTATAGAGTTAGACCTCCCCCAAGCATCATCGACCAGCGCAGTTCTAAACGAGAACCGAGTAACTTATTTGTAGTATTTATTCTTTAGTTTTGCGAAAAATCATATATGTGTAGCTTTAAAACGGACAGGTCTACGTTTTAATCACGACTTTAATAGAAATTGCATGAAACTAATTTCTTGTCATCGATTGTTCTATCGCACGTTTCACATGTCACACGCGAATATTGCATATTATAAAAAGCTGTTGGGTGGGTTCTAGCTCAATAATTATATGGGTACTATACTATGTTATTAGCTATTCAATCTATGATTATTATACTAGATATGGTAATCTAGCGTACGAAACCACATTATTGGCGCCAGTAGAAGCAATATTTATAAACTCATTAAAATTAACGTTAGTTCAGCATATTTTATGTAGCAGAACAATGTACATTGGTCGAAAATTCAGAGTTGCAAACAAAAGTATAATATCAATAAGTAATTCGAATTAATAACTCGAAATGAATTAGAGTTCTTTTCCAATAAAACCATCAGTCAAGATTAGTTTTTCGCAATATGAGCAAAATTTTAAGATGAGAGCTAAACACTCCCATTAAATATTGGTTTTAAATAGCAAAATAACGATAAAATCACTTACCTCGTAAATATCGTTGCTTATCTCATAATATTCATTCGCAGTCAAAATGATATTCTGATCTAGTTCAACTTCAGTTAGTTTAGAACTTTTGACAGCATCTTCTTCTAAAAGGAATAGTTTCATTAGCTCTGCATAAAATATCTTATGTATGTGAGCTATTTTCTCTTCATCTACGTCAGCTTTATCATTGCGAGGTTCAATTTTGTAGAGAAGATCTGTTGTTTTTGTTATAAAGTTTATTAGATCCTTTAAGTTTCTTCTGCCATTATGGCGTTTTCTTTCGGTATGTGTACTGTAATAAAATATAATGATTTTTTTATTATTTTATTTCACTTTGTTTTTTTTTAATGTTTTAGATATTTTACTCAGTGAATTAATTTCATTTGGTTTTTCATGTGAATATTGCAGTGACTTGCTCTTTGTCCTCATAAAAGTAGTTGTTCTTAATATTGTGCAAAAAATCACGGAATTATTACCTCGGAAAAGGATTAGTGGCCTCAGGCGATCCCATTACGAGTCTGTATACAGAAGAATTCTTTGGATCCGTAAAGATATCAAAACCTATAAGTACATCCATACCAATCTGTGTCTTCACCTTGATGACCGTATCCAACCAGTCAAAGGTATAAGCAGAATAGTCAAAATCTTCAGTTGCGTTTATAAAAGTTGGGAATGGAGGGAGGCCTAGTGTTTCTAGGATGGCTATTACTGGTTTTAATCCTCGTTTGTCTAGTGTCTCTGAAATGAAATGATTATTTAATATTTTTATTTTTATTTGTGGTAAGTTTACTCTTCAACTCAATCTTGACTTCTGGTAAGAGACAGATGATATCAACGATCAAAGGAGTGATCGAACTCAGAAGATACCTGTTCTCTCTTCTTAAAGCAATATCTTTATAAATACCACTTTTAGACATTTATAATTGGGTAATTGATTGATAGGCGTTCAATTCGCGTTGAAACAAATAAAATATTACTGATTGTTTGAATTTTATAACAATGACGTGTTTCTAATTGAAAAGGTCAACACTTGAACTTAGGCAAGGCCAATTACTTCTCACAGAAAAATGGTTTTCGGCACGATTATAATTTCAACGATTTCTTCGATACATACTTTCTTGGACGTACGTAGTTAATAGTATAGAATTCTCCACATAGCACTCTTGACTGCTTGAGATTCAATTCATTACAAATTTTATTGGTCTGGTCTTGATGGTACTAAGACTAGGTATATGAAGATGTTATCAAAATATTAAAGCAACGATAAATATTGGAACATCAACCGTCTACTCACCCGTATTCATACACCCAAGGAACATATCCTTAGCTTGCTGGACCGCCTTGGGCTGGTTAGAGGTGTTCCTGTTGAGAAAGTCTCTCACGATGGTGTAAACCTTGGTTTGCTTATCTCGGAACCAGTCATAGGACCTGTAGGCATCTGGTCTGGGATGGTCAGAGCCCCAGTTGCCGCAAACGTACTGGGAAAGAGGAGTTTGGTTAGTGTAGTGTCCTTTCCAAAAACAAAATTGAGAGGTTCTGTCATCTTCTTCCCTGGAATTTGATGGTACAGAATAAAGTAAGATGGCCAGCAAATCATATAGTATTAATTAGTACCTTGCAGAAGGAAACTTTCAAGCGTTAGTAATACAACAAACTGTATATTATAGTATACATATTAATGTATTTAATAAAAACAATTGAAAGCAAAAAGCATCAGTGTCTACATGTTGTTACTACATTGTGTGTATCTACGAGTGTGTATGCCATGCCAAATAAAATAGTTTTCTTTCTTTCTTTCTTATTTCAAAAAGGTATTTAACCTTTCGAATACCGTAATTAGAGACACAATAGAAAGACAATGAGAGAGCGAACTTATTGTCTTTTTATTTTAATATCAGTACCTGATAGAAATTTTCGCAAGGATTTGCGCTCATGTCCATGGAAAGCGCAAGATTGGCAGCTGAGCGTAAGCATTCTGCGCTTCTGCATATCTTTGGTGGCTTCCTGTGTATTGCTAATGCGTCTAAAACAAACGATGTCTTATAGTTATTCTATGGTTTATTTACGAATAATTCTAGCAGGACTGTAATCTAATAAAAGAGGCCTATCTAGGTTTTGAGATGACGTCAACATCCGTTATAAATATATCATACAAGGATCCGTCGTTTTATTTACTCGAGTTCCATGAAGCATTGTTATTTTTGTAATGATTCTATGATCTAGTGATTGACCGCTATCCTTCTGATGGTAAGCAATGATCGCACTAGTTTATTAAGAGTCTATTCACTCTAATTCCTGTTTATCTATGATCGGTAATGAATATTTAAAGAAATACCATCCATTAATCACATTTCAAAACCTTGGTATATAAAAGTAGATCAAAACAATGAAACGTATTTTACAGAACAAAATACGACTCTAGATTAAACAAACTGCAAACGACGCTAATGTTGCCTTTGCTTCTCCATAATTCAACGAAACATAGTGCTTTTGGGTCGAAAGCAACTTGGACTAAGTACAAAATACACTTCGGTACGAGTAACATTTAGTATTTTATTTAGAAAGACTTTTGTATAAAATACTGGCATATTACTGTAGGTGCAATCTAAACTAGAGTAGTATTTCTAGTACCTCCTCAGCTATTTCTTGGCATTATCAACTGTATGCTTGCACTTTTTGAGCCTTCAATTTACATATAGAGGTCGTTGAAATGATTTACAAATTGCACCAAATGCCTGCTTGCTTATGTTATATAAGACTAGACGCTTTTGCTTGCTTTTATAATGTTATGGATGACGGCATAGCTTTGACCCTCATACAAGGTTTGTTTTCCCTAAAGGGAAATTGCCCTTTAAATATATCACGCATTCCTTTGTTAATATTTTCTAAAGATCACTTTGCTACTCGTATTTAATATAATTTGGGCGGTTTCGATTTTCAGTGTTTGTGCGGCGTCTCTCCGCAGATCATATCCCACCTTCTATCCTGCATCATGTGTCCTGTTACCTGTTCACGTAGGGACCTAATGACAGCATCAGTGGACGGCGTTACCGTGGCCGAATACTAGCCAGGCAAGGAATTTAGCTAGTTTTGCCATCGACACGCTAAGAAGAATCGAATTCGAGATTACCTGATCTGCGAATGTTTACTAGTTTCATTTAGGGATTTAAAAAAAAAAAAACAAAATTACTGGTATAAACGAAGCGAGTGTTTTCATTGCCAGGACGTTAGCTTCAACTACTTTTTTAAATTTTTATGCGAACGTAAGTAGAATGCCTGGAGGTTTTTACCTCGGTTTACAGTTACTGTAGATGAAGTTTAAAAAGTAAATATATTTAGGTAATAATATGTACAAAAGTAGTTTACCTATTAAAAATAGTACGTATATAGGATTACTTTGATAGGTAAACTGTTTTTTTTGGCAAATAACTGAAAAGTTGCACCATAGATAATAATAATAATGAGTGGCTACTATGTTTTATATTTTTAAATGTTTTTTTTTTTATATTTAAATATTTAAAAATATAATTTTTATGTGTACGGATAATAAAGGAAATAATGAGTGAAGTACAAATCAGTTTTTTTTCTTTTGCGACTAATATTTGTAAACAGCCCAGCTAGACAATAATTAATCGTTGCGTCGAGTTACTCGTACATCGACTAAATGAATGCATCCGTTTTGTGGTCTACGAATGATCTTTGTACATGCAACATAATATCACTTACTTAGACCTCGCTTTTTAGCTACATATAGCAACTAAAACTTTAGGTCTAGGCTAGGTCATCTTATACTTTTTAGGGTTCCGCACTCAAAGGGTAAAAACGGGACTCTATTTCTAAGACTCCACTGTCCGTTTGTCTATCGCCAAGCTGTATCTCATGAACTGTGATAGCTAGATAGTTAAAATTTTCAGAGATAATTCATTTCTGTCGGCGCTATTGCAACTAAATATATGAAAAAATAAAATAAATTTGCACACTGACAACGTTGCCGGACTGTATTACTAACATCATAAACAACAACTTTTGTTCTATGACTTTTTACAAAACATATTTATTTATTTATTTTACTATTTATGTACACACAAAAAACAAAAAATATCACACATAATTCATTTACAATAAACAGACCAAAATCAAGTTTTTGTTGTTCTAATGATAAATGATATTTATTTTGCAAATAGGTTTAATATACACTTTTACACATCAATTTTTTTTTTCTTTTCTTCTGTTTAAGCTAGATGAGGCCGGTGTTTCCTAGCTGACTACCCTGAGAAGAAGTACCGAAACAAACTCAGGGGTTCTAAACACAACGTCTACGTCTACAACTACGTCTGTATCTGTATGACACGACGAAAGCACATCAAGCACCCCCGCCCCTCGATCTCCGCTCCCATCCGCTGTTGTACTATGTACCTATCGCTTGTTTCCGTATTTTGATCATTCAATTTAAATATTTTTTTTTTGTATCAAAATCTGATGATTTAAAATATGATAAATTTTTAAAAGTCATAGAACAAAAGTTGTTTTTTATGATCATTGTTAGTAACATAATTCTGAGGTTTTAGATAAATGAAAAATTAAAAACTCGCTCACAAAGGGTTCCGACCACCCTTCGTGCGCGAGCCTGACTCGCACTTGGGCGGTTTTTAACCCTTCAGATACCGTCAATTAGAGACACAATAGTAAGACAATAGGTGCGCGGCCACCGGTGGTCGCTTGGGGATTCATGAATTAATAAAAGGTGATGATGAAGATTTTTATTGCAGAAAATCATTTATCTCATTACCATCTCCCTAGCATTTTCCCAACTAGCTTGGGATTGGCTTCCAGTCTAACCGAATGCGGCTAAATACTCGTGTTTTACATGGTCATCGTCCTAATAGTACTTAGTAAACATACTTACATAAAATAGTAATGATTATAAAAGCTATCAGTAACAGGATAAATATTATTATAATGACTATAAACGGTAATCTCTTCTTATATTTTCGCCTGAACCTGAAAGGAAAATATTTGAGTCAGCACAAATCGCTAAGGTTTAAACATAGTTATTTAATCCATAGTAAATTAAGGTAAATCTTTTGAATTTGGACTGGTATTAGTTTCTTCAGGTTATTCGAAAGAGTTACCGTGGCCCTAGAACGCAAAGGAGATTAGATTCATTTAAATAAAATGGATTAGGACGGAATGGAATGGAACGGAATGGAATTGAATTCTTAAATAGTTTTGTTTCAAATTGTAACTAACCTGGATGTTCTAGAACCGACCGCTATAAGATAGCCTGACTCTCTTAAGTCATTGCCGTTCTTCAGTGGAGGAGTGTTGGGTTTAGCACTGCTGGCTGCACCTGTGGAAGAAGGACAATGTGTGATTACATAGAACTACATTCACTAATTTCTGAAAGATAATCAGGTTCAACGTTTTTTTGTGATTTCGGTCAGTTTTGGGAGAATAGATGGCAGGATTGTGTGAGAAGTGATATGAAAGAAAAAGGAGTTAGTGATAGCGTGACGAGTCAACGAGTGTAAGTACAGAATAAAACGGGACTAGGGCAAGAAGATGATGATGGTCAGTTGGTTTAAAGTTCATCAGACAGCATTAAAGTTAATGTAACATAAATTCGAACAATTTAGAATTCCAAAATAGAAAAAAAAAAACTTTTATCATACTTTATTCGTTATGACGTGACGGAACATTAGAAGTTTTTATTTATATGCTTTGGTGGTATGTATGTGTAGTAGGCACGGAGTAATACTTACTCCGTGGTAGTAGGTATTGCGCTTGTACTGTACTGTATGATAGCTGCATTTTCGTTTCACAGGTCTTTTTAAATAAAGCTACGGTTACCTATGTAGCGGGTTTATGCTAAGGCATAAAATTAACCCTTCAGATACCGTCAATTAGAAACACAATAGTAAGACAATAGATGCGCGGCTACCGGTGGTCGCTTGGGGATTCATGAATTAAGCAGACCTCTATGGTCTTGTTTTGACTATACCGACATGACAAGTTTGTAAATAAGAAAGACAAAGAGGCCGTTTTGGCGGGATTTGTTGAGTGAAATTCTGGCTATTTATTTTTATTCCGGCAGGCTGGCAACCTGGGTCTTTATGTCAAGGGTGAATAGGTTGCTGCTAGGCAAGCGTACTCACTCACTACCATTGTCGGCCACATCATCGCTTATCATCAGGTGAGATAGTTGTCAAGCGCAAGCTTATCAGTAATAAAATAATAATAATAAGAACTTCACAAATTGATCCCTAGTGATGTAAAATTGGTATAGTTTTGTTTCTCAAGTGTTTTACAACTGAAAAATAGGTGGAATCATTGAAATAGGTCTGGATCTCCTTAAAATCGAGCTGACAATTTTATTGTGGTATTGTCTACTTAAGCAAAACTAGCTCAGAGAGATAAACTTGCAGCCAAATATTGCAGAAATTAGAATTTTTTACATTGAAAGACGTGACATCCACCAATCCGTACTGGGTCCTCGTGGTATATTATGGCCCATTCCTTCCACTATGGTTATTTGCTTCATGCTTCTACTAGAGAAGAGGCCTGGGTTCCAGTAATGGAAACATTATAAGGTCGAATATTCTATACATTAAACTCATAAACCGCGCCAAGTCAAAACAAAAAGAAGCCAAACTTTACCTACATCCAAATTCGGTGGTCCAAAGTAATATTTGATTCCGTCCACTAGTTAAAAATATAGTGACTCTCATCATGGTACAACCACACACAAAATGTACGAATTATCAGCGAAGCTTTGAGATTAATCTACACAGCGACCGATGTTAGCGCGGCTTATTAACGAACTAAACCATAATAGTACGTACTCTATGAATTAAACTGTCTAAGCCAATTGTTACAGTAGATATAGAGATATCAATTTTACAGTACCTACAGTTACTACAACATTACGACATATTTATTTGCAGCATCGAGCTTAAGAGATGACTATACAAGGCGCCAGATAAACTAAAGTACATTGACCTATGGCGTCAGCGACTATCGCAACCCAGTGCTGGGCACGCCACAATTATGGCGGTAAGTCTCCGAGTGGCTGGAAAGACCTCACGGCGTCCTCACATTTCGCATGACGCAGGTTCTCACCAGATATGGTAAGTTCGGGAGGTTCCTGCACCGAATTCGTGCGAAAGTAACACCCAGGTGTTGCCACTGTGCGGAACGCGAGGAGGATACGGTGGAGCATACAGCGGATGTGTGCCCCGCTTGGGCAGAGCATCGCCGTGCCCTCATGGGGGCGATCGGCGGCGGCGATCTCTCGCGCCCACCCTTGGGACAGGCCATAGTCCGGAGCGAGGACGAGTGGCAAGCGGTCGCCTTTTTCTGCGAAGCAGTAATGCTAGAAAAGGAGGAAGCCGACCGCATCAGGCAACGGCGCTCCCGCCACCGCCGGGATTCCGATCCCGGTTTCCGGCCATCTTGACGGCGAGCAATGGGTACCTAATGGCTCGCTGTCCGACCGTCCGGTAACTGTCCGGACCGAGCCCAAGTCGTCGACCATGCGCACTGTTCCCTCTAGGGCATTCAAACTCCACAAATACAAATGTTAAAAATTTTTGGTAATTAATATATATTGTGAAGAAAAATAAATAAATGAAAAATTGGCTAGCTAATTGTTGGAATCAAATTTTTATAAACACTTGCCTCTAATGAACTTTATTTTATCTTTTTGTTGTTTTTTCGATACTTGTGGTTACCTGGTACCTAACTTAAAAATAAACGAGTAACGTAATGGCGACATTAGTATTATGTTTTTCAATGATTTAAATTGTTGATTCTAAATTCAAAAAAGCACGTGTGTTTCCCGCCCATTTTTTTTTCAGTCTACTTTTACGCGCGATCAAGCTCGCGTTTTAAATCATCGATCGTTACGTATTGAAATTAATGTAAAAAAAAAATATTTTTTTTGTGAGGTCGAAATAGTAGAAAAGGATTAATTTTTAATTTCATTGAATTTACAAGCAATCAAAAAGTTAATTGATTTTTTAAATCAATTTTCCATTTTATGTTGTATAGCCTGATCGCGAATAAAAGTTATTAAAACTGGTTTAAATTACTCAAAGTACGGACTCCGAAAGCCATAAAAACAAAAAATCAAACAGACCGAGTTTTTTTTATTTATGTATTTAATGGCAGCAATTTACTTTTCTCCGCAGAAAGTGGCCAGTGTTTTATTAAGGATCCTAATCTTTGACGTTAATTAAAAATATTGCTTTCTAATGTTACGGTTTATTTAAATCATAATTATTAATAGCGTTGTACAGTAGTTTTGTAGCTTATTTCAATAAAATTTTATTAAACTTATATTTTAGGTCCGAATTTTATGTATTTTTAGTTAAAAAAGTACCCACCTCTTGTCTTTGGTCCGAATACTAAAAATGTTTCTGGAGTTTTTTATGTGATTTTTTCGAGTAAAGTGGCTATTTTATTATACGCCAATTGATTTCTAGCAGAGACTATAATGTAAAATTATTGTGGTTTTGTATCTCAAGTGTTTGGATAAAATGTAGAATTGAACAATTTATAGAATTTGTAGAATCATTGAAATAGGCGCAATCCCGGTGAAATGGAGCTGAGAATTGTGTTATAGTGTTGACTACCTCAGTGAAGTTTATCAAGAAGGATAACTCGATACGTTTGGTGCCAAATAATACAAAAACATTGGAATAGGTTAGATCCGTATTCTGCTGTTACTACGAAATATATTATCGTTATAAACTCATCGCGCAAGTAAACATGGACTTCTTTTTCTTTTATTTTATTTTAAATTGTTTATAGGCCCGCGCTTGACTATCTCAATGGTGGATAGCGGCTATTCCCTTAGCCAAGTGCCAAGTGGTAATGGCCCCGACTTACGAGTTGTAGGTCGCGAGTACAAACCCAGTCAGGCGCATTACTTTATGTAATTTATTTCATAGAACTAGAACCAAAATTCGAAGACATGTGACATTCACCAACCCGCACTGGGCCCGCGTGGTGGATGAAGAAGAGAGGATAGGCCGTAGCCCATCCTCTCTTTCATCCTTTCCTCGCCTTAGTCCCAGCAGTGGGAGCATTTAAAGTCTAATTATTATACAACATTATTTTTAGTATATACGAAACCTGAATATTGTTTAAAACCTGAGATTATTCAGAATCAGTAACTGAATCGATTGCAATAGTTTTTGCATCATGTTATATTTTTTCCTAAAAATATTTAAAAGGGTCATAAGTTGGATACCATACCACCGACACTAAGTACAACACAATTCACGGCAGGTCATAGAGAGCATTAGGATAACAGCGGGGTGTAAGCGCAAAACAACCTCTCAGTCACCTGGATGGCCTCGTGGCTGTGTATTTTTACTGTCATAACAGGCTTAATTCATGAATCCCCAAGCGACCACCGGTGGCCGCGCATCTATTGTCTTACTATTGTGTCTCTAATTGACGGTATCTGAAGGGTTAAAACTTTGTGATTTTTCATGATACTGTTATAAAATTTTGTTCGTTGAAAGTGGCGCCAGTGACTGAAAAGTTGAAAGGGAATCGTTTGACTTAGTATGGTCATGTGAAAAGGACTAAAGGTGCTAAAAAAGTTATGAGTTTACATGTGGATGGATGGAGGGGGAGAGGGGGGCCAAAGAAAAGATGGATGGATTGTGTGAGAAGTGATATGAAAGAAAAGGAAGATTCTGTCTCTGGCTGTAATTTTATCTATAATATGTATGTGTTTAGAAATATATAAGTATGTTTATCAGTTGTCTAGCACACATAACACAAGCTCTGCTTAGCTTGGGACTAGGCGGCGTTGTGTGATATTTATGTAATATTTATTTATTTTTATTTTTTAGTGAACGTGTTGCGCCGACCCCAAATAAAACGGGGTAAGGGCAGGAAGATGATGACAGTTATAAAATTTTGCATAAAAATACTAGATGCGTGTTTCGGATTTTGCAAATACTAATACAAATGTTGTATAAGTAGTGTCGGTAGCCACTTTGTAGTTAGTATTCATTTTACCTTGAAAATAGCGATGAACAGTGCAAAAAACATGTTTTAAGTTATTCCGTTGGTCAAGTACGTTGGACGTAGGAACTAGATAAAATCTTTTTGCTAAGCCTGTTTAAATGATTTACGATAGCTTAAACGAAAGCTTTGTAAGCCAAGAATACTTCTAGCTGCCTGAATTATGTGAAACTTTTAGGTAGATTTTTGTGATATTTTTATGGCAAGCTAGTTTTTCCTAGTGTCTTATCTCTTGTAGCCTATAACACTGCATAATTTCAGTTTTTTAGTAAGTATAAAAAAATCGTAACTGTATTGAAAAACGTCGTTTGGTACATATGGAAAGTCACTGCAGCATTCGGCTCCATAACACCCTCACCAATGGCTCGGGTGAATTTCGTTTCAGTGGCAATGACTAACCTTTTTCAAGAGGTGAGTAGTTATGCCAGGGTTTCGAGATTGTACGAAAGACTGTGACCCTGGTAAAGAGCAACTCAAGGAACACAGCTGGGTTTTAGTCAGTAAAAATCAAATTCCAACCAGAGCGAGAAATGTCATTTGATGATTTTCCACGTTCTTTATCATAATTGACTAGCTTTTACCCGCGGCGTTGCCCGTGTACATAAAATATGCTCTATGTCACTCAGGATTAATTCATGAATCCCCAAGCGACCACTGGTGGCCGCGCATCTATTGTCTTACTATTGTGTCTCTAATTGACGGTATCTGAAGGGTTAAAGCAGCTTTCTATCGGTAAAAATTTTTAGCGATCGGACCAGTATTTTCATAGATTATTTCCTACAAAAAAAAAAACAAACAAACTTACCTCTTTCTAATATTATAGTTGATAATTGATATGATCACGTTTTATTGCTATATCACATGATGCAAATATGCAAATCAATAATGTAAGTGATGATCAATAACCTAAATGTTGACTAGAGCCATAAAGATTATTAAAATTTGAACAGAATCGATTGGACAGTTCCTACTCCAATTGTAAACATCGGTTCACATTTCTGTTGTTATTTACATCTTAGCACTCGTATGTAGAATAGATATAGAAAAAAGAGAATTGATGGACTGGTATGATAGTTATAAGCGGTATACACAGCCAGTCTTTCTACAAATACGTAGACAGAGGTATTATTCCTCTTGTTCATTATCTTATCACATGACTTGCACGAGCCAACGGAACTGGATGTACTTTTTACATATCTATAGACATGCTAAGTAAAGTTCTGCAGATGATTGTGTTTGTCAGTCAGTTTTAGATTTCTTTAGAGGAACTTATGTTCATAAGTTTTTCCACCAGTTTTTTTTCTATATATCTCATTGTGAAAATGAAGGAAAAATGAGTTTGAAATGAGGAACAATGACGGATTTTAAGGTATAGATTTTTACAGAATATAACTACAGATCGATGTCTTCATTTGATGAAACACCTTTATGAATATATTTTTATTATAAATTTAGTTTCCTTTGGTCACATCATTACTATTAAAAACTACTGATTACATCCAACTTTTTTTTATTATTGATCGGTTCGTGTTTGACCACCATCTCACCTGATGGTCGACGATGCTGCACGCTTGCCTAGAAGTAACTTATTCACTTTTACTTAAAAGCCCCTAAGTTTTAGCTATCTGGAAACGCAGGTTCCGGCAGGGTATTCCGCTCTTTCACTTTTTTATTAACCTTACAGAAAAAGTCAGGCAAAAAACTAGAAAGCTTATGGAAACTACAAGTATTTAACCCTGACGTGCTTGATAGTTCACAGATAGAAAAGTTAGTCAAAAAATTGAGAACGCGTCGACCAACATGGCTGTTTTTTTTTGTAATATGTATATGTTTGTTTGTAGGGATGTTTTTTTTGGAAAATCCCCGTCGATTAAATTGCACTCGACTGAAAATGTTTAGAAAATACTTCTAAATTGTAACGTAAATATAGTGTGTAAGTTTGTAAACTTTAAGGTTCCCCGAAACGATCTATTGCGATTGACAATATTTGAAGAATAGAATATTAGAATATTAACAAACGTTTGAAGCAATTTATTGTCAATACATTCATAATTATTTATATATTTATAGGTATATACTTTATTGCCCACCAAGATTACAAAACAAAAAGAAAACCTTATAATACAAAAAATACAATTGGCGGCCTTATCGCAATAGGCAAATTTCTTCCAGGCAATCTAGAAGAAACAGCTCTGGTCGTTCCTGGTCGTTATTATTCATGTAGAAATTGACAATTTAATCGTTTCGGGGTTTCTTTAAAAAACGGTATACTTACGGGCAACCGTAGGTCCCATAACATCGCCATCTTCCCCCGACCAGGCGTTCATTTTCAAAACTTTATCTTCATTGGTACCAAACACAAACTTATAAGTTTCATTGTTAACTTTTGTAGCTCTTTAATTGCAAGTTTTATTTAATTTAAATTCACATGATAAGGCTTTTCGTTATTTTAATACCTCTTTATTAAAAACAATTATTCAAAGAATGTTATTTCAGGAATTTTCTTTCATTCCACACAGTTATTTTCGAACAAATTATTTTTCGATTCGCCCGATACCAAGCAAAATCATTCAACAATTATTTTATTATGCAAAACTATTTTGGTTGTTATACTTTGCTGGTTACTCTAAAGTCTCACCAGCCACATCATAATAATCCCGTCAATGTATTACAAACGATGTATTTCGATCGTCATTTGTTTAGTTCGGGCTACATTGCCTCGTGGTGGCGTTTGGCTTACTGAAAGCGCGCTAAGCTACTGAAACTTGTCTGTAGTTTTAGTAAGGTGACCATAGTTTAGGTCACTTGTAGTATTTTGAAGTATGCTTTTAGGGCGACTATGATAAACTGTTATATTTGATATTTTATTTATTAAGGAAAGCTTTGAAGAAAATTAATTGTGTGCACAATATAATAACAGTTGGGTTGGATAACTCTTGTTTTAGTGTCTGGTCATCTGAATGGGGCTGTGCTTTTCAAATGCGAAATAAAATACAGGGTGCTTATGACTCCGGGCAGCTCTGGAAAGCCGTAAATGCGTTCCATCGTCGACCACATCGTCGCTTTCCATCAGGTGAGATAGCGGTCTAGCGCAGACCTATCAGCAATAAAAAAAATATGGCCAGACAGATATAAAAACCGTAAAATGTTGGTTTTAAAATAATAAATGAATCCTCGGATAAATATTCATGATGATATTACTAATTGATAAAGTATCTCTTATTGGCCCCAGATTATAGTTTTCGAAATGTAATTTATTGAATACGGCATACATAACTCTATAGGTGTCCAGATTAATGACACTCCCTATCAACTCCTCTGTCCTAAATTTCTCATAAATGATGGCCACCATTCTACCCGGTTCACAGGACAGTGGTGATGTGCAGGCTAGCACGCGATCGCTAGTGATGTGCCACTCTGGTATCGATTCAACGACAATAAACCGTAACTGTCTCCATTCAATGCACGACAGATTGCTTCGAAGCTCTGTTTACTCACAGCCACCGCATGCCCCTATTTTATTGTTTATTCTTTCCTGTTATCAAGGTCGAGCGGTACTTATGTAGGGTTACGGTTTTTTAATATGGTCGTAAATATGAATGACATTTGTAGGTCAAAGCAGGTTTTCTTTTACTTACCTATGCGTAGATTTTAGGACTACCACGTATATTCCTATACAACGTGTAACGTTAAATGCGCAAAACCTTACACCCCAAATGATTCTTAATTCGATTGACCTAATTATGTGAGAAAAAAAATTATTAAAGGTTTTATGTGCAGTTTTAGTTTGTTTAAAATTCATTGCATTGAAATAAGAACTTTTATCCCGCGTATGAGAAAATTTTATTGGACTACAACTATTTGTGTTTGTTTACCTATTTGGGCGAGTTGGCGCACGTGGTGGCTTACTTTTTCATAAATAGACCGGTCGACGTTTTTAATGAAGATTTAAAAACAAAATATAATTTATATTAATAAGTGGTTTAATTGATTCTGCTCGTTATTTTGATCAAACTAATTTTAGGTTTTGCGCATTTAACGTTACACCTTGTATACGGGCTGATCGTCAATATAAAGAAGCATCTATTTTATGTAGTTTAATTTTGAGCTTATGCCACCATCTGCATCAGGCTGCTTGATAAGTGAAGTTTTTGTGTTCGGGTTTTTTTTTATACAAGTATTTATTTATAACCGTTGTGATGTGTATGCCGAATAAAAGTATTTCCATTCTATTCTATTTATCTCAGTACCTAGGTACCCTTTTTTTTTCGGTGGGAAAATCATCTAATGACATCCCCCGTTCTTGGCCGGAGCGGTACTGACTAGAAACCTACTCCAGATCCTTCGTTGCCTTTCGTACCGGGGGCTGAGCTACCTTTCAGAGCTAACCCTGCTGTTGAGCTGGGCCCTTGCCGTTGATCTCAGTACGAATGAAGGACCAAAGCTAACTTGCAGAAGGCCCCCCTGACACATTGACACTTTTCATGAAATGTGGTATTAATTGACGATTATCCCTGAACGCGCTATGTTAGTGCATCAGATTTATGGGAAACTATTGCGATATGTTTTATACGTATACAAGTATTATTATTATTTTATTACTAGCCCAGCTGGGTTAAAACCATCACGATTTTCCACTTTTCTTTTCCAATTCATAAGAGAATCCTAGCCCCCTAGCCAAGTCCAACCATTTATTTTGTTTTGACCACATGACTGAGCGTTGAAATTAAGTCATTCCCGTACATTTGAAGATTTCTACAGAGTACAGGTCACCCTGCCATTTTTATTGTGGACGCCCATGTTGCCGGGACAGGGCACGAATCCTGTACCTACTACTTACTTGTAGTACTTTTTTAATTCCTATAAAATATATTCGTGAAATACATTTTAAGAATCGTCTCTTCGAGTATTTTAATTATATTGTGATTATATTTGGCTACATATCACGTGACTATAGCATGACTTAATTATTCTCCACGGGGGTAGTCTGGTAAAACTAATCTCTAAGCAATAAAAAACTAAAACCTAATGGCCATTCTTAAAAATCCATTACGTTCCAGATTTTCATTGCTACGTAAATTTCGCAGGCGTGGTGATGACTACTTTACGCTATAAACTTTTTTATAACGACTAAAGTTAGGTTACCTAGGACACCTAAAACATCACTAGGACTGGTCGATATTCTCAAATGAATATTGCATAGTTATTTTGTGATTAGAGTCTTTAAGTCAACCTAATGTCCAAGTAGGCCAAGTGGGGTTTGACGACATAACACGGGACCTACTTAGATATTCCTTCTTAGAACCTTTTAGAGAAATTACAGCTTTTAATAAAATATGGGTCTTTCTGTCTCGAAGTTATCTTTACTCCATCTGTTTAGGTAGTTAACTAAATGTAAACTGTATGTGAATGTGAATGTGAAGAGTAAAATCTACAAGTCCGTGATAAGGTCTGTCATACTGTATGGATCAGAATGTTGGGCTGTGAAAAAGGCGGATGAAAAAAGATTGCATGTAGCGGAGATGAGAATGTTAAGATGAATGGGTGGTGTGACGAGAATGGATAAAGTAAGAAATGAGTATATTATATAAGTGGAAGTTTGAAAGTGGCGATAGTGACTGAAAAGTTGAAAGGGAATCGTTTGTCATGATATGGTCATGTGAAAAGGAGGGACGAAACGCATGTTGCTAAAAATGTTATGAGTTTACATGTGTATGGGTGGAGGGGGAGAGGGAGGCCAAAGAAAAGATGGGTGGATTGTATGAGAAGCGATATGAAAGAAAAAAACGTGTTGCGCCGACCCTAAATAAAACGGGGCAAGGGCAGGAAGAAGATCATGATTTTACAGTATCGATAACTTACTTAACCCTTCAGATACCGTCAATTAGAGACACAATAGTAAGACAATAGATGCGCGGCCACCGGTGGTCGCTTGGGGATTCATGTATTAAATATAAGTAAAATACTTTATTAAATGCTATGTTTTCCATTTAAAAGTAGTTAGGACGTTGTAAATCTATTTTGAACATAAGCCAAGATTTTTAATATGATTGATCTCAAATGTATGATATCCCGATAAAGTTCGGTACTAAGCAACTTTTTCTTAAATTGTATGCAACTTTAATTAATTTATTAAAATTTCATGCCTCTCAATACTAAAAAGGTGAACTTAGTGCCTAAGGCATTTTCTACCAGTCAACCAAGGGTGGTAACAAGGCAGGCTTAAAAAGTATAGATAGGAAAAAGTCTAAATGAAATTAGTTAAATAAATAAACTAAAATAAATATTATTAATATAATGAACATCTAATTATTTTTATTTCAAACTTCATTTTTACTGTCCGTTTTTTCAAATACAACGCTTAATACCAGCTAATACAAACTTTCTTATTCAGGCCTCCCCAAAAATTACCCTAACGACAGATTCTCAAGCGATAACATTCCAAAATTACGCTCATTACAAATAAACTCTTGAAATACAATCGTTACAACTACCAACTTCAACCATACAAAATCCATTACGTATTTACGTTATAGGTCTGTAGGAACCCTAACGACTTCTGTATGACCTAGGGTTTACCCCAGCACGCTATGTTTGTACTATGAGGCTTGATTAATGGCTACCCCTCCATATAGACCTGTCAATTATTGAGATATGACGAGGGAATGCGATGGTCGGTAGGTAACAAGGAGTTTTGAAGAAATTTCCGTCATTATGCTATCGGGCTAACGAGGTTAGATAAATATAATTATGGTAAACCAACTTTTGCCTGCGACTTCGTCCGCGTACATAAATAAAATATAGCCTATGCCACTCAGGAATAAAACAGCTTTTTATCGGTGAAAAAATTTTAGTAATCAGACCAGTACTTCCAGAGATTAATTATAAAAACAAACTTTACCTCTTTATTACATTAGTTTAGAGTGTAGATTAGTGACGGGGGGTTGTAGCAGTGAGGGTGTTTTAATATCGTGTAGACTTGCTCCGCATGCATATAATTTTAATTTCAAAATGCATAAAAACGTCTCGCGTGCGTATTTCACGCATTACAATAGATACTTGTATGAAATAGACATTTGCGGTAGTGACGCGATCGTCAGCAGCGAGCAGTCCCACATGCGTGATTAAAACTGCATGATATTAAAAACACACCCTGACAACGGTTCTGAGTTGTAAGTATTGAATTTATACCCTGGCGTTTTACTTTGTGAAAATATGAAGGATCATTGTTTTGAGAGCAGTGATGATGATATTATCATCATTAAGAAAATGGCATGTACCTATGTGACCTAGAGAATAAAAATTTTCGTAAATATCTGATATTTATCAACCCATACTGACCACTCTTGGTAGATTAGGGCTTATTCCATCTCCAGAAGAGAAGGCTTGAGTACAGCAGAGGAAAAAATATAAGGCTGATCATGTTAACTAGTTTAAAATCACTTTTAATATAGACAAGAAATCATCCGAGGTTTCTGAATTAATTATTTGAAGTTGCGTTATTACTCAACTGGTTTGACAGGTTTCTTCAACTTGTCAAACTTGGACATTCAAGTAGGGTTTTCAGAAATGGGATGGTAATTAATCAATGGTGATATAATGCTGCTCGCCCACGCCAGACTTTTTGTAAGACAGATAATCGGGCCTATTTTGTATATCTGTAACATTGTGTGTCTGTATTACTGACCGACTTTTTGTAGGACGTGTGCGTTGCACTATTGCTATCAGTGTGTTATATTTTTCTCCTACTAAAACTCGCTCACCGATTATTGGACGTGGGCGAGCAGCCTTATGAGGGCCCTTCCAAGTCCGTCTATCGTCAAATTGAGCATGTTTGAAAAGTTTGTTGTTTCATTAATTCAACGTAATGTTTGATAAAGAGGCAATGCATAAAAAAGTGCCTGAACCTTAGTTGGTTCGGTAATTTCCGTCGCTCACTCGGATATTTAACAAAACTTGATCCAGGAAAAACGAATTTTATTAAACACGTAAATTTTTTTTAATGAATATACTATAAAGAATTTTCAGGTCTTGTCTTTACTGGATTAAGTTTATGTTTTGTTTTCAATAGAAACCTAGATAGACAGAAACCCAGACCACGAGTTCTGTGTATGACGTAATAATCAAAGAAGAGCAGTTGTATGGGAAGTATTGCGGGTTTAGAGCTCTTAAGTACTACAATAACATTATATGATTCAACTTTGAACACCTTCTCTTTCCCACCGACTTGTTTCATAGGTTAGTTTTCATTCCATGTAAAGTGATGGTGTAGAATGATTTTATTTTTCAATACACTAATTCGAAAACCCGCCCTTAGGCTCCCTACCGCTTTTAGGCTCGCAATTTACAGTTTTCCGCACTAGTACAGAAAAGTCGGCCCTATTACAACCCACCGGTTAATGTTTTTGTTAGTAAATTTATTGAAAAACGTCATTTGATACACGTGGGAGTCACTGCTGCACTAGTTCCATAACACCCTCGATTGCAGCTCGGGCGAATTCCCCCTTGGCTGCATTGACAAACTTCCTCCACTTATATCAAAATGTGCTATCTATTTTAGGTGCCACGGTGGTCACAAAGGCTTGGCCATTGGCTGCTGCGCTACCTGACGTGGATTCGATTCCCGATCGGAAAATTTTTTTTATGGGCTACCGAGTTGTCCCAGATTCAGTGTGTCTGCCAGGCGTCTTGTGTTTGAGTTTATGTTTATGAATGGACCCACGATATAGGAGTTAAAAGAGTGGGGCAATGTTAACTGACCAATAAAACGACCACATTCAGTACTGATGGAAAAAAAACTTTATTTTGCACCACAACAACAATACGGACACGATCTCAACGCTTAAACAAATATATTTACACAGCAGACGACGTCCTGCAAGAACTACCAACCATGACCATACCCTCCACCGTACGACCCTCCGTAGGATCCCAACGACCCGCCGTAGGATCCCACTGACACGTACTTCTGTACCACAGGCTGCGCGTACGTCTGGACCACAGGTTGGGCCACAACGTGCTGGGCCACGGTCTGGACCACTGGGGCAGCGTGGACCACGGGCTGTGAGATCACTGGGGCGGCGTGTACCACTTGCTGGGCTACTTGTACTGGGTGCACAATCTGGGGTGGATAAAACAGGTTAGATTTTAATACAAATATATATGTTACTGGGGAACCGAATATTAGAAAGTCGAGAAGATGCGGTCGATTAAAAAAAATTACGTTCAAAAAGTAATATGGCTTAGCTTTGTCTTCTATAATAATAATAAATCCCTATTTCAGAAGCTAAAGATCTATGAAACATTGAAAATAACAAAATAAAAATATTAAGGTAAAAACGTGACCGAGTTAAAAACCAAAAAAATGAATAAATTAAATTGAAAATCAAAAAACATGAAATCAAGAAGTCAATAGAATTATAACTAAAAAATATAAATTAGGTTTAAATTTAAATTAAATAAAGTCTGTAAAAATTAATAAAAAAAAAATACAATTTTGCATTCAAAATAGGGGAAGGCAAGATAAGGGTCTTTGACTTGACCATCTTTATTCAGTTGAATACAGTATGTCAGTACATAGTCGTGTCCTTTAAATCCTTACTTCACCGAAATAAACACGATGTAAAGTTCAATACAAATACAAAAGCAAACAGAGTAGATACCGAAGTTTGCGGTTCACACGGAAGCTAGCAATTATGTTGATGAGCGGTGAACGATGCAACCGCAATTATGATTAAACGAAATGTTTGCGTTTGAAACTCATTCATTTTGGTTTCGTAGCATTTGCTACGAAGCGCGTAGCAACATGCTACGAGACTTGGAAAATTATATTTTGAATGTTTGAATTCGAATTTTAAACATTCAAAATTCGGTTCCATAGTGTACGACCAATCTGGAGATTGGTTGTTGGTGAAAGTCGTCTTAACACTTCAAGTGTCTAGGAACTTGATGTATAAAACCCCCTTAATGTCGTCTTATTTTGTAGGTCATAGTTTTTGGTTTTAGGTATACCTTCGGAAAAACGTAGATTTAATTGTTTTTTTTTTTTAAATATTCTACAAGTATTACATAACGCCGTCTAAACCCAAGCTAAGCAGAGCTTGTGTTATGGGTCTAGACAACTGATAAACATACTTATATAGTCTAAATACATATACATACTCGTATTATAGATAAATTACACCCAGACACAGAACAAAAGTTGAATACATTATTAATCCAGTAGACAATAAACTTAAAAATCAATGGAGACCAGATGGTGGCAGTATTTAAGTGGCTATGAGTATATAGCGACAGTGAATCACGTTGTTCTTATGTGTGTATATATTGCAGGGAAATGAGGATATCAGGGATTTCGTGAAATCCCTTGGGATATCACGAAATCCCGGTAGATTCGAATATTCTTGTTTATTACGTCTTCTTACTAAAATGATATAGTGTTATGATAAAACACCAACTTATCGCCAGTGATATGTCATTTCACTAAACTAAATCTAGTAAAATGTCAGACAAGCGGATATTGCCGAATAAAAATCAAGCCATGCATTTTTCTCACTCGCTCTAGTACCCACAGGGGCACTAGTGGGAGCGAAACGCATGCTTTGTTTGAGCTAGCGTCCAGCTAACTCTCGCAACCCATTGTGGGTTAGGCCATGGGCTAGAACTACTGCGTGTTAAGCCACTGTTTCTACCACGATGTGAACAGTTTCTGTAGGTTGCCCTGCTGCTTCATGACTCACCTGCTGGAACGACGCATAGCTAGTGGCTTGCTTGGCGAGGGCTACCGGAGCAGCGTGCACCACGGGTTGAGCTACTGCCACATGTTGAGCTACTGCTACGGGTTGAGCTACTGCCACGGTCGGTTGTTGCACGTAGCTTACTTGCTGTAATAAACAAAACGAAATTATTTCATGATTACATTTTCATCATCATTTTAGTCGAACAACGTCCACTGTTGAACAGTGGACGTTGTTCGACTTCCCCTAATAGGCTAGTTGCCGTAAAAAAAATTAATTAGTCTGTCTTTTAGATTATTAAAGGAAATTTTTACTGATATGTAGAATTTGTGAACATAGGCAACAGTGGACGTTGTTCGACTTCCCCCAATAGGCTAGTTGCCGTAAAAAAAATTAATTAGTCTGTCTTTTAGATTATTAAAGGAAATTTTTTACTGATATGTAGAATTTGTGAAGTTAGGGTCGGTAGAGTTAGGCCGTGTAGATTCAGAAGCTTGGCTCTACATGAGATCTGATATCTTTTTCTCAGGGCAAACCCTATGTGGTCGTCTTGGCAACATTTTACATGAAATGTTTTTAGTGGGATTACATTTTCATCATCATTTCAGTCGAAAGACGTCCACTGTTGAACATAGGCTTCCCCCAATAGGCTAGTTGTCGTAAAAAAAATTAATTAGTTTGTCTTTTAGATTATTCACAAATAAAGGACACGTGTTTTTTTATTTATAAATTAAACCAAAAATGACAAAGATTATAGCCCTTTAAAGTTACGTGTAACGTCACGCCGTGCTGCATTTTTTCGCACGGGGTGACGTCACACGTAACTTTAATGGGATATATCTTTGTTATTTTTTGTTTAATCAAAAAAAGAAAAAATACGCGTCCAATATTTTTTTATAATCTAAAATATGGACTAAATAAAATGTAGTTATTTTGATAAACTACACTATTGTCACTATAACGACCGGTAACGAACGACCCACATATGTCATTACTGGGATTACGCACTGGTCATAGACCTTCGTCTTCTCTTCATATTTTTGATAGGAATATTAAAAAGCTTTAAGACTTTGATTGCATGTGATTTCAATCTAGTTAATTAGTTAGATCCAGTTTTCGTTAATTGCTTTTGGTAGCACAAATGTAATTAAGCACTAAACTGCTATCCAATTACACACAGGCCTGTTAGTCTAGTGACTAGTGGCTCTGACTGCTATACCGGAGGTTGTGGGTTCGATTGTCACCCAGGACAATAAATGTTTGTGTGATGAGCACAATAATTTGTTCTGTATCTGAGTGTAATTTATCTATAATATGAATGTATTTAGATATATAATATAATATGTTTATCAGTAGTCTAGTACTTCGTTAGATTTTGTGAAAGTTGTGGAATATTAAAAAAAAAACTAGTTTTCTAATTAGTAAGGAATTCATTTCAATTAAAAAAAAAAACAATAAGTAAACGAAAATAGAATATTAATTATAGCTTATTAGAAAAGGTCTTGTTATTATTTAATTAAAGTCCTAATAAATAGTATTCATAAACAGCAAAGTTATAAGCGTTTGTTTATATCCCAAAATATCACTCAATTTATGGATAATTTGTACAGCTATTGATTAATTATGAATGAATAAATGACGATCAAAATGGAACTGCGCGTAGTTTTTTCTAGTAGCAATTGTTATGAATAATTGATTCTATTACGAATTTACCAGTTAGGAAAAATTTTCGTGGATAATTTTTGGATTTGTTTTTTTTTACTTTCAACTACAAAAATATGATCAGTATCGAGTATGGATAGAGTCCCATATTTTTGTACTAATTAAAAAGAATGGGCTGTATTGAGTGTATTTATAGTGAACTAGCTGCTCCCAGCGGCTTCGCCCGCGTGATAGCAGAAAATTATCCCAAGGGAACGTACTTCCGGGATAAAAAGTATCTTATGTCCTATTCCAGGACATGGTCTATCGTGTACCAAGTTTCATAAAAATCGGCTTTGCCATTTAGGCGTGAAGACGTAACAAACAAACAAACAAACAAACTCACTTTAGCTTTTATAATATTAGTAAGGATATTCGCTCTGGATAGTCTCTCTCTCGCTAAAACGCTGTTATCTACGGTAGAAGTACAGTTGTCAAGGCCTTTGGCGTCAAAGATCATGTCGGACTTCTCTCTCATATTAGCAGGTTTGAAGCTTTAGAAGTTTGTTGTTGATGAAAATTGTTTTTTTTTATGCTCTGGGGACGACGAGCAAGGTTCAACTCGCCATCCAGCCGTCGAATCAGGTCCGAGAACGAGTCGTCGATGGCGCAGAGTGCTCTTCGCGTGCGTCTCAAAGAGATGTCAATAACACTGCTGAAGCCTAGTAGGGCCGATGCCCACCAGGGCTAAGAGAATTTTTGGAAGAGATATCGTGGTCCTGGAACGCAAAAGGCGACTGTGTTTGGCGAAAACGTGAGACACGCGATGTTAGTTTATTTTTATTTCTTTCTTTCTGTGTTTTTCAACACTGGTATTTATGTTTGTGCGCCAAATAAAATATTTTTCTTTCTTTCTATTATTTCTCACTGATGAACTCAGGTGAACTCAGTAAAAATCTGACACGTCCTTCCGCTCTACCTTAGAGCAGGAGGGTCGAAGCCTACTGGGGACAGGGTTGTCCAGGGGTGTAAGCACACGATTTCATCACGATCCACTATCAACGATAGGTTATCACTGCTTACCATTAGGTGGGATCGTAGTCAAGCATCAGTTTAAATAATTTAAAAAAAAAGGTTTTAGTAGAGGAACACTTACGGGCTGGCCCCAGCCATCAATGATGCCGCCTGGTCTGGCGGATACCACCGACAGGATCGCGAAGAGGATCTGTGAACAATGGCAGACTGGTGATAAGTACGAGTGATACTGTAGATGTGTGTGTACGGGCACATAGAGTGGAGACTCTGTCCCCATTGAGTGACTTTGGAAAAGACGGTAGTATAGGGAAGCTCAGGGGGGACCTTGTCTCCTCAGGGATGTGTCTTAATTGAAGTTGTATAGAGGAGTTCCAAGATGGCTTAATAAGAAGCACGGGGTTCCCTTCTATTTGCTAATGGTGATCACCGAGGTGGTTTTAGTGAGGTAAAAATCCCTCAAATGAATAAAAAAAAAAACAATGTTGTTTTCACTCAAAACGAAATATAACTTGTAGTCGAAACGGCGCGAGATGTCTTCAAATTGAAGGGGCCTAGCAAGGCCGATAAAAAAAAATGAAATGGATACTCGTGGTCCTAGAATGCAAAATACAACTGAAGGATCATATGCGTAGGCTAGAAGGAACGGCGCGGGGTTTTTAGTCAGTAAGAGTCTGACACTGTCTCCCGCTCCACCCAAGAGCGGGTTTCGTCAAAGATGATTTTCCCCGTCGACAAAAAAAAAAGGATCATATGCGTGGTTTTAGTCAGTAAAAGTCTAACCCCCTCGCTCCACAATAGAGCGAGAGTCATTAGATGATTTCCTACTTAAAAAAAACCCTCACAGGCTAATAATAGTTATTCGTGGTCTTTAATAAATAATACTGTCCTGAAAATAAACTACAATACTCAAATAACTTACAAGCCTCATGTAAGACAATCGATATCTATAAATATCTCAACTACCCTCTCTAAAGCTAGAATCTACTATTGAAATAATTGATGGGTTCTTCAAAGTGCTTCTTACATTATTGACTTTCATTTGTCTATTAACTATTGTCAAGATAATTATGTACTTTGTTGACATTTATTAATTATTTGTGTATCGCTTGTGACTTATGAAATTGTTTATATTTCTGGATCTTTAGTTTGTGTTCAGGAAATATTTAATATCAAACAATTTACGACTATTAGTTTACGATATTGCAAGAGATTTATTTCATCACCACTGCTCTCATAACGGTGAAGAAAAACATTGTGAGGAAACTGAAATGTCCTAGAACCAAAAATTCGAAGACATGTGACATTCACCAACCCGCACTGGGCCCGCGTGGTGGATTATGGCCCATTCCCTCTCCTACAAAGGAGGCCTGAGTCCCAGCAGTGGGAATATTTAAAAGGCTGATGATGATGATTTAAAGAGTTTACCACGGCCCTGGAATACATAGGGCAACTGATAGAGTCTGAAATTTCCTCTCGCGCTTCCTAGAGTGGGAAGAGTCGTGTTGATGATTTTCCATAAAAAAATTAGCTAAATAAGTTTATTAGTCCACATCCACTCCTATATGAAAAAATATGAATATGTATGTGATCGCAATGTGGAAAACTTCAATATGTCGTGGAAATCTTAATTCTTTTTCGCAATAAAAATAACTATGGTGGCCGTGAGTTTTTTTTTAGGTGGGAAATTATCTAATGACTTCTCTTGCTCAAGATCAGAGCAAGAGAGAGTGTCGGACTTGTACTGACTAAAACCAAACCTATATTCCTTCGTTGCCTTGCGTTTCAAGACTTCGGATTCCCTTTACCCATGAATGATAGCCGTGGGTTGAACGAATTTTCGGGATAAAATCCAAAGCCAATATTTAAAAACGAGTCTCCATAAAATAAAGATAAATCGTAAGCGATACTTACAAGGGCCCGCATGGTAGACTGTCACTTTTGAACTAAGAATGTAGAGTGTGCAATTATGATCGGCTGCGCACCTTATATACTCAGACGGAATTTCAGCCCATTCCGAACTAGGTCTGACATCTTTAGTGTATGTACTTAATTATATACCTAGCTATGTGACGACGCTAAGGCCTAGCTTATGCATTATTGATAATTACCATAAAATAGTCAAATTTTTATTAATAACGTCGATTGAAGTAGGATTTTTTGCCTTTTAGAGATGATTTTATATATTTATGAAATCATTTTAAATTGCGATTTCTCTGATTAGCCCCCCTAGCCAAGTTACAACCGTTTCGCTTGCGTGGAACGCTTCGAGTTGACCTTGCCGCCAATTCTTTTGGTCTGACCACGTGACTGAGCGTTGAGAAGACGTCGTTCCCGTACATTGGAAGCTTTTTACTAGCGTTAACTATTGCAGATTAGAAGTGGTGTTTTGGCTTACTTCGGTTTTTTGGAGTGCAGGCCTTGTGTGTAGATATAGTGGTCGAAGCCATGCTTTTGGGAGAGCCTATCAGTATCTAGGGAATGCAACGAAGTTGCACCAGAGTAGTCCTTATTTAAAACTACGTTTTCTCTTACAGCATCACTGGCGTGACGTAATATCTTTCAGGAGCCGTTTATTTTTTCAGAATAAAACTCACGAGATTCAGTGATATAGTGAGTGTATCCTTTTTTTGGTTGGAAAAACATCAAATATTACTACATAATTATATAATCTGATATTATTTTACGTCCAATTTTACCTTCCTATAATATTACGAGTAGTTCAGATTTCGCAATGATAAAAGTTTTTTTTTTTTAATAATATTCTACAACTATCACACAGCGCCGTCTAGTCCCAAGCTAAGCAGAGCTTGTGTTATGAGTACTAGACAACTGATAAACATACTTGTATATTTCTAAATACATACATATAGATAAATTACACCCAGACACAGTACAAATGATTATACTCATCACACAAACATTTGTCCTGGGTGGGAATCGAACCCACAACCTCCGGCATAGCAGTCAGGCTCACTAACCACTAGACCAACAGGCCAGTCATTTCTTAGATTGGTTTAGTCTGGAAAAATTGGGTAAACCGTATATTGCACTCAGCGCTCTCCTTGAATCCAGTGCTAGACTAGATCTATTCGCTGATGAATGGAAGGAGATATTGACTGAATGTTTGGCAATTTGCGAGAAGACTGCATGACAGGTTTAGTTATATTATCTGTTATTTTCTTTAATAAATAAATATTTATAATTCTTCTAAGTATAATTTTATAAAACTTTACTGTCTTTGCATGGGCAGTTGTTTTATTACCCGGCCGGTTTACAGATCAATATAATATTCATGTGTTGTGTAACTTGGTTTTAAGTATTCTGTAGACGTTCACTATGAAATTCATCAAGGTAGCCTAAGGACGCCTGATATTTTTCAGGCGTCCTTAGGCTGCCATTGGGTCTAGTAAAATTAATAATGATGGGATTTTTCATCTACACTAATATAAAAAGGTAAAGTTTGTTTTTTTTTGTTTGTAGGAGCAAAAGCAAGAAAACCATACTTATCTTCTTTCAGGTTTTATTTGCTTTTGCATTCTAAGAGCAAAGGTAACCGTTTCAAAAGACTGGACCTATTTTGGTGCAACCATGAGGCACACAACAACTGTATTTTTTTTTGCTTCTTGTATTTGTTTTTATACCTTGTGCTGTACCAAATAAATTATATTTTTGCTTACACAGTGGTGCTCCATCTAAGCGGGGCACACATCCACCGTATGCTTCGCCGTGTCCTTATAAAATTACAGACAATGTCTTACTTTTGCCTGGTACATATTATGTACGAAGAACTGCCCTGAGCGGGATTTGTCAACCACTTGGTTCATGTTGCACCCTAATTCATAAACAAACTCCTTATTTAAATTTATGACAGACACTAGAATCAATCTATCAAATCAATTAATAACATGTAAAATTATAATAATAAATCATTTATTTACGTGACAACATGGTTCAAAATTCTGACTTTTCCCATCCGATAAGAATTTATTTGTACAAGTAAACTTGTATAAATTTTACTGTTTTATATAAATTTATGAAGTTCTCATCGAATATTGATAAAGCCATTACATATTTTCATGCCAATAAAGAGTGATAAATGGTGAATTATGTGATAAATATATTATCACTAAGTGGGAATTCAAATAATGTATGATTGAAACTGATCTTAGGTGTAGCCTAGTTGGAAAGCTATGTATGTATCATTAAAAAAAGAATCCGGACTAGTTACGGGGCATTCACTTGGAAAAAAACGTTTCTGCGATCCTTGCCATATCAGTCATAAGACCATTAGGCTATATAACTTTTATATATATACCTTGCTTTGCGGGAAACCGATGGATGTGAGACGCACAGGAACAGGACGTTCGTTGTAGCGATGCTTCGGGGAGGCTTATGTCCAATAGTGGAGGTGTATCGGCTGAAATGCTGATGATGATACCTTGCTTAGGTTATACTGCATAAGTATTTAAATGTTATTTGTTGAAAAAATGAATGAGGCTGGCATAAAATATAAGTTAAATTTGACAAATCTAAGGTAATTAAATTATTTTACTACCAGATAACGCACAGCTTATTTTGCTGCCTGACTCTGTTTTTTTGTAAGCCGGTTCTTCTGGGCAAAGGCCTACTTCTAGTCCTTATATATTTTGCGGGCCCGTGTTTCCTATTGCCTCCTAGCTTTAGCTTCTAGCTTCCTATTATTAATTATAATTTAACTAATGGAAGTTTGTGTGGTAGTAATTACTGGCATACTGCACTGGCATAGTATACTGTACTTCAGTGGCGAAGCGTGAAATATTGAGAGAGGTAAGCCGGAGCAAAAAAAAAAAATGCTTGCCTAGCCTACTCCGAGCGCGGGCACGCAGTCTTGAGTCCTTACCGAAAATCTGTGATTGGCATCCTGGCTTCAGTCTTGTATAGGCAGATGTATCTTCAGTCCACTTTTACTATACGTGTAAGCACTGAGATATTGAAACAGTGTCTTGCAAGTAGGGTTGCCAGGTCTTGGAACTGAAAAGCCGGACAATCTATCCTATTTAGCCGGACGTTTGGTCAAAAAGGCCGACATTTTTTTTAAGTCTAATAAAATTCATGAAATCTTTTTAAATTCTAATGAAAAAACCATAAGATTAAGTGATATTATTGTTATACTATTACATGTCCACTTTGCTTGTGCTAGCGATACAAGGTAAGGCAAAACTCTAATGGCAATTCTAAACAAAATGGTCTTTAAAAAGCCTAACAAAAGCCAAAAATGCTCAAATTTGGCCGGACACGCCCGACCCTACCGGACCGCCTGACTATGTCCGGCTTTATCCGGACGCCTGGCAACGCTACTTGCAAGCATAATAGAAGTGGCTTTGATAAAAGCCGTTTGTGGTGAAATGATGATATGATGTAAATTAAACAAAACTTAATCGACTAAGTACTAATAATACTACTTATACTCTAAAGCTATTCGTCTATTCTTTCTTACAAAGTGCGCTAAGACATAAAAGCCGGGAAGATTCTTAATTTTTAGTAAAGAACGTTTTTCTATAGAAATAATTGCTAGGTCAGATAATCGTTCTTGTTTTTGAATTACGCATGTTGATATTTATTGTAAAGGGATATATGAAAATGTTTAAAAAAACCAGCTCTGAGAAGAACTTTTGCGTAGGTGTAGTTTTAAGAACAAAATCTAAAAAAAATCGCACGAAAATTATCAGACTTCGCGCACGACCTTACTCATAGATCTAAACTCACCTCCCGCACGCGCACCCCCGAGCCCCGCCTTGGTGACGCTTGGGCCGTCCAGCATAAATCGTAATATTTTAATTTCGCCATAACTTCAAAACCAAACGTCCAATTTTAATCATTCAAAGACCAAATATTATCTACATAAACTGTACTTAGTGATGAAATAATTTATTTTGATAAGGGTCAATAGCATGAGTAAAATAAATGCGTTCAAATGTAATCCAAAAAAAAATCAAGATGATTAGATAAAAAAATGGTTGTTGTGCCTCACTCGACATAGATAGGTATACTGTTTCGCTGACTTTTTTGTAGATATTTATAAGATCTACAATTAATTAGAACATTTTACGGTTCTATCTTTAATAGTTCAGGCAGCGTACGCAAAATAAGTAATGTTTCTGGTTGATTTTTTACACCTTGTGTCCGAAAAACCCAAATATCTTACGGAACCCTATTTTTTTCCAAAATAAAATTTAGCCTATGTTACTCGTGGATAATGTAGCTTTCGAGTGGTGAAAGAATTTTTAAAAACAGTCTAGTAGTTTTTAAGCCGATTCAATAAAACTCTATCAAATAACTCGAAAAAAAACCGGCTTGCCGGAGCGCTTTAGAGCGCGCAGGTTCATCGACCTTTGTGTGACGTCATGACGTATTCTTGTATAGAAATTTAAACGCTAAAAAGCCGATTGCGCCTGCGGCTTATTTTAAAGCAACATGTTGTTGAAAAGCAAATTTTGTTGATTTAATGCCCATAGTGTATACTTAGTGTAGGCGTTTTGTAATGTTTCTTTGTAGTTTTATAATTACTGATTGTGCCATTTCTCAATTACGATAGAGAGTGGTTGTGTTCTAAACTTCTGAAGGGAAGCCGGTGGGAATCGAGTTGTATGGAACCTTCGTCACTGCTGTACTTGATAAATACCCTTTGTAAACGTTAGGGTAAAAGAATTTCCATACGCCCCAGCTACCGTCGCATAAGATTGTCGAGCAATTCTCAGCTACCGTAGCCGCGGAGGATGAGCAATGAGTATAGCTCAACGTTCGGCCATCCGGTATAGACCAAATTCGAGTCGAACGGCGCGATGTGATCCATGCGTGCCACAAAAAGATGCTAGCAATATTAGACAAGGCCTACTAGGGCTAATGCCTGCTAGGCCTGCAGATTTGTTCAAAAACTTACCGTGGTCTTGGTGCGTAAAGGGTAACTAAAGGAATATAGATGGGTTTAAATGAGTAAAAGATTGACGCTCCCGTGGGGGAAGTTATTTCAAGACCCCGAAAAAAGACCATTATAGTCTACCTATACATTTTCCCGAAAACAGCAGCAGGTATTTCGGAAGCTCTCATCAATCATCCATTAATTCAGTTTTAAAATATTACTACACACAAATAATTTGCCTCTAAAACAAAGCTATAAATCAACCTATTCTGGCTCAGACTTACAACCCATACAATATGTAGTCCTTTAATTATTGATAACGTCGCCATGCCTGCTGAAGTCGACGGCAGTCAATAATACTTACTTACCCACAGGTCAATAGCCGCAGAATCTAACGCGTTATGGACAATACTCCGATCAATATTGGTAATGAGGTCGGCCCTATCTAGCATCTTTACTTGTTAAGTAATTGGACTGTTACGAGTATGTATTACTCTCTCTGTTCTGTATTTGTCTTTCTGTATGATCTTTTGCGTAAAAAGATTGTCAGCAGATGTATTCTTCTGTCTATTTAAAACAAAAGACGATCACCCGTTCCGTCTTCCTAATTCGGGGAATTCGCTAGACGGACATTCCCGCGGGCAGTTTGCACGGGCATGTCACCACCACTCTGTCAAGAGTGATACCAACAGAGAAGAAAAAGTCACCACAATACACTGCACAGACACTGACGAGTCAGTTTGTTGTCAAGATTAAATCTTAACCTCAATCTCAATCTTATCTTGGTGTCAACTATCCAAAGTTAGATCACATTGCGGTTATCTACATGCAATTTATATCTCGACTGCGCGTGGTACTTAGATGCAGTCCATCTGAGTTAAGCCTAACGTGAATGTCCCATTTGCTATCATCATCATTATCATCATTTCAGCCGGAAGATGTCCATTGTTGGACATAAGCTACCCCCAAACGTCACTATAAGCAGGTTTGTGCATACATCGAATTCCCGAGGTCCTTGCCACCTTGTGAGAGTTCTTTCAACGCTGCATCTTGCAGTACGCGGTCACTACTTTAAAACTTTTTAGCACCGTCGACTATTTGTTCTTCAAGCAATGTGCCCTGCCCTACCACTTAATTTTAACAATTCTTTTGGCCACGATATCTTCTTTCCAGATTTGATCGCGCAGGTAAACCCTTAGCATATTCTTCTCAACTGCCTTTTGGGTAACTTTGAGCCTTCTCATGAGGCATCCGTGCTAGTGTCCCAAATCTCAATTCACCAGGTAGTTTGACAATATGATCAGTCGCTAAGTATTTGACCTGTAAATTAAGTAAGTAATTGCTTTAGAGAAAGTGACATTACTGTATGCATCTACGATTGACGAAATTTGTCTTACGAGTAAAGTTCAATTTATGTGGTACTGACAATTGTAATCGCAACAATTGTTACAATTGTTAATTGAGAATTGAAAAGGGATTGAAAAGTGCACCGTTATGCTACTGTTCACATTTTACACTTGTTGTGTATCCTATAAACGTATCTTTGCTCTATGTTAATAGTTAATTTCTTTCTAAATATCAGTGACCTAATCTACAATAAGCCTTTAGCAAGGCAACTTTTTGTTTACAAATAAACTTGATATCTTTTTCTTCACCTTTCCTAGCCAAACTTCAACAACATTGAGTTGCAGATGAGTTGGTTCATCATCATCATCATCATAATTTTTTCAACACAACAACCACACTGCGATCGTTAACCTGTATCCCAAGCGTGGCAAATGTGGCGATTATGGCAAAACCCCCCTAATGATAAGCATATGGGTTGGGTAGCCGGAATTCGAACTGCACTCATATAATGAGGAGATTCACGACCACTTTTCAAATAAGGTACTCGATCCCACTTCAAGTTTAATTAATACAGACGTAGCATCTCTAGACGAGGATGACCCAAGTGACTCATCCTTATTTAACTTGCCAATAAGATTCATTCAAGACTACCTCCATATAGGACTGGTTTCCGTTGGCGCATTCATAGAGACAGGTCCAAGCTTTGGAGGTATCGAACTTATGCGGATGTGCCAAATACTGACCGGGATTTGGAATAGGAGATCTATTGAGTGGATTTTTGTAATATTTTTTTTTTGTCTAATTGTTTTTGGCCAGTTTTTGCCTCGTACCTAGATCATACAGTGATATTACACATAGTAAAATCTTTCATTATGCAATCGTCACAATTGAAGTTCAGACTTTTTGAAACTCTTTATTTACATACAGATAAATCTTGTCTTTTCGTAAAGCTAAGAAAAACTGATTCATCAGATAGTTAGTATGCTTGTATCTCTAAGCCCTAGGATCCTCGCTTTTTGGAAGGCGTAAGAGGAGCATAAACCAAATTGCAGAAGCTCTTCACACACTTTTGATGGAATATGGTACCAAGAGACGATTATACCTCTACTCTCTATGCACTTTATTCTTTTTATTATTTTTCTTAGCGAGTTAATAATCATAGTATCAATTACAGCTGTTAAGTGTTTCTCAAATATGTAAATAATGTGTATGAAAAAAGATCGAGTCAATTAGCTTATAAAAAATACTATTAAAAAAAATATTTTTAAAGAAACTGAAATACATAAAATTAAAGAAAGAAGAACCAGAAAAACGAAATAAAATTACTTGGGATTCGATAGTGACTCAATATTTAGGTAATTTAATGGGTGCAGTATTGTACAACAATCGATTGAATGACCCCAATTAGTCCGGAAAAGCAGAACCGATGGTGAAATGGTAATACCAAGATTAAACTAATAACGCACTAGATCCTGACATTTCTATTCCTTGATAAATGATCTTGTATGTGGAGCAGGCTTCCGGCGCTATCCGTCCAAACAGCAGCTGATCTGGGTACGCGGCCGAAGTTAAGACATCGCACACCTATCGATCTTGTTCTAAGCAATGGGTGGAGTATGGAACAAGAAATGCGTGGAGTCGAATTTGTGTTAATTATTGTGATGTTTTGATACACGTTTACTTTTTTTTGGTTGGGTGATTATCAAATGAATCCTCCCGCTCTGAGTAGAGCGAGAGCTAGTGTCAGATTTTTACTGACTAAAACTCACACACTGTGTTCCTTCAGTTAAATTCATTGTACGTACAGCTGAAGGGTGAAATTCTCTGTCAGAGTTCTTGATAGCCAAAAGCTAAGATTCTTTATGTCATGATTAAATAGGTTACTTCTAGGTAAAAGTACTCCTTCGTCGATCACATCGTTGCTAATTATCAGGTCAGATAGTGTTTTTTTAAGAAAAACAAATATAAAAAAGGTGTCCCTTTCTGTTCGTCCTAGAACGCGGTTACTCTTTCGAATGATCCCGTGGTTTTAATGGTAAATTTTACTGTTACTGGAAGTTTTTACTTACAGCCATATTCATGACATACAGCTGGTACTATCACTTATTAGATCCATTAAATCCAACAGATTCATTAAGAAAGTTTTATTTTTTGCAATAGGGACTATTTGGAAATTCTATACTGTGATTCTTTTTTTATTTTGTGTTGTTGCATTTGTCTTGTCTATGTTAAGTAAAATATTTTTTGATTCTACTCTGCTCCACAGATTTCCTTGTCATCATCTAAAAACTAACAGCGCTATGTATCAACCTATCAACAGTAATTGGTCCAAGTTTTGATGTCGTCTGCGCAAGAGTCGACTGAATGTATTCCAGTCAGGCGTTCTTGGATCTCAGGCTCATAACTATGTAGTTGATCTGTGCTCTGGTTCTCAGAAAATGTATTATTTCTTGTAAGATTTAAACTGTTTTTTGTTTATCTGTTATTAGAAGAAAATCTCTGAGTGTGTTTATCTATTTTCAAAAACCTTTAATTAATTATAAGCTGCACTATCGCAGAGTAATGCAGGATTGCTCTGGGATAAGCTATTTTTTACGGTGGGAAATCATCAAATGACGCTTCCAACTCTAGGTGGAGCGAGAGAGTGTCAGACAGTTACTGATTAAAACCCACCTGTGTACCTTTAGTTGCTCTCTGTATTTCAGGGCCTCATTCGGTAACTCAACAAAGGGCTTTTCTAAGGGGATCGGCAGAAAAAAGTTTACAGACTAATATTATAATGTGGAAAGTTTGTTTATTATATGTTTGTTGGTTACTCCTTCACGATCAAACGACAGAAAAGATTTGGCTAAAATTTGGCTCACAGATGGACTTTGTCTTGGAATAGCATATACTATACTTTTTATCCCGGGAGCATGTTCCCTTGGGATAATTTTCTGCTATAACCTGGACAGAGCCGCTCTGTCAGAAACTAGTAAGAAATATTCTGGAGCGCTAGCGATAAGAGCAGTAACTAGGTTTTTCGTGTTTTGCGTAATTGTCGCGCAGTTTTTGTTTTTCCTGACTTCTTTTTTTTAAGTTATATTGTGATAGTTGAAACGTGTAGCCCAAATAAAGTGCTTTTATATTTTTCACTCAATAAAATTGTACATATATTAGAATAGTTTTAAATGACGGAATAAAAGGATTTTCCTTTTATTCAAAAAATTTGACTTACTGCTAATATCGCTATAGCGTGGCAGTATTAAAGACGTTCCAGATACTTCGCTACGGCTCGACTCAACGAAGTCGATACTTCGTACATCATTACGTATGTGAGAATTCTACGCTTTTTCCCCGAGTTTTTGTCGTGATATAGACTCTATAAGATTTATCAGTAGATCAATAAAAACTGTAGATTTATATGTTGTTGAAATGGAGCTTTTGAAATCCCTACTAATATTATAAATGCGAAAGTAACTCTGTCTGTCTGTCTGTCTGTTACGCTTTCACGCAAAAACTACTGACCAGATTTAGATCAAATTTGGTAGTTAGGTAGAAGAGACACTGAAATAACACATAGGCTACCTATAATTCCACTGCTGAGCACGGGTCTCTGCCCACGCGATATAAACTGTAGTCCACGCGGGCGAAGCCGCGGGCGGAAAGCTAGGTGTTTTATAAATATTTGTACGTGAGGATTATAGAAATTGTATTTGATATTGTGGAAGCTATTCATGTCAGTCGATAAACTGCTATGTGGTTGATAGTTGACGATGTGAACATATTTGAACGGAGTTTATCAGTCACACAATCTGTTGCCTCATTCGTGACATGCCATGATCAATAAAACAAATGATTTTATTAGTAAGTGTGTCAGTTTTATTTACTTTTCAAAAAGTAGGCTAGAGTGAATAGGCTCCTAATAAACTTGTGCACCTCATCAATGATTGCATCACTGTTTACTATCTGGTAGGATCACAGTGAAGTACTAGTTTCTATTATAAAAAAAGTAATACGTAATCTTTAGACTGCATTTAAATTATAATTTACGTGACAGTGAGCAGGACACATTGCTCGCAGAATAGATGATCGATGGAGCCCAAATGAACGCAGTGTTGGAAGGTCTTTTACAAGGTGGACCTAGGACTTAGTGAAGGTCATGGGAATCTGAGTGCAAGAGGCACGCGATTGGACGTTGTAGCGACAATAATTGAGAGGCCTATGTCAAGCAGTGGACGTCTTCCGCATGACGCAGGTCCTCACCGGACATGGCAAGTTCGGGAGGTTGCTGCACCGGATTCAAGCGGAGGAGACGCCCGGGCGTCACCACTGTTTTATGATTTATGTCAATAAATAATTTATTATTATTATAATTTATTATTATTATTACTGTGCGGAACGCCCGGAGGACACGGTGGAGCACACAGCCGAGGTGTGCCCTGCTTGGGCGGAGCATCGCTGTGCCCTCGCGGGCCTTGGTTGAGGCCATGGTCCGGAGCGAGGAGGAGTGGCAGGTGGTCGCCTTCTTCTGCGAAGCAATGATACTAGCAAAGGAGGAAGTCGACCGCATCAGGCAACGACGCCCTCGCCGCCGCCGCCGGGATTCCGATCCCGATTTCCAGCCACCATAGCGGGCTCGCGGACGGCGAGCCATGGGTAGCTCGCTGTCCGATCGTCCGATCGCACCTCAAGGAGTTGTCAGCAACAGGATGGGCCCAGCTGGGTCGAAGCCTACTGGGGCCAGGGTTATCTGAAAGGAAACTCGAGCCCCAGTATGAAGGCTAGAAGGAACGGGGTGGGTTTTTAGTCAGTAAGAGTCTGACACTATCTCCCGCACCACCCAAGAGCGAAGTTTGTCATTAGATAATTTTTACCCATCGTAAAAAAAAAGCAGTGGACGTCACTCGGCTGAAGGGATGATGAAGAACTGTGCCTTTGTACTCCTTCCTTCGGTGTATCGCCTCAAACTTTTGTATCTGGTGGCATAATTGAATAAATGCTAGGAGTATAAATATGATGATCAGTTGGAAAAACGTTAGGAGGTAAAAATGTTGGTTTTAAATCAACTGCCTCTGTGAATGCGACAACGGAAGTTCGCCTTATAAAGGCCCAGTCTTTAATGAATTACACTTGATAAATTACCTAATTAATGAAAATATACTAAAATTCTTCAGGTACACTTACAAAAGCGTTACAAGATAAAACTATTCCTAAAAATAAGTTCTAATCTATCTAGTTCTAGATATTTGTATCTTCTTCTTCCTGCCCTTATCCCATATTGCTTAAATGAAAAAAATAACAAAATATATATTAGCTTAAATACATAGAATAGCAGTATAGAAATATTAATAGAGATAATAGAGAGGAGGCCTTAGTCCCATGGCTGGGATTCAGGCCTCCTCTTTAGGTGACCGAATGGGTTTAAATCCACCACGCGGGTTCAGCGTGTATTGGTAGATGTCACATATCTTCGAATTTTTAGTTTTAGAACATCTTGGTTTCCTCATCATATTTTCCATCATCGTTTTGAGAGTGTTAATGGTGATGAAATAAATTACATGAAGGGTTGGCTTTGAACTTGCGACCTACGATTCGAAAGTCGAAGCTGTTTCCACTAGGCCACCCACTGCTTCAATTATATTAATTAGGAGTACCTAAACCAACATATACGTACCTACATGTACGCATAGATATACTATGCAAAAACATATTGACAAAACTTAAATTCATACGCCTTAAAAAGGTTTGCGAAAAAAGAGTTCAATCAATATTCACACAACATAATATTATTTATCTAATTTTATTATGTAGCTATGTCTGATTGCCGCACTAGGCGTTTGCACAGCATTCATTTTACACGAATTACAACACATTCCACACTGACGGCAGGGTGATCGTCCACTGCTACCTGCGACGACCGACGGAGATTTCTGCCATGTTAGCTGCGCGGTTCATTTACTAGAACCACAAAGTCGAATTGGTTTGACCCTAAGGTTAAAATTTTTCCCAATTTTTTAAAGAGGAGATCTGAGACCCAGCGGTTCTGTTTATTCTTATGATATTAAAGAAAAGCGAGTCAGTTTTAAAGTTGACAAAAAATAAAAGGTCCGTTATAATATTTGTATTTTGATTACATAGCGGTTTGTCCGGTGTAGTGTAGCTACTACTACTAAATATTATTATATTGTTTCTTTTTCGTTCCAAGTTACATTCTAGGGTTTTTCTCAAATGTCAAAACGAGCCTTTTAGTTTTTTAACGAGTCTAGCTTGACGGTTGACAGAGCAGAATGGAAGAAATAAACGTGTTGCGTGTTGTATCATTAGACAGGGGTAGGGGAGATGATAATGATGCTTAGACGATCTCACTTACATTTTCATATATAGCAAAGCACGTGCACAGCTTAGCTATGGGTTTCTGTGGAACGGTGTCTTTATGTCCCCGACCGGCAGATATTGTCGGTCTGGTGTGGGCTCTCCGAATACGGTCACCGAGCACGTTTCCGACCGCGTCTAAAACTGACATGGATTTAATTAGGTACTCACATATTGCAGGATATTTGAATTTTAAATGTTTTACCTAAATGTTGGATATCGTGCATTTTTTGTTGTTATGCGGTAGGTATGAGTTTGAATTTTATAGGATTAGTGTTTGGTTTTTTTTATTATTGGTAGGCTCACGCTTTACCTGTTAGAAAGCGACGATGTGGTCAAAATTACGATCTATTTTTATTTTATCAACTCTTGCATGCTGACAATTTAGTCATGTTTGAGAAAATAAACAATTAAAGTATCTGAAGTTGTAGATTGAGATAATTTTATTCTTTTTCTCGTGTCGATTCGACTAAAATTTTGTCCGATCAATATTTAACCACCTGGACAGCTCTGTCGCTGGCTTCGTTTAAGTCATAAAGGGTGCAAGTAGTTGTGCTGCTAGGCAGGAAAAGAGATGACACATATACATAATTTTATTGAAAATATGAGAATTTTTTCAAATAACTCCATAACCAAACACCGTTCTTAACTGACATTCAGGTAAGGAATTTGAGTTGGTTATAATCGCTCAAAAACCTTTATCTATTTTTAAAACTCAAACTCTAATTAGCAGCAACTACTTAAAACATTAAACACACATGGAATACCTAAGACCACCCCACCCAATAAGTTTGGTGTGGAACGCATAATGAATTGCCCTCATTAATAAGTATGTTCACCGCTCCTTATGGTAAAACTTGGAAGGTGGAGTGTACATATTAGGTGAATTTTGAATAATACTAAGCCAAGTACTGCGATTCCTAATGCATGAGTAGTATTTGGTGTAATGGGTGGCGTGTGCTAAAAGTATGCTGGCTTTTTTATGAATCTTAGTTACTTGGTTTTTAGGTTAATTTATCTAGATGTCTAAGTGAAACTAGATCCATACGTTTCACGTCGTCATCACGGCTGTTTTTTTTTTGGGTTGGGATATCCTGGTATAACTTCACCCACTCTGGGTTTTACGGTTTTGCTCTAGCTGAAAGACATGTCAGTCTTTTACTGTCTTTTTTTTTTTTTTTGCGATGGTGAAAATCATCGTATGACAAAACCCGCTCTTGGGTGGAGCAGGAGATAGTGTCAGACTCTTACTGACTAAAAACCCCACCCCGTTCCTTCTAGCCTTCATACCGGGGCACGAGCTCCCTTTCGGACAACCCTGTCCCCAGTAGGCTTCGACCCAGCTGGGCCCCTCCTGCTGCTGACAACTCCTTGAGGCGCGCGGGAACAGTGGGCGCCGTTGACGTCTTGGACACGGTCCATTTCGCCCCCACGAGGGCACGGCGATGCTCCGCCCAGGCAGGGCACACCTCGATGGTGTGCTCCACCGTGTCCTCCGGGCGTTGCGCACAGTGGCGACACCCGAGCGTCTCTTCCGCTTGAATCCGATGCAGGAACCTCCCGAACTTGCCATGTCCGGTGAGGACCTGCGTCATGCGGAAGGTAAGGACGCCGTGAGGTCTTTCCAACCACGCCTCAAAGAGGGGACTTACCGCCATAATCATGGCGTGCCCAAGTCTTCCAAGTCTTTTACTGTCTGAAACCGCGCCTATGTTCATTCAATTGCCTATTGCAACCCAAGACCACGGGTAATCCTTTCAGAAGTCGACCCTTGGTCCTAGTAGGCTCCTGCCCTGCTGGGCCCCTACGGTTTGGATGACAACTCTTTGAGGCGCGCTAGGAACACTACGTGCTGTCGGGCTCTTTCCGGACGGTTACTGGACGGTGGGACTGTGAGCTGTCTATTGCTCGTCCTCCGCAAGTCCGCTCTAGGTGGAGCGAAGCTTTTACGAACGACTAATGTTATCATTTTTTATGCTAAATAGCATGGCATAATCAGCTTTTAATGTTCCGACTGCTAGGATCCAGGCCTCCGCTCTAGGAGATGGCTAAAAATAAGCTAAATAAATGATATATTTTAATGCATTCGTGCCTACAAGGTCACGATAAGATTTTTTTATCACATCAACATCATTTTACGAAAGTTTGTATTTATAAATGTGTGTATGTGTGATACTCAATTAAGAAACAATCAATTAATATGTTTTCAATTAACATGCCTTTAGGGGCCGGCCACACAGAAAAGACGCAAGGCACGGACCCGTCGCAGTCGCGGCGCCCGTTTAATCTACTTGCATATAAAATGTATACAGCCGACGCGACGTAAAACATACAGAAAAGACGGGACGCCGTCTTTTCTGTATTGTTCGCGACGGATCCCTGCCTTGCGTCTGTTCTGTGTGGCCGGTGCTTTAGGCTTTTTATGGTTTCAATAAGGCAGTTGTGAAACCCATTATTTATATTGCTGTCGTTATATTTTTTTTCCACGTGTTGTGATTATTCCCTATGCTATGGTTATACAGTCAGCAAGGTGGATTGAGGAGTTGGCAGCCTGCCTAGTATTAGAAGAAACCTATTATATTATATTTAAATACCTTCTTTACTCGTGGACCTTCCACGAGTAATTCTATCTTCCTATAATGTACCACATATTGGATTATTATACTATTTTGGTTGTTTAAACGCCCTAATATGCACGCATCGTAATGTTACCACTTTATATATTAATATACTAATGCTCAGTGTTCCGCCGTTTTGCGCGGACGTGGAGCATAATGGTTTCAGGATATTTATATTGTTTATTTGATATTTATAATTTTTAAGTAAGTTTTTTTTGTCTTTGTAATGCAAAATATAAAATAAAATATTTATCTTTAAGTAATTTTCCCATGTCCTAGTTTCTGATTTTGTAACAAGTCTATTTGTTTATTCAGAATCAGAATCAGACATGATAATTTCAAATAGACCATTTATAGGCACTTTCGAATTGTGAAAATGTCGGTCAGTCAAAATAACGTGTTTAAAAAGTGTTTTTCCGTAGAGAGATCTCTATGGAGAGACGCGTTTGAAAAAACGTGCAAGAAAAACTAAATCCAATTATTATGAGTAAAAGATTGGCGACACTTGGGGGAGGCCTATGTCCAACGGTGGACATCTGTCGGCTAAAATGATGATGATGATGAGTAAAAGTGAATTATTTCTAAGACACCCTTATACAAATGATTGTCAACATGAAAACTAACAACGCTACCCTGCACCATATGAAAGTATATGGGTCACGAGTGGTCGATACGCATCAATGATGCATGCCATCGATCAGACATCGACGCGGTGGCTGATGGGCGCTTGACATGCGATGCCCCCGTCACCCAAGCCTATGGCAAATAGCTTATGGACTTATGAATTATGGTTTTGAATTTTATTCGTTAAAAATGGGGAGGTTTAAACTTTTCATTTGAATGTGGAATTTAAAAAAATGGATATAAAGAGTAGAATAAACTTTATTATACACCAAAAATTCCCATGCCTTATGCATTCTCTACCAGTCTACCTAGGGTGGTGAAGAGAAAACATGGCAGACCAGATCCATAAAAAAAAACTAATAAAAGATTATTACGAAAAAACATTGCTTGTCGGAATTCTAAAGGTTCAATTTGTTTTGTGTACTTGGCTATTTATTTAACGCTGGTGACATCATTAAGTAATATTTTTATTTATTTTGATACCTATAGCAGTACCCGAGTAAGTGTTGTGTCTTTGGAACTTGTGATTAATTCATGAATCCCCAAGCGACCACCGGTGGCCGCGCATCTATTGTCTTACTATTGTGTCTCTAATTGACGGTATCTGAAGGTTTAAAGTCTAGTTCATCTGTTACTCCTCAAAACACAAATAGTAAACACAGACACTAATTTGCAGGGTTCGCATATGACTTGGTCATTATATCATCTTTATTGTTTGTATATGTATATGTATAACGTCTGAGTTTGTTTCAGTAGGTATATCTTTTTAAGGTTGTAAACTAGGAAACACCGGCCTCGTCTAGTTTATATCTAGGTATATTCTGTCTCCTAAAAAAGTCCTCAATTTGATACTAATCGAGTCTGTTTCGTGCGTGTTGTCGTGATTTCTGTCGTAAGATGAATACGGGCGATTCGCGATATTAGCCGAGTATTACCTTTTTTGGAGTTTTAATGGTTGAGCATTTTAAGATTTCAACCGTAACCTAGATATCATGCTCAGCCAAAATGCTGGGAACCTAAGTGGTTTAAAGTTAATAGAATCCGGTATTTATTGGCACTAGTATTATCGCTCTATTTCTTCAAACTCTCTCTAATATTTTTATCTATGTACTTGCCTGTAGTATGAAAGAGAAAAAACTTGCAGTGACTTCAGTGGCAAAAAAATCGAATCGTCATATAGAACAGTCCAAAATAATCTATCTAAACGGGTTTTTAGATGATAGCTAGATGATTTAGTGCCAATTTTTATTTCAATAAACAAACAGAATAAATAAACAGTTGCATGATAGTGTAAATCTGGGCAGTTGCCAGACCAGACAAAAACCCGTTTAGCCGGAGAATCCTCCCTCTTCAATGGATATATGTAGGAATTTACGCTAAATACTGTTTATTTATTCCTCACACAACTTATTAAAATAAAAATTGGAACTAAATCATCTATGAGTGACCTTAAAAGGCATCTCAAGGATATTTCAGCAAAGGTGCGATTACGCTTCTTGGGCCCGAATAGTTACTTTATTATTTAACTAGCCACCCACCCCGGCTTCGCTCGGGTGTTTCTCCAGTATTTAATGGATGTTATTATACATATAAACCTTCCTCTTGAATCACTCTATCTATTAAAAAAAAACACATCAAAATCCGTTGCGTAGTTTTAAAGATTTAAGTGTACATAGGGATTTAGGGACAGAAAAAGCGACTTTGTTTTATACTATGTAGTGAAGATTCAAAATTCAAATTTTACTTGTCTTGTTTCCAAATCTATAATTATTAACCTAGATATACGTAATAGTTCAAAACTAGTAGCTGTAATGGCGGCACATCATTAGTTATTTACAATTTATCGTCCCACATACACGGTCCAGTTTGAAAGCTTTTAGTTTTAAAAGGTTTACTAATGTTCTAAATTTAATGGCAGAGCTGTACTATCACGCTCGAATACTCCAAAGGGACAGACAGAGCTGACCAACTAACCATACATAAATTCTTCTTTGTTATTATTTGTTTAAGTTCCTTGTAATCGGCTGCGGTAATGTTCGAAGGAGCTGCCTTGGCCCTTTGGTTTTTGCGAGGTTCAGGTAGTTCCCTCACGGTCGTTTCTTCTTCTTTGCTGGCATTACTTCTACGCAGAAGGAGGTGACTGCTTCCCGTTTCCTCTCGCTCCGGACCATCGCCTGATGATGTCACCACCACAGATAGCCTCCATGATCTATTGCAATGCTGTGGTCAAAATACATTAATTTTAATATATGCGAAACCTGAATATATTTGTAGTTTTTTTTCAGAATCAGTAACTGAATGGATTAAAATAGTTTTTATACCATTTTATATTTATCCCCAAAAATATTTAAAGTGTCGCAAATTGGACACCACCGACACTAACTGTAACACAGGTCGCGGCAGGCCATAGCGGGCATTAGGGGCGCAAACAGCTGAGTGAAAGACCAAAACAAGACCTCAGTCCCACCCGGGGGCCCACCTGGGTGGCCCAGTGACTATGTATTTTTGCTGACATGACAAGCTTATAACTTCACGAGTTTTTTTTTTCAGTTATGAAATTTTGTAGTTTTGGCTTTCGTACTAAAATTTATGTTGTACTAGCTTTTACTCGCGGCTTCGTTCGCGTTTATTAATATACTTTACTCATTCTCCACATTTTCTCACTTAAAAAAAATATATCCTATGTCCGTCTCCAGGGTCCCAACTATCTCTGTGCCAAAATTCAACAAAATCGGTTTTGCCATTTAGGCGTGAAGATGTAACCAACAAACAAACAAACTCACTTTCGTTTTTATAATATTGGTAAGCATTCACCAAAGTTAAACCAATCATAGACAATGTAGATAAAATTTTATAAATAATGGATGTAGTAATAAATTAGTAATACTTATTTTTTTATAATTAACGATAAAAATTGATTTAAATATTGTACACCTTATGGGTATGTTGCAGCGACCCTAATGCATGTAAGAACTTAAGATAAACACCTGTAACAAACAATAAATAAATGAAACAATTGAAAACTTTACATTACCTATATTCTATTGACGATACTTATCTTGTTTGTTGCTAGTTTTCCGTACGCTTCATGGAAAATTGATGTGGCCTAGTAATATGTCATTTGTAAATGAAGAGTTCTTAGAATAATCGGATTTGTTTGTCATTTGTAGGACAGTTAGGTCATTAGAAAGGTCTCGTTATGTGTTCTTAAAGAATTCTTAAGTACCTTGTGTTCTGTCTTTTTGCCTTTAAGGGTACCGTACCTCATAGGAAGAAATGGAACCCTTAAAAATTAAGATAAAAAAAATGCTTGCATATACGGTTAAATTACAAACTTAGTGCAGAAATTATTTTGTACAACTTTTCACAAACTGTTCAACCCATCAAGTTTTAAAAAAAAATCCTAGAAAGTCTTTATAAAGTTCTACTTTTGAGATTTTTTCATATTTTTTAAACTTATGGTTCAAAAGTTAGAGGGACACACACCAATTTTTTTTTAAATTTTGAAGCGATTATTTCCGAAAATATTAATTCATGAATCCCCAAGCGACCACCGGTGGCCGCGCATCTATTGTCTTACTATTGTGTCTCTAATTGACGGTATCTGAAGGGTTAACATTATCAAAAAATTATTTTAGTAAAACCCTATTCATTTTTAAATACCTATCCAACAATATATCACACGTTAGAGTTGAAGTGAAAAAAAAAAACACTCCCTGCTTTACCTGTTTTAACACCCCCCCCCCCATGTTCTAGGTGTAAATAATAAAGTATTTCGCCCCAATTTTGTTTTTATTTGTTTTTTAACTTTATGTTATCGCGCTTAGCCATCAACCTCTTAAAACAGTTTTATAGCGACATCTATCTACGGCTGCCTTTGAAACAGTTTCCACAGTCCCGGATTGCAAAGTACGACTGAAAGAACATAGGTGGGTTTAAGTCATTGCAAGTCTGACACTATTCTCACGCCATCAAGAGCGGGAGAAAATTGAAAATTTTCCACGTAAAAAAGCGACATCTATGCTTCGTTTCGTACACCATTATATTAAAAGCCAGCAACTAGCGGTGTTACGTTATAAGGTGCACGAATGTAATGCTAGTTACTATCTAGGTACTAGAAATTACGTAACTCAACTAGCGTTTGTTTAATATCAAAATAGTACCGAGAGTGCGATATAGATGGCCGTTCAATGTATTTATTGCTCGAGCTTCACCACTATCTCACCTGATGGAAAACGAAGATGTGGTCGACAATGGAATACGCTTGCCTAGAAGTGACTCACTCTTGACTTAAAACCAGGTTGTAGCTATTAGGAAACAAAGACTCCGGCAGGGAATTCCACTTTTTAGCTGTACGTACAATAAATGTGTTCCCAAAACGTTTTGTACGTATGGATGGGATGTCTATCATGTACCAGTAGCGCAACGCCGTATCTACGTCTAAATAGTCCGATGATGGAATGGGCTTGACGGAATTATATTGTGCAATTCCAGTGCACACTCCCCCAAATGTGAACGATAAAAAACCGACTAGCTCCGAAGTAATGTGGAAAATCATCGTTGTAAATCGTTTCAGGCTGGGCGCTTAGCGTGGGTGCCTACCTATGAGTGGCGGGTCACACCCCGTTTGTCGACGGCGCGCACTGTTCCCGCGCGCCTCAAGGAGTTGTCAGCAACAGGAGGGGCCCAGCTGGGTCGAAGCCTACTGGGGCCAGCGTTATGCGAAAGGAAACTCGAGCCCCGGTATGAAGAGGTCTGACACTATCTCCCGCTCCACCCAAGAGCGGGGGTTGTCATTAGATGATTTTTGCCCACTGTAAAAAAACCCCGTTTATTTTTCTTCTTCGTGTGTGTATTACAAAAACGTCGTTTGATACACGAGGAAATTTGTCAATGCAGCACTTGGATCCACAACACCGCGGTCGCAATGACAAACTTTCTACACTTGTATCAAAATGTACTATGTATTTCAATTTTATTGTTTCCTTTATTGTAGGGGGCACGGCAGTGCTGGGAGCACCAAGGCAAGCAAAAAAGTGGCACGGCCGTACCATTCTTTTCTCGAAACAGTTCAGGCCATTTTCTATCCCTATAACTTCGAGCCAAGTCAATCTAGGTCATCAAAGTCTATTAAGTACGGACTGAATAAATTAACCTACTTGGTATTACATGGATCTCAAAACTTTTTACGGTAGAAGAACTGAATTGCGAGCCTTGGTTTTTTTTACAAGTTATGTTTTTGATGGCATGTTTATTAACTCATCGTCATCATCATCATTTCAGCCGATATGCGTCCACTGTTGGACATAGGCCTCCACCAAGTGTCGCCACAATTAACGATCCTGTGTGTCCCGCATCCATCGGATTCCCGTTACCTTCACCAGGTCATCGGTTTACTTAGGAGGCCTTCTAATGCTGCGTCTTCTGGTACGCGGTTGCCATTCCAGAACCTAATTCTAAACTAATGCTAACTGCTCTAACTCTGTTTATTAACTCTAATACCATAATTAGTCAGTCCCCCATAACATAATATCACCCGCCATTACGAAACCTGTCACAAACCTGTCACACCGATCACGCTAAACCGCACTAACTATAGTTGTCAAAATCGATCACTATATTTAGTCTGTGTTCCTGGTGACCCATAGACAAGCCACTATCGACCTCTTTTCCCCATTGCGCAACGGTTAGTCAGTAAGCATAGCGGGGTTCCGCGTTCGATGCCGGTCACGGTATGTTGTGCAAGGTTGTCCTTTTGTTGGAGTATCGTGGGTGGTTAATGGATTAGGTTAAATATATACATACAAACAACAAGGTACAAATTGTTGTTTGTATGGTTATGTTCTTTAGCTGAAGTTTTAGATCGTTTAGTGGCACCAGTGACTGAAAGTTGAAATGAAATCGGTTGTCTTGGTATGGTCATGTGAAGAGGAGCGATAAAGCGCAAATTACTAAAAGAGTTCGGAGTGGATGTACATGGGTGGGGAGGGAGAGGAAGGCCGAAGAAAAGATGAATGGATTGTATGAGGAGTGAAATGAAAAAAAAAGGGAGTTTAGTGATAGTATGACGGGTGACAGGGCAGAATGGAAGAAAAAAAAACGTGTTGTGCCAACCCCAAGTAATATGGGATAAGGGCAGGAAGAAAAAGAAGCTGGAGTTTTAGATTGATTTGACTCTAATGACACTCGTGAAGATTGCGTGAGAGTAAAGGATTCACGATAATCTCAAAAACTACTTGAACATAAATTTCATAAATGGTGTACATCAGTAGATAGGATGATCCAAGAAAAAAAACTACTTGAACATAAATTTCATAAATGGTGTACATCAGTAGATAGGATGATCCAAGAAAAAAAAAATCAGGTTTATTACACTTCATAGGTATTAATCACACTAATGATGTAAAGATAAAAGTTTGTGAATGTGTCTGTATAACAAAGATTTTATATATCCTACTTTGTTAAACGGACTTCGTTTATCGGGACGATTTCGATTAAACTTTGTACGTGGGTAGACGATATGTCTTGGAATCGGACGAATTTTCCCCGGGTGTATGTTCTTATTTAACAAATTTCTAGTATCATACGGGTGATGCCGCTGCCAGTAGCTAGTAGATAATAAATATTGCAGTAGAGAAAAGTAAGATGAGAAATGTATGTATTACATGTAGAGAGATACTTTTCAATCCAGTGGATTCACTCGGCGCATCACTATAGATAGCCTACAGACGCCATGCAGTCTGCTAGATGCATCTTAACATACCTACATGGGTATTACCTAAAGCTATTCTGAACAGAAGGTTCACTACAACGAATCGAAAGGATTTGCTTTTCATTTATCCAAACTTAACCCTTCAGATACCGTCAATTAGAGACACAATAGTAAGACAATAGATGCGCGGCCACCGGTGGTCGCTTGGGGATTCATGAATTAATAGTATAAATATGAAAGTAGTAGACAGGTATTAACTAGACCTGTCCTATTTATTTAGTTTTTTTTTTTTTTTTTAAACTTTGTTTCGGACTAGAAATTAATTCTTTATAATGAATGTGTTCACAAACATGTAAATTCACGTAGACGGTACCCAGATCCGGAACATTCCGGAACTGAAATAATCTGTATAATTACGTTTTGTGCCCGCAACGCATTGAACCCACGACAGGTAAGATAGCTGACAATTGCTAGACCACTGCGCTATCAAATCTTAAATAGACTTTTGTACAAAAATCATTCTTTCTGCAAATTTGTGAAATTAGAATTAGAATTCTAGAAAAAGACAACTACTGGCCACACTATTAACCAACGTTCAGTCCAACTTACTATTTATTTATTTATATCAATCAGCATTGAATCACAGAATTACATTAAAATAATAATTATAAATAAGATTAACGAAATACATTAAATGTATTTATAAGGATATACGACCAAAAATCGCTAATCTGCTTATAAAACTTCTAAACTAAACTTTTTCTTCATATACGCACAAAAATTAAAAAATAATAATTGAATTTAATAAATAATACCAGGCTATACATACTTGGGCTTATTTCGTATTTTCTTTACAGCGGAAAATTAATGCAACAAGGCATTTTATACCAGCCAGCCTACCATATAGACCTTCCTACCTTTTTCTCCTGGTTCTGGTGTTCCACAAGGCTCCAAGTTGGGTCCATTGCTCTTTTTAGTATTTTTGAATGATCTTTTGGATTTAATAGATTGCAATTGTTTAGCCTATGCTGATGATTTAAAAATTTACTGCAGGATATCTGATCTAAGTGATTACATAAAGCTTCAAAGAGATCTTGACGTTCTTCAACAATGGTGTTTCAACAACAAAATGACACTAAATGTTAAGAAATGCCAAACTATAACATTCACGAACAAAGTGAATTTCATTAAGTTTGATTATCACATAGATGGATCTGTTCTGTGCAGAGTATCGGTCGTCCGTGATCTGGGTGTACTCTTTGATGCTGCCTTATCCTTTCGTGATCATGTGGATGCTATAGTTGCTAAAGCTAAGAGAATGCTTGGCTTTATAATTCGCATGTCAAAGCCTTTCCGTAATCATAGCAGCATTATTCTTCTCTATAACGCCCTGGTAAGAAGTTCCTTGGAGTATTGTTCCTCTATTTGGTCTCCATATTACTCTACCTATACTAATAACGTGGAATCTGTTCAGGCCCGTTTCGTTAGGTACTTATGTATGAAGAAGGGGATCCGAAAAGCTATACCCGATTACTATGATAGGTTAAGGCACTACAAGATGGTTAGCTTAAAGGAAAGGCGAAACCATTCTGACTTACTTCTTCTACATAAAATTATAAATGGTTCCATTGATGCGGAGTTGATTCACTTTTTTAACTTTAGGGCTAGCCAACGCAGCAAGCGACATCATCGCATTTTTCAATTGCCTACATCTACGTTAAATATCACTTCTAATAGTCCTTTTACACGTATGGCAAGGCTTTATAATGAAAGGTCCAACTTGGTGGATCACCCTATCGATGTCTTCTCGATGAGTTTTGCTTCATTCAGACGCCGCCTATATAAAGTGTGAATAGTGTACGTTTTTATGTATTTTTTTTTTGTCTTTGTAGTGTTCTGTATCTAGCTGTACTGGACAATCTTTTTTAATTTTCTATGTCTCTTATTTTTCATTTTGTTAAATGCCATGCATACCTGTTATTTGCATGGTTACTGAAATGTAATATTTGGATGTAAGTTTTATTTGTATTGTAAGTGATTGTGCTGTTGGTATGCTTATTATAAATAAATAAATAAATAAATAAATAAATATATAGTAGGTGTGTATGTGTAATAATCCTTCTGCACCTTTTTATGAGACAACCAATTCCATGTCTTCACTGTCCAACTGTCCAAGCATGGTTGGTTGCGCAAGGCGACATAATCCGCTCCATTTCCACCGATGACATCACCTATCATCCACTGGTAGCCACTAGCCATGGCTCAGGTATTCACGGCACGTCCTTTTTCCTATAGAAAGTGGTCGCGGTACTCGTGGTAAAGGAATGTGATGTAATGACATGTGGTAGCAGGTAGTACTTAATGTTTGTATGATAACTATCAATCCCTTGTCAAAAAAAAAAAAGCAAAAATGTATCACTCAAAACATTGAGTGAAATAGTTTTTTTTTATTCATTACTAAATTTCTTGACGTAATTTGTGTTTCCTGATTACTAGCTAGCCTGCAATCTAGGGATCTTTAATTCAATAATGGATATGTTACTTCTAGGCAAGCGTGCTCCCCTGTCGACCGTATCGTTGCTTTCTATCAGGTGAGATAGGGGTTAAGCGTGAGCCTATCAACCGAAAAAGAAAAAGATTTTGGTCGATATGCCGAAAAATTCTCTACCATTTTGATTATTTTTTGCTTTAAAACGTTCAAAATTTTTTAACAGCGTTAGCATGTGTTGGCATAAATGTGTGGAATAATTTTGTTTTAGGAACATTTTGGGCACCTGAATTTATATTTTTGTATTATTTGTATTTATATATTAGAGATTACTTCGGTATCGTGGGTGTGTTTACAAACCTAGATCCAAATCACTTATCTATCGGCCATGCAAATTGTTGTTTTGTGTAGGAATCTAACCATGTGGCACACTACAGAACACAGGAATCACACCGCAGTAATCGGATGATTTTTATTTACCTTCAAAAAATTATTGCTTATTTTTTTTGCAATTTTTTGTAGGTACTTGAGTATTTATAACATTAATGGTGATGAGTAAAGTACTAAAATGTCAGAAGATGAATTTAGTTTAATCTGTAATTATTTTGACATATTCACAGATATCAGTAGTACACTGTGAGTGGATTGATGAAACTGTTGCAAACTTTTTGTTGCATAGATTTACTTCAATTGTATTGTTTTTCTTAAATTTTCATTTTGTTTTTGTCTTGTGTCTTTATTTATGGTTTGCTATTCAACTGTTTTAATTGAAGTGAAATAAAATAACAGTTATTTTTTTTAAATCTGTTTTAGCAGAAGAAAGTGTTCGTTTGTGTGTAGTTTGTAATAAAATAAATATAAAATCCACGTTTGCCATCTAATAACGTGCAATGTTGAGTAGGTTAACAAAGAAAAGGCAAGAAAATACTTGATATACATTTTATTACAAAAAGTCCGTACATTAAATAGTTTTTAGTCGACTGCGGTCGAAATAAACTCTTGTTCTTCATCATTAAAGCTAGAAAAATAGAAAAAAAGACATCTATATACAACAGTGCTCTACCAGGTACTTGCTTACGAAGCCTTCTCCATCACAAACTTGTAAAAGAGATCATGTGAAAACATGAACCAACATTGGTATTCCAAAAATCGCAAAAAATATAAAAATATACACTCAACTACATACAAAATGTCACGGCTATAAAAATATTACTTACATACACTTTTTTACACACATACATATATGTTGTTTTCTTTAATAAAACTTAAAAAATTAGATCTACATGTCATGGATCTCTACATTTATTATAAATACATAACATTTGTGGCAATTTTCAAGTTACATTCATAATTTAAAATATTTAAAAAGAATATTAGAAATAGGTTATACTAATTTTAGAGCTGACGTTTCGCCAAAAAAAAAAAAATATAAACAAATAAGTTTTAGCTTTTAAATATGGCGGTATCACGGATAACCCACTTCGGATATTCTTTAATTTAAAATGGCGACAGGCTTCGTTGTGATTGCACTTTATCCCTAACTTCTCTCACAAAACCTGAACTTAGATCCGTATGAACTGTGACGTCATTTGTCATGACGAGCAACCGCTATTGGTTAGTTTCGATTTTCGCGGTTTTTCATTGGCCTATTCTTTGCAAATCCTTACAATGACAGCTTCATTTTCGGCCATCTGTATTGTATATTCTCTCACAGCTTCATACATCGGATATAAGTTCTAATTTATCATTCACGCACACCTAAATCTATACTTATCTACATCACAAAATATCATTCTGACTACGCACAAGAATCCTATATGAAAATAGACATTTCATTTTGTTGAATTTCGTTACTCGTTTGATGACAGATTAAAAAGATAACCCCATTGTTCCGATCTAGGGCTAAACGGCTCACAATCATTTAAGAATATGGCGTCAACTCCCTAGACTACGGACCAAACAGTTTTTTAAACTACGATTACGAACCAAAAAGTTTTTTAAACTACGATTCCACCAGTTCCACCAGTACCAGTTCAGTACCAGTTTCTTATACTACCTCGAAAAAAAAAACGTATTCCAAATTTGAATCTGTCATCGAGCAAGTGACGTCACAAGACGGTTTACCACCCGTATTTAGAGTGCAGTGAGGGTCCATGGGCCAGTCCAAGACCGTGTCCGTGACCATGGAAGTCGTGGATGATGGGGGCACTGGCATACGATTTGACGACGGGTACTGCTACTGGGGCTGGCACGGGGACTGCTACGGGCCTAGGCACGGCCACTGGGTAGGGTTGGGGCACGGGGACTCCGACCTGAGGAGAAACGGTAGGTTATTAATCTGCACTTAAAATACATACGCTTAGGTAATCCTTACTTTAATATTATAAAAGCGAAAGTGAGTTTGCTTGTTTGTTACGTCTTCACGCCTAAATGGCAAAACCGATTTTAATGAAACTTGGTACACGGATAGACCATGTCCTGGAATAGGACATAGGATACTTTTTATCCCGGAAATATGTTCCCTTGGGATAATTTTCTGATATCACGCGGGCGAAGCCGCTGGGAGCAGCTAGTTTGTTTATTATTGATAGGTCTTGTCGTTGACCACTTCATGTCACTTGATTGTAAGCCATTGTGTGGTTGATGTTGCAGTACGCTTGCCTAGACGTAACCTGTTTATTCTTGACCTAAATATATTAGGATGTTGCTAGCTGGCTAGCCAGCTGACAAAGACTATGTTTAAGAATCGCATACAACGTAGTTTGGGCAATAATTTAGCTTGCATATTTTTATATTCATTAAAAGTAAACAAAACGATGTGATAAGCACGTTATGTGATGAAATGATAATTTAAAGACAGAAAGAAAGGACGAAGGAAAGAAAGAAGAAGGAAAGAAAGGTAGACAGAAAGAATGAAATAATAATATTCCACAACTATTACAAAAGCCGTCTATTCTCAAATTAAACAGACCTTGTGTTATGAGTACTAGACAACTGATAAACATATTAAACACTTATATATTTCTAAATACATCAAATTATAGACAAATTACACCCAAACACGGAACAAATGATCATGCTCATCACATAAACATTTGTCCTGGGTGGGAATCGAACCGACGACCTCCAGCATAGGGGTAAGGGCCACTAACCACTAGACCTACCTAGCTAGTCAAAAAAAGAGAAAGAAAGAAAAAGAAAGATAGAAAAAAAAAGTTAGCAAGTTTACGCTTACTATATAACAGTTCTGTTTATATAGACTGCAATCTTAATAGTACTAGCATAATGAATGGCTATCCCCAGCCTAGACAAGTAAATGAGCTAAGTATCTTGTCTTGGACCGGTCTGGTATTATGTTCAATTGACCGGCGCGGGCGCATGCCGTGACGGAAGCGTCGCTAATGTTGATCGTTATCTGGTTTACGGTCCGAGAAGTTTGTATTGATTTATTTGTACTCTATGGTTTTAAGTTGGTTCAGTCTTATCGCGTTTAACAATCTATGGAAACCAAGTTAATACGCGTTGATATCTTTATCAAGAGCAGTTTTTAACATTAGAAATTGTGATAATTTCTATAGTTATTTTAAAAACAGTATTTAGTTTATAAGTAGGTATATTAAACTAGCTGTTCGGCTCCCGTGCGAGTTTTGCTCAATAAATAGGCTATCGGACACTAAAACAAATTTTCAATTTGAAACAGTTAGTTCCTGAAATTTTCGCGTTGAAAGAAACACTACAGCTTCATAATTTGTTTGTAATTTGTTATGAATAAACTCAACAATATTACTTAACCGATTAAAAAAAATTGTTCTAGTAGAATGCTATTGTAGCGACATCTATAGAGCCACATAGTGACTAAAAATCTCATCGCGGAATTAGAGTTCTCCGCACGATTTGAACTTATTTTTACAACAACCCGAAAACATCTATTGGGCAGTTGACCAGATTAGACATATCACTCGTCTGATCGGAAGATCCTCCGTTTTTAATGGAGTTTGCGATTTAAACTACTTAACACTGAGGGACATAAGTTATATATTTATTTCTTTCTCGCAAATGAAGCCACAGTTAGGAGCTAGTGATGTTATGAAACCAAAATCAGGTGCGAAGGTTTCATTGTGGCATAATATACTAACAATAATAAAATTCCACAACTTTCACATAACGCCATCTAGCAAACAATATATATCAAAAGGAGTACTAGACAACTGATAAACATACGTATATCTATCTAAATACTATATACATTTTATAGATAAACAGAACAAATGATCGTGCTCATCACACAAACAATTGTCTTAGGTGGGAATCGAACCTACGACCTCTGGCATAGCAGTCAGGGCCACTGACCACTAGGCCAGTCAACATACTATTAGATCAGTCATACTATCAGGGAAGTCCATGTTATATAATCCCCATTAACTGACACCGTATAGTAATCCTAATGACTCCATTGCCCTACTGGCAGTTAGCACGTGCGTGACTCTTCTCCATCGGAATGACTTCACGGAGTGATACGGTGATAGAATCCTAAGTTAACGTAAGTAGTTTACATAGAGATTGATCTAATTTAGATTGTGCTGTTTGTGAGGCTGTAAACGTGTTTATTTATAGGAGTTAATAAATTCGATTAAAATTATGTTGATGAATTTGAAATAACTCTCCTCGAATAAATTCTACCTCTCTGAGTGGAACGATAGGGATCGAGTGTCTGACTTTTACTGCCTAAAAACCTAAATAATAATATTCCATAGTTATTACATGCCATCTAGTACTAAAATAAGCAGAGCTTGTGTATGACTACTAAACAACTGATTTCTAAACTAAATATATTAAAATAAATTACACACAGACACATAAAAATGATTGTGGTCATTACACAAACATTTGTTTTGTATTGGAATCGAACCATCACTTATCGACTTCCAGCTAAACAGTGAGGACCTCTAACCACTAGCCCAATAGGGTAGTCCAAACTTATGATCCTTCAGTTGCTTTGTGTTTAGGGCCACGGAGAATCTTTTGTACAATCTCGTATCCCTGAACAGCAGCTCAACATGCTTTTTAAAGTCTATACAGAAGACAGACTATATATATGTATAGTACTCATCTCCGCATATCTTTCTTTTGATGTAGGTACCCATAGATGTACCTGACAGAGTCCACGATTGGTCCTTTTGGCAATTATTTACCACCTAAGTCTATATTATGAAAAAGGAATTGAGTTTTGACCTGTGTTATGCCACGGGCATAATCAGTCTTATTTATAATCTCAAGGAGTTCACAGCAACAGGAGGGGCCCAGCTGGGCCGGGGTTATCCGAAAGGAAACTTGAGCCCCGGTATAAGGCTAGAAGGAACGGCGTGGGGTTTTTAGTCAGTAAGAGTCTGACACTATCTCCCGCTCCACCAAAGAGCGGGTTTTGTCATAAGATGATTTTCCCCATCGACAAAAAAAAGTCTTATTTATAATGTTCCCACTGCTGGGACTCAGGCCTCCTCTCTAGAAGAGAGAATGGACCATAATTCACCCGGTTCATGTTGGTGAATTGTCACATCTTGAATCGTCTTTGAACTTTTCGTTCTAGGACATGCCGGTTTCCTCTCGAAGTTTTCTTTTACTGTTTCGAGAGCAGTGGTAATAAAATAAATTACACAAAGTAATGCGTCTGGCTGGGATTCAACTCGTAAGCCAGGAAAATTACCACTGGAGCTGTTACATAACTACCAGCCTCTGCAGTAACGTGATGATATCCAAGATCAGTTACAACACTGATAACACTTACTTGTTTAATGACGGGGTAAGGTACGGCATGGGGCACAGGTACAGGTACGGGACGGTCGACCGGGACGGCGACGTGCCTCTCCACGGTCACGGGGTAGGGCTTGGGGACCGGCACGGCGTAGGGACGGTCTACAGGCACGGGAACGGCGACCTGGAATACAGAAGTTGATGTGGTGAATTAAAGTAAGTAACAATTAATAGAGACGTTGCCAAATTTTAGAATAGAAGAATATAATATTTTTATTTTCTTAGAATGTAATATAAGAATACATAAGAATAAATTGTTAAATGGTAAAATAGGATCCATGCACATTCTACCAATAACTTTAAAATTCTCTAAAGTGCAATAGAGAATATTAAAGTTATTAGAAAAAGTTATCATTTAGGAAATCCTGGACAGAATAGTAACAACATTACATTTCTTTTCTCTTTCCACATGACAAGGCCTTCAAGGACATATGCCTTCCCCAAGTGTCGCCACAATGAACGGTCCTGTGTATCTCGCATCCATCGAATTCCCACAACCCTTATCAGATCGTCGGCCCACCTTTAACAGTTCACCACAACCCATTTTAGAACTGGACTTGCAACAAATAAAGCGTCAAATAAGTTCAGTCTTCAATTTCGTAAACTAAAACCCACCTTAACAGGAACTGGGTAGGGTCTGTCAACTGGCACAGGATAAGGAGCAGGCACAGGTACACCAACATGCTTCGTCACAGTCGTATGCACATCAGCACCGACAATGGTCCCTCCAATAGGTCCCCCAACCGCATAACCCGCTGCAATAGGTCCCGCAGCATAGCCCGCCGCGATGTGACCACCCCCAAAGTGGCCCCCATACCCGTGGCCCAAAGACAGGCCATGGCCTATCAGAGGCGCGCTCAGACCGTAATGGCCCACCAGGCCGCTTCGCTTCTGGACAACTTTGCTCGGTTCCGGTTCCGCCAGAACTGAGGCTGCCAAGAAAAGTACTGCGATCTGGAAATAAGGAGAGTATTGTTAGGAGTTTGCTATGAAATTTAAAACGCTGAGAGATAGGAGTCTTTTGGCTTCGCACCGATCTATTTTTTCTTTTTAATGTTGTTATTATTATTGAATTTTTATTTTAAGTTATTCAGTAGATATTATCATCATTATCATCTTTATATTTTATTAAGAAGGTACTGTTTGTCCTATGCTAGTCTCAAATAAATGTTATTTTATCTTTATGACTTTGGCAAATAATTTACGAGGTGACATCTTGCATCCAAAAGCAGTTAAAATTATAGGTCTTTCCTTCGGCAACAGTACTTTTTTCTGGATGAAGGGTAACCTTTAAGAGTTACCTTTCATCCAAAAAAAGTACTGTACGTTTTCTTTATCCCTGACAGTATAATCTCATGATGATCGGTTCAGTGGTTTAGGCGCGAAATGTTAACAATCATAAGGTTACATTTATAATATCAGTTAGGATTAATTTATGAATCCCCAAGCGACCATCGGTGGCCGCGCATCTATTGTCTTACTATTGTGTTTCTAATTGACGGTATCTGAAGGGTTAAATTCGTATGTTCTGTCGTAGGAATATTGCCTACCTTTAATCTAATACATCTTTAATCTACAATTTACTACATACTGTATACTCGTAGAAATAATTATGTTTGTAATGGAGAAAACTTTATATAGGACCATTTTTTTTTAGTCTTTCTATAGTCCTACAGTAATTTATTGTCGATTGAAGAGAGATCTATGTCTCAGCAAAGTTGAGAAAGGTATCATCATCAGCCTTCTTAATGTTCCCACTGCTGGGACTCAGGCCTCCTTTCTAGGAGAGGGAATGGGCCGTAATCCACCACGCGGGCGGGTTGGTGGATGTCACATGTTCAGGAAGGTATCATTAGAACATAATCAAAGGTCACTACACCCCCAAAAAGCTATGCAAATGAAGAGAAAAGTGTCAACAACGCATCCACCGCCAAAACGGCAACTCGGATGCACTACCGCATAAATTAAACAGGACAATGCATCCGATATTACTTTTACTTATTGCGTGATATGACTCCATCAACCCACTTGATATGCGACGAGGTACAAACAGAAACGAAATTCAAGCCGCGATCTGAATGACAATGAAGGGTTTCAGGTATAGATGGATATAAGAACATGATTGAAGCGTGTTGTCGTATCGTTACGTGTACTATTCATGACAGAATACGGTTGGCTGATTAGTAAACAATGCCTTACTAAGACGTTTTAAAGTGTCAGTCGTGCTGCGAGAGAGAAACAGGGATGTAGCTATGAATCTTATACAATGTTATGTGTTGTTGTTGTTGTTTGTTATGTTTGTGTGTGTTATGTTGTTGTTGTTTGTTATGTTTGTGTATGTTATGTTGTTGTTGTTTGTTATGTTTGTGTGTGTTATGTTGTTGTTGTTTGTTATGTTTGTGTGTGTTATGTTGTTGTTGTTTGTTATGTTTGTGTGTGTTATGTTGTTGTTGTTGTGTGTTTATGTTTGTTATGTTATGTTGTTGTGTTGTTGTTTATATGCGAAACCTAAATATAGTTTGTTCAGAATCTGTTTCAATCATTTTTATACCATGTTACATTTTTACCCAAAAATATTTAAAAAAGGTCACTAGTGGGACACCACCGACACTAAGTACAACACAAGTTACAGAAGGTGGCGGCATAGGCGCCAGCGCACAGCTGGGTGCGGAAACAAAGCTACCCCTCTGGTGCCCAGATGGCCCGGTGACCATCTATTAGTGCGGACGACCAGGTAACATAACAAGCTTATAGCTTTGTGACTTTTCATGATACCCGCGTTATGGATTTTTGTATATAGATTCTTTACATATATATACTAGAGTCGGGTTTAGCATATACTAAAACTAACATTATATCTATAGCTCTATTCCTTTAACAGTAGTTTGGGTCGCCAAATGGATCGCGTTCAGAGCTCGTAGTAGGGTAGTCTCGATAGCGCTGCATGCTTGCTTGATATTATGTCAAGTAGTGCTGAATTTCTAAACCTTTCTGCTGTCAAGTTACTCGTATATTTGGTGCTCTATTGTGTTGAGACTATTGACAGCTAAGTTAAGAGATAAAGTGCGTGAGAAATTGGTTTATAAGTTAGTAGTAAAATTTAATGGTTTGTTTTGTTTACTTATGGCACAATTATTGAATGGTATACGAGTTGATATGTAAGTGTCTTGTGAGTTATTTAGCTGCAGAAATATTTGCTTAACTGTCAAATATTTATTAGCAGGTTTTCAGTTATTTTAGCCTGCAATAATCTTGGCAACTTAAAGACTTCATTAGTGTAGCTGTATAGTTTTGCTGTCGCAGCATTTGCAGAGAACCATAAGCAATGGAAATGTTATACTTTTCGTTGGTAGTTAAATTTTCAAGACTTTTGGGGTTTAACTTTTGGGCCGTGTGGTTTGAGAGCTCATACAGTACTTAAAGATTAAGCCGGCCAGAGATTAAGCATTGCCATACAACATGACCGCTAGTCTATTGGACACACTTCCAGCTAACAAGGATGTGGAAGATTTTAATTCATGAATCCCCAAGCGACCACCGGTGGCCGCGCATCTATTGTCTTACTATTGTGTCTCTAATTGACGGTATCTGAAGGGTTAAATAGAGTTAGTTAAGTTTATTAAAACGTACGCGAATAATTTATATATTACTCAAATGGATTATACAGTATGCAATATTAAAGTCTCGCTAGTTCATGATATGTTAAAATCCCATAGATCTATAGTTGTCAACCGCCGAGAAAGATCGGAAAGTATTTAGGTAAATAAACCTTCTGTTAGATCATAGCTGTAGTAAAATGTTGATCAATTAAGGGCACCTGTGTGACTTATACGGATATTACTCGAATTAAGTCGGGGAAAGCGACATACAGAGAAAAACGAACCCGTGTGGTTATCTAACTACCCAGAACTAGCCACCTCTGTGTGGTTATGTGTTTAGCTAGTTTTTAATGATGCTGTTTTTCTTTATCACATCATACTAACATATTAAAGGCGAAAGTGTATAATATATAAATATAATTACTTTATAAGAGACTCCCACAATATGCTGATTTTATCTATTTTACCCTTACAGTAGTCAGACGTCCCTCAAAAGCATATTAAAAGCATATCAGGTATTGCTTACTATAAAAAAGTGTCTAAGGTATATTGAAATGGCAAGCATTATATTGTTCCAATGATTATATAAGTCCGATTATTTTGATTATTCAATCTCAAATTAATTGACATTTGATATAGAGCTTTCACAAATAGGTTAAACTGACTTTATTTTAAGCAATAGTCTGTCACACTGAGGATTACTCCTGTATCGTGGGAGCGGTTACAAATATGTAAACTTACAAACACAAGACTGCCAGACCCGGGAATTATCTAATACTAAAGTGTGGTGGGCACATACGTTTGCCCAGTAGTGGGACACAATACAGGCTAATAAAAAGAAATAGTATAGTAATCAGTCATTATTTACTGTCTTACTGTATTTTTTTTTAAGTTTTAGGTTGACGAGCTTTCATTTTCCTGAAAAAGTATTATTTTTATAAATTCAGGTGTAACGGTTATTTCAAGAAAGAGATACGTGTTTACTATAATATATATTATTGATTCGTCATAGAAAATAATGTACTTTTTATGAAGTTACATTCATTTTTTATTAACATCAATCAAAACTTTGAGAATGTTTAGAAACATACATAAATTAACTAGAGCCATGATACACTGATCTTAATGCATTTTTTTTATAATTACTAAAAATAAAAAAACTGTTGTCTATATTACGATGTTCTTAGAAGTTTTTTTTTGTAATTATAGTCTCGAGCTTGACTTCTATCTTACCTAATGGTAAGCGATGATGTGGTCGACAATAGAGCACGCTTGCCTAAATGTAACCTATTCACTCTTGATTTAGACTTCAGGTACACTCCAGGACACACTTTTAATTAATTAATTATGAATGAACTAATCAATTGAAGGAAATGAGTGATTAAACCACCGATACTGGTAGCATAGACTTCGGTGCACTACCGCGATCATTTAGATAGCATTCTGCACTAATTAGACCGTGGGAAAAGCGCGCGAAAAGCGTATACCTAATTAATTACCTGGCAAGGTATACTTGCTAAATGATTTTTTGCACATTGTAACAATGAATAAGACTTTTTTATCGATGTTGTAATGGGTGAAATATTTGAGTTTTTTTTTGACATTTAATGCAATTTTTATTTGACTTTAGTATCACGAGACAGTATTCCTAGGCACTGACGGCCAATGGTACAGATATTTTTCAATAGTAGGTGAATTTTATCAAAAATTAATTGACTGGCATGTACTTTCTTTTTATCTTTTTTTTCTTTGTGGGGTAGTAATTAGCAATTTTTTTTTTGATTTTTTACCATGACGTCTCCAAATCTATCTCTTTTTGTTTAGTCTGTCCTAAGGTTATCTGTAAGCCTGTGCGATAAGATCGCCCTTAGTTTTTCAAATGTATAGGTATCCTGTTCACATTATGAGGTGTAAAATATTAGGTACTTTGTTTTTATTTTTGGTTTTTAAGGTTTTTTGTGTGCAGGAGGTAGTCTCTCGAAGTACTGGTCCGGTGTGTAAAATTTTTTCACTGGACATGGGTTATATTTTATTATGAACGGACGACGCCGTGGGCAAAAGCTAGTAAATTATATAATAAATAAATATTTTCAACACAACACCACAGGACCTCACTAACTATAAAATTAAACAACTAAAACTAAATCTTAGTCGACCTAATTCAGATCCACTTACATAAGCCTTCATATTGTAACAAAACACTGCACTCAAACTGTTTAACACCGTAAGGACCGAGTCACACTGTGCATATGTGCTCCAAGACCCACAAACCACTTATATAAGGCTAGCAGTACACCACCCCACTATCAGGCCCACTGGGTTTAGGTCCAAACGCCACTATTTGCGACACTTAGTGCTATGCTGCAAGTATGCCGACAATTTGGACGTTATTTAAATTAGCTGAGATTACTTAGGTATTGTTTCTGTAATGAGTTCTGTGATTGTTGATTGTTTTGGATTGTTCTTGGTTGTGATTGTTTGGTTGTAATTTAATTTGGTGGGGTGGAGATTCAGGTTGATTCCATACTCAGTATTATATTGTCCGTGTGATAAGGGATAGTTTTTTCCCAAGAAAACGTACTCCGAGACAAAAAATATCCATGTTATATGATTAACACGTGATCCAAATTTCAACTAAATCTGCTCAGCCGTTAGAGCGTGAAGAGTAATAAACATATACGAACACTCACAAAATTTTGCATTTATAAATACTTAGTGTGATTTTTTTATCCAGAACGACGAAATGCCAGTTACAGTGGTTAAATAAGACGTAAATTATGTAAAGCTCATTAAAGTTAAAATAACACAAATAACTAAGATTCTCAGTTAGTCTTTTCGCAGTTCCCACTACTGGGACTCTGGCCTCCTATCTAGGTGAGGAGATAGGCCGTGATCCACCACAAGGGCCCAGAGCGGGTTGGAGGATGTTACATGATTTCAAATTTTATATTTTGTTATGGTTTATTAAGGGTTAATATTCCACCTTTGATTTTGTGTTTAAATAAGGTACTTGAATATTTCTACTTAATTCATGAATCCCCAAGCGACCACCGGTGGCCGCGCGTCTATTGTCTTACTATTGTGTCTCTAATTGACGGTATCTGAAGGGTTAATAGTTATATTGATAAGCAGTTGGTGTTGGAGGCTATGAAGTTAGATTGTGTACTTCATCAGTCAGTATATGAAATAATTAAGCATTTATTTTTAGTATTATTAAGTTTATTGACGTGACTTATATCTATAAGTAAAAAAAAAAACTATGTTGAATCTGCTGTGAAATAAGGTCAGAGGAGTCGATTTCAGAAATTAGTATTGGAAAATCTTTAGTGTTAGTCGTTCTATATCTCTTTAAATGCTTTAAGTTCCACAGTGCGACATAAGTGTATTAATTACAAGTGATTAGCATTCAATTGTGAGCTACAAAAATGTTCAAAAGAGTTATCACGGCCCTAGAATACAAATGGCAACTGAAAGAGCAAAGGGTTTTAGTCAGTATAAGTTTGTCGACCCCTGTCACTCTATTCAGATAGAGGTTATTGTATTCTGAGTATTGCCTCATCTAAATTTTACAACAAGTCCATTACCTAGTCATCCACCAAAACGTTCCAATTCCAACTTTCACTACCACACATTTTAACAGCTTCCCTAACCAGCTAACTAAGACCCGTGTCCATAGTTCGTCCACGCAATCTATATCTTCAAGTAGCTCCTTTTCCTGTACCCTATATACCATGACAGGTCATCTTAACTGGTCGTCTCTTAAAGTAATAGTAACTGAAGTATTTCGACAAAGTTAACGTTAGAACGGTAGAATTTGGAACTAAACATTTTGAATGTGGAATAAGGTCGTTTTTTGTTTGACTTTCATATGTTTATTTACCACCAGCGCCATCTTTGATTTCCTGGATAAGTTTGTCGCGCAGTATTTGTCTAACTCGTTCTAATGATGACGTAAATTAAGGCGAACGCAATTTAGTGTAAAGGATATTTTGACGGGATCGTAATGATACTTACCTGATAGATATAGGACATTATCTATCAGATATAAAGGGGGCTCCACAAGCTTGGCAAACAATGACAAACAATAAACGCCAAACAAAAATCAAGAGTACGTGAATGCTTCTAGTTTTTTTCACTCCACACGCTCCTTCCAAGAGTGCGAGGGCGTGTTAGGCTTTTGCTGATTAAAACCCACTCCTATGTTTCGTTCTTTGCCTTCGTTCTAGGGCCCCGAGGTTCTCTTTCGCACAACTCATGGCCCCATTAGGGTCCAACCCTGCTGGGTTCCTACGGTTTTGCTGTCATCTCCTTGGGTGAACGATTTTGATAGTGTTTGATTGTATTTGTCTATTTTGTTTGGTTTTGCCAATGTTCGGTGTCAGTAATCAGTATTGCACTCGAGTTTGTGGACGAATTTCTGTGAATTTTGATTTTATACTATATCGTCTGCAATTTGTTATTTTTCCTTTTTTATTTCGTTTTAATTTAAAATAAGCGACAAGGCCGCCAACTGTGTGTTTTCTATTATATGGTTTCTTTTTGTAAACTATTATTCTTGATGTGTAATAAGCAAAATTTACAAAATATAATACTGCTCCTGATAGTTAAAAAGACGTATCTAACAATAAGTAAAATCGGATAAAAAAGGGTTTTAATGAATGAAACGGGAAATCGGGCCTTTTTTCCTTGTGTTAAAACCGCACTGGAAAGTGTTAGCAAAATATTAAAAATACAGGTAGATGCGCTTTTTTCTCCTGATTCCAGCAATGTTTAAAACTAAAATCTGGAAAAAATGTTAGATGCGTCTTTTTTACTAACGGGGGCAGAATATAGGTCACACATACAATCAATAATATAGGTCAACCCGAAGTAATTATTGCTACAAGTTTATTTGTCCGCCACGTTTACCTGTCCTGAATGTTCTAACACGCTGCCCAAGTTTGAGGGTGCCTATTTGTATTGACTGATTGTGATTTGTGATCATTGTTTTTTTTTAGGTGAGAAATCATCCAATGACTTCTCCCGCTCTAGAGTGGAAAGAAAGGGCGTGTCGACTTTTACTCACTAGAAACTTCCTTGTTCCTTCTTTGCCATTGCATTTGCGTGCGTTCCAGTACCCTGGGTTTTCCTATTGGAAGCAAACCCATGGCCCCAGTTGCCTTCGGCCATGCTAGGCCTGTACGGTTTTGCAACATCATCTTCTAGAGGCGCGCGTGGAACATTACGTTCCGTCGACGGCTCGGGCTCAGTTCGGACAGTTATCGGACGGCCGCCCGGCCGGAGTTATGATCAGTGTTTGGCTCTTTGTTCGGTGTGTTTGCTGTTTGCCGCAAACCCCAAGTGTGTGGAGCCTGCTTTATTGATCAGTATCTAATTTGTAAACGGTAGCTGCCATTTACTTATGAAACTGAGAAGAAGTTTTGTCATATCCTGGTTTATGACGTTGTACAGTTATTGGTTGACAATTGGACTGGCTAACAATTTATTGTAAGTGGCACGCTATATACATTGGTAACAAAAAGAGCCTAAAAAGACACGGGCCTAAAAAAAACGCCGCTTCAAGCTACTTTTTGAGGCAGCCTTTTTGTGGCTCGTGTGCGGCGGTACCGCCACAAAAAAAACGCTTGAAGCGGCTTCAAGCTTCTCCGTTCACAAGCTGTTGCGCGCTTCAGCTGTTTTTTGCGGCGGCTTCTAGTTTTTTTTTTGTGGCGGCATTTTTTAAGGCCAGTGTGGACAGTTAAAGTTGAGGTTTCGATGGGATTTTTCCGAGCAAAGCTCAGTGATTGTTTTAATTATTCGCAAATTGATTCCTAATGGATATTGTGATTTCTTTCTTTCTTAGAATTGTTACCGAACACGCTGTTTCCCACGGCTTTATTCCCGTGGACGGAAGATGTGAATTTGTTCATGATAAAAAGCCAGTTAAAGTGTTGATAGCGTTTGAACAGTGAAATATTTTTTATAATCAGATCGGCTTTCCACCTGACACAGGTCCTCACTGCGCATGGTCAGGTCGGATGTTCATGTACTAGATGCAAGCGAAAGAAACGCCCGGGTATTACTATTGTGCGGACACGATGGAGCATACGGTAGAAGCCTGCCCTGCTTGGGCGGAGTACTGCTTTTTCCTTGTAGAGGTTAGTGCCGGTGGTGATCTCTCGCGCTCGGCCCTGGTTAAGGCCATGATCCGGAGTGAGAGAGAATGAGAAGCGGCCACCCTCTTCTACGAAGCAGTAATGCAGTAAACTAAGGAGATGACCGTAGGGGCCCAGCTGGGTCGAAGCCTACTGGGGCCAGGGTTATCCGAAAGGAAACTCGAGCCCCGGTATGAAGAGGCTAGAAAGAATGGGGTGGGTTTTTAGTCAGTAAGAGTCTGACACTATCTCCCGCTCCATCCAAGAGCGGGGGTTGTCATAAGATGATTTTTGCCCACCGTAAAAAAAAGGAGATGACCGTGAGGAAACGGACATCCTCCCACCACACCACAGGAGACACCTCCAGCGTTGGGAGAACGATCGATCCCCGCAGAACGATCCCCGGCCACCATAGACGAGGGTTACGGACTTAAGTGTTAAGCAAATACTTGAACAATAAACGCCCAGTTTCACAGATATTGTAGTACTTAATTTAATTAGTGCCTCAATATTTCCCACGGTTCCATTAGTCATACCTAAGCTAGTAAGTGTAGGAGGCTCCCAACTCACGACTATCCCAACCCAGGCGGAGGCTTTACTATTGTGTTATTTATATATCTGTGTTTCTCTTTTTTTGGACATAGGTATAGGTATCTGAAAACCAGAGTTACCGATATAGTCCAAAGAGTCGTTTAGCTGAAGTGGCAGTGGGCTGGGCACATTGCTCGCAGAATAGATGGTTAATAGGGCCGAAAGGTTCTGGAGTGACAACCGCGCACCAGAAGTCGCTGCGATAGTCTTCCACAATTGGACCGGGTCCACCGGGGACCTGGTGAAGATTACAGGAATCTGATGGATGCATGACGCACAAGACCGGCCGTTGTGGCGACACTGGACTGAACAGTGGACGTTTTTTGGCTGAAATGATGATATGTCTTTATAACTATGTACTCTCAAAAGGGTGATAGAAACGTTAACCGCCAACAAAATTACTGACAAGTCAACGACGAATTACAAGAGGGCGAAGGAAATGTCTTAGAACGTAAAATGAAAATGCGCACTAGGTTTACGTGATAGATTATAGCTCGTTCTCTCCCAGAGGACACACGGTTTCTTTGAGAGGGAGCAGGGTAGCCCGGAAGTGCGAAGCGTCAAAAATTATAAATCAATCAATCGAAGAGGTAATGTCAAACTTTTACTGACTAAAACCCACCCGGGTTCCTTCAGTTGCCTTTTGTGTCCTAGGGCCGCAGTAACTCAAGTAATCCCGCAGTAGGTCTCATGACTCACCCACTATCGCTGATCGACCTCCTTATTTGGTCAAGTGCCGTGCTTTGTGCTGTAGGCAGGTACTTTCATTTTCTGTTAAACGACAAACGTAATTACGTTTGCTGAAGCTATTCCTGATTCTATTCGGTCACAATTACAATCTATTCCCAGGAAATGTCTTATATCATAAGGGCTAGCAAACTGTAGGGGCCCAGCTGGGTCGAAGCCTACTGGGGCCAAGGATTTGTCTCAGAAAGGAAGATTCGGCCCCGGTACAAAAAATAAAAACGAAAAGCTCCTGTTATATACATATACAACGAGTAACGTTAAATGCGCAAAACCTGAAAATAGTTTGATCAGAATAAGGAGCAGAATCAATTATACCACTTTTTAATATAGGTTGCGTTTTTCCAAAAACCTTCATTAAAAATAACACCCTGTCTATTTATGAATAGTTCAAGCCATCACGTGAGCAAACCCGCTGAAATAGGTAAACAAACACAAGTGGTTGTAGTCCAATCAAATTTTCTCATACACGGGATAATAAAAGTTCTTATTTCGATGCAGATATTAATTTTAAACAAAGTAAAATTGCACATGAACCTGAAATAATTTTATTTCTTTTGAAATGTTTTTTTTTTACAGAATTAGATCTTTTAAATTAAAAATCATTTGGGGTGTCTGAGGTTTTGCGCATTTAACGTTACACGTTGTAGATATATTATATCTAGCCTATAATAATAATCTTCAAGTGTACGAAGACTACATAGAGGGCCTTCGCCTTTTACACAGCAGGTAATGTCACGGGGCGACTTGTTACAGTGGGTCACGATGTTACCACTACTTAGCCTAGAGCCTACTGACCTTTCACTCGAACTGGCGTTGAAAGGTTTACTGGGTAATGTATCTCTCTACCCGCTTCAATTGTTCTTTTTCCTTGTAAATCTTTATTTTTTGTATTCTTAATCTTAATTTATATGTAGGTACATAATTACATATTATAATTACAAAATAATTATTTCTTGGAATGATTTTATTTTTGAAGTAAATGTATAATTTATTTTGTTTTTCTCATCTAGTTAAGTTTTTTTTTTTGTCGATGGGAAAATCATCTTTGACGAAACCCGCTCTTGGGTGGAGCGGGAGACAGTGTCAGACTCTTACTGACTAAAAACCCCGCGCGTTAAGTTTAAATTCACGTCGTGTTCTCCAATTGAAAACAATTCATTTCACTAAGGTCTACATGGATATTTATAAAATGTCAGAAGGTAGTGCACTATTCTATTAGTCGTTGCCTATGCAGAAGAACCGACAAAAATCTCAGTGGTCACTTTTGAAAAAAAAAAAGGGTTGTTTTTACAATATTTCCAAATCTTTCATAATTGAAAGAGCATACATGAAATAGTTGTTTGTATTACTGTGTTGTTTGCTAGAATTATCTACGTAATCTTTATCGCAATTAAAATATAGTAGACATAAAATAGAAATGCAATAAACAAAAAAATACTCGTATTGGATTTTTGCAATCTCTAATTTTTATTAGTTTTTGCTTATAGTTTACGTATTGATAACATCAAAATAAAAAAAATAAAAAAATTGAAATATTAGAGTGTTGAAGATCAAGATGACCTGGTAAGGGTTGCGGGAATCCGATGGATGCGAGACGCACAGGATCGTTCATTGTGGCGGCACTTGGGGGAGGCCTATGTTCAACAGTGGACGTCTTTCGGCTGAAATGATGATGATGATGATGATGAAGAACAAGTCGTAAAGATGTTTCGATTGGTACAGTACCAAGTGCTTCACTCACTGGCATCGAAAGACAAATAGAAGGAGGACAAGAAATAGGATGCCAGTTATTGGAACTACTTAAAATAGGATCGTTACTATTAACATTCCAAAAATAAATTGAAGAATGCTTCCACGCTTGAAGGCCTCAAATAATACCAGTAATTATTCCTTTGATCACAAGTACGTAAAATATGGTATTACACCTTTTCCAATCAAGTGAATGTTTGTAAGGACAAATACTACTATGGCCCTATTTATCAAGATCTGCGGACAACCTTTACTTAGTAGAGCAATCGACGAAGTTAATCACAATTTTGTAACGGAGCTAAATATCTAGACTTCAGGATGTATATCAAAAAGGCATTAGTAGTATTGCACAATAGTGCATAAATTAGCCATTAGGACCAAGGAAGGCTGTATCGATTGGTAGAATAGAATAATGGTGGAGATACGATTTGCGATCGGCTAAGAAACAATTAGGGGAAAAGGTTAGGAACTGTATCTATCTCTCAAAGTTTTAGCGACGTTTGGTGTAAGTACTCATTTTCAATGATGACAATGGTCTTTGATAATGCTTGTGAGTGGTCTATATCCAATAGTACAAGTCTTTCGGCTGAAATAATGTTAATGGCTATAGAGTCATCATCAACGGTATGCTCCACCGTGTCCTCCTGACAGCCTACACGGTGGTGACACTCGGGCATTTCTTCCGCACGAATCCGGTGCAGGAATCTCCTGAACTTAGTCCATTGTCACATCTCTGACATTCTCTAATCTATGTCGCAAGCCAACGCGGGAAGGCATGATGCAACCCCGGACGCAAACCGAACTGGTTCCAATATATCTGCCTATTATTCAGGTGCTATATTAAATTCTGCCGAGTCCATTACCTCGAGGATGTGTTAAGTAATAGTCTTAAACATTATACGATATGTTAATTATTTGAATTGGGCCAAAGGAAGCTAATACACATGTCTTCGGCGTCTTAACATAAATATGTCTTTAACAAAGATATATGGATATGTGCGTTTTATGCTGATGAGGGACGTTGAGTGTATCTTCCTGAGGTGTCTTTTCGATGCTTGGATTTGTAATATCCTGATGTTTAAACCTACATACATATATATGTTACTAGCCTGTACGATAGTACATTTCTTCATACAAAGTTTGGACCCCTGTTCCATCCATTTAGGAGGTGAATTTTGAGAAATTCCCTCTTAGTGCTTAGCATAGCAAAGTCGGCCTTATAATGTTCCCACTGTTGGGACTCAAGCCTCCTCTCTAGCAGACGGAATGGACCGTAATCCACCACGCGGGCCCAGTGCGGGTTGCTGGATAGATAGTGCTTGCATTTATCATAAAAAGAAACCTTGTCCAAACACGCTCCTAGGCAGTTTCAGCTGTGCGTTGGTAGATAAATCAGTCAGTCTCTTCTTTTATAGATAACTAGCTTTAACCAGCGGCTTCTCTTGCGTAAATGTAGAAACAAGGTTTAAGTTGTTAAGTTCCTCTTTCAGGACAATAGGGTCGCCGCCCAGCAGGGTCGAAACCAAATAGGGCCATGGTTTCACTTCTGAAAGGCAACGAAGTAACTAGGAGTGGGTTTTAGTCAGTAAAAGTCTGACAAGCCCTCCCACCCCGTCCAAGGGCGAGAGGTGATATTGGATAATTTTCCACCTAAAAAAGGATACGCAGGCAATTTAGGACCAATCAACCTACCGAATTTCATCCAAATCATTTTATCCGTTTGAGCGTTAAGGAATTACAGGCCAAAGTTTGCATCTACATATGTTGTAGGTATGTTACACATATACTACTTCATTCATCGGTATTATCATTTAGGATGAAGGACCACACCATCGATACCTCAGTTCTACTAGCAACCTGTTTAGCTATTGTTTATTGCGTCGTAAAACAATAAAAGACGAGGTATATTGCTCCAGTTGCCCAATTGTAGGAACTCTCTGTAGAGAGAGATAGTCCGATTGTTTGTGCAATCAAACGTGCTGGTGGAACGGCCCTTTGTAATGGATGTTCGGGGCAATAGAGTACATGTGTTGATAAAAAATTATACATTATTATACAAAGCTTATCTTGATAAATCGATTAGGGAAATCAGACAGCGCCCTCTGTCGGCGCGACAACGTCAAAAATTTGATCGTTACAAACGAAACTACATTTTGTTTTTGTTGTGGTAAACTATCTAATGACTTCTTCTCCTTTAGGGCGGAGCGGGAGAGCGTGTCAGACTTTTACTATCTAAAACCACACCTATGTTCCTTCAGTTACGCTTTGCGTCTTAACACCACGTGTAACCCTTTTAGAAGTCGACTCCAGTACGCTTCAACCCTCCAGGCCCCTGCGATTATGCTGATATCTCTTTGAAGCGCTCGAAATCAACAGAGTATTTAGCTTAATTTTAATGAAGCTAAATACGGTGTCGATTTTTATTAGCACCTTTATAAGTATGTTACTAAATTTGAACTGTCGGTCTAACAAATACCATAAGCATTCAGGGTACATATTATGCATCTTTATTACCAAATCAAATTTTAATTTGACGTATTTATAACTTATTGCCATGTAATTTGTTAATTTCCTTTGAATAAATACCGTAGCTCAATGTACCGTATGTAGAAGCAGATCGTTGTATCAACAAACAGCTCTAGACACATAAAATCAGATAACACTCATAGAACGCTGGCCATTCTACGTAACTTTAGAGACTGCTTACTTTAGTTTTAAAGTGTTACTTTAAAACTAAAGCTGATAGAGTAAATTATGTTAAGTAGGAAGGTACGAGTAATTTAGTTTACCTCTAGGTTTCAATCTAGAAACAGCCTTCTTGAATATGTCCATGAGTATACAGGAACTATAATAAAAATTAATACCGAACTATGGCCTACTGTCCAGTGACGCGTAGTGTAATAGGTCACGCGTAGCGTCATTGACGCGTATTCTTCATTATAAGTGTGTTGTGTATCTTGATTATACAAAACAAAACTAACTGAAATCAATAATACAAAATATGGGGTAAAAAATTCTTTCGCTATGCTGTCGCTTGGTAATGTGTCCAAAAGACTGAAGATTGTTAGATACAGCTGATATGATTATGTGGATAAAGGGCTCATCATGAGGATTGTTAAATTGCATTCTACACTAATGGATTGTTCTTTTTCGAACTTGTTCATTTTCTATTCAATTTTTATTTGCAGTTATTTTTAATAAATATTATCACCTTAATCATAAAAGCCAGCTTAGGTCACGCGAAGTGTCCACATACTTAGTGCTTGTACAAGTTGTGATGTCTATCCGTACATCAGTAAGCATGACTCGCTCAGATCTCTCACTGATAACGACGCCTGGCTACGCGACTATCTGAGCTGAGTGGGGCTGATGCACGCGTCATGCTCGTGAACGGGTGCCGTCATTTGAGACTGGTCATCTCTTAACTGCCAGTAGCTTAATTCAGTTTTTATCTTTTAATATATTTTTAATTTTATTATCTACATTGTGCTCACATAATAGAAGCAACATGAAATAATGTAAACAAACATTATATGTAACACATAATATGATTTAAAAGAGTGTCCATGGAGTTTCTTGCACGTTCTTCTCCATAGAGATCTACGCTTTGGAACGTGCAATTTAGCTTCACTTTTCTTGGACTGACCGACATTTGACTATTCAAAAGTGCCTACATTTGGTCTATTTGAAATAAATGATTTTGAATTTGAATTTGAATTTGAAAAATCACCCTAATGGACTACGTTGCTTTGTTATACAATAGGAAACAATCCATTGAAATGGTGCACCTTAATCTCTGAAGCTTTTGTGTAGGCGAGGTTTGTGACTATGTGTACCTTAAATATTTTGATAAAAGGAGATTATGTCTACTGGGACGCCAGGGTTTAATGACCAATAAAATTACTGTTTTTATGTTAATCACTAAAAATAACTTTTTTTGTTTTTTTTTAGGAAAAACAAAAATATAGAAACCAATATTTTCGGCCAAAAAAATTACGTACAAAACGAAAATTAAGCGTTTTTCAAGGTCATTCAAGTTGTACAGACATAATTATGTACAATCGGCGTTTGAGGGATATACAGGGTGTAAGGAACAGGTTTCCGCAAACTTTGAGGGCTTGCTCAGTAGACGAAACTGAACAATCTTCCACAAGATTTTATTTCAAGAAACGAAAAAGAAAATCGAGCCTACTCATAGGTAGGTACATAATTATAAACTTGATTGGGCAGTGTTTAACAATCCCAAAACTCGCGTGGACATTGGCTAAGGAGCCATTTGATAATATATGGCTCCGCAACGTGGTCGCTTACAATGGGCCTCATCAGGAGGCTTGAAGTCACTCAAAAGCTATAATGGAAAGGGTTATGCTCGGAGTTTTTTTGCGTGATCACATCAGAAATGTCGATATCCGCTGGAGAACCAAAGTTACCAATATAGCCTGAAAAACTGAAAATTTAAATGGCAGTGGGCATGGCACATTGTTCGCAGAACAGATGGTCGATGAGGCGAAAGGTTCTGGAATAGTGACCACGAATCGGAGTTGGAAAGTCTTCTAACAAGGTGGACTCATGACCTGGTGAGGGTTGCAGGAATCCGATGGATGCGAGACGCACAAGACCGGTCATTATGGCGACATTGGGGGAGGCCTATGTCCAACAGTGGACGTTTTTCGGCTAAAATGATGATGATGATGGAAGAGCCATTCATCCATGAACCTTTTGCAATCCCAAAGTCAAACAAACAACAAATCAATCGCTAATTACTAAACCTCTCAGCTGTAATTAGCATTCATTCATATAGTCTTACAATGGCTGGTTGGTAGGAGGCCAAGTGTCCCGGATTTCTTAAGTCTTGTAACAGACCCAAGGGACTGGCCTATTGGGGCACCTTTACGTAACAGACGCGGTAGTCCTCGTCAGTAGGTCACGATAATGCTTTATGGGAATCGAAGTGGCTTTGAGATTTGATTTAGGTACTTGATAAATGGTGTTTAGTTTGCAAATAGGTTTTGTAAAACATTGATGGATGGATTGTGTGAGAAGTGATATGAATGAAAAGGGAGTTAATGATAGCGTGATGAGCGAAAGGGCAGAATGGAACAAAAAAACGTCGCGTTTGACCACTATCTCACCTGATGGTAAGCGATGATGTGGCCGACGATGGAGCACGCTTGCCTAGAAAAAACAAAATAAAACGGGGTAAGGGCAGGAAGATGTGACCCAGTTGTGGGTTAAGCTCGCCAATGTACGTCAACTGTACCTTTACAAACTGTGTATATTAATTGTTTGCGTACAATAAAGAATAAAAAAAAAAGAAGATGATGAAATAGGTTTTGTAAAACGCTTTTACACGACAATTTTTGATCAGTTTAACCTTTCAATCGTATTAATTAGAGACACAATAGAAAGACAACAAATCAGGCTGATGTTTCTTAGCTCACTATGCCGATGTAAACTAATAATAATATAATAATAATAATATTCCACAACTATCACACAACGCTGTCTAGTCCCAAGCTAAGCAGGGCTTGTGTTATGGGTACTAGACAACTGATAAACATACTTATATATTTCTAAATACATACATATATAGATAAATTACACCCAGACACAGAACAAATGATCATGCTCATCACATAAACATTTGTTTATGTAAATATATATTTATCAGTTGTCTAGTACCCATAACACAAGCTCTGCTTAGCTTGGGACTAGTCGGCGTTGTGTGATAGTTGTGGAATATTATTATATTATATTATGGGTGCGCGAACGCAGGCGTTCGCTTGGAGTTTAAAGAAAAACAAATGAGGCTGATATTTCTTAGCTCACATTGCAGATACAAAGTCATCACGTTAACAGTCTAACGCACTCAGAGACGTCATTTTACTTTAATGTCAATTATAGCAAAACCTAAGGTACTTAACATCATAAAGATATAGACTATTATTCAATGACAAAATTATTAAATCAGAGATTAGCCTTAAGAGGGTCCTTCTCCACTCGCTTATCGTAAACATCGAAAATGGTTTAAAAGCTTGTTACTTCATTTAATGCAATCCAACGCGATGTTAGACGAAAAGGCAACGCAAAAAAAGAGAGATAACGCCTGGAAACTCTGTTAATATTCGGTAATTCCGAGATTTACTCGAAAATTTCACAAAACTTGCTCCAGGAAATAGCTGTTTTTTTAACCCCTTAAAAGTTTTTGGAAAAAGTTGTCGTCATTTAGAAACTTGATAAAATTTGCAAGGTCTCTAGAGGATTACTTTTTTGACTTTTTAATTTTTAGGCAAATTATGAAGTGTCAAAGTTCATACAAAATAGGACATTTTCAGAGGTTTTTACTGGATTAGTTTTACACAAATTTAGAAATTGGTTTCTTTAGAAACCTAGATAATACCCACAAGATACTGTGTTTCCAAAATATCTAATGAAAAATGTGTAATAACGTCATAATCAGTTATGAGCGGTTGTATGAAAAACAGTGAAAATGTGAGTCATGATGCACCACCTTAATGACGCCCGTCTCTGAGTGCGGCAGAAAGTGTCATTTAAAGTCCATTTAGCAATCACGTAATGCTTAAACCTATGAATTTCATTTTAAGTGCGCTTTTTTGGATCAGTCATTATTTTAAAAAAATCTTGCATCTATGGATTAATTTTAAACTAAAGCAATAGTTCAAGGTAGATAATATGAATGGGTCACGACGATTTCTGAAAGGGATACCGTGGTTTTGAAACTCAAAAGGCAAATGAAGGAAACGGGTGTGTTTTTAGTCAGTAAAAGTCTGACACGTCCTCTCGTTCAACCTTCAAAAGTCGCAGTAATATGGTAGATTATTTCTGAATCCGTACTCATATATCTTACTAAGTCCTACAAATCAACTTTCAACTATTGATTTTAGTTTCAATGATTAGCTTTAGATCCGCAGCCAACTCGTTGAATACATGTCACGTTCAACACGTCAATTAATCACGACAATATCGGGCTCACCGAATCTCTAAACTCACTCCTACACAGTTCAACATTCCAGCCATTTCTACATCCTATGGTTTAGCATACTGCCAACACTGAACAGAATGCCTTGATCACACGTAGCGAGTAAAAGGGTGAGACAGTAAAATGTTGCTCGGCCGAGACCGATGTAAGCGAGTTGTAGAGATAAGCGGTCGGCCGAGCACTCGGCACTTTGTTTATACGTACCGAGTATTCGGCCGAGAGCACTGTCTTGCCCGTTTACTCGGTACGTTTGGCCACATGCCACAACCACAAACGACGGCACGAGAAGCTAGAAGCGGCCACAAAGGAAGCTGAAGCATGCGACAGCCACTCGTGGCCTGTGGCTGCTACTTTTTTAACCCAGTATGATAATGGACTCTGACGAAGTAGGTTTAAATGCGCGAGTGACGTTTCGCTTAGTGATCATTTCGTGCCACAAGAAGCGAGCAGCGACAGTTTGTAGCATGCAACTGTATGCGGCAAATCCATATAATATATTTCATTAAGCCCCAAGCGAACGCCAGCGTTCGCTCTCTCATTGTGTTTCTATTGTGTCTCTAATTACGGTATTTGAAAGGTTATTTTTTTTAGTTGTGGCCTGTGGCCCCTGTGCGGCGACCCTAATACTATAAATATAAACGCTACATTTGAAAGGGACGCAGACTCAGTTCCCACAGATCTTTACAATATAGATCTAGACCTTGCTAAAACGACGTATGTAACTCCAAAACTGCAATGGATTTTAAACCATATAATGAGAAGATTAAAGTTGTTTTGAGAATCGTGTAGATGCTATCAATTGACACGCGAAGAATGCATCGATGCTCTACTTTCCATAGTGTTTCTCAAGGATTTTATTGCTTCTAGTTAGTGTTAGTTTACATTTCCTAGGGCTTCTGGTTAATAGGATCTTAATTAAACTAAATCATATGGTTATTACATTTATAGAATAGACATAAAGTTGGTATTAGACGATCACAAGTGAACCAAGGTTGACCTCTTCCTGAATTGAGTGATTAAGTTATCTTAGATTTGATATTTTTCATAGTATTTATTAGTTTATTACTTTAGCATATATATATATATATAGGTATTTTATTATTGTAAATAACTTATTTTATATTTTTCCGTTTGAAGTATCTGTTACTTGTTTATTTTGCAAACCTACCACAATGTTGTCTTTTTTATCCCAAAGGCTGACTGGTAGAGAATGCCTAGTTGCATTAAGTCCGCCTATGTACCCCTACTGTACATGAAGTTTAAATAAATAAAAAATTGAGTTATACGAATTCTGTCAAATGTTTGTACTGATTGGACAGTTCCATTCAAATCTATGTGTCTCTTTCCTCAAAAGACCTGCTCAGATACAAATAATGGTTCTCATATGATTTGATTACATATCTGGATCTTTGCTAGCACCCCCTACGGTTGTAGGCTGACATCTCTTTGAGGCGCGTATGAAATACTACGTATGCGTCGTCGATGACTCGGGACTTTTACAGACCTCTGTTCCTTTAGTTGCTCTTTGCGTTCCTGGATCGCAGTAACTTTCCAACAGCTGATTTATTGAATTCTGAAACAAGTTTTTCAATAACTGTTCTTCACCTTGGAAGCACTAAATTCCTTATCTCACCAAGTTTGCCTGTTAACCAATGATGTAGGTATTTCCCTTCGTTACGACTACACGAGTAACTATCACTAACCGAACAGAATGACAAGTTGATGATACGATCTAGGCTGGTGTTAAATTATCTCATTAGTGACAATTAAGGCGAGAGAGGAATTCTTTAGTGTTTGATGAACAGGGTTTATAGCAATTGATAGCTCTGTTAAGCTTTCGTATTTTGAGATCGATTTTCAAGTAAGACTTCAAATAAGATAAGATAGGTTAGGTCGAAGCCTACTGGTGCCAGGGTTATCCGAAAGGAAACTCGAGTCGAGGTATGAAGAGGCTAGAAGGAACGGGGTGGGGTTTTAGTCAGTAAGAGTCTGACACTATCTCCCGTTCCACCCAAGAGCGGGGGTTGTCATAAGATGATTTTTGCCTACCATAAAAAAAAGGTAGGTAAGAAAGAGATAGGTAGGTAGGACAGGAAGTAAAAAAACTGAATGTTTTATCACTTTTTTTTTGAGGTGAGAACTCATTTTATGATTTCTCCTGTTCTATTTTGTCTACCGGTATCATCATCATCATTTTTCGGCTCTCTTTCCATGTTACCCGAGGACAGCGCAATTTTTTTCCTTTAGTTCTGTCTAGTCAACCACCGCGCTATCGCCGAATCCTTTTCCTTTCATATCGGTCCTCCATCCACACGTATACATATTTTTCTTTTCGTAACATGTGCTTTCTCTTTCCTTTTCAGAGGACCGTACTAAGACAAACGATTCTCTTTTAACTTTTCAGTCACTGGCTTTCACATATCATTTCCTGATTCTTAGAGTTAGAACTCTCTGCTTGGAGCATGCAGAAACAAGATTGAATATAGCTAAATGAGTAATCAAGCTAACGAGCAATTCCGATGTTTATTTATGTTTCACGTAAATACAAACCACTTCATCCAATTTGTAACGTTGCGAAATTTTCATTAAAATGCTCTTATAATTACACTAGCTTTTACCCGCGGCTTGGCCCGCGTGATAGCAGAAAATTATCCCAAAAGAATACTTCCGGGATAAAAAGTATCCTATATCCTATTCCAGGACAGTCTATCCGTGTACTAAGTTTTATCAAAATCGGTTTAGCCATTTAGGCGTGAAGACGTGACAAACAAACAAACTCACTTTCGCTGTTATAATATTAGTAAGGACTAGCTTCTGCCAGCGACTTCGTACGCGGATCCTGTTGCTTATGCCAGCGACATTCAGTGTTATAAACGTAAGAGTAGACAAAAATAAACAGAAAGCTCAGAACTGCTAAGCTATCGGGAGTTACACGTGTTATTGTGAGTTAACCATAAAAGATAGACGTATGCTGTCGGGGACATTTTTTATATAATTTTGAGGAGAACATTTCCGTCATACATGTTTTCTGTGTAGCTTTAACCATTAAGGCTGCAAACGCGACGGAAGCTTAAAAAATGGAGTAATTTCTCCCGTTTCCCCAACATTTCCCTTCACTGCTCTGCTCCTATTGATCGTATCGTGATTAAAAGTATACTATAACCTGCCCAGGAGTATGAAGAATGATTGTAGCAAGTTTCGTTAAAATCCATCGAGTAGTTTTTGTTTCTATAAAGAACATACAGACAGACAGACAGACAGACAGACAAAAATTTTACTGTTTGCATTTTTAGCATCAGTATCGATCACTAATCACCCCCTGATAGTTATTTTGGAAATATATTTCATGTACAGAATTGACCTCTCTACAGATTTATTATAAGTATAGATAGAAGTATAGATAGAAGTATAGATAGAAGATAAGATATGAATTCGAGACGTTTCGTTTTGGAATTAAGTTCTTGTGAATTAATTAGGCCTATGTCCAGCAGTGGACGTCGTTCGGCTGATATGATGATGACGTTGATGGTGAATTACGAGTATTATCTCACAGGATATTTATTTGCGGTGTTTAATTTTTCTAGCTTAGTTTTGAGTAATTAAAAATCTTTATTTATTTCATGTTCATTACTTTCAAAGTTTAATATTAGATTATTTACTTCGAATATTTAATAATAATAATAATAATAAGTTTTTAATTCTATGTGAATTTTACGGAATAAGGTTATTTTATTTATTTAAATTTATTGATAAATATATCATTGCACTGGGCCCACTAAATGGAGTCCCAGCTGTGGGTACATGTTAGCTGTTTATGCATATATGTATTAATGAGTTTTTAACACTATATTTTAGTTTGTTGTTAGTTAATTGTAATTAGATTACGATTTTTATATTAATATTTTGCTTAACCCACGCAAATGTCCATTTCATACAAAAAATTACGCGTGGCATACACTCGCCGGATGCGGTTTTTGCTTTGTGAAGTTGTCTGATTTGCCCCGCATGCAAATCCGTGTTGAAATCTGCACGATATTAAGAACACTCTTAGCAATATTTTTTGATGTAAATTAATTACGTATATAAAATCTACACTAATATCATAACAAGGAAAAGTTTGTTTTTTCGTTTGTAGGAGCTAATCTCTGAAACTACAGGTCTGATTACTAAAATTTTTTTACGATGGAAAGCTGCTTTATTCTTGAGTGACATAGGCTATATCTTATGTATGTGGGCGATGCCGCGTGCAAAAGCTAGTTGTGTATATAATATATCTTATGCTTTCATGCTAGTTATTATTCCTCATATGCGTATAGCTTTCCTCATAACTCAGGAACGCAAGCTCATATCAGATCGTATCAATTTTATTGCATTTTCACTCGTCAATGACATAATCTTCACACCGCTTCGTATAAGGCTCCTGCCACTCAACCAGCTCTATAAAAAATTAAATAATTTCTACTGCATGATGTCATGTTACGGCAGTCCTATGATTACGACATTCGACATGTGGTTTAGGACTGTACAGTTAGTGAAGGTATAGTGAAGAGAGATGTACTACATTATTTTTATGCTTCATCTTTCTGCCAATCAGAATCAGAATTTTATTTGTAAAACATGCTCGTGCCCCGGTATGAAGGCTAGAAGAAACGGGATGGGGTTTTTAGTCAGTAAGAGTCTAACACTACCTCCCGCTCCACCCAAGAGCGGGTTTTGTCATGAGATGATATTCCCCATCGAAAAAAAAGGTGTTTACATGAAGGTCTTACTTTAATTAAATGGGCGCTATGTTTTGCCGTGAAGGCGTATAAATGTTGAGATTATAAAGTCATTAAAAAACTAAACAAAAATAAACTAACACATATAGAAACAAAATTAAACTCTCACAAGAAAAAAAAAAATATTTTACATTTACATAAAAATCTTTTTAAATTAAAACAAACTTACTTAAAATTAAGAAATAAGTCTTTAAAATTTAATGTTTTAAAAGTACATAACAAGTTTATTATAATATTAAACAATTATTATTATTATATAAAACAATTGTTACATGCAGCATGCATTTAAAATTTAAAAAAAAAACATATTTAAAAAAATCTTCAACAGATCGGAGCAACACGTTTTTTTTCTTCCATTCTGTCCTGTCACTCGTCTCGCTATCACTAAATTCCTGTTCTTTCATATCACTTGTCCACAATTCATCCATCTTTTCTTTGGCTTCCCTCTTTCTAGTTCCTTCCTTCCTTTTTTAGTTTATGCGAAATCTGAATATAGTTCGTTCAGTATCTGTAAAGGAATCGATACCAATATTTTTTCAAAAATACGAGTATATTTAATAATCTCACAAGTTAAACAGCACCTTCAACACAGATCACGATAGGTCATAGCGGGAATGAGGCGCCAGCAAACAGCTGGGTGCAAGTGCTAAACGGCCCCTCAGTGGCCTGAATGGCCTGATGACTATGTATTTTTGCTGACGACAGCGACTATCGCTACACCGCGTGTCGTAACTCGTAAGAGCGACCGCCGCCCGGTGCGACATTCCCTGCGCTAGAACCAGCGTGTCATCTGCGTAGCAAATCACGCTGACCCCGTCATGGAAGTCGCCGCGCAGAACCTAGTCGTACCCGGCCCTAGTACTGACCCCTGCGGAGCATATCTTTAGATTTAGTTTCGTTCTTAAATATAGTCATATTGAATGAATTTTAAATATTATTATAAGAATATTAATTTGGTTATAATTATAAGCATTTTTAGAACTTTTGAGTGTAGGTACTACGTCACGTATCCATCGGATTCCCGCGACCCTGACCAGGTCATCGGTCTACCTTGTTGGAGGCCTTCCAACGCTGCGTCTTCCGCCACTACAGAACTTTTCGTCCCCATTGAGCATCGGTTTTGCGTGCAATGTACCCTGCTCATTGCCACTTAAGTTTGGCGATTCTCCGAGCTATATCGGTAATCTTGGTTCTCCTGCGGATATCTTCATTTCTGATGTGATCATGCAAATTAAATAAATTATGTGTAATTATATATAGATGTTATGTATAGTACAGTAGTCTAATGTACTATACATTAGACAGCACAGATAGTCGACACAAGATACATTGAATTTATATTATATACAAGGTGTAACGTTAAATCCGCAAAACCTGAAATTAGTCTGATCAGAATAAAGAGCAGAATCAATTAAACCACTTTTTAATATAGGTTAAATTTTTCAAAAAAATCTTCATTAAGAACTTCCATCTGTCTATTTATGAATAGGTCAAGCCATCACGTGCGCAAACCCGCTGAAATAGGTAAACAAACACAAATATAGTTGTAATCCAATCAAATTTTCTAAAGTTCTTATTTCAATGCAGATATGAATTTTGCTCATAAAACCTTTAATTTCATTTGGGGTGTCTGAGGTTTTGCGCATTTAACGTTACACGTTGTATAGTGTACAATATCAATTCAATGTATCAAGAATGGGCTCGTTGTGTGTTAAACAGATATTTCCTAGTACCAATTGATAAAAACCTTCTAGAGTATCATAATATTGCAACAGCGCGATCTGAAGACAATTGTCATAGAAAACAAAGTTGACATTACATACAATCACATTATGAGAGTTTTTACTTGAATCTATTGTTAATTATAATGCTATTGTCTTAGTCTTGTTGAAATTAATGTGATTAACAATGCCGTAAACGATTACTTATTTACTCGTGATTATGTGTGACAGTTTTTTTAATGTAGCAACCCTATGAAAAATCAGGAAATTTTCGCAATACTATTTTTTTTTTTCGGTAGGAAAATCAGTTAATGACTCCGCTTTTGGGAAGAACGGGAGGGCCTGTCAGACTTTTACTAACTAAAAATCCACTCCTGATCCTTCGTTGTCTTTCTTGAATCTTCCTCTGCCCCTTGGCCCCAGTAGGCTTCGACCCTGCCGGGCCCCTAAGGTTTGCTGACAACTTCTTGAGGCGCGCGTGCTCTATACATTTATCCATCCATACTAATATATAAATGGGAAAGTGTGTGTGTTTGTTTGTCCGTCTTTCACGGCAAAACGGAGTGACAAATTGACGTGATTTTTTAAGCGGAGATAGTTGAAGAGATGGAGAGTGACATAGGCTACTGTTTGTCTCTTTCTAACCCCCCACTTCCCAACCGTGTTACCCCGAATTTATCGCAAGCGAAACCGCGGGCAAAAGTTAATCCCTACTGATATTATAAATGCGAAAGTAACTCTGTCTGTCTGTCTGTCTGTTACGCTTTCACGCAAAAACTACTGAACGGATTTAGATCAAATTTGGTAGGTAGGTAGAAGAGACACTGGAATAACACATAGGCTACCTATAATTCCACTGCTGAGCACGGGTCTCTGCCCGCGCGATATAAACTTCTACGTGAGGTGGCTTTTCCAATCATGCGACGTAATTTTGTTGCAGGTATAAAATGAGGTCAAATGACACATATCGCAAATTATTATGCATCTACAATCTCATCAAACGATGCGCAAACCGCCACATACTAGCTGCATCGTCATACGTCACAGGTACGTCGCGTCATCGTATGCGCGTCGGTATGCGGCGCACGCGCACGGATTAACAGCGCGGGTGTCAACACCTGAGCGGTGTGAATGTCAGTTAGGAGGAGGTTTCACTGTTGAATGGAGTAGGTTAAAAATGGTTAAAATTCTCTTGTACACATCTTAATTTATGCAGACCGGTCCGGGGACTAACAGTCATCCATAAATTACGTCACAATCAAACCTGTTTAGGTGAACGTAGACGCGGGCTCGCGGACGGCAAGCCATGGGTAGCTCGCTGTCCGACCGTCCGGTAACTGTCCGGACCGAGCCCAAGATGTCGACGGCGCGCACTGTTCCCGCGCGCCTCGAGGAGTTGTCAGCAACAGGAGAGGCCCAGCTGGGTCGAAGCCTACTGGGGCCAGGGTTATCCGAAAGGAACTCGAGCCCCGGTATGAAGAGGCTAGAAAGAACGGAGTGGGTTTTTAGTCAGTAAGAGTCTGACACTATCTCCCGTTTCACCCAAGAGCGGGGGTTGTCATTAGATGATTTTTGCCCACCGTAAAAAAACCTTTTAGGTGAACGCACGCTTATCCAAACCGTAAAAAGATTCACAACAAACTTTATTTCATTAAACTTGTCAGTGTGTTTTTATATTTCATCACCATGCTCTCAAAACGGTGAAGAAAAACATCGTCAGGGAAACCGGCATGTCCTAGAACCAAAAATTCGAAGACATGTGACATTCGCCAACCCACACTGGGCCCGCGTGGTGGATTACGGCCCATTCCCTCTCACCTAGAGAGGAGGTCTGTGTCCCAGCAGTGGGAACATTAAAACAAAGGCTGATGTTGAATGCCTGGTATTTGTCTACTAAGGGAACTACAGGTGTTAATCGTAAGTTTTAAGATAAGATATGATTCACTGCAGTTAACAGAATCAGAAAAAATAAGGAATTCTTCAAGATAGATAGTGTGTTCAAGGCATATTACAGCCAATATAGTTCGATAGAAAAACATCACAAAGGTGCTTCTAAAATGTTTTTAACGATCAAAAAGAGATAAATGATAAATGATCTTTATTTTGTAAATAGGTTTTCAAAAACACTTTTACACGTCAATATTGTTTTCAGTCAGTTTTAACGAGATGAGGCCGGTGTTTCCTAGCTGACTATCCTGAGAAGAAACACTGAAACAAACTCAAAAACAGTCTCTTTTAAAGTCTATACAGTACAGAACATGTAATGGTCAAATCATATGAGAACCATGCAGATTAGTGTCTCAGATGGTCTATTGAGGAAAGAACCACTGTCCAGTCAGTGTAAGCATTTGTCAGTATTCGTGTAGCATAAACTTAGGACTAATATATATGCAATCGTTCTGATTGTTTGTTAGATTATTCTATAAGCAAAGTTTTACCGTTACAGTATTTTAATTTTATAATCAAATCTGTCCACAAGGTCGATCGATGACCTGGTCAGGGTCGCAGGAATCCGATGGATGCGTGACGCACAGGCCCGGTCGGTCGGGGAGGCTTATGTCCAACAGTGGATGTCGTTCGGCTGACAGATCATGATGATGATGAATCAAATCTGTTAATTAATAAATAGCTAAAATGCTTCATATTTGCAAGCTTTTTGTCTGCACATCTTTTTCTTTTGACTTCTTCAATGCACTAGTCTTTTTAATGGTAACAAGTTCATAATATTATAGTTAAGAGTCTGAGACTCTACTATTTATGAATAGCAGATAAAGACGAAGGTCACAGTAGATAAAATGCTTGATCTAGAATTTAAGTTGACTTTGCCCCTGTATGTCTCACTTATGTGATGGGAACTGTTCACAATAAGAAACTTTGTTTAAATAAATAGTAAAATATATTCTTTTGTTGTTAATATAACATATAGAAGAATAGACTAACGAGTTGTTTCTTTTTTACGGTAACACAGATATACCAAACACACTGAAATATGATAATTGTCTTTGTCTATCGATATAATTGTACGATGTTTTTTAAATTGATTTAAATACGATTGGTTGTTTAAATGCAAAATAGTTTTCAGCTCCTTTTCGGCGTGATTTTTATTACTTTCAGGGATTTCCTCAAAGCAACGCTTTCTATGACATAATTAAATAAATCATATACAACATTATTTGTAGTTTATGCGAAACCTGAATATAGTTTGTTCAGAATCAGTAACTGAATCGGTTCCAATAGTTTTTACACCATGTTATATTTTTTCGCAAATTTTTTAAAAAGTTCACAAGTTGGACACCACCGAAACTAAGTACAATACAGGTCGCGGCAGGTCATAGGGGGTATAAGGTGCCAGCAAACAGCTGGGTGCAAGTGCAAAACAATCCCTCAGTTGCCTGGATGACTCTGTGACTATGTACGAGTATTTTGCTGACATAACAAGCTTATAATTTTGTGATTTTTCATGATACAGTTATGAAATTTTTTACTCTTTGCTTAAAAATATTAGACACGTGTTTCGGGTTTTGTATATACGAAAACTAATTTTGTATATCATCGCAAAGAAACATACTGCCGGGATAAAAAGTAACCTGTATGCTATTCCAATGGCCTTCCCGTGAGCGAAAAACCTTTCAACCATTTCGAGCGTGAAGGAATAACAAACATACACACATAAATACATACTAACTGTTATAATGTTAGTGTGATATAGTCTGTCTAAAAATTTAATCATTTAATAAATACTTATATTGGATACTTTTTATAAGATTCTTCTATTAGTAAACAATGATCAAGATCTTTTAGTCAACCTTAATTATTGAACCAGTGGTGACTACATCAGATTTCATTTTACCCGAATAACCCAAGGTGTTCATCTTTTTAGACAGACTAGATATAGATACACTGCACTTTTGAGAACAAAATGAACCTCACTAATGCCACTGCCATCGACAAGGGTACAAACAACAAAATAAAGAAAAATAAGCCATCGACTCAAAAAGAAGATGGAAATGGTATTAAATGCATTTTCCGATGTGTCCTCTGCCTAATCTACGTGCAATGGAAATGCGACGCGTACCAAGTGCCGTTGTAAATAGTCTGTTAATTACTCAATATTCACTGACCCCTTATTCTATGTAGTTAACTATCGATGTCTAGAAGTAGGAATTCATGAGACTTGTACCGATATTTCTCATTTAGAAACTGGATGGAGGTTAATTAAAGCCTTATAGGAATTTGCGTTGTCTTAGAACGTTTCTAATCCTTATGAAAGAAGAACAAAAAGCATAGCATTATTCAGTATCATAGGTCCCACTGCTGGGACTCAAGCCGCCTCTCTTAGAGAGGAAATGGGCTGTAATCTACCACGCGGGCCCAGTGCGGATTGGTGGATTTCACAGGTCTTCAAATTTTTGGTTTTAGGACATGCTGGTTTCCTCACGATATTTTTCTTCTCCGTTTTAAGAGCAGTGGTGATGAAATAAAGCTGGGCTTGACAATAAGCATACTAGGCTGAAATGACAAGCGCACAGAAATAATGTATATGGATTAAAGGTCAACATTATTTCAGGTAAAAGAGGTCTGTTCCTGGACATGGCTTTTTTTTCTCGGTGGGTAAAAATCATTCAGATGACATCCGACGGGAGATAGTGTCAGACTCTTACCGACTAAAAAACACACCCCGTTCCTTCGTTGCCTTTCATACCGGGGCCTCCCTTTCGGAACTAGACCGTTGGCCCCATAGGTTCCGACCCAGGTGGGCCCCTGCGGTTGCTGACAACTCCTTGAGGCGCGCGGGAACAGTACGCGCCCTCGACGACTTCTGCTCGGTCCGGACGGCTACCGGACGGTCGGACAGCGAGTCCTGGACATGGGCTTCCCCTTTTCCATTACAGATAGGCTCGCGTTTGACCACTATCCCACTGGACGATATCGACGAGTTAGGCTGTGAAAAGGACGGATAGCAAAAACTTTGCATATAGCGGAGATGAGAATGTTGAGATGGATGTGTGGTGTGACGAGAATAGATAAAATAAAAAAAAAGTACATTAGAGGAACTTTGAAAGCTGCTTAGCGCCAGGGACTAAAAGTTAGAAGATAATCGTTTATCATGGTATGGTCATAAGAAGAGGAGAGACGCAATGCATGTTACTAAAAAAAAGGAGCACAAGGAGAGCGAAGGGGAAGCCAAAGGAGAAATAGATGGATTGTGTCAGGAGTTTTATGAAAGAAAACAAAGTTAATGATAGCGAAACGGTTGATAGGATGGAATGGAAGGAAAAAAAAAACGTGTTGCACCGATCGCAAATAACACGACACAATAACTATATATATTTTTTATTTTTCTTTATTTAACGGGTAATGTATAATTTGGTTATTTCTTTGTATACAATGAATGCAGATGTAATAGCATCGCATTGGGGTGTTATTTACATAATTTAAAATAAATAAAATATCAAGAGCAAAAATTGATGATGATGTCGAATTCTGTCAACGTGTCACAATATTGACAGTGGCGTCATACAATTTGCAGCACCAAATGACCGATGCATGTATCGTCCAACCAAGGTCACCTTTCATCCAAAACTCAGGTCCACCATACACAAGTACTTGTAATAATGTGTCGTTTACCTCCGTAACCATGGTTACGTAAAGAGTACGTGTGCTGACAAAAACTCAGGGTGTTGAGATCACCAACAGTACAAAATAGATAGGTACAGAAGACAATCTCATGTATGTACTTCACTTTTTAAACTTACGCTCGATGGACGTACACTAATGAGCGTTTGAGCCGGAACTGTTCGACTAGTGGGTCGAGACGCTACCGAGATCTCGTGTCCGTGAGCGGTGTCTATGTGTGCGTTGCTCGAGCGCGCTTTGTATGTAGATTGACTTCTGTACCTATATATTTTGTGCCAACAGTGTCTGTAGTGTAATGATTACGTTATCATGTCGGTCATGTATACGGAATTTTGTGAATTTGTCCCACATTCTGTGGGGTTTTACGAGTCCATTTTGTATTCGTAGTAGTCCATTATTGCGATTTATTGAAGCGGTATTGATTGATGTTTCTTGTCGAGGTGCCAAAAGAGTTTGCAAAGTGAATAAACGCGGGTTTTTTATAGGTACTGGAGCAGTCAGTTTATTCATTGAGCGTATAGTTACGGAGTGTATTTCCCTGACGGAGTCTGTTTCCTGACGGCTACAACCTGATGGGGGTCTTTATGTCAAGAGTCAACAGGTTACTTTTAGGCAAGCGTGGTCTATATTCGTCCTCATAAATGTGTCATGTCGCAGTGGTTTTTTTTCTGTACGGTGGGCAAAAATTATCCAATGACAACCCCCGCTCTCGGGTGGAGCGGGAGATAGTGTCAGACTCTTACTGACTAAAAACCCACCCCATTCCTTCTAGCCTCTTCAACCGGGGGCTCGAGTTTCCTTTCCGATAACCCTGGCCCCAGTAGGCTTCGACCTAGCTGGGCCCCTCCTGTTGCTGACAACTCCTTGAGGCGCGCGGTCGACGACTTGGGATGTCTCAGTGGTCAAGAGTGAGCCTATCAATAATAAAAAAAGCTTGCCGGATTGTTGAAAACTGTGGGATTGTTCGAAAGAGTTACCGTGGCCCTGGAACGAAAGGGGCAAACACAGATTCGGACTTCAGTTAGTTAAAGTCTGAAACTCCCTTACGCTCCGGTCACGCCGGAGGAGTGTTTTTGATTAAATTATCATTATAAATTACGTCATAGTAATTTATTTAATTTCAGACAACATAGCCCACACAACAAAAAAAAAAAACATGAAAATAAGCCCACTTCACCAACCAAAAATCAGTCACCTCCCACCTCAAAAATATTTAGATTTGCGGGGACACAAAATTCTATAGTCGCCGAAGACAGAACTGGATATCGAACTCCGAGAACAAACAATATTATCCCGTTAATTTATTTTAAGCAAACCTTATTCTTGATCTAAATATATACAATACTTTCAAATCGGCCTTTTCGCTTGCTATGGTAAATAGTTGATTGTCATGCGAGAGTGCTGGTGTGGTGATGTATTAATTGGGGCAGCTGGGCCAGCCATGCGAAGGCGGCTGTGTGGCGCGCAGCGGTGTGGTGGCGAGGCGGTGCGGCGGCCGCGGCGGTGTGGCGGGCGGCTGCGGTGTACGCGGAAGATACAAAGGCACCGACGATGTGTTGATTGTTATTTTAGTCACAAGTTTTCTTTAACAATATGTACCTACTTGTATCGGTGGCTGTCAACTGCAATTCTTGGGATTTTGCAATACTTTTTAATACATTAAAACCATTAAAACTATGCACCTTCAAATGATCACTACTGTCTTTAAAGAGTAGATACCTGTGTACGTTTTAGGTGATTTCACGTCTGTACTTATATTTTAGACTTGCTTTGCTTGCGACTCCGATAACGAGAGAAAAGACAATCATCCCAAGGAAACATACTGCCGGGATAAAAAAATATATGTTTATAGCGACATCTATGGCGCCACATAAGAACTACAAGAAATACGAAATCCTGCATCGTGGAATTAAAGTTCTCCACGCTATTTGAGCACATTATGATTGCCCAACAGACATAAAACCCGTCTGGTCGCAGGTTCCCCCTTTTCAACGGAGGCTTGCGGCATTTTATTCTCTGTGTGTGTTTTTCGGGATATGAACTACTCGTCCATTTAGATCTGCATCAGCCGCTTAAATGTGAAGAATTAACAAATATACGCACACTTTTGAATACATAGGTTTATAAACTTTCGTCTTTCTAACATTAGTGTGATTAGATCGAAATATTTGTCATAATTACTTTTTTTTTTTTTGTCGACGGGGAAAATCATCTTTGACGAAACCCGCTCTTGGGTGGAGCGGGAGACAGTGTCAGACTCTTACTGACTAAAAACCCCGCGCCGTTCCTTCTAGCCTTCAAACCGGGGCACGAGCTCCCTTTCGGACAACCGTGTCCCCAGTAGGCTTTGACCCAGCTGGGCCCCTCCTGCTGCTGACAACTCCTTGAGGCGCGCGGGAACAGTGCGCGCCGTCGACGTCTTGAACTCGGTCCATTACCGGACGATCGGACAGCGAGCTACCCATGGCTCGCCGTCCGCGAGCCCGCGTCTACGGTGGCCGGAAATCGGGATCGGAATCCCGGCGACGGCGGCGAGGGCGCCGTTGCCTGATGCGGTCGGCCTCCTCCTTTGCAAGCATTACTGCTTCGCAGAAGTAGGCGACCGCCTGCCATTCCTCCTCGCTCCGGACCAAGGCCTCGACCAGGGCCCGGCGCGAGAGGTCTCCGCCGCCGATCGTTGTCATAATTACTCATGGACTAAGCATGGCATAGAACTCCATGGACTAAGGATCCTTAGAAAACTGGCCAAGAGCGAGTCAGACTTGCACACCAATGTTTTCGTACTACAATGTTAAAATCGAGCAAAAATCGCTGACAGAATAAGTCGTTGGTCTTGTATGAGAAGATAATTGTCTTGTAAGATAATTTTACGTTTACGTAACATACAACATTCCTAACCTAAATCAACATTCTACAATTTATGGTTTATAAGATACAGTAAACTGACAGACAGACAGACGGACGTTTGGATGGACAGGCAGAGGAAGATTAGTTGGCACCTTTTAGGTGTCAACTAATAAAAAATGATGATGTCAATGCCTGTCCTGTATTTTTGTTTATGTGGTGTACAATAAAGATTATATTAAAAAAAAAAAACAATTGCTTGAGCGAAAGAATAAAGAAGAAAAATAAGATGAAGCCATGTTTTCCTGCCTTCTGTTAACCAAAGGTCACTGTAATAGCATGCAAATGACTTGATTACAATGCATCTGTGACAACTAGGCTAGTGTAACAACGCGGAAGATCCAAGGTGTTGATTAATTTTGGTCACAGACGATGTTCGCCAATTGTTACATTTTCGCAAGAAGTTCTATTGATTAGATGCGCTCAGGGAGGACGCACGTGTGCTGCTTGCATAGCTTCAAGTTGTTAATTTATGCTCCGTAATAAAATATGTAAGTAGTAGACTTGATCATTTGATTAGTAAAACCCACAGAGTAGGGAATTCCACAGAGGAGTAGAATTCCGTGCCGGAGTCTGTGCTTCCTGATAGCTACGGATCTCTAAGTCAAGAGTGAATAAGTTACTTCTAGGCAAGCATGCTCCATCGTCGACCACATCATCGCTTACCATCAGGTGAGATGGTGGTCAAACGCGAGCCTATCAATAATAAAAAAAGAGTATGTTAACGACGCGCTGGCAACGAATAGAAATAGGCGTCCGCCTCCCATTACCTCTCGATGACTATATCCTGAACCAGAGATCAACGCCGCCAATCCTCAAATATTTCCACCGTTATTTGCTCCATCGACTTCTTTAGGCGGCCCGCATATCGGTGACGCCTGGGCGTTTCTTCTGCCTGTATCTGGTGCAGTAACTTCCCGAATTAACCATGTCTGGTGAAGACCTGCGTAATGTGGAAGGTGAGGACACCGCGATGCCTCTCCAACTACTTTACAAAGAGAAAGTTTACCGCAATGATTATGGTGCGAGTAACTATAGTCATGAGAAAAATAAATATCTGCCAGGGATGTGAGGTTATTATGTAAGTCTGACATGTCCTCTCATTTTATTAAGAGTGGGAGGGGGTTTTTATTCATTTTCCACCTTAATTTTTTTTTAACAGCAGTACAGATTTGAATGAAACTTGGTATACACTTGGTTGACCATGTCCTGAAATGGGACGTGGAATAATTTTTATCTTGAGACTAGGTTCCATTTTTACCTACGCAGGCGAAGTCGCGGGCAAAAGCTAGCATTGTAAAGAAAAAGTATATTTAAAAAAGTTTCTTACTAATACATATTCTCTTTGATCGATACTTCCACTCCGATCAACTGGTTTTGCGGAATGGAATTCGATCGGATCACTTTAAGAACCTAAACGATGACACTTATTGAAATCCTTCTTTTGTATTGGTTTGAAAATTTCATCTAGAGGCACTGGCCACTAAGAAAACTCGAAGCTCTGTGTAAAACGTAATCAGGTGACTGAGATTGCTACACATTTTATTCTTCAGTATAGACCATTTTAATCGCTTTATTAATAGGGGAATTTGCTGCATTTCTGCTCGCTTTTAATTGCTAGATTGGGTTTAAGTTAGTAATTAATAGTTGATAACCTTGTTGACACATCCGTGGTTTTCAAAAGACGTTCTCTGCCGGACAGTGGATATCCGTTCATTAGATGAACATGATGTTGCACTAGCGCTATTATTCGCTCGCAATTTCGTCTCGTCTGATTAAAACGATGATATCTTCGAAACTACGTTAGTTAGCTCGCTACCAGTTATACCATTCGAATTGTTATTAAATTATCTAAGAAGATATATATAGATTAGTATAGTTTTACCTTGTTATGTATTAGTAATTGTCATGTATGTCAATTAATGAGGCACAGATTCAGGAGAGCCGCAACGGCTCTCAGGCAGACGGACATTTTTAAAGAGAGCCGGAGCTGCTCCACGCCAAAGATAAAGGGATATAGGCCTCCCTGAAGCATGACATTTACCCATCCTGTGCATTGCAGGACCAGTAAACTCCCACATTTCTCAACTCAGGTCATCGGTATACTTTGTGGAGCCTTTATTCTAGGGTTCTTACAATGTTTCCAATACATGGTCGTCACTCCAGAACCTTTCCTTATTGGCCATTCGTTCTGCAAGTTTCTTCTACCTAAACTTTTGTCCCAAGCAGCAATTTGCTACAATTATAGCCAGAAAGCAGCGCTTCCGGTACGTGTCCTGTCCGCTAGTCCAGAACCTTTCGGCCCCGTCAACCGATGTGTGTATGTTCTGTGAGCAATGTACCCTAACCCCTGCCACTTAAAGCTTCCCACAAGGTGGACCGACGACCTGGTGAGGGTCGCAAGAATCCTGTGGATGCGAGAAGCGGAAGACCAGTCATTGCGGCGTCACTTGGAGAAGCCCCATGAGAAAAAACGGAAATAGAGTCATGAAGCTGTCTTGAATTGACATGTATCGTGATCCTTTGACATGTATAGTAATGGAAAGCAATTCATTGTTGGTTTTTCGGGTACCTATGCAGAGATATTTAGAAAGGGTCAATGTATTTTATTCCACGGTTATCTGGCACCTTTTATAGTGTAGATTACTTACTATCCGCCAGTTAACCAACCTATTACATAAAAAAAAACATTACGGTGCTGTCCATACCACGCCGATCCTCAGAGCTGCCTGTATCGTGGCACCTTACTAATGTATTCTTGTAACCTGCGATCCCGTATCAAGTGACTAGTCGAGTGACAAAAACTCGTGGGGCTATCCGCCATATTGATCTAGTAGGAAGCTGTTACTGTATGTTTTAACTAGACGTTAAGCTGGCGACACATGAGGATTCCGAACTGTTGTTTAAGCGGGCTTTTTTTTACGGTGGGCAAAAATCATCTAATAATAATAATAATAATAATAATCCTTTATTTTCAGGCATCTAAGGCCCATAGATAAAATACACAAAAATAATCATTACAGAATAATAAACTAATACATAAAAGATACTATAACTAATTATTATTAAGCTAAACTATTGTACACGAAGTGACGGCGTCGTGTTCCGCTGCGAGGTCGGTATCTTTCCGCGAAATCGTCGATACACGACACCCTTCGGCCAAAACTCTCCTTTGAGGAAGGTGTCCAAATGTTGAGTCGGCACCCGCACCACAAACGACTTGAAATTAGTGTTATGACGCGGCTCCAACTGCTCGACTTTCAAAGTCCAGTTTGACTTGACTCGCACATACTCCACGATCTCCTCAACCTTCGTGGAGTGATGTAGCCTCGAAACGTACAGCTGCGTCGTGGGTGTTGCTGGACGCAGCAGCATGTTGGGTCCTGCCAGCGCGGTACCGCACTGGTTCTGACAAGTAGGCTTCTTCCTCTTCTTCTTCTCTACCTTAGTGAAGCCATCCTCATCGCTCTGCTTGCCCCCTTTCGTTTTACCTGCTTGTCGCGTTGTCTGCGGCACAGTAGGTTTGTTTGCGGCAACGATTGCGGAATAGGCACGTTTGGGGGTTATCTAATGATAACCCCCGCTCTTGGGTGGAGCGGGAGATAGTGTCAGACTCTTACTGACTAAAAACCCACCCCGTTTCTTCTAGCCTCTTCATACCGGGGCTCGAGTATCCTTTTGGATAACCCTGGCCCCAGTAGGCTTCGACCCATCTGCACCTCCTGTTGCTGACAACTCCTTGAGACGCGCGGCAACAGTGCGTAAGAGGTCTACGCCACCGATCGCCCCCACGAGAGTACGGCGATGCTCAGCCCAAGCAGGGCACACCTTGACTGTGTGCTCCACCGTGTCCTCCGGGCATTCCACATGTCTGAGCGGGCTGAAGTAAGGAAAACGATGGAGCAGCGAAGCTTTATTGTGGAATGCAGATCCGTGAGAGGGATGCACACTTGCACAGTTTTTTTTTCTTGGGTGGCGAATCATCAAATAACTTTTTCTGTTCTGGGTGGAGTGGGAGGAAGTAGCAGACTTGTACTGTCTAAACGATCTCTTTGAGACGTGCGTGGAATGCAATGTGTCGTCGGTGTGGGCTTGGTTTTTATTGGAACTATGCTAGCTATGGCTCACCGTCCTCAAATCCGCGTCTACGGTGGCCGGTAGTCGTCCGGTTTTGGCTGTTACCACATTTTACGAAAAGGGTCTAAGGGGCCTTTGCGAGTTGGCTCCAGCCTCTCGTGCGCCTTCCAAAGGTCCAGTGCACCAGTGTCAATAAATAATTTATGTTCAGGCATCTTGGCCCATAGACCTTACAAACTGAAATTTTACCTTACAAACTGAATAATTACAAATAGAGTAAATACAACTTAGGACTATGTTAGTAACACTTCACATTTCACTAAGTTCTCTTCGTACTATTCTGTGACACCAGTCCGCGGAAGCGTCAGACCACCACGCCCTGCGGCCAAAGGTATAGCAAAAGTATGGCGGCATAGCCTAATAGAGTTACTATAGATATAGCCAGTTTACATGGTAAAAGAACAAGGTCTTCCTAGCTTCATTATACAGTAACCTGTATTAAAGTTCATCAGAAAATCGTCTTGCTGAGAAACTTTTCTAGTGATGACATTTGTCTGAAAAAACAATTGTGAAGGCAGATACTGTAGGGCTTCAATACCACCACACAACAACACTTGACAGTAGAATAATTGTCGTCCAAAAGTTGTTATCGTAGGTATTAAATATTTCTCAGTCAGGAGGCCACACAAAATTAAGTACAGCTTTCTCTGTAGCATAAACACTAATCTGTCAGGCAGTCCGTGAAAAAAACCAGAGGAGGGAAATGTGTGAGCCATAAATGTAGTGACAGAACCGCATTCTACTGCCTATATGGTGCACACACATTGAGCTGGCGGCTACGTAACTCATCCTAATGGTGGGGACATGGTTGGGAGTGAAGCGAGATTTTACAGGAAAATGGTCAACGCTTATGACTTGGGCAAATCTGTTAAGATGTTTCTGCAAAATAAACACTAAAATACTAACCAAATAATGGCTATTTCCAAATAAAAATTATGTTAACTTATTCGGCCTTATTGCTTTAGGAGAAATAATCGTTAATTCTCCTAATTATACCATGAATGAGCTTTTACATTTCTATATTCTATCAAAAAATTGCATAGTGTTGGTGCCATCAATCCAAAGTGGACCTTCTTGATTGACAAGATGGCGTTAATTTTTGATAATTAATATCTACTTATTAATCTCCAGAATAATCTTCACCATCATCATCATCCAGCCTTTTCAATATTTCCACTCAGGTCAGAATATTCTTACAGTGATAAAATGATCAAAGGAAGTTTTAGAGTAACATTAGGTTGGGGTGCCACGACAGAAAACCTCCACGAGTGCCCGCGGACTGTAGTTCCCTTGCGGACACGTCCTGAGGGAAGACCAGTCTGCGGGACGGTGCACCCTGGGAGGTGGCCATAGACCCCCTTGGGCACTCCTACCCAAGGGCCTCTATGGCCGTCTGCGAATGTTCTGTCTGACGGAACGCTTCAACGCGTGTCCCTCTGCTATAGCAGAGGGCACAGTGGCGAAGTAAGAGCGGGCTCGGTGTGCACTCACACTGCCGCCGGGCAGGCAGGAGGAAGACGTGTTCCTCCTTCTGCCACCGTTAGTCTCGTAGCCCCAGAGATTGTCCAAGGTCATGTTTCTGACTTTTGATGGGGGACGAGGGCCTTGGCTTAGCCGCCCGGGCCGCGAGGAAGACAACCTCTATAAAAAATTACCCCAAACCTCCAAGCGGCGGCGCACCGTGAGGGAGGTTGTTAGCTTGACTAATGGGTAGCTAAATTAGTCTCTAGTGCGAACCACATGTCTTGAGCAAGTACCCGAAGTTTAATACTCGTGGGAACTTTATGGATAAAAGTAAATTTTTTAAAAAACCAGGGAGTGATGCGCGGTCGGAGTCCGACGCGGCATCCGGAAGGAGCTCGGAGGGCTCGGAGTGTGAGGAGGTAGCGGGGACTTCAGGGAGAGGGTCAAGTCTCTCCCAGAAGAAGCGCTCCGCTTCCTTTAGGAAGGAGGACGGTTCGTCCTGCTCGGAGGGGCGGGCGAAGATCGCCACCAGCGGTCGCGGCGCAGGCCGAGCCCGCGGGAAAGGGCGAGGCCTAACGGCCAAAAAATCCGCTCAGCGAGCCGATAGGCTTGCCGCGGAGGGGCGCCACCCTGGCGCGGGCGACTCTGGGAGAGATCTTTCAGAGCCGTCTGGCAGCGAGAGGCGTACCGAGGCGGAGTCAGGCGGGGAGGCGGCCATGCCCTTCAAGGAGCTGGCCGTCACCCTGCTTCGGGACATGGCCCGCCAGAGGGACAAGGCCACGCGCGAGCGAACGATCCGTCGCCACGCCGCGTCCCTCCAGGGGGCCTTAGACGCCTCGGTTGACAAGAGGGTGGAGAGGCTCAGGAGCGAGCTCCGGGCGGAGCTACAGGCCGAGCTCCGGGCTGAGGTCCGGGCGGAGGTCGCAAAGGCGCCGAACAAGGGCCGCCAGGAGCCGATGGATGAGGGGCGCGAGCAGGAGCAGGGACTAAGCCGGCCCCAGCCCCAGCTCCAGCCCGAGCCGGAGAGTCAGTTGCTGTCACTGGTGCAACAGGAACTCGCAGCTTTTCAGCAGGGGCTGCAAAAGCAGCAGCTGGAGTTCCAGCAGCGCGTCGAGAAGCAGCTGTCTCTCCTGGAGGGCATTGTCCTGCGCCCTCCACTGGCGGCCTCTAGCCAGAAAAAGGCGGCGTCTTATGCTGCTGCCGCGGCTGTGGTTTCTGCGCCCAAGGCGGGCCCGTCGGGGCAAGCAGGGCGCAAGGCCGCGGCGCCGGAGCCCGCAGAGCCGAGGCCGGAGCCCGCGACGGCCAAGCAGCAGCAGCAGCGGCGGAAAAAGGGTGCGGCGGTGCCTGCCGCTAAACCGGCAGGACCTCCTGCCGCCGTGGCGACTAGGCCGCGCCTGCCACCTCCTCCACCCGAGGAGTCTGGCGCCGAGTGGACGGTGGTCGGCGCCAGAAAGCAGGCGGGCAAGGTGGCCAGAGCGGCTAAAAAGCGCGCGAGGCGGCAGGAGCGCAAGAAGCGGGCCATGGCGGCGCGTCTTCGCGCCCCGAATTCCGAGGCTGTAGTCATTACGCTACAGCCTGAAGCGGAAAAGAAGGGCGTGACGTACGACGACGTCATGGCGAAGGCAAAACAGGCGGTGCTGCCCCACCTTGAGGAGCTCGGAGCCGCTGCGGGCTTCCGCATGAGGCACACAATCACCGGGGCCCGAATCCTCGAGGTCCCCGGTGCGGCCAGCGGCCCTGCAGCGGATGCCCTGGCTGCCAGGATCAGGGCGTCTCTGAGCGAGGAGGAGGCCCGAGTGTCCAGGCCCACAAAGTGCATTGATATGCGCATCATGGGCCTGGACGACTCCGTCAAGGTGGGCGAGGTGGTGGCCGCCATTGTCAGGGCGGGCGGGTGCCCGGCCGAACAGGTTCGGGCGGGCGCCATCCGCGCTGACAGCACGGGCATGCGAGCCGTAACGGTAAGCTGTCCTGTGCAGGCGGCCAAAACCATCACCGGGGAGGGCCGTCGGCTCTTGGTGGGCTGGGTCTCCGCACAGGTCAAGCTGCTGGAGCCCAGACCTCTGCGGTGCTTCCGCTGCCACGTGGGGCACCACGTGGGAGCCCACTGCGCCGCGGAGGATCGCAGCGACCGCTGCCACCAGTGTGGCCAGCCCGGTCACAAGGCCGCAGAATGCCGTGCTACGCCGCACTGCTACGCATGTGCGGCGGCCGGCAAGCCGGCCGACCACCGGGCTGGGGGCAGGTCCTGCGACCCCCCCGCCAAGGCCAAGGGCAAGGCCCGCAGGTCCGTCCCCGCCAATGTCCTCGCCACCGCAGCCGCCTCCTTGGCCGCCGCCGCCATCGCCGCCGCACCCGCCGCCGCGGCTGTGCCCCCTAGGGGGGCTCGGGAGGAGACTGTAATGGAGTGTCAATAACGGCCCCATTACGTCTCCTCCAGGCGAATATCAACCACTGCGCCCCCGCTCAGGATCTGTTGCTCCAGAGCATGGCGCAGTGGTTGATCAATGTCGCCGTAGTCACCGAGCCGTATTTTGTCCTGCCCAGTGGTGACTGGGTTCAGGACCTGGACGGCTCGGTGACCTTAATTAAGTCGGCCGCCGCCGGTACCCCGCCCCCCGAGTCCGTCACGAGGGGGCGGGGTTGCGTGGCAGCACGGTTCGGGGACATCGCCGTGGTAGGCGTCTACCTGTCCCCGAGCCGATCTCTCGACGAACTGCACGTCTCCCTGATGGAGCTAAATTCCGTCGTCGCTGGGTTCGGTTCCCACCCCGTGGTCGTTTGCGGGGACTTCAACGCCTGGAATACGGCTTGGGGTTCCCGGTTCACGAACCAGAGGGGACGGATGGTGGAGGACTGGGCCTTGGAGCTGGGCCTGGTCGTACTGAACCGGGGTTCTGTCCCCACGTTGGTGCGGATGCGGGGTGAGTCGGTGGTGGACATTTCGTTCGCCAGCCCCGCTCTGTCGCCGCGTGTCGTCGACTGGCGCGTGATGGAGGAGGTGGAGACGTACTCCGACCACCGGTACATCCGGTTTGACGTCTCCGCCGAAACCTCGGCCGCGCCGGTCCGACAGAGCCCTTGCGGTCCGCGGTGGGCGCTTAAGCAGATGGACCGGGAGCTCCTCCTGGAAGCCGCGACGGTACAGGCCTGGGTGCAAGCACCGGACAGGCCTGTCGACATCGACGTCGAGGCGGAGTGGTTCCAGGAGGCCATGTCGCAAATTTGCGATGCGGCAATGCCCCGTGTCCGTCCAGGACGAGCTAAGCGCCAGGTGTACTGGTGGTCGCCGGAGATCGGCGCACTGCGCAATGCGTGCAATCACGCGCGACGCCGGTACGCCAGGCACTGCAGGCGCCGCATCCGCCCGCCGGATGCGGAGGCCAGAGAGGCGGAGCTGTATGAGGAATACAGGGAGGCAAAACGCACCCTCCGAATGGAGATCAAGCGGGCCAAACTCGAGGCCCGCAACGTGTGGCTGGGGTCTCTGAACGCGGACCCGTGGGGGCGCCCGTACAAATTGGTACGGGACAAGCTTCGCCCCTGGGCTCCGCCGCTGACTCAGAGTCTCCGGCCCCAAATCGTGGAGGGTGTGGTTAGCTCTCTGTTCCCTGCGCGGGGGGAACACTCCCCCCCGCCCATGGCTCCGCCTCCGCCAGCGGTGTCTGACGCGGATCGCAACAGCGACGACGACGACAATGCTCCAGAAGTGACCGAGGTAGAGTTGAGAGTGGCGGTGCGAAGGCTGAGTGCCAAAAACACCGCCCCAGGACCCGACGGCTTGCCAGGAAAAGCCTGGGTCCTGGCCATGGAGGCTCTCGGGCCTCGACTGAGAGGGCTCTTTAGCGCATGCCTGGAGAGGGGCCAGTTCCCACTTCGCTGGAAGACGGGGAAACTGGTCCTCGTAGCGAAGCCAGGGCGCCCTGCGGACTCTCCGTCCGCATACCGGCCCATTGTGCTGCTCGACGAGGTGGGCAAGCTCTTTGAAAGAGTTATTGCAAACCGCCTCGTCGTGCGGCTAACACGGGTGGGGCCGGACTTGTCGGACGGACAGTTCGGCTTTCGCAGGGCGCGCTCTACTATAGACGCCATCATGCGCGTGCGAGCCCTCACGACAGGGGAAGCGGTGTCCCAGGGTAGGTGTGTCGTGGCAGTGTCCTTGGACATTGCCAACGCCTTTAACTCCCTGCCCTGGAGTACGATCCGGAGGGCACTCCGGTACCACCGGGTGCCCGAATACCTCTGTCTAGTGGTCGAGGCGTACCTGTCAGACAGGTACATTGTCTACCCCGGTCACCAGGGAGACTGGAATCGTCAAGAGATGTCGTGCGGTGTTCCGCAGGGGTCGGTTCTAGGCCCACCCTTGTGGAACATCGGCTACGATTACGTGCTGCGCGGCGACTTCCCTGACGGGGTCAGCGTGGTTTGCTACGCAGACGACACGCTGATCCTAGCGCAGGGAGAGTCGCACCAGGCGGCGGTCGCTCTAGCGACACGCGGGGTTGCGATAGCCGTTGGTAGGATCCAGGAGTTGGGACTCGAGGTGGCGCTGCATAAATCCGAGGCAATGTGTTTCCACGGCCCTCGGAACGCGCCACCATCGGACTCCCAGCTTACGGTAGGAGGAGTTCGCATCGGCGTCGGGTCGACGATGAAGTATCTGGGACTCGTCCTCGACAGCCGGTGGAATTTCGTAGAACATTTCCGACGTCTGGCTCCCAAGCTTCTCCGGGCTGGGGCTGCTCTCAAGCGGCTCCTGCCCAATCTTGGGGGTCCAGACGCCTCCTGCCGGAGGCTCTACGCGGGGATCGTTCGGTCCATGGCCCTCTACGGGGCGCCGGTGTGGGCGCCGTCGCTGGCAAAGCGACCGGCGTCCATACTGAACGCCTGCCAGAGGGTCATGGCAATACGGATGGTGCGGGGTTACCGCACGATCTCCCGCGAAGCGGCGAGCCTTCTGGCTGGCCTACCACCGTGGGATCTGGAGGCAACAGTCCTTGCACACATGCACGACATGCGCGTGGAGATGCAACGCCGGGGTGAAAGTCCACTGCCGCAACATGTCAAGGCATGGCGGACAGAGCTCCGGCGGGATCTCATGGTGAAATGGCGTCAACGGCTATCGCAACCCAGTGCTGGGCACGCCACGATTATGGCGGTAAGTCCCCTCTTTGAGGCGTGGCTGGAAAGACCTCACGGCGTCCTTACCTTCCGCATGACGCAGGTCCTCACCGGACATGGCAAGTTCGGGAGGTTCCTGCATCGGATTCAGGCGGAAGAGACGCCCGGGTGTCGCCACTGTGCGCAACGCCCGGAGGACACGGTGGAGCACACCGTCGAGGTGTGCCCTGCCTGGGCGGAGCATCGCCGTGCCCTCGTGGGGGCGATCGGCGGCGGAGACCTCTCACGCCGGGCCCTGGTCGAGGCCATGGTCCGGAGCGAGGAGGAATGGCAGGCGGTCGCCTCCTTCTGCGAAGCAGTAATGCTTGCAAAGGAGGAGGCCGACCGCATCAGGCAACGGCGCCCTCGCCGCCGTCGCCGGGATTCCGATCCCGATTTCCGGCCACCGTAGACGCAGGCTCGCGGACGGCGAGCTATGGGTAGCTCGCTGTCCGATGGTCCGGTAATGGACCGAGTCTAGGGCGTCGACGGCGCGCACTGTTCCCGCGCGCCTCAAGGAGTTGTCAGCAGCAGGAGGGGCCCAGCTGGGTCGAAGCCTACTGGGGACAGGGTTGTCCGAAAGGGAGCTCGTGCCCCGGTATGAAGGCTAGAAGGAACGGCGCGGGGTTTTTAGTCAGTAAGAGTCTGACACTGTCTCCCGCTCCACCCAAGAGCGGGTTTCGTCAAAGATGATTTTCGCCGTCGAGAAAAAAAAAAAAAAAAAAACATTAGGTTACGCTATCCGCTGTATAAGACGCCGCAAGCATCAGGATCAGGAGTCGCAGGGCATTTCTCGGTCACCGTCGGTAGGCGCCGGTTTGAGTACGGCAAGCAAAGGGTAGCTCGCCGTTCGGTAAAAAACCAAACCTGAGTTGGCGGCGCGTTATGTTTTACGTCAATACTCCCTCACGCTCTACGCAGAACGGGAAAAGCTATTTAATGATATCCCACCACAAAAAAACGCTGCGTTTTCCGCCTAACACACTGTGTTCTCTACCTTACCTCACCGCCTCTGATAATAAGGAATCCAATGTTTTTACGAGCTATTCGGCTTGAATGGACGCTCAGTGTACAAATATCCTGCACATAATGTACTGAGCATTACACGGCTTGATTTATGTACCTACATAGTTATGTTAATGCCTTACTTTATTTCGTTGTGATTTACAACTCACAGTAATTTATCACTGAAAGACATTCTCTGTGGAACTTTTTGATTGACGGTTTTTTTTTTTTTGTCGACGGGGAAAATCATCTTTGACGAAACCCGCTCTTGGGTGGAGCGGGAGACAGTGTCAGACTCTTACTGACTAAAAACCCCGCGCCGTTCCTTCTAGCCTTCATACCGGGGCACGAGCTCCCTTTCGGACAACCCTGTCCCCAGTAGGCTTCGACCCAGCTGGGCCCCTCCTGCTGCTGACAACTCCTTGAGGCTTGACGGTTGTAATCAGTTTTGAAGTAGTTTCAAATAATTCATCATTTTTCGGAGTACCTATTCTTATTAAAGCTTCTTTTCTGTAACTATAGCCGTAAAAATACTTTACACCAAAGTAGTAAAAATTTAGTCGTCTGGTAATTGTCCAGACCAAGCCCACATCTCAAAGGGATGTCAGCAAAACCGTTGAGCCCAGCAGGGCCGAAGCCTATTGGGGCCATAGGTTGTCTGTTCTGAAAGGGAAACCTGTGGCTCCAGGACGCAAAGGAAAAGATGACACGCCCTTTCGCCCCGCGTATCGTTAGGTGATTTCACATCTCAAAAAAAACCTGACAATTCCATCTTAAAAGAGAAAACCGTTCGTCCAGTTCAAGTACCAGTTAATACATTTTAATGTCTTAATGATACGAGTTTGGAGACGTAAACAATTCCCATATTACATAAGATGTATCGATAGCGGTCAGATTAGCTATTACGTGTCCCTTACCAGTATAGTGGGCTAGCCAAACTAGTCGGCGGTCTATAGGTGACTAGTTGGCGGTAGGTACTAGGTAACTAACTAGATCTGGAGTGATAGGTGACGCCCGTGTGTGTCACCTACGTGGAAGTTTATAGAGATGTTTGTGAGATTTATTTATTGAATAGCTATAGTTTTGGTTAGTTAATCTTATATTATAGAACTTATTGAAGGAATGTTCAAATCCCACATTCATGTCCTTAACAAAAAAAGTGTGTTACAAGATTAAAGACTATGTTGAAGACACGCTTGCTTGGTATTTCACTCATCATCATCAATTTGACTACAAAACGTCCACAGCCGGACATAGATCTCTCCAAGTATCATATTAATTTATCGATCTATTTTTATATAGGCTCTTTTAAAAAATGTGATTGGGAGAACACTGAAAACTCCGCAGACATATAGATAGTTTTTTTTTAACCCTTCAGATACCGTCAATTAGAGACACAATAGTAAGACAATAGATGCGCGGCCACCGGTGGTCGCTTGGGGATTCATGAATTAAAGTATCTCTTAGTACTATATTGACTGATCTACATTATTTTAAGACTGCATCAAAACCGAAAAGTAGCCAGGACGCTGGTAGCATTGCCGTAGTGAATAACAATGCTGATTCGTTGGCCAAAGTAAAGCCCAACCCTCAAACAGGAATCCAACGAGTATCAACTTCGGATGACGAGTAATGGTTTTTTTTTTTTTGTCGACTGGGAAAATCATCATTGACAAAACCCGCTCTTGGGTGGAGCGGGAGATAGTGTCAGACTCTTACTAAAAACCCCGCGCCGTTCCTTCTAGCCTTCATACCGGGGCACGAGCTCCCTTTCGGACAACCCTGTCCCCAGTAGGCTTCGACCCAGCTGGGCCCCTCCTGCTGCTGACAACTCCTTGAGGCGCGCGGGAACAGTGCGCACCGTCGACGTCTTGGACTCGGTCCATTACCGGACGATCGGACAGCGAGCAACCCATGGCTCGCCGTCCGCGAGCCCGCGTCTACGGTGGCCGGAAATCGGGATCGGAATCCCGGCGACGGCGGCGAGGGCGCCGTTGCCTGATGCGGTCGGCCTCCTCCTTTGCAAGCATTACTGCTTCGCAGAAGGAGGCGACCGCCTGCCATTCCTCCTCGCTCCGAACCATGGCCTCAACCAGGGCCCGGCGCGAAAGGTCTCCGCCGCCGATCGCACCCACGAGGGCACGGCGATGCTCCGCCCAGGCAGGACACACCGCGACGGTGTGCTCCACCGTGTCCTCCGGGCGTTGCGCACAGTGGCGACACCCGGGCGTCGCTTCCGCCTTGTCCGGTGAGGACCTGCGTCATGCGGAAGGTAAGGACGCCGTGAGGTCTTTCCAGCCACGCCTTAAAGAGGGGACTTACCGCCATAATCGTGGCGTGCCCAATGACGAGTAATGGTTGGTCACCGTCCGACCATCTGAGAAGGACCGAGGCAGGGTCGTCAATGGTCAAGCGCGTAGCAGGAACGATGGCAGTTAGAGCCACGGAGAATTTCCGGAAAGGAAATACTGGAACGCATAGGGCAACTGAAGAACACAGGTGTGGTTTCAGACAGTAAAAGTCTGACACGCCCATTCTCTCTCTCTGTCTTAGAGCAAAAGAAGTCATTAGAAAACAACCAATAACTTATTACCACCAATTCACGTGTAAATATATAAAAAAACTTCATTAAAACCATACAACTCATTTAAACCACTTAACTTCATCAAGACAGGCTCGATGACTAATTTGCATTACACTTTGCATTTCCCTTATATCATACCGTCTAGTTTACAACCCAGTCACCTAGCTCATCTAGAAGATCACATTCCCTAGCCTTACTAACTTACAGCCACTTTATCACAGTGAATTCCGTACTATCATCTCCATATATATCCTTGGCAGCTTTCCTATACAGGGTGTATAAGCCACGTTTCCGCTAAACGCATGATGTTATAAATACGATTACTTTCCTTCATTGGATCACTTTCATTTCTCACCTGGACTAAAGTAGTTGGAGAAAATGTTTCCACTGATCTATGTGAGTTGGTTTTTGTTATATTTTGGTTTTTGGGTTTTTTTTTCGGTGGATAAAAATTATCCTGATGACTTCCTGCGCCCGTAGGCAGGGTTGGAGATTGCGCCAGACTTTTAGTGACTAAAAAACCTATCTCATCCCTTCGTTGCCTTTCATACCCTTCTTTCATAAGTAGACCCTTGGCCCTTGGCTGCTGATAACAGTAACTCCTTGAGACGCGCCGGAACAGTGAGCGCTATTGACGACTTGGGCTCGGTCCAGTCAGTTACCAGACGGTCCGACAGTGGGCTACCCATTGCTCGCTGAACGCAAGCCCGGAATTCGGGATCGGAATTCCGGCGGCAGCTAGGTCATGAGCGCCATTGCCTGATGCGGTCGGCCTCCTTCCTTGCTAGCATTTGGTTTTTGGGTTAACAAATGGGACCTTAATTAAAAAATGAAGAGGATTTTTGGAAATAAACTAACTGAGTTATCCTTTTGAATCGATGAGAGAGTGGTGGCCGAGTGGTAACGGCCCCGACTTACGAGCTGTAGGTCACGGGTTCAAACCCAGCCAGGAGCATTACTTTGTGTAATTTATTTCATCACCACTGCTCTCAAAACGGTAAAGGAAATCATCGTGAGGAAACCGGCATGTCTTAGAACCAAAAATCCGAAGACATGTGACATTCACCAACCCGCACTGGGCCCGCGTCTTGGATATCGGCCCATTCCCTCTCTTAGAGAGGATTGAGTCTCAGCAGCGGGAACTGATGATGATGATGAGTCAAATGGACGTTAAGGTCTCGTGATAGGGCTTCTAGTGTAGTCAATGGACTTTGTGAATTGCTTTCCTTTCTTCTTCTTCCTGCCCTTATCCCTTTACTTGGGGTCGGCGCAACACGTTTTTTTCGTTCATTCTGTCCTGTCACCCGTCAATCTATCACTAACTCCCTTTTGTTTCATATCACTCCTCACACAATCCATTCATCTTTTCTTCGGCCTTCCTCTCCCTCTCCATTCATCTACATGTGTATACCTACTCAGAACTCTTTTAGTAATATGCGCTTCATCCCTCCTCTTCACATAACCATACCAAGACAACCGATTACCTTTGAACTTTTCAGTCACTGGTGCCACTTCCTCTAACCCTTTCCCTAAACATAAAATATAGACATGATTTATTATTGTATTTAAAGTATCTATTAATAGTCACATTTACAACTAAAGCCGTTGGTGATTAGTTGGTAATTAGTTATGAATGTAGATACAACAACCTCTGTTTATCTCCCTGTGGATGTCAATTAGCATTGTTTATATTTATTTACGCAGCTCATTAAAAATGTTTACGATAAATCGTGGAAGTCTAGCGGCTTTACATAGTTGCCGGAAGTTTTCTGATAGTGAGAGCATTGATAGTTTTGGTTATACCAATAATATGTATGTATTTAGAAATATATAAGATTTTATCAGTTGTCTAGTACCCATAACACAAGCTCTGCTTAGCTTGGGACTAGACGGCGTTTGTGATAGTTGTAGAATATTATTAATATATGACATACAAGCTTCTGCTCGCAACTTCACCCGCGAAAATAAAATATAGTCTATGTCACTCAGGAATAAAGCAGCTTTCTATTGGTGAAATAAATTTAGCAATAGGATCAGTAGTTTCAGAGATTACCTCCTACAAACAAAAAACAAAAAAAAAACATAAAACAAAACAACAAACTTTATCTCTTTATAGAATATAATAGATTAACCCTTCAGATACCGTCAATTAGAGACACAATAGTAAGACAATAGATGCGCGGCCACCGGGTGTCGCTTGGGGATTCATGAATTAAACTAAAAACTAGAACTACACTGCGCACACGTGTGCCACACACGCCAATTTGGGCTCTTCGGTTTTTATACATTTTATATGGAAACTAGACTTGTAGAGCTACACTTGATCCACGCTGCGTGTAGTCCTTCTACGTACAAATCAGGCCTGTTACAAGTGTGCGTCTATCTAATGTAGTTCTAGCTTGCTTTTGCTCGCAAGTCCGCGTGCTCCACATTTGACAGATAAAAGTTAAGCCCTTTCCTAAAGTGAAATACTATAATGCCTTTTGCTACAATCATGACGACCTTTTTCAACTTTAGCACCCATTTCTGGAAAAAATAATTAAGTATTATTATCACTTATTCGGATATCTTATCTCTGTGCAGTGTTAATAATATGGAAACTCTTACAAGATTGTCATTATTTTAATTTTATTTTGGGATCTGTTTTTCCTTTACCAAAGTTCTTTTCTTTCTAAAAAGAAGTGTCACACACTATAAAGAGAAAAATTTGTATCTGTATGTGTGTATCTTTTCACATTTTTTTTATTTAGCCCTTTCTGACCCACTGCTGGGCATAAACCTCCCCTAACTTTCTGTTTCAACCTTAAACCAGTCCTCGCGGTACTTGTTCAGATCATACCACCACCTCTTTCATGGCCAGTCTCGACAGGGCTTTCCTTCTGCAGGAAGCTTTCGCGTGGCGACACTTCACCAGCAGTCCCTGTGCATGTGGCTAACATGACGGCCCACGTATTCTATAAAAAATCTTTAATTTTTTTTTTGTGATCTCTTAATATTTTTAGATGACATCCCTGTGACAAAATTTAGGTCAATGTGACGATTTGAGATTAAAGTTTATCTAAGCCTGTGACGATTTGAGACAAAAACAGTAGTAGACCTCATTAATAGTGACCTCATAATTATTAAAATTGTCAACATTCGGGTCACACGTTTTTATATTAAGTAAATATTATTAATTTTAATGTGTTTAGCATGATTTGCCAGTTGATTTATAGGTTTTGGTCGCCTCATTGTTTTTATAAAGAGGTGGGTCATTGCTCCCAGCCCTTTGGCGATGTTTTTCGGCGAAAAGGAATTCGACGCAAGGGAACCAAACCAACGAAGCAGTAATGCTAGCAAAGGAGGAGGCCGACCGCATCAGGTAACGGCGCCCTTGCCACCGCCGCCGGGATTCCAATCCTGATTTCTAGCCACCGTAGACGTCGCTCGCTATCCGATCTTCCGGTAACTGTCCGGATCGAGCCAAGACGTCGACGGCGCGCACTGTTCCCGCGCGCCTCAAGGAGTTGTCAGCAACAGGAGGGGCCCAGCTGGGTCGAAGCCTACCGGGCCCGGGGCTATCCGAAAGGAAACTCGAGCCGGTATGAAGGCTAGAAGGAACGGGCCACCCCATTCCTTTAAGCCAATAACCGCTCCACCCAAGAGCGGGTTATAAGACGGTCATAAGATGATTTTCGCCATCGAAAAAAAAAAAACTTGGCTAAAGGTACTGGCCCCATCGCGCTCCACTTTTATTTGGCGGTCACCATTGTTTTTTTTTTTTATTATTTGTTTCAAACCAGTGCTTGCCTGCGATCAGTCAGACATTGTGGATTTTGGCTTTTTACAATTTGCAGTGGTTTTAGTATAAAGGCCAATGTTTGTAGTTATGAGTGTGTATGTTTGTTTATCCTTCATGCTCAAACGGCTGAACTAATTTGAATTAAATTTGGTACACGGGTAGGCGATGTCCAGGAATAGCATCATTAGGTATACTCTTTTTACCCCAGCAGTAGGTTACCTACCTACCTAGTAGGTAGGTAACTGGCATGTCCTAGAACCAAAAATTCGAAGACATGTGACATTCACCAAACCGCACTAAGCCCGGTGGTGAATTACGGCTCATTCCCTCTCCTAGAGAGGCGGCCTGAGTCCCAGCAGTGGGAACGTTAAAAAGGCTGATGATGAGTAGGTTACCTTGGAATCATTTTCTATTTTCGAACGGACAAAGCCACTGTCAGAAGTTAGTCCATAAAAATAATCCGTCTGGAAAGTTTTTGTTTGATAATGACGCTATATTTACAAGGCATTTTCACGAAGACATTGTGTATTCTTACGATACTCAGTCATAAATCCTGATTAAAAAACGACAGATATATGCTAATCCCTACTGAAACAGTTTTAGAGGTTTATGAATGGCTAGAGATTATTCTAGAATATACTTAGTGCACCTGTATCTATCATAGGTCACGCGTAGGTAATTATGATCAAGTAGGCGCTATCGCTTAACTGATTAGATAACCATATCGATTTGGATAATGATAAAGCGACGTTTTTGGAAACACAATGATAATTTTGACGTCTCACCACAACTCAAAACTCAACAGCTTTAAATCCTATACATACCTATATAACTGCTGTATTTTTCTACTATAAACCTACTAATATTATAAATGCGAAAGTTTGTATGTATGGATGGATGTATAGATGAATGTATCGATGTTTGTTACTCTTTCACGCAAAAACTACTGAACGGATCTCGATGAAACTTGGTACACGAGTAGACCATATCCCAGAATAACACATAGGATACTTTTTTATCCTGGGATTATGTACGCGGGTGAAGCCGCAGGCAAAAGCTTTATTTTTACAATTTTGTTATCATCATTTTATTTTCGGTTTTTGACTGTTTGACTGGCACGTTGGTTTAGTGGTTAGTGGCCCTGACTGCTATGCCGGAGGTCGTGGGTTCAATTCCCATCCAGAAAAAATAGTTGGGTGGTGAGCATGATTATTTGTTTTGTGTCTGGCTTAAATATTGATCTAATTATAATATGTATTTATTTAGAAATATTATAAGTATGTTTATCAGTTGTCTAGTATCGACTCATAACACTAGCTCTGCTTAGCGTGGGACTAGACAGGGTTGTGTGATAATTGTGGAAATATTATTATGATATTATATACATTTATATTAGTTGCTGATGATCGGTTTCCAGTAACAACTTGTCCTTTTACAAAGGCTTTCTCCAAAAATTTCCACCTATCTCTAGGTTTTTTCTTTTGAAATTAAATTCTAAAGATCTTAATTTTTTTCAGATCTTGCTGTTTCTTAGCGTGCACTACGCTCAAAGCGCTGACCAAGGAAAACGATCTATAGTCGGGGGCCATGGCATTGGGGGCATAGGCGGCGGCAGCGCTGTCATAAGTGGCTTAAGTAGTGGCGCAGTCATTGGAAGTGGCGCTGGAATCGGAGGCATAGGAGTTGGGGCTGGAATAGGGGGCGGTGGCGTTGGCATCGGAGGGATCGGCGGTGGATCCTTCCCAGTCCGCCACACATACTCCGAGTACCAAAACCGAGTCGCCATCCCCGTCCCCCAACCTGTACCCTACAGCGTTCCCCGAGCGGTCCCCTACCCCGTCCACGTAGGGGTACCCGTCGACCAACCGCGTCCAGTCCCTGTTGCGGTACCCCAACCGGTAGCACAAGTTATATCTAGACCTGTAGCTGTGCCTGTGGATCGTCCCTTCGCATACCCCTATGCGCAACCTGTGCCTGTTAGTGTAACGCAAGCAGTGGGGATCCCTGTGCCTCAGCCGTATGCTGTAGGAGTGCCTGCTCCCGTTCCTGTGGGAGTTCCCCAACCTGTGGCTGTACCTGTGTCTGCGGTTGGGGGTGGAGGTGGGTTAGGAGGAATTGGCGGGATCGGAGGAGTGGTTGGAATAGGTGGTATTGGTATAGGATCAAGTTATGGGATCAGCAGTATCGGTGGAGCTGGTGGTCTCGGTGGTATTGGTGGCCATCCCTCAGTCATATCCTCGTCAGTGATTGGCCACAGTTTAAGTGGTGGTGGGTCCATTGTAGCAGCCCATGGCCAATATGCACATGGTTATGGTCATCATTAGGTACCTACCCAGGATTTTTTTATGCATTGTAACAAGTCAATTAGCTGCATATTTATTGTAGTTTACCAAATATTGTATGTAAATAAGTAGTAGGTTAAGAATTTTTTTTAGTTTTGATTGCAATATTATACATATTATTATTTTTACAATATTTGTATTGTTTATTTTTTAATAACGATAAGGGAATTTAGTTTATGCAGGTTTATATTGTTAGACTAAAAAGCCGATGATTATGCACATCCCTAATGGCGTCGTGCATGATCGTCCCCGCACTAGCATCTTTGACATTCGAATATGGAATTGCGCGCCATTTTTCACGGTGTTATACTTTTTGTTTAGTTTGAAGTTTAAATATAATAAAAGTTAACATGACGATTATCTCTATTAATATGCAGGATGCCGGCTATAGATAGGTACGAGTATATACGTAGGATTTCTATACGAAACGAGGAAGAGTTCCAAGGATGCCCGAACCTATGTTCGTAAAAACATTTATCAGTATGCCCAGGGTGCGATTTGTATCAGTGATGCCATATATCATGTGGCAACCGACATTGGCCTAATAACCAATTTCGGCTTTTAAAACTGCAAAAACCTGCCCGCTAAATAGCATAGTTTCAGTAAATTTACAGTAAGTTGATAATTAAATGTACTAACTTGGCCCGGTATATCAGAAACGGACGTGGCGAATATTTACGTAGTTTACACAATTAGCATGAATTTTAACCGCTATCTTTATATTTGACTAGTTGTCCCACGCGGTTTCAGTCGCGTCTTCGGTTATTACTTTGGTCCAGTGGATCTTAAATGTAATGTCAATATAGCCCATTGGGCCTACCACATTCACAAATTTTACTATAATTTTGTTAGCACAGCCCGGTAGACATGGTATATTTTAAACATGTGAAACCGTATGATGTTTACCAACCAAAGGCACAGTGTCCGCCGGCAAAACTGTGGTGAGGCTTGTGAATGTGGTAGGCCCATAAAGCCTTCCTCGACCGTTGGCACATCCAATATTAATCAAATCCAAAAAAAATATACATATATATACTATTCGTTTCTGAGATTAGCACGTTTAAATAAACTCTTCAGATTTTTAATATTAAGTACAGATAATGTAACATAAGAAATTGACCACCTACGTAGCTTTAAGTCAGAAAATCGGACACCAGTCTTGCCAAGAGTCAGATAGGACTGCCACTCCATGTAAAATATAGCAGCCTACTCCAAAAGAAGTTTTGTTAAAAAAAAATACAAGCTTTTAAATTGTTCGGCATATTGGACTTATAGTGACATAGTTGTTATTTTCGTATTTCTCTCGACAAACCCTTTTAAATACTTTTAATTAATTTCATAACATCGAGGTACAGTAAGGGCGGACATTAATGTGTATCTATGTCTGTTTGGGTCGTGGGGTTTATGGACCAGGTTTACGGTCCCAACTTCCACCTATACAAATAATTATATTTTTTCAGTAATATTTTGGGACCACCAATAAAATAAATAAAGTTTTTTTTGGTAACTGTAATATAATGACCTTATCCTTGTGGTCCCAAAATACCACTCAAAAAACATTTTTTATAGGTGGAAATTGGGACCGCCATCCTGGTCCAAAAAGCCCCACGACCCATTTACTATACCTACTCGTTAAGTAAATGGCTAATGTACGTAGTCATCTAGTAATTATGTAAATAATAAAAGCTTTAATGATAGTCATTAAGATTGTTTATGGTGAATTAAAGAGTATTTCATCAGAGTTTTAGTTTTATTTACTTTTATCCTAATAGGTGAATTAGACACGGTTGGTGCTGTGGTTGAGCGATTGGCTGCTACGCTGCGTGTCGGGGCTTAATTCCTGTATGGAAAAATTATTTGTATGGCCTGTAGATAGATGTTCCGGGTCTGTGTGTCTTGTATTTGTGAGTTTACATATGTTTGAGAACTTACCCATGATACGCAGGAGTTATTCCTAGTGATGGCTATCTTTTTATAATTCTATCTCAATCGTAATCACCCACTTAATCATAGGCGGCCTATGTCCAACAGTGGACGTACATATATCTGCTGAAATTATGAGCAATAGGTAGCTCGTTGCTCGCTTGTTCGGAAAGGATCAGGCTCGAATAAACAGCACAGGTATGTTCCACGTGTGCTCCAAAGAGATGTCAGCAGAACTAAAGGGGCTGATATACTGGTAGACTGACTGACACAACTGGCATCTGAAGGACACAGGAGGGTTTAAAAGGTCCACCCTAGAGTGAAAAAGTCATTGAACAACTTACCATGTCATAAAAAAATATATAAAAAATATCCATAAAAAAACATTTAAATAAATATCTAATAGTGTTTATTAAAACATTGTTTTCAATAATCCATTAGATAATTAATACTTTTGGCTCTGCTGAGTATTAATAAATTATATTTACTATTCATTTCGTATTTTGCAAGTATAAATAAAGGGATTATCTGTCATTATCATTAGTGCTGTTTCTAATACCGATATTCTACTGATAAAGCTGTTCTTATCGCGTACTGATAGCGCAGTATCAGTCTGTACTATTGTGGCGGACGCGTTGGACATCTCTTGTGATAAAAATAATATATTTTAAATATAACATTTTAAACCACATAGTGAAGGAAGTGATAAGTGTTTTTTGTTATTGTGTCAGTGATAATTGAAATGAGAATGTATTCAAGTAAGTTTTTTTTGTGTTTTGTTTTGGTGTTAAAAAAAAACTGGCCAAGTGTGAGTTGGGACTCGCGCACGAAGGGTTCCGTACCATCTTTAGGAAAATTCGAGATTAAAAAATTCGCGTTGTTGTATGGGAGCCCCCCTTAAATATTTATTTTATTTTGTTTTTAGTATTGGTTGTTGTAGCGGCAACAGAAACGCATAATTTGTGAAAATTTAAACTGTCTAGCAGTTTTTGAGATACAGCCTGGTGACAGAAAGATGGACAGACAGCAAAGTCTAAAGTCGTTTTTACCCTTTGGTTACGGAACCCTAAAAAAGATTGAGTGATCGTTTTGATTGATTAGTGTTTGAAGATTTCAGTGGATGAAAATAAATCTTACTTGGGCTAATGGTCTGCTTTTGAAAGGAAGGCTCGGCCCCGGTATGAAAGACAAGAAGGAACGGGGTGGGTTTCTTTTAGTCAGTAAGAGTCTGACACTATTTCCCGCTTACCCACCAAAAAAAAAAACCACTTACAGTCTTTTGATTTATCAAAGTCAGTCAGTCACACAAAACATGATGTAATTTCACGTTTCAGAGCGTAGTTCTCTATGGAGAAGAAAGTGTAAGAAACTCCAAGAACACTTTATGTTTCTTGGTCAAAATCTTGATAAAATAAGTGCCTACGAGTCTTCCATAAGGTATACCCGGAGAGGGACGTATAGGATAGGTCGTTGTGGCGGTGTGAAATGGGGGAGGCCTATGTCCAATAGTCGAAGACTTTGCGACTGACGATGAAATTGTATTTCATTAAATAAGTTCAGTTTCTGTTTCTAAATATTGAGGCTATCTGATTGAAGCTATTGAGTGTAAGAATGATCAAAACAAGAAACATTCTTATGAATTAAATTCTCAAGTGTAGATACTTACTGTCCCCGCACACAAGCTTTAAGAAAACGCCGCTTCAAACTTCATTTTGAGGCGGCCTTTTTTGTGGCTCGCGGCATTGCCACCGCGGCCACTTCTAGCTTTTTTGTGGCCGCTTCAAGCGTTTTTTGTCGCGGCGTTTTATTGAAGCCCGTGTGCGGGGACAGTTAGACTGAACAAAACAAGAATCATTCTTATGAATGAAATTTTCAAGTGTAGATGCTTCTATGATATCTACACTACGAGAAGTAGAAAATATCTTATAGATAGGAATATGTAGTGTAGTGGTACTTCAAAGTCATTAGTATTGTCAAAGTAGTCACTAACTACTCTACATAAGCCACCACCTCACTACCATAACAGCGCCTAGTGCAAAACTATTTCAAATAGTATTTGAGCCACATGTTCCTTGGAATACGGCGTTTCGCCACCGGTACATGGTAGACATTCCACCCATAGGTACGCACAAAGCGTTTTGGGAACACATTTATTGTGCGTACAGCCAAGGAGTGGAATTCCCTGCCGGAGTCTGTGTTTCCTGATAGCTACAACTTCCCCTAAGTTGTAGCTATCAGGAAACACAGACTTCTTCGATCTTTAAGTCAAGAGTGAATAGTTTACTTCTAGGCAAGCGTGTTCCATCGTCGACCGCATCGTTGCTTACCATCAGGTGAGATGGTGGTCAAATGCAAGCCTATCAATAATTATAAAAAATAAAAATAAATTTTTGTTAGCCGCATACTAGGAGTAATGCTAGGGTTGCAAAATAGTTTGAAAGAGTCAAGACAACTGAAAGTACAGAGGTGGGTTAAAAACCGTAGATGTCTGACACTGTCTCTATTTCCACCGAGGGCGGAAGCAGGTATTTGATGATTTCCCACTCCATAAAAAGAGATAGGGTAGCTTCATGCAAAATACTGGTACCTATTGCACTTCAGCTGGTTAAACTGGAAGCTAAACCTGATATACCAGAAAAAAAGCTAGGCAGGCCTGTCAGTTTAGTTATTGACTTGAGCCAACAAAGATGCTCAGACGATTGAAATGATCGATCTAGCCGAAAACAAAGGAAAATTGATTGCATTGCTGTTAGGGCAGTAGATTCCTAAGTTGTGTATCGTACTGTATCATAGTCAAATCAAATCAAAATCTTTATTGCAATCCATAATGTACATGTCAGGTCATAAATAATAAAAAATAGAAACAATTATGGACCCTGTTGGGCACATCAATATTATAAATGGCAGTTATCACGTTGTCCCACTCTTCACCTAGAGAGGAGGCTTGAGTCCCAGCAGTAGGAACATTACGAAGCCGATAATGTTTAATATGCTTATGCATCGTGTTGTATAAACTACAATAAGTTATGTATTGTTTTGACACGATCTTATATATTGACTGGCCTGTTGGTCTAGTGGTTAGTGGCCCTGACTGCTATGCCGGAGGTCGTGGGTTCGATTCCCACCCAGGACAAATGTTTATGTGATGAGCATGATCATTTGTTCTGTGTCTGGGTGTAATTTATCTATAATATGTATGTATTTAGAAATATATAAGTATGTTTATCAGTTGTCTAGTACCCATAACACAAGCTCTGCTTAGCTTGGGACTAGACAGCGTTGTGTGATAGTTGTGGAATATTATATTATATTATATTATATTGTTATATATTATCCTTATATATATACGTGTATTATAAAACAAACTCCCCAACCGCGCCAGTCTGTCTGTCTGTTTGTGATAAACACAAAAACAACTATGTAACAGATTTTAAGCGGTTTTTATGTAGGCAGAGTGACTCATGAAGAAGGTTTAGGTAGAGAAAAGACGAAAATTTTAAGGATTTATGATACTTCTGAGAAGATGTGGTGAGACACTAGTTACAAATAAATTCGTTTTTGATGAAAATATCATAAAATATCATATCTGTTATTAGATAACGATACACAAGATCATAATAATTAACCATGAGCTAGATTCTGATCTCGATGACGTTCCCACACAACATACAAGCGATGATAGACGTGACACATGCACAAACACCCGAACCAGAATCAAAGGAGGCAAAAAATTTAATGATACTGGGAATAATCTGGGTCTATATTCGGTCTTAATTAGCTATCTCGATTAAATCATCTGTAGTAATAAAGATGCGCCTCAAGAAGTTGTCAGCAATAGGAATAGCCCAGCTGGGTCGAAACCTACTGGGGCCAGGGTTATCCGAAAGGATCAAGTTATCCGAGCCTATCAACAATAAAAAAAGGAAGCTCGAGCCCCGGTATGAAGAGGCTAGAAGGAACGAGGAGGGTTTTTAGTCAGTAAGAGACACTATCTCCCGCTCCACCCAAGAGCCCCCGCTCTCATTGGATGATTTTTTCGACACAAAAAAGAAAGCTGAGAAAACATCAAAATAACTCGTCCTGTTCCGGATGGAGTGAGAGAGAGAGTCAGACTTTCATTAAATAAAAACCCGCCTGTATTCTTTCAGATAACACTTTCGAGTAATCTCGCCGCCTCAGAGATGCAATATACATAGCTACTGACTGTATTCAGCGTCCTTATTGTTTTTCTTCTGCCGCTAACAGATACTAATCCTTCAGTTCATATTTGCTGAAAATGGTTATAGAAATATCCATTGTCTTTTTACAGCTATCTTATGAAACCTAAAATATAATTGAAAACCCTATGGATGTCATAACCATAAGCATAATCATATTAACTATTGTCACTGCATGGCATGTGGCAATATATTATTATCTACATTTAAGCCATTTAATATTCTTAAGGTATCAGCGCTTGTAAATTTAACCTATAGTCAAAATCACAAAAGAAACACTTCAATCTGTGAAAAACAATTATTTGAATTAACTTGACTTGTCGTTTCACTTCCTTGAACGGGAAGACACTGTTTGTTTTCAAAATATTGTCATAATGCAGATGTTTAAACATACCAACATTAAAAATATGTTATTCGAAGATAAGAGTTGATACGGTTGCTTGGATACGTGATTTTGACAAAACTGATCAAATCTATATCCGCTGATAGCGTCAACACCGTGATTAGATACGAGTAGATATCTCTTTTTTGCGTACTTTTAAAATGATCACCATTTCTGCCGGAAGACGTCCTCTGGACATAAGTCTCTTCCATGTATCGTTACAAGAAACGGTTCTGTGTGTTTCGCATCCATCTCATTCCCATTACTCTAACCAGATCATCGGTCGAAGGCCTTCTAAAGCTGCGTCTTCCGGTGCGCAGGCGCTACTCCAGAACCTTTCGGCCCTATCGACCATCTGTTGTACGAACAATGAGCCTTGCCTACTGCCACTTAAGTTTGGCGATTGGCAGTGTCGAACCAATGGCTTTTTAATTGTGTCTCTTATGGCATACGAAAGGCCATCTACGGCCATAGAGATACTATATACATACGCAGATGTAGTATTGAAAAAATGCGACCCACTTGCGAATCACGATGCCCCTCAAGTTGAAGGGTAAAATCTACAAGTCCGTGATAAGGCCGGTCGTTCTGTATGGATCAGAATGTTGGGCTGTGAAAAAGACGTATGAAAAAAGATTGTATGTAGCAGAGATGAGAATGTTAATATGGATGTGTGGTGTGACGAGAATGGATAAAGTGAGAAATGAGTATATTAGGGGAAGTTTGAAAGTGGCGTCAGTGACTGAAAAGGGAATCGTTTGTCTTGGTATGGTCATGTGAAAAGGAGGGACGAAACGCATGTTGCTAAAAAAGTTATAAGTTTACATGTGGATGGATGGAGGGGGAGAGGGAGGCCAAAGAAAAGATGGATGGATTGTGTGAGAAGTGATATGAAAGAAAAGGGAGTTAGTGATAGCATGACGAGTGACAGGACAGAATGGAAGAAAAAAACGTGTTGCGCCGACCGCAAATAAAACGGGACAAGGGCAGGAAGATGATGTAGTATTGAGAAAAAATCATCTACGAGATATCTCGTAACTGGCATTCATTGTGTTAAATATTGTGTAAGGAATAAACGACCATCTTCCTAACAAAGAAATTGTGTTTTTTTCAGAAATTCCTCTAATCTTAGAAAGCCTCCCGAGGCAGAAGAATTTTGGCTGTCTCTCACTCAGATTCGGATGCTTGTTTTCTGGATTAGTTATAATAGTAAGTATGAAGGCCAATATATTGTTTAAATTAATGATACATTTGAGTTTGACTGATACTGCCCAGAATGAGGACATTCTCTTGCATACAGAACCCTGGGTCAAAAGCCATCATCATTTGTGTGTTCTCCAAATACTATTTCTTTTCTTTGATGACGATCTCATTATGTTCGCGAGCAAACTTGGTCAGAGATCAGTCAAGACAAAGAGGTTTGATGGAGCCTTTGCCCAGCAGTGGGTCACAATATAGGCTTTTAGAGGTATGAAGAACACGGTGTATAGCCCCATACACTTCCGTAATTGAAAAGGGAAGATCCTCCAACTTAGACGGGTGTTATGCGTGGTCCGGTCAACTACCCGATAGTTGACTCATGCTGTAGTCATTTTAATTGGGCTAGAAGAAGTCTAATACTGCGATGCAGAATAGTTCCTATTTGGTGTTATAATTTTACTACGGGATAGTAAAAATAACGTTCTGTTTTAAATATTCCTCAATTATCGCATATTTAAACAGCTCGTAGTTTATTAGTAATATAAATACCTCTCTTAGTTTCCCAAATCATTATCCACAGCATACAATTCGATTACTTTTGCTTAAGCTGATGATTTTCACTCTCTTGTGGGGGTTTTCACAAATACTTTGAAGTTTATTCATTCATCTACACTAATATAATAAAAAGTTAAAGTTTGTTTTTTTGTTTGTAGAAGGTAATCTCTGAAAGTACTGATCTGATTGCTAAAAGCTATTTTATACTCCTGTGTGACATAGGCCATATTGTATGTACGCGGGCGAAGCCACAGGCAAAAGCTAGCCATTAATATAAGTATTAAAAAAATAAAAATAAGCATCAACTTTATACTATTCTTCTGTTTCCTTCATCTGTTCTCTTATTATCGTGTGTACATAAACTGTTAAATAAATAAATAATATCATTCATTTTTCAATTTCAGTTGTACACAGTCCTAGCCCTCGCACAATGTCTCGCCACCCTGGACAAGCAGATCCCCGGGCCCGTGGACACGGACCACTGGGGGAACGTGTTCGTCTCCTGCTTCGAGGTGGCCGTTATCTTCTGCCACTGCATCACCCTGATACTTACTACTATCATGCTGATTGGGGTGTTGAGGGTATGTACTTTTTTTTCTCAATATATTTATTTATTTATTACATCTTGGAGGACTTACAGCTTAAACAAGCAAAAAATAAAAACTAACATAGACGATAGCAAGCCAATTACAAGTCCTCACGTATAGTCAAAAATATATATTATCATGTAAAATGCCTGAAGGAGTGGCTGGTCCATAAAGGTGTCTTGAGCTCCTTTTTGACTGGCCTGCTGCTCTAGTAGTTAGTGGCCCTGACTGCTATGCCGGAGGTCGTGGGTTCGATTCCCATCCAGGACAAATGTTTATGTGATGAGCATGATCATTGTTTTGTGTCTGGGTGTAATTTATCTATAATTTATCTTTAAGTATGTTTGTCAGTTGTCTAGTACCCATAACACAAGCTCTGCTAAGCTTGGGACGAGACGGCGTTGTGTGTTAGTTGTGGAATATTATATTGACCACTGCAACCTTAATGGTAACTTTTCCGTTTCCCTAACGCACAAGTTTGTCGATGTAATGTGTACCCTGCTTATCCCAATCAATGGAGCTCAAACTTTTTTGTTTGTGTTGAGTCTTTCACCGAGGGTCTGACGTCCAAATTTAAATTTGAAGGCTTCATCTTCTTTTCGTACACTCAAACTATTTTTTTTTTCGGTCCTGTGTATATGCGCAACTGGTTGCGCCGCCCGTTCCTTCGTATGTACGTCCCGGTGAAATATAGCTCGTAGGACCAATGCCGGTTAGGGACACTGAGAATTTCTGAAAAGAAACAACGCAAAAGGCAACTGAAGAGCGAGAGGGGAGCCGTTTTAGTCAGTGAAATTCTGACACGCCCTCCAGCTCCACCATAAAGAGGTAGAAGTCATTGGATGAATGCCCATCTCAAAAACGTACATAATTTCGGTCTCATGTTGCCCTGAGATTACAGTAATTAAATAAAATTATTCACTTTAGATAGATTGGCTGTAACCGAATCTAATTTACCATAACATTCACTACTTCAGGAAAAAGCCCAACTGATGAAGCCCTGGATAATCTGGACATCATGCATAGTGCTGGGCAACCTGCTGCTCCTCGTGTTCTGCACCGTGCTACTGCTGGTCTTCAGCCGCATGAACGTGGAACCGTCACTGATGCTGTACTACATGATAGCTTTCATGGCGTTGAGTGAGTATCAGAACAGGTTTTCTAATAGATGAATCTCCACATCATAAGCTTTGTAAATGTGGACTGTATGGAGTCTGCATTTTTTTTCATACATTTATCTTGCATCGATATTTAGTCTTAGGATTGACGCTGAGCAGAGCTTGTGTTATGACTAATAGACAAATGATAAATATACTCAGCATAGCATAGATAGCATAGTTAGATGGCTGATAATAAATGATTTATTATTTATAGCATAGTCAACATTATAATGATCCCACTGTTGGTACTCAGGCATCCTGTCTAGGAGAGAGAATGAATCGTAATCCACCACGCGGGTCCAGTGCGGGTTGGTGACATAATTATATATTTCTAAACATACATAGTATAGATATGTCATCCAGACACAGAACAAATGATCACGCTCATCACACAAACATTTGTAGTGAGAATCGACCCACGACCTCTGGCATAGCAGTCAGGGTCACTAGCTATTATTTTTATATATTGCTCGCTGTCCAGACGTCCAGACACCGTCCATGCCGAACCTGATTCGTCATAGGCGCGTAGTGTTCCACGCACTCATCAAAGAGATGTCAACAAAATCGTAGGGACCCAGCAGGGCCGAAGCCTACTGGTGCCATGGGTCCCAGAACGTAAGGCAAAGAAGGAACATAGGTGAAGTAGAAGTAGTCAGTAGAAGTCTGACTTACCCTCTCGCTCTTCCTTATAGCGCGAGAACTCATTGGATGATTTTCTAATAATATAATATATTTTTTTACAGTTTTCCGAATCTACATACTGAGTGTGGTATCGAGCCACTACTTGGAGCTTGCGGAAGAGAGAGTGGAGCGCATGCGCACCCTGCTGAGCACCGATACGTGGCACAACACTGCGTAACATTGCCCTCAGCCTTCCATGAGGCGCTTCGAAGTTGTGATGAATTAGACATGACGAAGAACAGCAGGTCCACTATTCAGAACCATAGAGACGAAAATAAGAAAAGCTTAGGAATAGACAATAAATATTGTCCTTTAAAAAGGTCGTTCTGAAAAGTGGTAGTGCGGTTTTTATACGTAGACAGAAACCTCTTTTCATATTCTGGCTGACCAAGAAACTATCCTTCCTCTTCATATTATATAAACATATTATAAAACCAAGTCCACCACCACGTCTGTTTATTTTTTCGTCATAAACTCAAAAACTACTGAAAGGATTTTTAAGCAATTTTCAAAAATTGTCTGTGTCTGTGTCGAAGAAGGTTTAGACAGAGAAAAGCCGAGCATTTTAGAGATTTTTAAGACCTGTCCGAAGTTGGGGTTAACACTAGTTTTCAATAACCGATAATGCGACAGATATTTTTGTTGGAAAAATTTATTCGGTCACATTTTTGCTAATGGTTCCGTTTAGTAATGCAGAAAAAGTTCTCATGAAAGATATTATTCATTCGTCAGTTTCATTCTTTAAATAGGGTCATTGGCCGAACCGAAATCGGTTTGTGAGAACCTTTACTTATATATAGTAAAATGGGGTGATTAGAAACTTAGGTGTGAATAGAGACAAAACTTTAAAGGGTATTTTCTTGATATTTGAATATTTTTTGCAGTATTTAACTACATCAATTTACTAATGAATTGGTATTCTAAAAAATCGATGCTTTGTTAGAGGTCGATATTATGGTATCTAAGTGAAAAACCAAACCAAAGTTTTGTCTCTATTTACCCCTAAGTCCCTATTAACCCCGTTTTACGGTACTCAGATTCCTCCGTGACTCGAAAAGCGTGATGTAGACCTTTGACAGACGTTACAGATAATTAGAAGCCAGGAAATCTGACATCAGCCTTGCCCAGGGGTGTTATGGTATTCAATTACTGGGGTGTAGAGGTCAGATAGGCAGTCGCCCCATGTATTGATACTCTACTATATTCGGTTAAATTGGAAGCCGATCCCGAACTAGTGAGGAACAGGATAGGTAATTTGAGGTAGTTCAATTTACAATATGAAAACCGGAGTGGTCGGTCATGATGTGAAAATTGGTTTATACAATTGTAATGACGTAAGAAGTGAGTAACATAATATAATAATATTTGCTGTATTGTACATATTGTTTAATGTCGTTTCTTGTAAATAAAGTATTTTGTACTTGTAGAATAACTGTGTTTATCAATATAAATAAACTGGCTGCAGACTTAGAGTGAGTTACACCACCAGCTTAATTTTAGTAACCGTTAACATTAACCGCCTCCTACAAGGTGGACCGATGACCTGGTGAGGGTTGCGGGAAACCGATGGATGCGAGACGCACAGGATCGATCATTGTGGCGACACCTAGGGGAGGCCTATGGCCAACAGTGGACGTCTGTCGGCTGAAATGATGATGATGATGAACATTAACTATGCCTAATAAATATTACCACTTAAGCTAGAACTACATTAGACCAACGCACAAATGTAACACAAACAATTTGTTAGTAGAACGACGTCGCGTGGCTTGGATCTAGTGTAGCTCTACAAGTCTAGTTTCTATATAAAATGTATGGAGACCGACGCACCCAGATCGGCGTGTGTGTCACACGTGTGCGCCGTGTAGTTCTACCTTTACTGTTGCACCATCATGTCTGTGATTGTCATCTAACCCTTACTCACTAAGAATTGTTGTTATAATAAGTTGTGATGCAGTTTTGACGATTGCTAAATTGATTCAACCGACATATCGCTTAACGAGAGATTTGATGACTGAAGAGTCATTAGTTAACGTAATAGTACATTATGATATAAGTGTGTAATGTTAGTGATTACCGTCGAGGCGGTATTTGGACCTGAGCCATGGCGAGGGTCTTAAGAGAGCCGAGAACGGCAATCACTAATTACTCACGTGTATCACACGACGTTTTTCAATACACTTGTGAATAAAATAACTGTAAAACTAGTAAACTTTTGTGGCGTCAAAAATCTGTTTTCAAATACGCGCCCATTTTTTTTCCTCGTGGGGGACGACCTGCGCCCATCCTGATATGATAATATAATAAAATGATGGCGGGGAGAGGTTGAACAATAAGGTTTTAACCACATTATAGCACTAGTGCGTAATGGTAATCAAAATGTCACAGTTTGGTAACAAGTGCCTTTATATACCTAAGTGCAGTGCAATAAGAGTCACTTTATGAGCAAGTGTATTGAAAAGTTCATTTGTGCAACCCTCTCTAAGAGCTTAGTTAGATAAGTTATTGCTTAGCTCGCAAAGTTGAGGTAGTATAACGTACCTTTGTGCTTACTGTTAACTGCTATACATAGTAATAAACGAAATTATTTACACTTATCACATATAGCATGTTCTGATCCTTCTTTGGATGTTCAAATTTTGATTGTTTCAACATCTATTTTATTCGTAATTTCAAAACTAGTCACCTCATTTTACTTGGAGATCTTAAAATTAGTGAGATTTTTTACACGTTAATTTCAGTGACAATGAAAATGACCTCAGCTATGCGAACCAAGCTTAACTTACTAAGGTTAAATAGGGCGAATTTCTGAATTGAGTATTTTTAGTTAAGTACGTTTTAAGCTCTACTTAAGGGAAATTTTGATTGGTTAACAGGCCAAACTAGAGTTTGAAAAGAACTCAACTTAAAATACCTAAAAGAAATCAAGAGTTCAAGTAAAAGCTATAGGTTCAAGTGTGGAATTTTTTTCATCAGATGTTGCTGAATAACATGTTGAGTTACACAAGTATGGAAGCATTATTATCGATAGGCAATTGTATTTTTTTTTTTACACTTTATTGAATATAGGCAAATAATTGTCTTAAAATTCACTGATTCCAATAGAATTAACTCTAACCATAGCAGTTAAGTATAGACCTTATATTCGTCGCTCCAATACACTTAAACAGAATAATCAAAAAATGTTGAGTTCAGAGCCATCTAGCGACAACACAGCTACGCTTGGCACGCTTTCACTTTAACTCTTGGAAGTGTATAGTTAAGTATTCTCGTTTAGATTGTCACTTTGTAAATATTTTTCACCATAATAACATTATTGTCAGTATTTAATTTTTTAAATAAAACATTTAATAGTTTTAATTATATATTTCATTTGGCATAACATTTCTTAGAATCTTACTAAAAAAACAAAATACAAAACCTATAATAAACTTGATATTATTATTTACAATTCCTTTTAAATGTAACATGGGTTTTCAAAATTATTTTATTTGTATTTTTTGTCACACTATACACATTCACAAAAATAATAATTATATTATGTCATCTCGCGTATATTCAAGTAACGACCAACATTGGTAAACCCAATCGACAAATTTCAATCGTCACAATGTTTAAAAATCAAGGTTTAGTATAAAAATGTGGGTCATGATCATAACTCATCATTGACCTTTTTATTATAAATTTAAATATTGATATAGTCTCGTATTCAATAGATATTAACAAAAAAAAAAAAACATGTACGGCATATACTAAAATGAGTTTTTTTTTTAAGAAAAACTGTAAAATTATAATAACTAGTTCAATTCTCATAACTAAAAGTATTTTTACATTAAAAGTCATCAATCTAATCTCGAAGAAAATATCAAAAACTTGTCATAATCTATGCAAGTTGGAAACGGTTTTCTTTCTAAAATTTGAATACGAGAGTTGTCGTCGAAAAATATATTCTAATGAAAAAATATAATCAGAGAAACTAAGTAACTATTATAACCATAAACTTGAGATGGCTATGAAGAAAAAAAATATATTTATAATCTAACGCTTGATAACTATATCGATACTATTCTAAATAAAGGTAACACTGATTAACAAAACGCTACACCATACCTATTTATTTTATTTAGTATCACTTTGTAATAGCAGATTCGGTTCAACTCAATTTCGATCTAATCTTTAAGTAAAACCGCTACCAGATTTCAAAATTTCTAAAAATACACCGCACTAAAAAAAATTATTCATATCTCTCATAAACAGCTAAATTGACTTTTTTCTATTTGTAGGATTTACTAAATTTTAAACATTTGTTTTTTATTTATATCAAAATTAAGTATAGTGTTTCACATAATTATTTCGCGGTGAAACTGTTGGCACATCTATTTAGTTCTTCATTATTTTTTTAACTTAATTCAGTGCGGTGGAAATTTAGAAATTTTGAAAACATTAAGTATTTTTGATGGAAAAACAATATGGTTTAAAAAAAAGAAAAAGAAAAACGGTTATTAAGAGAGACTTTAAAAAAAAAAACTTTTTTTTCAAAGAATAGAACGTGAAAATTTGAATTTCGCTCTAAATACAGACGCCATTTAATTGGTCATTAGAAATTTTGAAAGCTATAAGTGCCTTTTTGGGGTTTTTGTTGTACTCACTCTTAAGAAAATAACAATATGGTTTAAAAACAAAACAAGAAAAGCAGATATCAAGAGAGACTTCAAACAACAAAAAACTTTTCTTTCAAAGAATAGAAAGTGAAAATTTAAATTTCGATTAAAATACAGACGCCATTTTAATTGGTCTACTCACACAGATGTTGCCGCATTAAAAAATATCACTACCTACTATGTACACACTTTCAAGAATTTACTCTTTAAGTTTAATTATGAACGCTCCTTATTTTAACCCTCTTATAAATTAACTAAAGATAATCTAATTAATACTAATAAGCGAACCTTCAGTTTCTGGTAAGAAATTGTTGACGCATTCTAAATAAAACGTAAGTTAAGTGATACAATTGGCTAATTAAAATGTATTCAAACAATCACAACAGAGTGGTTTATAGTTTATCACATTAATTGAATTGAATTAATTTTGACGGGTTGGTTGGCACAGTGCTGTAGTGCTATTTTCTAAGAAGCGCATCACTGACTCTTTTGACTCGTCTTGAGCGCAGCACTGGCCGCAGCGGCGAAATCCAAATAGGTACATCAGATTGTTCCTAAATCAAGTTCTTAGAGAATAGCATTGCTGGAGTGATTAGCTGCTGCCAGCACGGAACCAGTGTTTGTATGGCCTACAGATTCCAGGTCTGGGTGTCTTGTAAAATTACATGTTTTGTAAAAGTGCCCACGATACAGGAGGAAATCTTAGTGTGTAACCACGTTTCTTTAAAATTATATTATACAGTTTTATAATATTTTTTATTCCAGGAACTGGACTAAAATTGTTAATATTTGAATTTTTTGTTTCACATAAAACTTTAAACGTATTCCTCCATGATCGTGAAGATATATAATTAGTAAACAACTAACAATCCCAAATTTGGTTAAGTTGAGAGGAAATATTATTAAATAACTCAAAGTTCCCTTATTTTGCATGGTCTTACTTAAGACGAGGACGTCTTGACACGGAATTTTTTTTACTATCATGACCAATTTAGTGGTTGTAAAAACAAAAAAAAAAAATAAAAGTAAATTTTGTTGGAATTAAACTCTAAGATTCTTAAAATTTCGTTCAATCAATCACCACAGCATGTTGTAGAACATGTCACATTAATTTTGCAGTAATTTTATTTTTACATAAGTTTGGCCCAAGTCTCTTAACAAAATGAGCATGTATCACATCACCTACCACCATCCTTGTAAAGTTAAAAAGTGTCAACTAGCCTATTCATGCAGTATTCGTTTCTCTGGAATACTTTACTGAACCATCTCGCTCCATTTTCACTATCGAACTCCAGATGAGGATCACCAGATACATTTGAAGCGCTGCAATTAAAACAAATAAAATTTAGGTTATTTTGGGTTTATCTTTAGCCATAGTGTTCTTCATTCCATTCTGTGCAGCATATTTCTCTATGTTTCCCAGTTCTTCTTGAAGTCAGACTATGTTTAGTATGACTTCAGATGTTTGAAGTAATCATAAACCCTAATCTCCATTGCATGGATTGGAATACCAACGTGTTATCAAGCTCAGCTAAAACTGGAATGCTAGCGAACGAAGCTATTTGAACATGTCATTTAAGTTGTCCGCTTGATTTTTAATTTAAATGTTATAGGACCGGTGCGGTTCAAGGCGCATAAGACACAATAGCCAGGTCTTCGTAGATAGCTCCTGAAATGCCTTAAGGAAGAGTGTCTCTAGTAAGCGATGGCCCAGGTTTTTTTTTTTAAATCGTCATTACAGGAGCCTATGAAAGATAACTTTGGTCACAGTAGAACAACGCAGGTTAAATTAAATAAAAATAAACTTACTCAATTGGAACAGCACCAAGAACAGTTCGCTGGCAGTCTCCTTGGTGAGGAAGGCGAGGCTGTACACGAAACCGAATACCGAGTACACGATCTCAAAGTACAAGTACACTTTCATTAGTACCACGTGTTTCTGGAACATAGATATTAAAAGTGTTAGGATCAAAGTAAGATCTGTATGAGTAAGTTGGAGAGACCTTAGGAATATCGTCAATGTTTGAAAAATTAAGGGCTTTGTCGAATTAAATTCAGATAAATTCACACAAGAGGGACAATTAGAATACGACTAACCTGAATTCAAGTTATGACCAAATTTTTTTAAAATATCTTCATCCCTACTTAATATTATAAATGCGAAAGTAACTCTGTCTGTCTGTCTGTTACGCTTTCACGCAAAAACTACTGAACGGATTTAGATCTTTGGTAGGTAGGTAGAAGAGACACTGGAATAACACATAGGCTACCTATAATTCCACTGCTGAGCACGGGTCTCTGCCCACGCGATATAAACTAGTCCACGCGGGCGAAGCCGCGGGCGGAAAGCTAGTAATGATATAAGTGTGAAACTATATAAATGGGGTGATGTGAGACGAGTGATCAAAAGATACTTAGAACAGTTAAATTAAAAATATGCAATTCACCTTATGCAAAGCCACAACAAACATGACAGTCATGATGACTTCAATCAGCAGGGCGATGACATCGGTGATCAATCTCGCGAACTCCGAAGCCAAGGCAGCCTGGTCCGCCTCCGAAGAGTTTCGGATGTACGAGATGTAGAGAGACAGGAAGCATGTCACTACTAATGTTAGCATCTGGAAGTGAGGAGACCAAAGATTAAGATACCTACTTAGCAAAAATAAGGGCAATTTTACCAAGCGCCAAGTGATAACGTTTTTAGAGGTATAGAGGATGGCGTTCCACCTTACTTTACTTTTAAAATACAAATTCAGCCGCATACAGTTAGATTGGAAATCGACCACAAGAGATTGTGGTTCCTCACTAGGGAGTGAGGAACAGCTAGGCTGATGATGATTAGGCTGTTAACAGTAATTGTAATGAAAATTAAGACGTCTGGCAATTGATGTAGATTAATACTGACCGAGCTAATTGATTGGTGGGACAACTCTGTGACACAATACAAATTCAAAAGTTGGATAAAATACCAACTGAGTACACAAATGTATGTATATAGTTTCAGAATACCAACCGATCATCTTGTAACTAAACCAAATTGTGATCACTAATCTGTCAGTCATGCTCTAAAGATTTATATGCCACGTCTAAGTATATATATATTAGTATAAACCGGTAACATTCTTAATATTTAAACAACAAAGACATTGCTGTCATCCGGTACAACGGCATGTCACAAGTTGTCGCCATAGGAAGTTTGTTTCTGATTTCTATAGAATGTTCAATAAAAGTTATTACTAACGTTTGCTTCATCGTCAACTACAACCCAACTTCGCCTACATAGTCGGCCTTTTAATGTTTCCACTGCTGGGACTCAGGCCTCCACTCTAGGAGAAGGACTTCAACCTCGACATAACAACTTCGCCTACTATTGAGCATAGACCTCTTTTTTGATACGTCAAACGCCACCTAAGCTGGCTTTATCCAGGATCCACCCATGGCGGTAATTATAGAGTTTATTTTCTAAATTTGCTTACCAAGTTTATATATGCGAAGGCTATGAGGCCCTTCCGAAGAGGGAAGCAGAAGCAACATCTTGTCAGGATGGGGATCTCTACCGCATCCTTGATCTTGTTTCTGAAAATTTCAAATTAAAATGGTATCAGCACAGTAGAATAGAATAGAATAAACTTTATTGTACACCAAAAAGTAACACAGCTTATACATAAAATTAAATTTATGGGTGCAATGGCGGTCTTATCGCTGAAAGCGATTCTTCCAGACAACCTTAGGATGGACAAGAACTTAAAATAATACAGGGGTAGTCTGTGGTGGACTGCTAACTAATAGAACACTAACTAGATATATTATTATAGTTTTTCTCTGATCATAGTAAAATAGTAATAATCAAAGGAGCAATATATTGTTGGATGATTAATGCGGTGGTACCTATAACTGCTATTTCAGTTATTAAACCTCCGGAATTTTGGCAAGAGTATTGAAATCAACCCTAAATTTCTATTTCTTTCTACAATGCCTATACCATTTTCATTCTTCTAATGCTGAAGGTGGTGGTTAAACCAGGCAAAGTGCTACACTTTTTTTTTAAGTTGTACATATATAGTCCTGACCCAGCTGGGCCCCTCCTGACCACTGTCTAACCTGATGGTAAGCGATGATGTGGCTGACGACGGAGCACGCTTGCCTAGAAGTAACCTATTCACTCTTGACATTACGATCCCCAGGTTGTAACTACACGCTTTCTAATATTCTCTGGAGGTACTTATAAATGTGCAATGTGCATTTAAGTGCAAAGGTTACTAGCGTAGGAGGTCTGATAGCGACTACTAGTCCCTTATCTCCGGACATCCAGATGTAGGTATATAAATTATTAACAATTTGTTTTAAATCAATTTTCTACTGGAATGCATTCTATATTGGTTTAGAAATTCTGCCGCAGAATGGTGAATAAGTTACTTAATAATAATAATATTCCACAAGTATTACACATTATGGTTACTAGACAACTGATATACATATTTATATATTTCTAAATACATACATATTATAGATAAATTACACCCAGACACAGAACAAAAATGATCATGCTCATCACACAAACATTTGTCCTGGGTGGGAATCAAACCCACGACCTCCGGCATAGCAGTCAGGGTCACTAACCACTAGACCAGCAGGCCTGTCAAAATAGCGCTTACAATTTATAGATGCTGAAATAAAGGTGGGTTACATTCTTAATTCAACATTAGTAATAATTAATAGGTATTCTAGCAGTAGTGTGTTTTGGTGACGATCTCTCTTTTGGATATTTAATTTTGCATAAAAAGGTCGATAAAGCAAGGTCCGCATAATTTGACGGTCAATCATACGGGTTTTCCTCCAAGACCTCTGCGATCAACATCAGTCTAGTTTTCTAAACTTGTTTGGGAATAATATTATTTACACAAACATAACAGTTATTTGTAGATGACCGTGTTTAGAGTTAATTGGCCTTTTTGATCAAGTTCAAGTCAATTAACAAAATTATAGGCAATGGTTCTGCTGTCATTTGTTTCAATCTCACGCGATAGTTCTACTGTCATTTATTTCAAGCTTTAAATTAGCAATTAGATTACATCCGCCACATAAGTCCATGAATTATCACTGCCACTTTTGGATATCCGTAATACCAAAAGGTCTAGAGAAAGGTATCTGTCTAAAAAGTCAAACGACTTGGAAAATTTAAACGAATTAAAAAATCTGTTATAAGACACAATACACACAATACTTTTTGTAAGACTCTATTAGTAAACAATGATAATCTCTTTGGAACCTTGATTGTTCAACCAGTGTTGACTATATCAGATTTCAAGAATTTAATTATTTGATTAGAATACCCAAGTCAGTTGACTTTTTAGACAGACTCTATTACAGTTTTTTTTTTTTGTCATACGAGAGAAAAAAAATATCGGATGTGTTTGTATTTCTATAGTGTGATACTATACATGTCAGCCTTCGAACTGCAACACAGGAACGCAGAAATCTGTACAAAACTAATTAACACCTACAACATTTTAGTCGCATATCACTGCAACGTGGTGGTCCAAGAAATTAACAAAATCAAACGACAAAAATAACAAAGTGGACAGGCTCGAAAGGCAAATTGTAGGTTAACAAGGCAAACCATAAGAAAATTGGACCGATGATATAATTTAAACTGGCTGGCCAGAAATGGCTTGCACTGGCAAAAGATCGAATGAATTCGCACAAATTATATTATTATTTTATTATTATTATTTTAGTTAGGCTAAAAGATCTTTTAAATTAAATAATATTAATGTAAATGTTATTTCATGTGTCACCGCATAGTGAACCTATATTGAAGTCTGTAATTAAATACTAAGCAATGACTTCTGCATAAACTCAGCAGTGTAGCAAGAAGTTAATGGGTCTTAGTCGTCGTACCATATTCTGGTCAATTAGCTGACAATACTAGATAATGATCGCATGTGACTGCTGGCTGTAATTTTACATAGGCATTGGTCTACTTGAAGCGAAGATAAACGTAAGAATAGATATTTATAGATACGTTAACAGTAAATGTTGCACCCAGGATAAATGTTTGTGTGATGAGCATGATCATTTGTTCTGTGTCTGGGTGTAATTTATCTACATTATATTATTAGTATAATAAAGAGGTGCAGTTTATTTTTTTGTATTTATGTTTTTTGTTTGTAAGAGGTAACCTCTGAAAGTACTGGTCCGATTGCTAATTTTTTTTTAAAAGATGAAAGCTGATAGAAAGCTGGTTTATTCCTGAGTGAGATAGGCTATATTTTATGTATGCGGGCGAAGCCGCGGTCAAAAGCTAGTCTATAATATGTACGTATTTAGAAATATATATGTATGTTAATCAGTTGTATAGTACTCATAACACAAGCTTTGCTTAGCTTGGGACTAGACAGCGTTGCGTGATAGGTGTGGAATATTATTATCAAATGTTCTTTAAATTTTGAGAATGCAGACTTATGAAATATCCCACGGAGTAAATGTTTTCCCAAGAATATATACCTATACATGTTAACGACTTTGACTTGTAAGGAAGTAAACTTGAACAAACTTGCAAGGAAGTTTTGATGGCCGATTGACGTGTTCATTTAATTCTTAAAAACGAGAAATAAAACTATAATTTCCGTGAAAAGCTTTGTTTTCAAGATAAATACAAAATAATCATTGTTTCAAATGTGTTCTCAAGATTTTTTCGTATTCACGCGAGTATTTTCATCGACTAGTAACTTTGTAACTTTGTTATCGGTATTTATATCAGTTATAGCTTATTAGATAAAATTAAAAACGTAAACAAAAAAAAATATATATTTAAATTACATTTTAATTCAATCGTTTATTTTTATCGATTGTGTAATATAATTGTACTTAGAATCTCCCTCAGTCTTTTCATCAAACTCATTCGAAAATCTGCTCCCGCCCTTACCGTTTTTAAGCTTGTAATGTAACATTATATTGTACTAGTGTGGAAAAGTGGGGCGGTCAGGGCTTACCACATTTTTATGGCGGTAAGTCCCCTCTTTGAGGCGTGGCTGGAAAGACCTCACGGCGTCCTTACCTTCCGCATGACGCAGGTCCTCACCGGACATGGCAAGTTCGGGAGGTTCCTGCATCGGATTCAGGCGGAAGAGACGCCCGGGTGTCGCCACTGTGCGCAACGCCCGGAGGACACGGTGGAGCACACCGTCGAGGTGTGCCCTGCCTGGGCGGAGCATCGCCGTGCCCTCGTGGGGGCGATCGGCGGCGGAGACCTCTCGCGCCGGGCCCTGGTCGAGGCCATGGTCCGGAGCGAGGAGGAATGGCAGGCGGTCGCCTCCTTCTGCGAAGCAGTAATGCTTGCAAAGGAGGAGGCCGACCGCATCAGGCAACGGCGCCCTCGCCGCCGTCGCCGGGATTCCGATCCCGATTTCCGGCCACCGTAGACGCGGGCTCGCGGACGGCGAGCCATGGGTAGCTCGCTGTCCGATCGTCCGGTAATGGACCGAGTCCAAGACGTCGACGGCGCGCACTGTTCCTGCGCGCCTCAAGGAGTTGTCAGCAGCAGGAGGGGCCCAGCTGGGTCGAAGCCTACCGGGGACAGGGTTGTCCGAAAGGGAGCTCGTGCCCCGGTATGAAGGCTAGAAGGAACGGCGCGGGGTTTTTAGTCAGTAAGAGTCTGACACTGTCTCCCGTTCCACCCAAGAGCGGGTTTCGTCAAAGATGATTTTCCCCGTCGAGAAAAAAAAAAAAAAAAAAGGGCTTACCACATTTTATTATGTTTATGGTATCAGACTGGTCGCTGATTAGCCTACATTCGTATCCAGAAAGCCCCAACCAAGGTACATAAGAAAACTCCTCTAGCGATTCCTTACAATAATTTGTTACTAAATATTATGTACTTTTATTATGTTACTTATAAATATTGTGTTTTTATAATAGTAAGTATGATGAAAAACATTGTTTGATACACGTGGGTCATAGTGTATTGTCTTCAAAACGACCTCGTCGTCACTCCTCAACTACAATAACAAAGTTGCCACTTGCATCAACATTTACATATATTTTTTTATACACCTGTTTTTATTATTAGTTATTACCGTACCAATCAAATTAGTTCACGCAAGATTCACTGTTACATCAATAAATGTAAGTCAACATCATCATTTCAGCCGAAAGACGTCCACAGCTGGACAAAAGACCGGGGAGGCCTTATGTCCAACAGTGAACGTCTTTCGCCACAATAAATGTAAGTAAAAGAAATTAATGTATTGTAAGTGTAAATAATTTATTTATTTATTGACATACCAACGACTTATTCATTAGCTTTAATTCATGAATCCCCAAGCGACCACCGGTGGCCGCGCATCTATTGTCTTACTATTGTGTCTCTAATTGACGGTATCTGAAGGGTTAAACAAAAAAATTGTGAATGGAAAAAGATCTTGTGAATTCATCACATGAATAGTTAATAATAAAAAAAACGTTGTTGCAGACATAAAAAGAAAATACATTGAAACAGTTAGTTTAATTAGAATACTATGACCCTTATTCTTCTTCTTAGCGTGTCGTTGGCAAAACTAATGAAATAACATCTCTGGCCCAGTATTCGCCACGGCAATGCACCCACTGATGCTGTCATTAGATCCCTACGTGAACAGGTAACAGGGCACGTGATGCAGGATATAAGGTGGGACATGGTCTGCGAAGAGATGCCGCACAAACATGAAAGTCGGAACCGTCCAGGAACCCCCCATCTGTGAAGATTGTCTTTGCTGCGCCCAACTATTCACTGATATTATTTAAAAATAAATAAATTAAATCAAAGTGAGTAATTACAATCAGAATAATTGGAATAAAATGTGATTGTAAAATATTAAATGCTTTAAATGGAGATACTGTTCGAAAGCAAAATATTTATAATCTGTAATCAAAACAAAAAGTCCAGTATTCAGAGTGTGAACTTCCAATAGACCTTGACCGAATTTTGACCATACTAGCCAATCTCAATAAAGAGCCCTATCTTTATTGAGACTCTCTCTTCCATCAACGTTAAACTTAAAATACCCACAAGCCTGCATTATGTCAAAACACCAAAAACAATGACTCAAAAAGACAGTCACACTTAGCCTAGCTTCATGCAAGTATCGCTTACACTGGATCTATGACACAGGTGACAGTTACTGCATAATCTCACAGACGATACGTAAGTCATAAAACAATTTTTACTCAAACGTAAGAGACGGGCGAGTAACCGTCAACTTAGTTGTGACAAAACACGGAATTTTAGCGAAAGGTCCTGGAAGACTTTTAAACAATGGAACCTTGCTTTAGTGGCGTTACGACCTCAAATTGCATAAATTAATTAGTTTTTTAATATTCCTCCTGCTGGGTCTGGTTTTCTCTCTCTAAAAAGGAGTAGTCCGTGGACAGCAATAGACAAACTAAATGAACACAGCTGGATTTACGTCAGTTTAAGTCTTAGTCCTCTCACTTCACCCATAACATAAGAAAGACGTATTAAACTAAAAAAAACATAATAAACTTCTGGCATCACAAAACTTCATCATCATCATTTTCAGTCGACAGACGTCCACTGTTGGACATAGGCCTCCCCATCCTCCTCCACAGGATCGATCATTGTAGCGACACAAAAAGCTTATTATAAAAAAAAAATAGCCGACTCACTAAAAAAATTAATTGAATTTGAGGAGTTCCCTCGATTTCGCCAAGATTCCATGACCAGACCCCAATAGGACCATTTGGAAAGTATACCCTTTCCAACAAAGAATTTTTCAAATCGGTTGGCAAGCGACAAAGTTATGCACGAACTAACGAAAGATAATAAACATATACTGACTGCTATGCTGGAGGTCGTGGGTTCGATTCCCACCCAGGACAAATGTTTGTGTGATGAGCATAATCATTTGTTCTGTGTCTGGGTGTAATTTATCTATATATGTATGTATTTAGAAATATATAAGTATGTTTATCAGTTGCCTAGTACCCATAACACAAGCTCTGCTTAGCTTGGGACTAGACGGCGTTGTGTGATGGTTGTGGAATATTATATTATATTATATTATATTATATTATATTATATTATATTATATTATATTATATTATATTATATTATATTATATTATATTATATTATATTATATTATATTATATTATATTATATTATATTATATTATATTATATTATATTATATTATATTATATTATATTATATTATATTATAAATAAAATGGTAAAAGATCCACCACGCATTCATATAGTTGATGATGCCACCTAACTGTGTTCACAGGATCATCAACATCAATAATGAATTCAAGCAACCTTGTTTGCCTTGCTACCTAGTTTAGCTACGGTGTTTATAAGATATCATTATGTTCGTGTAGCAAATGAATGCGTGTAACACGACGAGATAGAAAGATATGGAAGAGTAACTAATTCTACAGATTGAATAAGCCACTCTTAAAAAGAAATCAGTTCAGCAGTTGAATGACCTGTAATATGTGTCACCAAGACGACACGACAACTGCATCCGAGGGAAACCCAAAGATTTACATATACTTGACTTGGTGCCAGCAATTTTCAAATAAATCTGTGTAAAGCTGTCAGCTGACGAAATGCATTGTCATCGTATACTTCGTTGATATTTCAAGAGAAAAAAAGATATGTATTTCTGGACAAGGATAAAAATTTAAAAAAACCTTCAAAGAATTTATAAACTGGTTTAAATTTACGAGCAATCAGACCGGTATGCGGTAGATGTGGCGAAGCTTAGAGAAGGCTCATGTCTAGCAATGGATGTCATTCAGCTGAAATGAGAGGATAGTAATGAATCTACAATAACATTGTTCTTTGTGGTAAGCCACGGGTAAATTTCAGATTTACTTTTATCTGCAATACTATTAGATTTAAAACTAATCAACATTTGTAGCTACTGCGAGATCCAAGAACCTCAATAAAGCTAGCTGGATAGATTCATTATGATTACCGTGTACAGAACACGCTGTGAACATTACCCGCAGATCAAAAGGCAGATAAACATCAAATGAATTTATTCATCCGTTGTACCTACAATAAAGCAATTGTGGATTTGTAACTATTTTGTCTATTACTGGATTGAATTACAAAACTAAAAAATCTGGAACTACTGAGTTACTAGAAAACTGGATTAGTATCAAAGCAGTATCAAAGACATACAGCTGCAAGTTTGTGTAACTTTTATTATACTTATTTATAATAGAAAAATATTGGATCTAATTATTCAGACACGGTAGAACATGTTTTGGAATTGGACCTAACCTTCAATTTTTTTATTTAAAATAAAAATTATATATAAATAAAATATATAAATAAAAATTTTCGTATTTTCCGAGATAACACCTTTACCAAACAAGTATGTAGTACTTGGGCCAGTAAGTACGGGTATCATCCATTCTGACATTGGTAAGAGATCTTCTCCTAGTCAAAGACTACCTCAAGATTCCACAAAATCATGGGGAATTTTCTTCCATTCAGCCCTATCAACCGTCCCGCTATCATCAACTCTCATTTCTTTTACATCATTTTTAAGAATTTACATATTTGCACAATGGTTTTCAAGGTTCAGATCATGTGCCATTTCTAATCACAAGCACATGACTTGTACCACAAAATTGCCACATCATTTTTCTCGACAGAGGTTATCTACCAACAACCTCATTAGATGTCGCTTATGTAATGACTGCGTCACATTTCATGGTACCTGGTTACGTTTCATGTACCCTGTAAAGTGTTATTATTACCACTTCTGTTTTGAACGTAATAATGTTCATTATTTAAGGAAATGCAGTCGGTTTAGTGGATAATTATTTGTTATTATTTTAGTTCGCTTTCGCAAGTGCCTTAAACGGGTGACTGATAACATAATGATCACAATAATGATAATAATGATCGGTTTCCTGGTGTGTTCATTAAAGTTTTGATTTTTTTATCTTCTTGGAAGGACACTGACGTCGGTCTGAGAGGAAAACAGTTTTTGATACAGTACACTTATCATATTTTCCTTATCTTTCGATCAACCACAACATGACTAACTTACACGTTAAGAGAAATAAGAGCTGATAATATTATTTCTGTTACAACCAAATTACATTTTTTTTTCAGTCTCATCTTCAATGCTCTTAACCATGACGACGCGATATGTGTATGTTTGCCTACACATCATAACTGCAGGAACGTGACCAGCCGAGAACTGAATGATGACAGTTCATTAATGAGCGAAGGTCGGCGATTAGCTATAATTCAGCGGACGATAATTTCCGACAGTTTGCGGTCTCGGGCCGAAGCCTTTGTTATCAAATTGTCGTATTTACATAGCACACAGGATGCACGTGGATAATGTAGAAACTGCTGTCATTATCTAGGTATTGAAGGAAAATGTGGAGTCGGATGAAATTGATATAGACGATAATATACGAGAACAAGTTACGAAAGGAAAATGACATTCAAGATGCGTATGTACGACTTTGTTGTCCTTAACATATGTATTTGATTTATATTCATTTTTATTTCCACGGTCATTTTGTTAGCGCGCCTTTTCATTTACGATTTGCGCAACCATAATGATGATGAGGTTCGCTCACCATGGTTTACGTATGTTACAAAGAATTCATTCCCACAATTAAATGTTACAAAATGCAATGACAGACGGTTTACACGCTACGATTCCCAACGGAAAGAATATTAAATAGACGTTTCACACCCATAGAATTCCATGCACACACTAGGATTTCCTGACATGTTGACAGCAACGGGATTGTAATAAACGCAAACGTAATGCAGACAAATTAAATGAATTACCGTAACACTTAAATATCTATAGGTCATACAAGAACCTGTTTTGATGTAATACTTATCTTGACCTAAAACACAGATTTCATGTATAATGTAGTTAACGATGCAAGATATTGAAGGTTCAAATAGGAAATATCGACGATGAAATAGAAATCAAAGTAAGTTTTACTTCACCAGTTGATATCAAAGTCTCTAAAGGTGATGAAGAAGAAGAGCCCGACCATCTAGTAGTAATAAATCAGTCTTCCTAGCCTTTCCCAACTATATTGGGGTAACTCTTGCAGTTTAACCAGATGCAGCCTAGCACCTTCTTCTTACATAATGCAACTGCCCATCTGAGCTCCACAACCTAGTAATAGGGTTACAAGATCACAAGACTAGTGTTTTTTCTGGCTTCTGACTATCCGTAATGGTTGTCAAAGATTTTCTAATGATAGCTTGGACCAAAGGCTTAACGTGTTTTTCAAGGCAGTAAGGTATCTCGGTATGTTAAGACGGTCATCAATCACAGACCGACCTCGGTAAACGTTGCTTAACCATGCAGATAGGCCTGTTTTTTTTTTTAGGTTGGATATTATCCAATGATTTCTTTCTGCTCTTTGGTATTAGACTTTTACAGCTTAAAACCCACTCCTACGTTTTTTCTTTGACTACGTTCTAGGGTACCGGGGTTCTCGTGCTTACAAACCATAGCCTCAGTTGACTTCGACCCTACTAGGCCGCTATGGTTTTACTGACATCTCCTTGAGACGCGTAGACCCGTGCGGCTGTTATTGTTTTAGCTTCTTCGATCCATCTAGTAGCAATATTAAACGGTTTACCAACGATCCAAATCATCGAACATTAAAGTATTCACGGCGTTTATCGTCGGCTTTCTAATGACCCTTATTTCACTTTGTCCAGTAAGTGGGCCACTGTCTGCCATTGTTGGTGTCGGAGAAAATAGTCTGCGATCAAATTCATTTGTATGCAAAGCGGAAGAAGGGAAGTCATTGATTCGCCGATGAATTAAAACGTAAATGAATAGACTTTTTGCAAAGTCTTGATTACCTTTATTATTAAGTTTTCTTGATCATTATTACCAACTTCACTTTCTATCCCATCTTTGACAAATCGATCCAATGCACTTGTTTTTAGTAACTCAGTCCGCGTCCACGGACGTGTAACTTCATAGACGCATATTCGTCATTACACGATTGGTATACGCCTGCGTAAAACTACGAAACTGTTGAGGAAGCTTTAACACCGTCTTCATCGACAGGGTTTCGTCAATAGTTTTGTACCTATGTAAGCTTCAATCAAGCATAGCATTCACCAAGCGTATATTAACGAATATGCGACTATGAAGCTGTGCGTCCGTGGACAGTAGGCCTAATTCTATTGGCTCTTACTCGAATCTTCAAATGGTGCTACTTTTGTATTGGAATGATCGAAGTCGTTTATTTGTAGCGTGATCAATTTCACAAGCAAACCCATATAAGGGAAGGTGCCAATATCACACGGTATAATTTGATTTAGACGCATGTCCGTGCATGCAAATTGTTTAGATTTCACATTCAAGCAGATATGTAAATTTCTGGTATATCGTATGTGAATCAAACATTTACTGTATTCGTGCAGTTAGTAAGTTCTAGGTGAAACCTTGTGACAAGATGACATGGATCTGAAAGCCAATGAGCCAAGCGAAAGTCCTTTCCTTGAATTTAATCCTATTGTCAATCTAACGGCCACGGTTATAATGACAAGCCTCGTTTATGATGAGTGCCTTTCTATAAATCTGGCATATCATACGTAAAAAATATTACACTATTTGTGTTCCCAGTTTTACGCATTAGGTTAGCACCTAAACTCTATGTAGCATCTTCTTCAATGATATTAGGTAAGATGACGATGAGGTGTATAGGCTCATGTAGTATGATTCCATCCCTGTTTCTCGTTCACACTACTGACATTTTAACACATGGTAAGTCCCCTGGTCTAGGACCCTAATGTAGAAAGTTATCTTTTATAAAAATATTTAGATCATTGATGGATCTACAAACACAAAAATACTAAGGTACGTTTTTATACAAATTAATTTGTACATTTTATTTCAGATTGACCTTGAATTTGAATCGTTTCGTAACAAAAGCGTTTGATTCCGTTAATTCTAACAAATAAAGTATTCCTAATGAATACTGAGTGTCCTTGCTATAATACAACGGCTTCCCGTGCCATTGTCCTCATTGAATAATTTGATGCTAAAAGTGATATAGGTAACTATTTATATCTGCTCCTATAGCAGCAAAAAAATTTGCTTATGGTTTTTTTTTAATAATATAAACTAGTGCTTGACTGTAATCTTGCCTGATGATAAGCAGCAGATGCAATCGTTGATGGTGAGGTACACTAGTTTAGTAGGAGCCTATTCATTCTAGTCTTAAAGACACCTTAATTATAATCCAATGGGAAGACTGTAGCAAGCAAATTGGTCCAGACCTTTGAAATATACGGTATAAACGATGAGGCTTAGTCTGGGCGATGGTGTGAGGATTTTGTCTTTTTTTTTCGGTGCATTATCCAGATGACATCTTTGGCGGGGCTTAGGCGGAGCGGGAGATAGTGTCAGACTTTTACTGACTTAAAAACCCACCCCGTTCCTTCGTTACCTTTTATACCGGGGCCGAGCTTTCCCTTCAGAAATAGACCCTTAGTCCCAGCTTTGACCCTGCTGGGGCCCTACGGTTGCTGATAACTCCTTGAGGCGCGCGCGAAGGATTTTGTCTTGATAAATCTAGTAGGTATAGACGCAAAATTGTATTACATTATAATATTGTTTGTTTGAATTTTATACCGAAAATGCCTAAATGAATCTTGTAAGAATAGAAGATAGGTGCAGGTCTTACGATGTTTGCCAATATAATCTAATATTTTATTGTTACCACTAAACTAAAAAGTTTGTTTGATTCTGGTTTCCGCAACCACCAAGGTTGATCTTGATGTCAGATGTTAGAAGCAAAACCAGAAATTCCATTGACCAGTTTTATAACAATGTGCCTCCTTGTGACTGAGAAATCTCTGGGAGGAAGGATTAAGGCCATATTCTTTTGTTTTGGAAAATAAACTTCATATTCATTACAAAGTAGGAACTTAAATATGAAAACCCTAGATTTATATTTAAAAATGTTTATTTAATTATTATACAAGGTGGAACGTTAAATGCGCAAAACCTGAAATTAGTTTGATCAGAATAACGAGCAGAATCAATTAAACCACTTTTTCATATAGGTTACAATTTTCAAATAAATCTTCAATAAAAACGTCGACCTGTTTATTTATGAATAGGTCAAGCCATTACGTGCGCAAACCCACCCAAATAGGTATACAAACACAAATAGTTGTAGTCCAATCTCTCATACACGGGATAATAAAAGTTTTTCTTTCAATGAAGGTATGAATTTTAAACAAACTAAAACTGCACATAAAACCTTAATTTTTTTTTAAATGTTTTATTTCTCACATAATTAGATCAATTGAATTAAAAATCATTTGGGATGACGTGAGGTTTTGCGCATTTAACGTTACATGTTGTATATGTTTGCTCTAGGTACGTTTTATATATTTTTTAAATATCGCAGTATATGCTGAGATTGAAGCTTTTTTGGCCTCGCACTGGTCTTTTTTTCTTTTTAATGTTTTTATTTTAAGTTATTCGATAGACAAGTTAACATTTTGTTTTTTTTTTTAATTTTAATGATATTCGTCCTCAGAGAGTTTCAAATTTAGGTTCTTTTTCTTTTTTTTATGCTTAGCTTTAGAATGACCATGAATAAAATTAAAAACTTAAAACTAGGTTAAATGCAAGAAAGCTTTACATGTCTGAGTCTATGGTTGAACCTCACAGTTAACCAGCAAAAGACGATCTGTTGATCTTATTTCATAATTGATCTGGCCATCATTACTTATAATAGTATTGACCATTTGATACATGAGTGTGGTGGCTACCTGGAAAAGCTGGGTGGCATGAAGTGGTTTTATTTTATTAAGTTGGTTATGCATAACTATATTTTACAGCCTTATTTATTAAACTGGATAGCGTAAAGTTTAAATTATTACTTGCCATCGGATTCTATATTCAATTCAAATGTTTCATTTAAAAATTTAGCATATTTGTTTAAACTAATCAAACGTTTATTTTAATTTGAGTGCCAGTATCCAGTGTCTGTTCACTGACCTTCTCGATAATTTTAATATCCTATTAGATAATTAAAATGTCAAGTTGTTTGTTATATTCATTAAAACTTTTTACCACCGTTCTTACATAATCGGTAGTACTAAAAGACTCAAAATTGTCATCGCGCAAAATCTTCAGGTTTTCGCAAACATTGCCAATTCATAATAAACATTATAAATATGTTCTGTGTTACCAGAATTCAAACTAATGCAGTAATAGGTACTGCTTAACTGGGATAGCCACTTAGCTAGATGCTTCCTTTTAAAAAGGGCCCTGTCGGCTAAAGCAAAATAGTTTTTTATTGTTTCTTATTCTTTAAACTGCATTACTGAGTTAGAGGTAACTCTTAAGGGTTATTTAAAATTAATTGTTTAGGCTCTATTTCGCTATTTCCAAATTAACTACTGTATTATTTATAGCTACAGTCTACTCTCTAAAGGGTAATATGGGATGAGGGCAGGAAGAGAAGAAGAAGGCTACTCTTTAAAAGGTAAGCCTGTTATTTTGAATGCAGTATGTGCACTTTAACCAAACACGAGGTACATAATTGCATGTCACAGCCAGGAATTCCAATGCATCTTAGGCTTGCAACACTGATTTGCACAATCCATTTAATACGGATTCCTATGCGAACATTTCTCATAAATGTCAATTCAGAGTAATGGTTGGAAAAAGTCGAATGTATGTACTTACCAATTAATTTAGAACGAATTTGTTGAAAACACCGCTACGGCTAAATTCAGCTAGTTTGTCATTAATCAAAATCCAAACGTAAGTCAAATGTATAGATTGTTTCCGTCTCATAGAGATGAGACCTATATTCTAAAAATTTAAACAATTAAGAGTTGATAATGTTGTTAAAACATCTCACGAACATCATAAATGTGTAATACTCTATATTGTGTAATACTCTGTATTGTGAAATACTCTATAGTTACAAGTTGCCTTTAAAAGTTGAAACAAGAAAAAAAACTGTAGAGTATGTACTAATATTTAAAAATCATATTTAACAATCTAATTCTTCCTTCTGTTCAAGCCGTTTAAGGCATCATCCATCTGTGTACTAGATGAGATTGTTTAAAAAACTTTACTCAGGTTAATATTGGAACAGTTAGCACTCCTAGTGAAGCTCGAGAATATTGAAATGCGTTTGACAACGTAAATCTAGACAAATATTAATAGAATATAAATATTTGACAAACAGATACCAAGCATCACAAAACCTACACCGTGCAAATGTAGATAGATTATATTTTATAAGCATCAAAAAAAAAAAAATTGTAAGGAAACAAAGAAGGAGAGAACCTAACCTATGGTGTACCATGATGGTGTTGGAGCAAAAGGGATAAATATGGTATTCTTGAAAGAAATAGAACCGTAAGTTTCGTTCATCCTATGAGGTGATGAAAAAGTTTTTTTTCGGATCAAATCAACTGTGGGAACTGGGAAAACATTTTTACTTTCCTTGAAATAGACAAAGAAAGATTCGGCTAGAACTAAACAAGATACTAGAACTAGCTAACTAATGAAGATGATATAATTTTTTTTTTTTTGTGATATTACATACTGAACGGCACGGCTTGTTTGCCTTGTATCGAGTTGGTTTCTCTCTTCAATATACTCTTGTGATGCTACTTATATCGTTAGCGTATCAGTATCTATCACACGCTTAAATATAGTTTCTTGTATGGCATTGGAGATATTTATAGCAGTATCGTCTATTAAGTAAATAGTGTTATTATGTGTGCGTGTCTTCTTCTGCCTGTGTGGTATTTGACATAATTTGTTTCTGTGCCAGATATTTTTTTATGGGAATCGTCGATAAATCGTAAAAAATACAGTTTGTGGAGGTCAGAACATATTTGGTTAGCTATGCGTTCCAAGCAATTAACAAAATACGTTTTGCTCCTAAATCAATGTCGAATTGCGATAATTTACGTTGTATTCCCAATTGCTATGCCCATCACAAATTGTTTTGAAAACCATGGGAAATTATTTATTGCTAAATTGATTTTTTTGACTTGTAGGCAACAGTTACCTATGTATTGAATATTAGTATGTAGGTACCTATATGAATGTCGTCCAGATTTAACTCACCATCGTCATCTTCCTGCCCTTGTCCAATGGTATTTGGGATCAACACAATCTGTTTCTTCTACCAATCGTCCAGATTTAACTAAAAGTCTATATGTAATACTTTTGCATCTATCATGCTACGCTCCTACTGTAATGTGTTACGGTGTCCAATAGAGATTACATCTATCTATCTATGCAATTTATTAGTGAGTTCTATCTGCTTTAGGCTCAATGAATATGAACCCTAAGTTATTTTAAAAGTCTAATAAAAACCATCGACCAAACAGGTCTAACCAAAAAAACAATCTGCAGGTAAATTTTATAGTACCGAAGAAAAAGAGTAGGCTATCTCAACATTTGAAACTCAAGCAGAGGCAAATGACTCAGTGGTGATAAAAAGAAACTTTCACTGTTGAATGATGCACAAAAGACGAGGTAACCTTGACCTCGGCGATCTACGTCATTGGTTCCAAACAACGCGCTCTTTTTGTTTGTTTTATAAACAACCAGTGTTGTGGTTGTTCAGTAGAACAATTTTATATTGTAACAACGAAACTTGTTATTGTATTTTTAATATAACACTGGTCATTAACATTTTTGCATGTAAGTTATGAAGAGTTACTTGATGCTATGAATTGATTTCTTGCTATTTTATGTGATCGATCCGGGGATAGGGTACATATTTAAGATTTACAATTTATGGATTATGTGTTGCATGAGATTTGGGGTCAGGACTTTGATATATTGAAAATTTATGGGATTGGATTCTTACGCTAAGCTTTCTATCTTTAATAGAATCGCTCGAAAAAAGAAATTTATCTTGTTGAAATTTTTCTAATTTGATTTGATTATCTTTCGATACAAACTGGCACTGCTCCAAATCTCGCATCTGATGGATGCGAGAAGCACAGGACCGTTCATTGTGTCGACATTTGAGGGAGGCCTATGTCCAACAGTGGACAGCTTTAGGTTGAAATGATGATGACGATGATGACTAGCCCAAATTGGTGCTTTTCACAGATACAAGGCCAGAGTCTTATAAACATATGACCTATGCACCAATAAGATGTGTTTTGTCACTTTTGATGTGCAATATAAGTTTCCCAATATCTGCTCCACCATCTTCCTTCAACTGTATATTAAAATAGAATTTCCATGTTGCGGTGTGTGAGCATACCTGACTGATTACTTTAAGGTTGTGTCCTCCTTGCTCAGTGAGCTCAATACAACGGGTTTTTTTGTCAGGTCACTTGTAAAGTTGTGATGATCATGTTTTAGACTGAATATGCAGTTGAGGAAAAAAAAACTGCGTGAGGTGAAGTTTTTGTCTTACGGAAAAGAGAGTCGTTACAATTTGAATTTTCCCTAAGTGACTATGATTCAAAAAATAATTTCAATGTTATGTCAGTAATTTAGTTTGTTTATGATATAATTTATCTCACATAATTTTATTGTAACTGTAAAACTGTTTGTGATGTAATTAATCGAAATGAGTCTAAATTGTTAATTCATGAATCCCCAAGCGACCACCGGTGGCCGCGCATCTATTGTCTAACTATTGTGTCTCTAATTGACGGTATCTGAAGGGTTAATTGAAACAAATGAACTTTGATTTGATTTGGCTTTGCAATATTTGTCTCATGAATAGTGAAGGTTATTTTGGTGTTTTTACTTTAGGGTTTTCTTCTTGAAATTCTTTTGAATTTTGTTGTGTTTTGAATTTCCCTGAGATAAAAGAGATTAAAAAACATAAGATTTGAGAACTTTATCACCATATACACAAAAACACTTTTTATCTTTTAAGTGATCAATGTCCCAAAGTTTAAAAAAAAAAGAAAAATAAAGATGCGAATTTCAATTCGCAACTTTTGTTTCAACATACGTATGTATGATGTACGTATGTGTGTACGTTGTTTATGTTGTTTTGTATTTTTTTCAACTTAAGTTGAGTTTTTTTCAATTATTCTAGAACACGGCCTGTTACTGTTTTCCTGCAAAAATCAAAAATCAAAATCAAAAACGTTTATTTCAAATAGACCAATTACAGGCACTTTTGAATTGTCAAAATGTCGGTCAGTCAAACAAACAAGTGAAGCTAAAATCCTGCTCATAATTAATAGGCTCTTGAGCATCTTTACAATAGCAAAATATACGTACAGTATTATTATAACTACGTAAGAATGAGATGCATAATGTAGATTCATAAGTAGGTAGGTAATCAAAGACAAGGTTATTTTATCAATCTTTTTTAAGATCACAATTTGCAAGGATTTTCCGTTATACAGATAGAAATACATATTTTAACTGTACCTACAAACTGGAGGTTTTTTGTTATTTATTTGCTCCAGAGTGTTTCTAAGAAAAAGTGTAATCATTATAATTAATGACTGTTTTTACATGACTTCTAGTTTTTATTTACAAACGTGACATTTTATCTTGGTTAAGACTACCTATTTTTAAATTATCAAAAGTCAGATACGATGTTTTTCCCCGCCACCATTGTATTAAGGTAGGCTTAATTAATTCGTAGTATCAACGAATAATTTTACTAGCAATACTTTGCATAATTATCGATATCGAGTAAGGATACAAATGTAAACCAGCCCACGCTAGGCCTGGGCACACCATTATTATGGTGGTAAATACAGGCTATGGTTCGAAGCGAGGAGAAGTGGCAGGTGGTTGCCTCCTTCTGCGAAACAATGATGCTAGCAAAGGAGGTGCCTCAAGGAGATATCAGCAAACTGTAAGGTCAAAGCCTACTGGGGCAATGGGTTTGCTTCTGGATTGAAAGGCAACAAAAGAACTAGGAGTGGGTTTTAGTCGGTAAAAGTGTGACTGGCTCTCCACCTAAGGGCGGGAGATGGCTATCGATGATTTCCCACTTAAAAATAAACCCACATCAGGCTCGCGTTGTGGCAGCTTTTACGGCTCATTTCCTCTCATAAGAAGACGCCTTAGTCCCAGCAATGGGGTATTAAAAGACTGCATATAGTAAGGGTTATTAAGGTTTTATAGCCAATGGACAGGAACGCCATCACAACTGCGGAGTTCCACTAGCTAATAGATATAAATATAATTTAACCATGATGTCAACCATATTTTACCCTGAATGAGGCTAAAGCAGTAACTTGTCTAGACAGTTTCAGTTCCCTCGAACAGATCGCAAAATGTGATAAGGACGCAATTATTTAGTTTAAGGATCCTATTATGTTACTTACTATCTCTTGGGGTAAAATAATTATTAAAATAATAAATAAAGCAACCGACAAGTAGGCACTAGTGCGTCTCATCATTAACGATTGCATCATTGCTTACCTGCAGGTGGGATTGCAGTCTAGCACTGGTTTATATCAATTAAAAAAATAAATACTATCTATACTAATATAATAAAGAGGTAAAGTTTTTTTTTGTTTTTAGGAGTTAATCTCTGGAAATACCGAATGCTAATTTTTTTTAACCGATATAAAGCTGCTTTATTCCTGAGTGACATAAGTTATATTTTAAATACGCGGGCGACCAAGCTAATTTGTAATAATATGGTACGCACCAAAATCTGACAAAAAAAATAAACCAGTTGTACCAACACGCTAATTAGTCACCACCAAAAGGCCATTGTAATTGTACCGGAGTAAAGAAAAGCCTATATCCACTAGAACAATGAACAGTTGAACAAACATTAACGACAAACAAACCATTTGGAAGAAGTTGAAAAATATGGATATTTCATTAACCTGGCGTGACCTTGAATTTAAGCCACGGGTTGGAGAAACTGGTTGACAAATTGTGAGCAATCACTGCAGTGAAATTTGGAGATTTTACGGATGAGCCACGCTCAGAGAGACCTTTTTCTCAGCCTATACAAGCAGATTATTATACGCTTTATTTTGTGGAGTTAGAGAGTCTGTCTGCGTCTTTTACCGACTCAAATTCACCTCCTTTAGTTCCTCTTTAAGTTCTAGGGCTGATGTAACTCTTTCTAACAATCATGTAACTCTGGCAGGTTGATGCTGGCAGAGTTTGCTAGAGCCGAAGTCCTAGCAGGCCCTGTCAATTTAGCTAACAGGTCTTTGAGACGCTTAAACTTATTATTCTTTGGCTTATGGATCACCTAGGTCAGCCAGAAGGTTGTCCTATTTTATTTTATTATTTGTTTTCGTTAGTAAATCATCAAATAACTCCTCTCGCTCTGAATGGATCGAGAGAGAGAGTGCCCCGTTACTATTTCTGCAGATTCCAGTTATCCAAGCTTTAATAGAAAATTAAAACGTGTTACCAACTTGCAATCGAATTGAGCTAGAACATTCCAATATTAATCGCTCTCTGAAATCGAGATGGATCACGATTTAACTAAAAAACTTAACTACTATGAAGTGGTAAACTTAATTGATTGTCTACACAAATATTATAAAGAGGCAAAGTTTTTATTTTTTTGTTTGTAGAAGATAATATCTGAAAGTACTGGTTTGATTGCTAAGTTTTTTTTATCGACAGTAAGCTGCTTTATTCCTGAGTCACATAGGCTATGTTTTATGTACATATAGACAAAAGCTAGTGTTTGAAATATTATATAACGTTGAGAATCAAAGGTAGTGTACCTAATGTTGTTGGAAATCGGAAATTAGACATTGAGTATTCGTTTTCATTTTCGTAGTACCTATCTATCTTAATACATATTTGTTGTTTGTTTTAAACTCTTATTAATTAATTGTACGAAAGTTGTGGAATATTATCATATTATTATTAGTTAACTCCACTGAGTAGGTATGTATTTTTTTTAAATGATAGGCTCGCGTTTGGCCACCATCTCATCTGATGGTAAGCGACGTGTTCGGCGATAGAACACGCTTGCATAGAAGTTAACCTATTCACTCTTGACTTAAAGACCTTTAGGTGATACTTTTAGCCACCAGAAAACACAGAATCCGCGGCATATCTGTAAATGCCTTTTATTTAGCAAACGATCCTCTTGTAAATGTTGATATTACTGACATTGATTTGTAAATGAGTCATTGGCATGAATAAATAAATCGGCATCTTTTGCCCTGAAAAAATGTTTATATCATGTGGATAGCCTACCGAAGCAAAGTCACAGAAAAAAGCTAGTTTGTGATGACAAAAGTGACAACTCAACTGTGTGTAAAAGTGATGCTGTATAAATAAATGATGTCACATAAGACATCAATACATGTCGGTAATCGATGTTACGTCTACTTAGATGGCGGGCTGGTTATATTTCTGTTAGCTAATAATAACTACAACTTACATTCAGTGCCGGATTAAATAAGCGCAGGGGCCTGTAGCAAATTCTATCAAGGGTGGGCCCCTAATTCCGAAAGGCCCCAATGTTTGTGTTTCTTACCCTAGTTTTATTTAACTTCTGTGACCGTGACCGTCCCTCTCCTAGGAGCAGGCCTGTGTTCTAGCCGTGGGAACATTCAAAAGGCTGATGATGATGATGATAAGTGTGATCATGGCATCACCACGGGCCCTTACAGAATACCAGCGCTGCGTTATTTATAGTTTTAAATATTGCAGCATGCTGCATGCTGAGTTAGACGCCTTTTTGGTCTTGTACTTTTTAATGTTATTTTTTCATGCCTATTTTAATAAACGTTTTGTCTTTTTTTTCTTTCTTTCGTAATGGGGGCCCCCCATTGCGAGGGACCCGTAGCATTTGCTACTATTGCTAAGAGGCTAATCCGGCACTGCTCACATTGCGTCACGTGACACCTATGACGTTATCAAACGAGTATTCTAAGCCACTGACCGTTGACTTTGGTCACAATGTACTTACTGTCTGCTCTTTGTAGCTGAATGTATTTATATTGTACAACTAAATGTATGTTGGGCAGTACTTTCGATGGTTTTCAGTAGCCCTAACAGAAAAGTTGCCTCTGCACCACTATTTTTTAATTAGTACAAAAAATAATGGGGATCTATCCGTACCTGTTACTGATCATATTTGTGTACTCAGAAGTAAAAATCTAAATCCCAATATTGTCCCCGAAAAGTCATAATTGGTAAATTCATAATTGAATCAATCATTTAATACATTAGCTGCCAGAGAATATTAGATTTTTTTAAATATTTGATTGCGATTTATTCATTCGTAATCAATAGCCTATACAATATTTCCATAAATTGAGTGACAATTTGGGATATAAACAAACGCTAATAACTTTGCTGTTTATGAATATTATTTATTGAGAATTTACTTAAATAATAACAAGACCTATTCTATTTAGCCCTTCAAATATTTGTACTAATTAAAAAATAGTGGTCTCCTTCTTGGTCGCGGCAGACCAAGAAGGAAATGGCGGGACGACTTGGATGTCTTCCTTGGGAATTGGAAAGAAGTGGCTCGGGAAACCGGGAACATTGGAAGGAGTAGAGGGAGGCCTTTGCCCAGCAGTGGGACAGTATGGGCTAGATATAATAATAAATAATAAAAAATAGTGGTGTATAATCAGTAGCCTTTTTTTGAGGTGGCAAAAGCTATAATTTATATAAGAGGATCAAAAATATAAATATTAACCTACATATTTTGACTGGCCTGTTGGTCTAGTGGTTAGTGACCCTGACTGCTATGCCGGAGGTTGTGGGTTCGAGAGCATAATCATTTTTTCTGTGTCTGGGTGTAAATTATCTATAAAATGTATGTATTTAGAAATAAGTATGTTTATCAGTTGTCTAGTACCCATAACACAAGCTCTGCTTAGCTTGAGACTAGACGGCATTGTGTGATAGTTGTGGAATATTATTATTATATTATATTACCTATAAAAAGGTCAAAATCATAAAAAGATTACAAAAACTTTGACAAACCAACAATAAGCCCTGTTAATGAAATCAGCACCTTTGGTAGGTCAGAAATTATGGAAGAGTTACAGTAATATTTTCACATAACCTACAATTCTGGGTAATTAACCGACATCGGGGTAAATTATCACAGCTGTGTTATATGTGGCAATGTTCACTATTCACTCAGAATATATCTAATCTCGTCATCAGGTCAAGCACACCTATAACCAATGTGTCACATAAAGACAGGCATTATTTTGACGGCAGCAAAGTATATAAAGTTACCATATATCTACGATTTTACGAATTCTCTGTTATTTTTATTGAATTATTAATAATAAGCAGTAACTTAGTTATTTTTATGTTTAAAAAATATTGTTTAAAAGAAACGACCTAGTATTCCTCCATTTTTAACAATTGGAAGAAAATTTTCTATTATCTATTATCTTTCTACTATTTTCAGTAACTTAATAAAAAAATCAGATACTTTTATATAATAAATAATACAACACCCAATAATAAAATTAATAATACAATATTGCACAACTATCACACAACGCCGTCTAGTCCCAAGCTAAGCAGAGCTTGTGTTATGGGTACTAGACAACTGATAAACATGCATATATATTTCTAAATTCATACATATTATAGATCAATTACACACAGACACAGAACAAATGATTATGCGGCAGGGAAGCTGCTATTTGCCTTCTAAACAACTCAAGTGCGATTTTTTTTTCGTATTTGAGTTGTTTGATTCATAGCTTAGATTAAAGCTTATTGCTGAGTCAATGAGACTCTAAAAAAAGTAATATCATTGTGCTGAGTTAAGTTCACCTTTGCACATGTACTATCTGTATCACATCACATATGATGAGTTGTTTTTACACAATAAAGAATTGAGAATCAGAAACCCGATTACACTTTTTGCTTGACCCGGGAATTGAGCCCGACACCTTACGTTTAAAAGTCACGCCTGCGTCTACTACACCAACGGGGCAGTGCATCATGTTTACATCATATTTCTATTGATAAAGAAACAAATATAATATTACATAAGAATACAATAAAAATGTACCGTATCTTTCATTGTTACGCTTGAGATTTTTAATTGGTACTTAATAATTTTTAATTGCCTGTTCATTTACAATGCACTAAGTACTAGTAGGAGCTCCTGTATTTATGATCGTAAAGAGTGATTGTAATGTTGGCTAGAACCTGAAATATGATGATACACAGGTGGCCTAAAAAGTTTCTGACTTAACAAAGATATAAGACATTTTTTCTTACAATTCATCACATACATAATCATCCTTTTTAATGTTCCCACTGCAGGGAATCATGCCTCCTCTCTAGAAGAGGCAATGGGCTGTAATCCACCATGCGGGCATGCGCTTGGGCAGAGCATCGCCGTGCCCTCGTAGGGGCGATTGGCGGTGGCGATCTCTCGCGCCTAGAGATGTGCCGTTGCCTCATCACATCAGGCAATATTCCCACCAATATTCCCATTTCACAGCAATATTGCTGGCAACGGCACATCTCTACTCGCGCCGGGCCTTGGTACAGGCCATGGTCTGGAGCGAGGAGGAGTGGCAGGCGGTCGCTTCTTTCTGCGAAGCAGTAATGCTAGCAAACTCAAGGCGTTGTCAGCAACAGCAGCAACCCAGCTGGGTCAAAGCCTACTGGTTAGCTCCGAAAGGCAGCTCAGCCCCGGTATGAAGGCACGAAGGAACGGGGTGGGTTTTTAGTCAGTAAAAGTCTGACACTATCTCTCACTCCGCCCAAGAGCTTGATGTCATTAGATGATATTCCCACCAAAAAAAAAAACTCATTAAGTTTAAATACACGAAAAACTGGTTTGTTCATCGCTCGACCCGCTGAGTTTTGTCCCACAAAAAAAAAATCCTAGTTCCTCCCTAGCTGTATGCTTTTTTTGTCCTAAAATAAGTAATATTTTGATAATTTTGTTCTCGATTCGTCCTATTTTATATTCCTTGTTCGGCCCATATTTTTTTGTATAGGCAATTTTGACTTTATGCCACACACACTTGACGTGTATAACACGTGTTATCTGTAACTAATTTGTAAAATAAATAAAGTTTATCACTGTACATTCCGGGTTAATGATGAGAGCATAATTAGTTAATTTTCACACCACCTGCTCGAAAATCCCAAACGCAACCGTTTTTTTAACGTGGGAAATAAGTAATTAAATGACTTATTTCGTTCGGTAGAGCGTCAGGGTTAGACTTTTACTGACTTACACCTACAGTTGCCCTTTTTGCAAGGGCTAAAGTAACTCTTTCAAGCAATCCGCAAGCCCTGGCAAGCCTTAACTGGCCCCGACAATCTTGCCGATATCTCGCCGTGGCGCGTGTGGAACACATGGTACCATCAACCCGGGCTCGGCGCTTATAATTTATAATACGGCTGGAGGGCGAGCAATCCATTGCTCCCCGTCCACCAGCCCGCGCCTACGGTGCGTGGCTCGAAATCATCCTCTCGACTCCCGTACCAATAGAAGTATGTACTTATTAAAATCTTATCTTTTGATGTGATGTGTTAAAAGCTTTCTGTAATTATAGTAAAAACTACACGGAAGATTTCATCAGCTCAATAAATACTGAAATTATTTAGAAACCAGATAATATAGGTAATTATTTAATTAAGTATATGTAGGTAGGTGCTAATAAACAAAGGGTAGGTGTATTCAAGCAAAGCTAAGGGACTTTCACTATTGCCGTGTTGCGATATAAACCAGCAAATGCCAGATTTACCCAACCTGAGCATCGAACAGGTGACCCCTGGGTCAACGCGATTTAGCAAGAAAGGTAATATCTATTGGAAACAGGCTTTGTGTACTGAATCCGGTCCGCAAAAAATAAAATGAAATAACACAAACAAAAAAGGTGTAAACACTGATATAATTGACTAGCTGCCCCCCGTGGTTTCACTTGCGTCTTTGGCTTTACTCTGCTACTTATTGGTCGTACTGTATTGTTAATACAAGCTTTTATTTAGTTTCACCTGTCCCGATGTTTGTCTGTAATCAAATCTTTAAAATTAAATTTCATCCACTTCCCGGTTAGAGATGTGCCGTTTGCGGCAATATGGGAATATTGCTGGCAATATTGCCACCAAAATTGATACATCAAGCAATATTCCCGGCAATATTCCCACTTCACGGCAATATTGCCGGCAACAGCACATCTCTATTCCCGGTTACCGACTGAGCTGGAATTTTGCATGCTGGTTTAAGTCAGATGACAATGAAAAATAATTATGACATAGAGCTGATCTGATGATAAAACCGGAAGGTGGCTATAGGAGCTTGGTAATTAAACAACATGACCCCATCGAGTTTGGGCTCTCATGATTCGTCTTGGCGAGTATTAATTATATTGGTATTATACCATGAAAAAATATTTTCATTAAAAACTTGTTTATTCTATAGCCTTCTTTGATAAACAGGCTATACTACCTACTATAAAATATTTTTTCAATTCGAACAACAACTGTTTTGTTTTGAAACCGCGTAAGAAATAAAAAAAAAGACGTGTGGCACTCGGAGACTGCCGCGGTAAAGCTATTGCATAGCATTTTTTATCAACTTTTAATTCTTTATTAGGTGATCATTATTTGTGATTGAAGTTGACAAGTTGCCATGACAACCATTTAGTGGGGGGTGTTAGGTATTTTCGTTAGGGAATTTCTGGATTCGGTCTCCACGCTCAAGGCCCGCGATAGAAGCTATGCAATAGCATAATAAGTTTTGTGAAAAAAAGTATTTATATTTATGGCACTGGCCACTTATAATTATTTTGAAAAGTTTGGTTGTTTAAAAGTAGAAATACCATTGTTCGAATTTTGAATTTCCCTCCACATTTTTTCGAGAGTCAAATTATTGTGTCTCATTTGAAAATGAATCTGCATCGAGAACATTTTCCTGCGGTGATTTTCTACAATTTTAAATGTGGCCTAAAACATTATGAGTAATTTTTGATCGACTTCAAATTGCTTTAATGGATGAAAGACCTTCATAAGCAACCATCTACCGCTGGTATAGTGAGTTCAAACGCGGTCGTCTTTCTTCGGGAGATGAACAAAGGAGTGTTCGATCTACGATGGCTATCACGGAAAAAAGTGTGACACGGTTGACGCAGAGGTTGACCGACTGGTTGCTGCGCAGCGTGTCGCAGGTTCGATTTCCGTATGAAAATATATACATATATGGGTTGGTTAGCCATTTTCTAGGCCTCAAAGTACCTACTAATAATATTTTTTTGTTTCTTTAATACTTACTAATTGTGGTAGTTAGCACAGTTTATCAGTGTAAAGTCTCCTAGATAAGCTATGTTCATATTAAACAACCGCATCTTAAAACGTTGCAAGTAACGCAGTACAACAAAGAATAACAAGCCTTATATGTATGAAATTAAGGTTCGATATAACACTGGCATATTTGTGTAATTAGAGGAAACTATTGGAGTGACGTAATGTTTAATTTGTTCTATATTTAAATTGCAATGTAGTAGGAATTATAATACCGAAGCAAAATGCGGAATTCGCAAGATTCTGTGGCGGTGTTCCATTTACATTTGTCAATATTATGGCTGATTTTCAAACAAAGATTTGGAATTCATTAGCATGTTAAATTTTTGCAATGATTCGTCATCTACCATAAATACGATGTATGCAAAGAACATAAATTAAAATAGAACAGAAAATATTTCTTCGAAACTGGCTAACTACATTAAAGTGCAAATCCTTACTTAATATCTATAATATAAAAATGAATCGCAAAATGTGTAAGCGCATAACTCAACAACGCCTGGACCGATTTCGCTAATTATTTTTTTGTTGTCATTGTTATTATGGGGAAAAGGTTCTTATGGGAAAAAATAATAGGGCGGTGCAGGGAAGAGCGCGCGGGTAAAAGCTAGTGTATTATAAAAGTGAAAGTGAGTTTGTTTGTTTGTTACGTCTTTACGCCTAAATGGCAAAACCAATTTACATGAAACTTGGTACTCGGATAGACCACGTCCTGGAATAGGACATAGGATACTTTTTATCCCGGAAGTATGTTCTCTTGGTATAATTTTCTGCTATCAAGCGGGCGAAGCCGCTGGGAGCAGCTAGTTTTAATATAATTATAAAATAACAGGACTTGAGAGAACCCGAAGGGTGCCAAAGGGACCCATATACTGAGCCTCCTCTGTCCATCCATTCATTTGTCGTTGGATCGTCCGTCTGTCAGTCTGTCCGTCAGCGGCCTATATCTCATAAACCGTAAGAGGTGGGGAGTTGAAATTTTGACAAAATGTGTAAAATCTAGAACTATTGCCACTACAATAACAAATAGTAAAATTAAAATTAATATTAAGGGCCTCCTATACAAGAAACAGTATTTTATCGGCGTTTATGATTTGATACAAGTGTACAAGACCAACTCGAATTTGACCAGTTTTTTTCATTTTAGGTTTTTACCCGTGCGTGATTGATACTGCCTGGAAAGTATATTTAACAACAGATATTTCTGTATATATTGTTCTGAAAACCGGTTGTTAATTAATCACACTAATTCATACTTAATAATGTAAAGACAAAAGTTTGTATGTTTGTTCGTTACTTCTTTACGCTCGAACGAGTTCACGGTGTTGGCCTATGGATATTTGTCATGTCCTGTAGAGTTTTAGGATTCCAAGAGTATAGAAACTTGGGATATTTTTTACTAGCGTTAGTTCTATTATTACTCATACGAAAAATATTTTCCGAGAAGTTGAGAACAAACAAGCTTATAATGAAAATATTTTTTTCATAGAAAGCTTTTATAGCTCGGTATACCTATATAATTAATACTCGTCATTACGAATCATACGAGCCCAAACTCGATGGGTTTGTGCCATTTAACTACCAAGTTCCTATAGCCACCTTCCGGTCCCATCATCAGATCAACTCCTTCTCATAATAATTTTGCATTGTCATCTGATTTACATGTGAAATTTCAGCTTAATTGGTAACCGGGAAGTCGATCAAATTTAATTTGCTTGTAAAATGGAAACAGCCTTGATGTATCATTCAGCCATAAAAAAGAAAAAGAACTGAGCATATCAATTCAAAGACATGTCTGACTTCTTCCCGCTGGAAACGCCTCTGGCGTTGGAAGTCGCTGGACGAATCCCGACAACTGGATGGCGAGCCATGAGTAGCTCGTCGTCTTGCCATTCGGTAAGGACTAACGTATGCGTTATGAAATCCGCACTGTGAGTTTTAGTTAGTAAAAGTCAGACACTCCACCCAGATCCAAAAAAACCTTTTTTATAAAAATAAAATGACTTTACTAAAACATTGAATTGAATTTGAGGAGTTCCCTAGATTTCGCCAAAATTCCATCATCAGATCCCAACTTGGTGACCATTTGGGAAGAATACCCTTTCCTACAAAAAAATAATTTTTCAAATCGGTTGACAAGCGACGAAGTTATGCGCGAACAAACATAAAAAAAACATACAAACATCCGAATTGAGAACCTCCTCCTTTTTTAGAAGTCGGTTAAAAAAATTAATGATTTCCCTCGTAAAAATAAAATAAATAAAAATGTCTGTGTTCTTAGAAATATTAATCTTTCTTGTAATTGTAACTAAGCATATGCTTATCATTAAGAGCAATGTTAAAAGTCAAAGAAATAATTTGTTATGTTGTTGCAATGATAAGTAATTGGGCCGTTAGCTTGTTACGACTTTGTAACAAGACCATTCATAATGAACTATCTACTTTAATAATACTTATTTTTTACGTACCTACCTCTTATTATTGGCTGGCCTGTTGGTCTAGTGGTTAGTGGCCCTGACTGCTATGCTGGAGGTCGTGGGTTCGATTCCCACCCAGGACAAATGTTTATGTGATGAGCATGATCATTTGTTCTGTGTCTGGGTGTAATTTATCTATAATATGTATGTATTTAGAAATATATAAGTATGTTTATCAATTGTCTAGTACCCATAAAAGAAGTTTTTTTTTTATAAAAAGGTTTAATGTATTTTATGGGTTCATTTACGTCTATGGATTGCACACCTGGACGAATTAAAATAAAACTTAGCACCCGGGTAGATCATGACTAGGATTAAGATATTTAAGTTAAATTTTATCCCGGAAAAAGTTACTATTGGATAAAATGCTTCACAATCACAAACTGTTAAAACTGCGGACAGTAGTCTGTTCTTAATTAATAAAAAAGTAGGCAACACGAATGATTTATAGACAAAATCACTTTAAGAAAACCTGTTGTTAACCAAGGCATCAGGTCTTCACGAATCTTCAATTAAATAAGAGAACACCCATCGTGATAAATTAGCTTCATCTTCTATTTCAAGGCCCATTTTTTGCGATATCACTTTAGCAATAAAATATTTTTAACCGGTTAATGAACGTCAATACGAAAACAACATAGTAAAAAAACAAGAAAGGTTCCAAGAAACATATCATGTTTTTCGAAAGACATGTAAAACCACACGATGTTTTATTAGAGATTAGGTGATTCCGAGAAGATTATACCGAGCCAATTGTACACGGTACTTAGAGATATCAAGTAGTTTAACGCTGAAACTATTTAAGCTTGAGTCATTAATCTTTTCCTGTTTCAAAGATGGCCATTTAACTCCTACGTCCAAGATTCTAGCTCATACCTAATTTTGGTACAGTACATGAACATACATGGATAATAATGGGAAGAGTTGGTAGTATTAATGAAAACAACAATAATTATGAAAGAAAAGGGAGATAATTGTAACGTGACGGGTGATAAAACCAAATGAAAGAAAAAAAAAGTGTTATACCGACCTCAAATAACTCGGAATAAGGGCAGGAAGATGATGACATTAATAAAAATGGAATTTGTGACAAGTGGTATGAAAAAAACGAAAGAAAAGGAACTCAGTGATAGCGTGGCCGGTGATAGGATACAATGGAAGAAAAGTACATATTGCACCGACCCCAAATGACATAAAACAAGGGCAGGAAGATGATGATATAATTAACATGGATTACGTGATGCGTAATATTAAAGAAAAGGGAGTTAGTGATAGCATGGCGGGTGATGGGATAGAATGAAAAAAAAAAACAAGCTACACTAACACCAAATAATAATGGACAAAAGCAGGAAGATGATAATATGAACAAACATGGCTTGTGTGAGGAGTCATGTGAAAGAAAAGGGGAAAGAAAAGTGATAGCGTGACAGTTGATAGACAGAACGGACGAAAAATGAATGTTGCGTGGATGCCAATTAACACAAAACAAAACCAGGATAACGATGACTTGAATATGCTATCTTAAACCAGAATGAAAGTAATTGACCTTGCAGGGAACTCCATTGATCAGGGTTAGAAATAAAATCCGCTGGGGCCGAAAGGTTCTGGAATGGTGAACACGCATCGGAAGACGTAGCGTTGGAAGGCCTCCTACAAGGTGGACCGATAAGCTGGTAAGGGTTGCGGGAATCCGATGGATGCGAGACGCACAGAAACGTTCATTGTGGGACGCTTTGGAGAGGCCTATGGCCAACAGTGGACGACTTTCGGTTGAAATGATGATGATGATGATGAGAAATAAAATCCAGAATCTTACGCTCGGTCTTTGCTCTGGCACAAAGTAGTTAGCGTGTTGATCGTAACAATTAGATCATCATAATTCGTTGATACATCCGACAGATATTGCATAGAATTATGTAATCTGTAATGAGCACCGGGCGCCAGTCTTATTTAATTTTTTACTAATTGTATAACATTTTTCTTTGTATTATATTCACACGTATTACAAAATAATATAAATACATGCTTTATGTTTACTAACACTGTTATTTCAATTTTTTTTCTTGTGTTTCGTGAGAATGTCAGTTTCATCACAAGCCCATCAGAATACCAATGTTGTATTTTTTTAAGATGCTGAGAAAAAAGTATTTTTGACCAGGAAGATATTATATTATAATGGCTAGTTAATGATTTATTTTATTCTGTGTTTATATACGAGTCAAATATCAAATTAATTTTTTATCTGGGAAGAGACGCAAAGAAATCTGTAAATAGATTACCATTTTGTAAGGCAATTTGGGTTGGCTGTTGCAAAGGCCTATCAGCAGCAGTGAACTCATAATAACGATGATGAAGGAGAAGATATAGGTACTGAAGTGTACATAGTACATATCCCCAATGTGAGGGCAAAGAGCCTATAAGCTAACTGCATTTTATTTGGAAACGGCGAACCGCAAAAACAAATATGTGCCAAAATTCAAATGATCTTCGATATAGCGAGCGTTATTTTAACTGGACTTTAAAAGAACGGAACTAAAAGCAACCCGTTAGTTCATTCATTAAAGAAATAGTATCAACCTTAATTTATGGTGAATTCGTGTTGTATCGGTTTATATTCATTTACCGTAATATTGGATTCCTCGAACGTGAAACGTTAGGGCAGCTCGTGGCTGCACCTTTAAAAATATATCTACATACCCACAGCATTCAAGCACAGGATCCAACTTTGACCGCAACATATAATTTCTAAACGTGCAAAATCTTAAGAAAACTGGAATAATTTCTAAACATTTCCGGTGCAAAAAAACAATACAGTACTAAACGATTGACGCAGCTATAAAACTTCAGCAAAAAAAAAAGGTTGACGATGTCACCAAACCACACACGGCCCAAATTGCGTAGATTTGTAAAACTTTCGCTCACAACACTTACTTCAAACTAGTTTCGATAGAAGTAGCCATGACTTGACGACGCGTGCGCGAACTACAACGTCTGCTGCAATACTGGCGTGCGCAAGAGTTGACGAGCCGCGATGCTCCGCTTGGTATTTTTATGGAGAGTAAAAACCCACATTTATTTTGAATTTATAAAATGTAGACAACGATTGTTGTTCTGGGAGAAAAAATCTATCAGAAACCAAAACAAAACATTGCTCATCTGCTATTTTTATCAATGGGAAAAGGTTGTCCGGGTTTTTAAATGTAGTCTAGAATATTCATGTTTTCTTTTATATCCCATAAAATTCTTGACGGGTAAATCCATAATTTGAAATATAAACAGGTAAGTGGTCATTATTAAAATAGTTACAATAGAATATATTTTTTAATATAGTAAATCACCCAATGACTTCTTTCGCTCTGAGTGGAGTGGAAGAGCGTGTCAGACTTTTTCTGACTAAAACCATACCTATGTTCTTCAGTTATCTTTTGCATTCTAAGACCACGGGTTTCCTTTTCAGAAATGCCGAAGTGGAATTTATGCGATGCGTTTAATTGTCACACCAAAACGTTCACAGACACACCTAAATGTCAACTCCTGCAACTTCATGAGCTAAGGCTTTGTGCAGACGCGTGGGAAGATCACATTGTTATGTATTATGGTAGGTTGGTTTCCACATTTATCTTGTTTTACTCCTCACCGACTTTCTGTGATCATAAATATTATGGATGAATTTTCTTAGTGTTTAGACCGTGTTTGTCTAGGTATATCACACAGATGAGACATCATAAGTTTATTTATGAGTCTGATGAATGTAGGGCTGTGAAATAGGTAGAAAAAAGGTAGCATGTAGTGGAGATGAGAATGTTGTGATGAATGTGTGGTGTGACAAGAATGGATAAAATGAGAAATAAGTATACTAAAGGAAGGAAATGTAAAATAGATGGATTAAAAAAGGTTGCATGTAGTGGAGATGAGAATGTTGTGATGAATGTGAGGTGTGACGAGAATGGATAAAGTGAGAAATTAATATATTGAAAGAGAAACGTTTGTATGGCCATGTAAAGAGGAGGACTGAAACGCATGTTACTAAAAGAGTTATGAGTATACATGTGTATGGATAGAGAGGGATACCAAAGAAAAGATGGAGGATGGATTGTGTGAGAAGTGATATGAAAGAAAAGGGATTTCATCATCATCATCATTTCAGCCGACCGACGTCCACTGTTGGACATAGGCCTCCCCCAAGCGTCGCCACAACGATCGATCCTGCGCGTCTCGCATCCATCGGCTTCTCGCAACCTTCATCAGGTCATCGGTCCACCTTGCAGGAGGCCTTCCGACGCTGCGTCTTCCAGTATGAGATCGCCACTCCAGAACCTTTCGGCCCCAACGGCCATCGGTTCTGCGAGCAATGTGCCCTGCCCATTGCCACTGGAAACTTGCCAAAAGGGATTTAATAATAATATATTTATTTTCTCGCCACAATACACAATAATTACAGTTTCTAGGGTAAAAGTAAGTACAGTAAGCATATTGTGGGAGACTGGGGCCTAAACTAGGCTTGGGGCCTGTAGCAGGACACTAGGACTCCACCCTTAGGTTTTTTTTTTTTTTTATATTTACCTTATGCTCTAAGAAACAGTTGTCGCGATTATTGACATTATTTATGCTGTTGAATTAGTGATAGCATGGCGGGTGACAGGACAGAATGAAAGAAAAAACGTGTTGCACCAACACTGAATAAAAAAAAACGCGAGACGCACAGGGCCGGTCGTTATGGCGACACTTAGGGGAAACCTATGTCCAAGAGTGGACGTCTTTAGGTTGAAATAACGATGATAACAGACAGAGGCTACGCCTTAAGCCGAGGTCTGTACCCCACAGGGGGTACCTTTGGTGTGAAGTCGTTTAGTTTTTTTAAGTCCTGGCTCAGACAAGTCCGGTTAAGCAGACGACAACCTCATAGGCTGACTTGCAAGAGGCCATACACAAAAAAAAGTTTGGGCTATCTTTGAATGAACGCTGATGTTCAATAAGTGTTGTCTCTCAACTTTATTTGAATAAATGACTTTTGATTTGATAAGCATGCTGCCGTCTATGCACCTCAAGTGGCGAAGAGTTCAATTTGACTGCATGAAATTGAACTCTTCGCCACTACCGACGAATCTGGAGAAGCAGCGAAGTTTTCGTTGTTGAATATCTTTTCATCATCATCATCATTTTAGCCGATAGACGTCCACAGTTGGACATAGGCCTTCCCAAGTGTCGCCACAATGATCGATCCTGTGCGTCCCGCATCCATCGGATTCCCGCAACCTTCATCAGGTCATCGGTCCATCTTGTAGGAGGCCTTCCGACACTGCGTCTTTCGTAATCTTTTTTAGTTTTATTAAAATTTATATAAAATATGTAATTTTGTAACTAACCACTGTGAATGATACGCATGCCTTTGATTGATTGGTTTACATGGAACCACACTCTGAATACTCAATTTAGAATTTTATTTTGTGAACCAATTGTTGGTGTGCCTTATTAATAAAATAATTAAAAAATAAATGTCCTTAATTCATGAATCCCCAAGCGACCACCGGTGGCCGCGCATCTATTGTCTTACTATTGTGTCTCTAATTGACGGTATCTGAAGGGTTAACAGCTAAAGATCGCCATTTTAAACTTAACCAGTATGGTATACAGATGGCGATGGGCTAGCCATACATAACACGTTACAGTGATAGACGATGGACTGCAGAAGTAAGGAAATGGAAAGGACCTAGTGGAAAAAGGCGGAGAGGGCGACCTACGACGCGATGGGGTGATGACATTATAGCTACAGCTGGCAAGGACTGGAGTAAGCAAGCTAAAGATGGAGAAAACTGGAGTAGAACTATAACTAAAGTGAGGTTCCCATCCAACAAAACGATAGTAAATGAAAAAACAAAGTAAATTCTTAGTCTTGACTGGCCTGTTGGTCTAGTGGTTAGTGACCCTGACTGCTATGCTGGAGGTTGTGGGTTCGATTCCCACTCAGGACAAATGTTTATGTGATGAGCATGATCATTTTGTTTTGTCTGGGTGTAATTTATCTATAATATGTATGTATGTATATGTTTATCAGTTGTCTAGTACCCATAACACAAAGCTCTGCTTAGCTTGGGACTAGACGGCGTTGTGTGATTGTTGTGGAATATTATATTATATCTATATTATTATTAAATTATTACTAACTCTCAGGCAATGGGAAATAAAGAGGTTTTATTATTATTATATTAACAGTTTAAAATCGTACCATATTGTCCAAAACACGTGTAAGTCAGTGTAAGTAACGTTAGTTCGAAGTGGTTGTGTTTTAACTCAAAACCGTTGTGTGTAAACAGTATGATGTAATGCACCGTAATCAGCGTATTAAACACATACAGTGTTGTAGCTACAATAGTTCACTTAGCTACAATAATCTCTCTATCAATCAGTCTACCCATTGTCCACCTATGGTGGGATCGGATTTTTTATGGTGGGGAAAATCATCCAATGACAACCCCCGCTGTTGGGCAGAGCGGGAGATAGTGTCAGGCTCTTACTGACTAAAAGCCCACCCCGTTCCTTCTAGCCTTCATACCGGGGCTCGAACTCCCTTTCGGATAACCCTGGCCCCAGTAGGCTTCGGCAGGCCTGAGGCACGTTATACATGGTCAAATGTAATTGAAATGATGCAGCTGCCTTGCTGTTGCTGACATTTCCTTGAGGCGCGCGGAACAGTGCGGGCCGTCGACGTCTCAAATTTAACTTTTGATTAGACTAGTAGCTAAATATCAGTATTTACAATGAAACAACTGCCTATCTGTAATTACTTCTACTAGATTTATAGTTTCATCCGTCCACCCGATGTATGACGACGGGTATCCACCCTTACGTTGTTGAAACCTCTACGGTCCGGACTAACCGTTTCGCCTCGTTTCTACCGTATCTAAATATCTCATGAAACTTAATGAATTCCAAGTCTATATTTTACGATGGGAGAGTCTCTATTGTATCGTTTACCAGTGAGTTCATAAAGTTCTTGTAACTATCTGGTTATGAAATACACAATTATTTTTCTCGTCATCTTCAATCGTTATCAAATGTTTAAATTATTTCGAACTTCATTAGTTTTCAGTATGACTTGCCTGTCGGTTGTTTGCCGATATAAATTATGCTAGTGTGACTGTTTCTAAATATCTACTCTACCTACTTACTCTACCTATCTGTTTACCTACCTAACCCAGGACTCAGGTCCCTAATTTTCAAAAAGTTTTCCAGGAAAAAGTTCTTCTGTTCAGTTTTTTGTCCTAGATTTTCGCGAGAATTAAGGTCCCGTGTCCCTAATTGTTATAAAAACTGAAGAAAACATTTTCGCCACCAAAATTGTAAATTTAAAAAAATATATATACACCCGTATAATAAAATTATAGGTGTACCTATTAATTTGTTTGCACCGAGTATTTCTAAATATGTCAACGAAAGCAATTTTATTTTGTTATCAAATTAAAGTTGTTATTTAAATTGGAGTAAATAACAAACAGTTGCACTGGAAATGTTTTTGTTATTTCAGTAAAATTTTATCATTTGTTTTCTTCGAATTTATTAATTTACAAACAAGGCGTATTATTTAAAATTTTATTAAAAACTAATTATCTTATTTACAACGCTCACATCCTCACAAATTAAGTTCCTGGCTAACAATGGCCGATGATGGTAGTACTACATCTACACGCTGGTCCGATGCTGCTCGTACGCTATGTACTGGATCTCTCTGCTTTCCTCCCTGACGTAGACTACGTTATGTACCAGGAACAGAAGGTAGATGTTCAGGGCTGTGGGGTAGAAAGAAGTAAAATTAATGATGAGTTGATGTGTGCATTGGTTTTTCTTCATCTGGTTATAATTCTAGAAGGTAAGGGTAGTTAGATAGGTCAATATACTCTTTATTGCACACCATAAAAAAATTACAGTAGGAATTAAAAATTTACAGAGTGTAACAATAAGCGATCTTATCTTCTTATCTGTCAAATATAGTAAGGTTTGAAATAATTGCTTGTTTGCATAATTAGCGCTCATAAATTGTACAACATTAAAGTGTACAAATTCCTGATTTTCAAGCAATCAGCGGTGTCGTCATAAGTGATTTCTACCTTATATGGTGATCTACCACAGTGTTGTCATTTTTAATTCATGAATCCCCAAGCGACCACCGGTGGCCGCGCATCTATTGTCTTACTATTGTGTCTCTAATTGACGGTATCTGAAGGGTTAAACCAAAGATTGACTGATAAACAATGAATTGATGCATTAAATCCGCCTATATACCCTTACAGTACTTGAAGTTAAAAAATAAATAAAAGAATAACGTTATATGTAGAAATCAAATAGAAGCCTTGAGGAGAACATAACAAGAATTATAATAGACCCATGAGAGTAGGTAAATTAATTACTAGTTTCACATTCGATACAATGAATTATATTTTGAAATCCAAATATTGTGTGTGCTATCACTTTGTGTTGAATTGCGTCCATGAAAGTGCACAATCGGCACTGATGCAACTCGAACACCGATTTTATTGCATAAAAGTATTGGAAACATGCATATTAAAGTATATTGCGGTCCTCTTAACCTTTCAAAGGTTGAATCGTTGAATGACTGGGGAAAAAGTAGAATAGGGTAGTTTCCAGAGCCAAAATAACTACATCTTATTTAGTCTGTATTTTAGATTACAAAAAAATATTGGACAGGTATTTTTTCTTTTTTCGATTAAACAAAAACTAACAAAGATATAGCCCATTAAAGTTACATGTGACGTCACCCCGTGCGAAAAAATGCAGCACGGCGTGACATTTGTCATTTTTGGTTTAATTTACAAATAAAAAAATACGTGTTCCTTATTTTTGAATAATCTTGAATAATTTTGAATAATCATTTTTTACAGCGACTAGCCTAGGTATTATTATTTAATCAACGCTAGGTGTCTAACGCCCAGCAATTGCTGAGGTGGTCACCCTTTCAGTGCAGGCATGCTCGGCGCTCGGTGTTGTTGTTGAATAGAAGTGTTTCTATTCTATTCTATTCTATTTAAAATTAGATTGCTTAGACCGAAATTTCTTTTCTAGAGAATGGGGAAAAGGTACTTCTGTTTAAGTGTAACCAATAAACAAATGGTTTTATTTAAGTAGGTAGATAATATTGTCTGACTACAAATTTTACGAGTAATCAACATCTGTATATGAAATAAACAGGATAAAATATGTTCATGTTCATGCTTGTGTTGTTGATATTTCATAAATAAATAAATACAAACAACAACTTGTGGTCGATCTGTACTGGTAGGTATACCAGCCATATGTTCGGTGCATCATAGCATTATCTCATTTAAGACTAGATGATATATGTATTAGATATTGTAGAGAAACGACAGACAGAGAGATATTTAATTCTAATAAATACTGACCTACAAAGAAGATGTAAATAGCGTTTTTCTTGTACTCCGTATAGTCGAAGAAAGGCAGGTCAGCGAGAAGCGTCATCAACTGTGAGACTGTCGCGAAGTAGAAGTAGATCTTCAGCATTAACTTGTTTTTCTGGAAATTATAGTTGAACATCATTCATTAATAATGCTAGCGTATCACTTGGAAATTTTAAATAATTCTTAACAGTCTTTTGAGGCAAATCTTGCACTATGTCGCCTGTATCATTAGTAATAGCAAACTTCATGTTCATGATGGTGCTAGGACACAACAACGATATGAATAATTTATATATTTTTACACTCGTTCAATTATTGAAACTGTATACAAACCTAAGTATGTATATAAATAAATAAAATGCATTTCTTTGTATTAATTTTGAGTCAACAAATGATTGCTAACACTAATAAATACAAAAGTTTTTTAGCAAAAGTATTATTACTTTATTAATTACTGTAAGAGATACACTTTAAATAATAATCGTTTCTTTGATTTCGACGTTGACTTTTATAATATTATATTTGTTAAGTGTGTGTAATTCAATTCAATTCTATCATTTTAATCTCTTACATCAATAGCTACGTAAGCTAAGTAGAAATAAGATAATTATTATAACTTTATGTAACAAAAAGATACAATACAAAAACTATAAATACACTACTCTACATTTGAACGTTACTTGAAACAGACTTCAAAATATAAACTGATATTCTTCATCATCTTTAAAATACCATGTATCTCAAAAATGTTACAAAATGTATAATACTGGAGTGAAATGTAGGTATATTTTTAAAAGTTGTTATTGTAAACCGCAGAGAGATCTACAAATTAAAATAAAATATTGATCCTCGGTATCCCGCAAGGTACATTAAGATTCTTCAAAGACCTTTGATATACTCTGCGGGTCAATAGAACAAAACCAAAATAAAAGCATTTATTTCAAATAGACCATTTGCAGGCACTTTTGAATAGTCAAATGTCGGTCAGTCCAAGTAAAGTGAAGCTAAATTGCACGTTCCAAAGCGTGGATCTCTATATGGAAAAGAACTTGCAAGAAACTCCATGGACACTCTTTTAAATCATATTATGTGACAATTAATCCTTGGTTACATAATTCTTGTTGCTTCTATTATGTGAGCACAATGTAGATAATAAAATAAAAATAATTAAAAGATAGAAACTGAACTACAGTCAACCGAATGTTTTCGACCACAACCGCCTAATATTACCGAGAGATGGTCTACATGACCACTACAATGCATGTCTCCATGTGGTTCATCACTACCATCTCAAGTTATTTCCATATTTATTGAGAGAAATAGTCTTACTCTATGAGCACCAATCAGTAGCACTATAGTCAGTACAATGTCTGCCAAAGCCGCGGTCACGATCACTGGAAGGTGTACCGCAGGGTCGCTGTAGTGCATGTCTCCATGTGGCTTGTCGCTTGTCAGCTCGTCCACCATCTCATACATCAGCATCGGGAATGCGACCAGTGCCAGCGTCTGAAATTATAAATTGAAAAGAAATTAAATTGGTGCAATTCAATGTTTTTGTTGCATAAAAGAAAAACAATATGAGCAGTTATATTAGACAGCAATCTTCAATATCTATATATATAAAAATCAATGCCACTTTTCGTTGTTAATTTATAACTCAAGAACGGACTCACCTATCCAAACCAAATTTTTAGGCTTTGTTCGGACTATTTAGTAGATGGTTTATGTGAAGTTTGGTAGGGTAGGGTAGGGTATAGTAGGGTACAGTAGGGTAGAGTAGTGTAGAGTAGTGTAGGGTAGAGTAGTGTAGAGTAGTGTAGGGTAGAGTAGTGTAGAGTAGTCTAGGGTAGAGTAGGGAAGAGCGGGAGCGAAGTCGTGCGGGCAAAAGCTAGTAAGTTATAAATTTATCAATATACATTTTATTAAGTTGGTTCTCTTGTTTCCATTTCATTAGTCCTTTGTTAGTATTGAATTACACCGTATTTCCTTCATCATCATTTCAGCCGATACACGTCCACTGTTGGACATAGGCCTCCCCCAAGCGTCGCCACAACGAACGTTCCTGTGCGTCGTTCCGTATTTCCTTAAAGTGTGTTAATATCATTTTATTGAATACGAGTACATATATGATATTCCTTGATATAACTTTGCTACTCCTGACAGAATGATTAAGTATCGGGATCTTCTTTTGATATAAGAACTGGTTGGAATGTAGCATTTAGTAGGTATGTCAAAGGTAACAAGTACAACCTTTTAATTCTTAGAAGGATGAAGGATAAATTATACGTATCGATGAACACGCAACGACCGTACTATCAAATTGTCTTATCTCAGTAAGTATTAGACTACATGAACACATGAACAGTCAATGTTTCAAAGCAACAATGAAATGCAAGACAATGTTTATGAACAAACTTGATGCTGGAACATTGATTGGTGAAGCTGAAATGTTCATAAAAGTAAGTAGATCAGGTTTATTTACTAATCTGAAATCGAAAGAGCCTAAAGTTATTATTAATTTATTCAAATAATTTTTGGTGCTTCTAGTATCATAAATACTTCATCAGTTCTCAATATCAGTAAAATGTATTTAGGTTATACTCAATAGTGAAATGACTCAGTTGCACCAACTGTACATAGTGCCCTTTTGCTGACCTTTGCATCTACATTATCTTATAATTTCACAATTATGATGTATGTATAAACTATCATAGTCAATTTATTTTGCATCCTCTTCATTATCAATTGTAAATAATATAATGATGATGATAAACAGTTTCTAATTAGTAATTCCTAGATTTGTTTGCGGATATTAATCAACCCTAATTTGTTTCTTTATCATGTTTCCTAGATCATGTCTAACTTTAGGAAGTGAATATTATGTTCTACTAAGAACTGATAATAACTATATTACTATTGGCCTTTGGTAACATTCAAGTGTTAAAATTATACAGTTTACCGCATGACATTATCATAAAGACTTCTTGAAAATATAATGAAAAATTTAAGTAGGTAACGGATTAAAATCAAAGTTGAGATAATACACCTAATTATTGCACTTACAAGATCAGCGTATCCAAAGACAGTGATTCCAACATAAGTAGGTATACAAAAACAGCACTTCCTAACAACAGGTATCTTAGGACATTTTAATTTACACAAATTCTTCATATTTCTTACACTTTACATACATTTCACATCAAATCTCATCAGTGACTGTGTCTGAGCAGCTCTTATCCAAAATTGCATCCTCTTATAGCGTCTTTTATAAGATACTTCCGCTACTTAAAGACACATTCATCCTAATATGTGTTGTACATCTTTTATTTTCCATTGCTGTGTTTATATGGGACGATCATCTAGTGTATCTTATGGTAATGATCAATGGATGTTACGTTAGGAAATAATATCAGTAATTTACTAGTTTGTGTTAGTGTCTTGGTACAATGATTTGAGTGAATTCCTCGGTTTTCATTAATTTATAAATTAACATCGCATTGTAGGAATTGTTAAGGCCAAGTGTTTTTATGAACAATGAAAGTTCTTGAGTTTTACAAGATATTTTTGTGAGATAGACAATATTATAGATATAAAGTATTTTCTTTTCATTCTATGTAGATTAAAAAAAATATTTTGATAAAATTAATTTTACCTTTACACGCTGCATAAATAAATTCATTTTATAAATCAGGAAGATTCCTACGTATATTTAAGCAGAGACATATGCAACAAGTGGCGTCATCTGGTTCGTTGAATTGAAACTAACCTACCTTCGATGTTTATTTTTAGGTTTCTAAGCAAGCGTCCATAAAGTCCAGCTGTGGTCGCCTTCCGGCTGATACAATGGTGATCAAGTAATATTTATCATTGAGCACGAGACATGTTGATCAGCCTATGTGGGTTGGTACCTAGTAATAAAGTATCACGTAATCTATCTAGTACTGTTCAAATATGAACACCCAAGAAACTTTTAACCCTTCAGATACCGTCAATTAGAGACACAATAGTAAGACAATAGATGCGCGGCCACCGGTGGTCGCTTGGGGGTTCATGAATTAAAGATGAAACACCGCTAGTTATTAGTAGAGGTAAAAAGTCGTAACTTCAAAACAGAAGCTAGACATAATGCTATATAGGTATATAGCTAGATCATGCCCAGAAAAACTGTTGTTTTTGGAGAGTTTGTTTAATAAATATAATAACCGCTTGGATTGGTCTCTAAGGTAATCAATGCTAGCCGAGTTAGATCTATAGATGGGTTACCATCCTACGATTTAAGATTCCTCTGTGTCTCGGAAAGCATGTTATGCCGTTATCTTTTTTTTTAATTGGGAAATTCATCTAATGACATCCTAAACATCTGAATCATCATGAATTTGTGTTTGTTCCACGCGCGCCTTAAAGAGATGTCAGCAAACCAAACCGTAGGGCCCCGCTGGGCGAAGCCTACTGGGCCCAAGGGTCTGCTTCTCAAAGGAAGATTCGGCAACGAAAGAACAGCAGTGGGTTTTTAGTCAGTAAAAGTCTGACGCTATCTCTCGCTCCACTCAAGGGCATGGAGATGTCATTGTATGATTTTCCCTCCTACAAAAAAAAAACCCACGCGTTTAGGAATAGGCTAGGCAGATATAATTACGAGACTTTGTGTATAATAGTCTCCCAGTCAAATAATAGGTCTATATGTATACATATATATATATATATATATATTTTTCTTCTTATACACAAGCCTAGGCATAGTGATGTAACAGAGGAAAAATTCCGCAGAAGAACACCTCGAGTTCCTTCGGAGGAAGACTTCATCAAGTTCCTAGCAGTGTATCACGGCTCACGTCCTCCGACGCGAACACTAAACAAGATAATGATCCTTCAGGGTTGTCAGTTAACTCATATAAAATCTAGTTCAAAAAATGTATCGCGCTATCTCTTTTTTTTTTTAACTAGCCTTTATTATCCCACAGCTGGGCAAAGGCCTCCCACAAGTCCTTCCAAACTATCTTCTCCTGTGCCGTCTCTAACCAGTCCTCGCGGTACGCGTCTTAATCATCCCGCCACCTCTTTTTTCGAATATACCTTTCTATTTTTTAAAGTTAAGGTAAAGTATGATACTTTGGTAGTTTTACTATGATCATTATCATTTTCCTTTCTTGCCCCCCAAAAAAATTACTCCAAGTCTATCTTTCGTGAATACACTTTCTCTTACAGCTATGATTATCCTGCTTAACATAGGGCAGCTTTTACATCTAATAGAAGCACATTAGTAAGATTCTTGCGGCACAGTGTTACTGTACTTACCTATTCCAATGAATTTATTTTCTATCTTTTCGTATCGCAACAAATTAATAATTATATACATTTTGAAACAACTTAAAATATTATAGCTTCTGAATGTTGCTAAGGTAAGAAATAGAAGGTACTATCTTCTTTCAATGTGTTCGCCCGAGTGGAAATGGAAAATTAAAACACAACATAACAAAACACACGCAGGATAAAAAGTATCATAAGTGTTATTCCAGAATATCTGTATTCTGAGCATGAGTAACATTCAACATTTCACATATATACATTTGCCTTTTTATTACTAGTGGGCAAAATTGCTAGACCGTATCATATTCGAATTGTTTCGGGAATCACAAAATCCTCATAATTCTCAATAGATCATACTCATCCATTTGCCAGCCCTAATACTTGGCCAACTAACTCAGTCACTATTCCCTGCGCTCTAGTCCAAACGTTATATTTAGGAGCACCTATCGATGTAACACCTAATATAAGAGTACCATGTATTGTTTTAAATATCTGTGATAAGCTACAGTTATAATGTTGATAGAAATACCGGAGTTAAAGAGATGTTGTTTCTGCTTGCCGCTGAGACGTGGGATCCTTGTGTTTGGTTACCTGAGCTTGGTTAGTGTTATTTGTAATACAGCTATCAGCTTCATCATTGTTCTTCATCATCATAATTTCAGCAGAAAGAGCCTTACTTATTGGATTGTAATTAGAATCAGCGTCGTATGTTTTGTTTTCGAGATTTCTTATGCATCTATTAGTTTCTATTGGTTTATCGATATACCTACCAGGTAATGTTGGATGCTTCTGAAATGTACATGACCTAGTGTGTAAGTATAATGTTGGTTATTTTTTTATTGAGAGCTGGTAATTATGGCAATATCATCATATTATGGTTCTAGTGTCTCGATTGTTGTTTGTCAAAGATTCAACTAAATCGTAACATTAGGCTTGTAACTATCGAGTTATCTAAGCATTGGCTAAACGTAGGCGCAACTGTTGTACCCAGACATTTTGACACACTGAGTTAGCAACATGTTAAGATTTATTTTGGTAAATCATGTCTTTATCTTCATCATGATCATCATCATCTATCAACTTATTGTCGACAATACTCGTATAGTAATGTCCTTGAATTTGATTGTGTGTAGCTATGTAGGTTAGCTATATCTAATGTCACTAGCCAGACAGTGGAGTGGAAATAGACAGGAGACAGGACACTCCACTTAATATGATTAATATGCACTCACAACGTCACGGTTTGGCCTTAAACTTCGCTTGTTCTGCAGTGCAATCTGTAAACCTGACTGTGGGTGGGAAACCAAGATGCTTAAAATAGAATTAACTTTATTGTATATCAAAATTAGTACCAATTTTACAGTAACTCTATGGGTACAAGGGCACCATAAATATTTATAACTACAGTTTTACAAGCTATACATACGATTTTAAAGTATTTGACAGGACCTTCGCTTGTCTCTTCAAGGACATTAACGAACTTCCTGTTAATGTTAACTAAGATCTTTTTACATAGGATGACAGTAGGTCGAAGTGATGCATCATCATATTATATGAATCCAGCAGCGGTCACCCGCTATCATATAACGATTGTAGTGTAACATAACCCAACTTTATCAAACCTATTTCATGTTTGGTAAGGTTGATAGATATGTAACAATACGTTTGGCGCAGTGATTGAGTGATAACCTGCTGCGCTGCGTATTGCAGATACAATTCTCATCCGGAAAAAATATTTGTATGATCTATAGATAGTTGTTCTGGGTATTGATGTGTTGTGTATGCGAGTTTACGTTTTTGTGAAATGCAAACATGATACTATTCTTATTATAGGTGTAATAGGCAAAGGCAGTGCAAAAAAAACATTACATTCCTAAAGTTTATATTCATAATTTCAGCCGAAAGACGTCTACTGTTGAATACAAGTCTGCTCAAGTGTCGCCACAATGAACGGTCCTGTGCGTCTCACATCCATCGAATTCCTGTGACCCTCATCAGGTCATCGGTCCATATTGAGAGATGCCTTCCAACACTACGTCTTCCGTTACGTGGTGGTTACGCTAGAACGTTTCGGCCCCAACGACCATCTGTTTTGCGAGCAATAGGCCCTACCCACTGCCACTTAAGTTTGGGGATTCTTCGAGCTATATTGGTAACCTTGGTTCTCCTGCTGGTATCTTTAAACATTATGCGATAACGCAAGGAAACGCCGAGCCGGTTATAATATCAGACTTTACCGGCGAAATTTAAACTATGGCCTCCTGTGGCACGTTTTACATATTTGAACATATGTGGTTGATAAGAAAACCTAGGACGTTATTGGCTATTTATTACTTATTTGTTTATTCGAAGACAAAACAGAGTAAGATGCGGTGTTTTGGTATTGGCAAATCATTTTTTTCTGTAGGTAATTAGAGTAGGTATAAGCCATTTATTATTGCAAAGTTAGAAATCTGTTTCACTCTTCTAAACAGAGAAATCCAATGTTATGAGTTACACCCAGTCTAAGTAGTTAACTTGAGATAAGAGGAATTTAATTTATTATCGTTAATTTAATTTAGTTTATTTACTAACCGTCCGAAGCTATTTCTCCGAATAAGTTAAATAGTATATAGCGTAGCATACCTAATCAGCTTTATAATGTTCCCACTGCTGAGACGAAGGCCTCATCTCTAGGAAAGGGAATGGGCCGTAATCCACCACGCGGGCTCAGTGCGGGTTGGTTGGGATGTCACATGACTTCGATTTTTTGGTTCAAGGACATGCTTTCTCACGATATTTTCCTTCACCATTTTGAGAGCAGTGATGATGAAATTAATGCACAAAGTAATGCGCTTGGCTGGATTTAAACCTGTGACCTACAATTTATAACTCGGGGCTGTTACCACTCGGTCACCTCTGTTTAAAAGGATAAGTTAAATATCAATGAATATTGTTCTCTCGTCATCAATTTGCTTCGTTTCCCATCAGTTTATGGTCGGATTCTAGTCTAACCAAATGTAGCTAGACACTATACAAGGTGCAAGGGACAGCCCTCCGCAAACTTTAAGGGCTTGCTCGGTAGACGAAACTGAACGACCCCCACAAGTTTTTTTTTCCTGTGATTTTTTTTTGTGGAAGATTGTTATGAATAACTAGGAGTATATCTAGTATAGACATATTTTGAGCTTGTTGTCTAATCGTTCGTACAATTGTTTTCAGTTGGTGACATGCCTGTTCGGAATCCTGCAGATTGTACTATGGATCCTATACCGCGAGTTCGAGAGTACCTTCACGACCACCGCCGCCCTGTATAGAGGGGTCATCATGGAAGCACAGCTCTGCGTCATCTTCATACTCTATGCATTGGACATCCTCTTCCATATTGTTTTAATCATCGGAGCTCATTTGGTAAGTGAATGTTCTGGGAAAGGAATATGAGCAGGGGGCAAATCCGCTACCTGATGAGTGCCTTTACAGGGCACTTTGGAACCAACGACATGCTCATGAAAATGGGTCTAGCCGCGACTCCCATGTGCAGGTTGTGTGAGGAACATACAGAACGCATGGAGCACCTGCTGTGCACATGCGATGCTTTGGCTAACAAGCGAATGAGTCTTCTAGGGGTAGGATATCCAAGACCAGAGGATTACAGGCTCTTATCCCTGCATCTCGTTGTGAAACTTATGAAGGAGATTTTCAGCGAGGTTGGGGAGGAGTAAGCTATCTAGGGGACCACAAAAGATCCACATGGGTCGAAGTGTCCGAGTTGTTTCTCGGCCCATCAACAAGATAAGATAAGATAAGTGAATGTTCTGTGAGTTGTAATTTAAAGACTGTTATCACCCTCCTGGCTATATTCCAAGGTATCTGGTATATCCAGTGTATAAGGTCGCAGTATGTCTTCTCCTTCTAATCTTATTATAATGGTCGTTGCCTTAGCGACCTGGCCCATCTTTCACACAATACATCTGATCATACTGATTCTATTCGCAACATTGTTTTTTTTTGGCAGATTGTTGTAATTCCTATAGGTATTCATCTTTTTCTAGTATATGCCTTTGTGCAAGTGAGAGGGACAAGTTGGACCGGGACCACGGCCCCAACTACCAACCTATTTTTAGCCCCACGACTCCACCATCTTAACCTGATAATGGCATAGAAGCACCACCTTAATTGTACGTAAATAACTTTCAGAAAAGGCGCCGTCTCCTCCGCGTGTACTACTACTACCAGTTGGCGACGATGGTGGCAACCTTCGTGGTGGTGCTCATCACCTACATCGACCTGGACAGGTTCCCCAGGTGGAACTTCGTCGTCACTGAGTTCTCGCTCGCGTTCGCAGGATTCGGTAATGTATCCATATCTCAATCCATACTAATATTATGGGTAAACGGGAAAGTAACTCTGTCTGTCTGTAACGCTTTCACGGTTAAACTACTGAACCGATTTTGATGAAATTTGGTACGGAGGTAGTTTGGAGGATGGAACTAGGCTACTTTTTAGATTTATTCCGGTTTAATACCACTCAACTAATACCACTGGTATTTGTTTGAGCCCGTATTTATTATCTATTCCGAATGGATATATTTATTATCTATTGTGTCAATTAATACTTAAACAAATTCAAGGACCCAAAGTACAGTCTTTGTGTCAGGCTTTGTGTACGAAGCAAGGACCTTTAATTGAAATAAAATTACGTATGACGTACCTAATTACTTCTACCTATCTAATAATAACTGTACGATGTTTTTTTTTACACAAAAAAACGTAAAATATCACAGAAAAACAACTTAAATAATAAAATCAGTTAACCGTCACTTATTATAATAGTCTAACAATTGTAAAATGTCACAGAAAATTAGTTTAAAACTTTAATTCGATTGACTGTACATTAAATAAAACTATCCAAAGAGTGGTCTCCATTCAGAATACATAATAAAAATGCGAATTAGAAATACCAGTGGTATTAGATGTTTGGTATTATAATGGAATAAATCACTTTTTATCCGTCTTCAACTTCGATTTCGCACAGACAGACAACACATTAAAATACATTTCATTAAGAAGGCAATGTTATTTAGATACTTATATCATCAATATCATTTAAGCCGATAGACGTCCACTGTTGGACATAGGCCTGCCCCAAGTGTCGCCACAATGAACAATCCTGTGCGTCCCGCATCCATCGAATTCCTGCAACCTTCACCAGGTCATCGGTCCACCTTGTAGGAGGCCTTCCAACGCTGCGTTTTCCGGTACGCGTTAGCCACTCTAGAACCTTTCGTCTCCATCGACTATCTGTTCTGCGTGCAATGTGCCCTGCCCATTGCACTTGATTTATGACAGGCCTCCAACAAGGTGAACCGATTACCTGGTCAGGGTCGCGGGGTCGCGGGAATCCGATGGATGTGTGACGCACAGTACCGGTCGTTGTGACGACGTTTGGGGGAGGCAGGTCCAACAGTGGACGTCTTTCGGCTGATATGATGATGATGAACCATCATAATCCCCTTTCTGACAAAACATTTCGTGTACAGTGTTACAGGTATATCTGCTGCTCCTCATCCGCAGTGAGCTGCGCAAGGATCGCTACCAGGAAGGCAGGTCCAGCTACACCAACCACATCGCCGAGGTGTTCGTGGAACCGCCCCTGAGGCGGCAATGGAGGACCTTCCATATATTGTAAAGTTAATAAAAAATAGTTCATAGTTTGTATTTCTTTAATATGATTAAACCTAAGCTAAGCAGTTACTTATTTTTTTTTATCTTTGAATTAAGCTCGCCTATGTATCTACATGAACCCTGATATCCATATATTTTGTTAATTATCATGTACAATAAAGAATTAAGAATAATAGTAACAGTTCCAGTACGATAGATTACAATCTACCTCAAACCTTTGGACAGTTTACAATCTAACGGGATTTACAATTTTATGGTGACATATACGAGGTGATCAAAACATTCGCTCCATCAGCTTTCACATAAAAAAGTTCCATGTAAGTTAGATTTCGGAGATTTCAACAATTTACACCTTTTCTATGTGGAGCGAATGTTTTGATCATTTTTATATTTAAAATTATACTTGTTATTGCCGCGAATCATATTTTGGTAAAGTTACAACATGCCACTGGCCTGCAAATTGCAAAAAACGTAAGAAAATTTGAATTTCGCGGGCTGGTTGGAGCATTCACCTTAATGACGACACTTTTAGCCGGCATAGTACTAGATCTAGCGACAAAGTCGCTAAATTGGCAACACTGAGCACAACACAGTTATCAAAATCATAATGACATTGACAGCTACCAATGTCAGTGTCATTAGGTTCATAGAGTAACCTGAATACCGGTCTTTTGGGACTTCGCTTAATTTTCTTTCTTTTTTACGAATGCTTTTTTATGGCACGTATAGCAAAATAAAATGGCGAACAAATCTAATATAATGAGTTCAAATATTATAAACGATGTGGCATTCCTAATTTTCAAATCCTGTGATGCAACTTTTGATATAATAAAAGAGTGGGCAAAATAAAATAAATTAATAAAAATGCTAGACTTGCTAACTTCAGCGCGTTTCAGGGCGGCTGAAAATGTATTACGAGGTCGACGGTCGACGAAATAACAAAAAAACCATGTCACCAATAGAAACAAAGATCATAAACGTAAGAAAATCTCTTCACCAAATGCCAGTAGTCTCTACTCTCTCTAGCTCCATTAGTACTGATACATGGAACTCCCTAGAATAATATTCATTATATTTATTATTTATTCATTTTTTATTTTTTTATTTATTATATTTATTATTATTTTATATTTTTTTTTTCTAGATTATTATTATACTCTGGAATGTGCTTCCCCTTGACATCAAAAAATCTGAAAGTAAATTATCCTTCAAACGTAAAATTCGGAACTACTACTTGAAGTCCTCTCAACTTTAGTTCGGTCTTCGTCAGAATTGTTACTATTGAGTTATCGTAACGATTTGATAATTTTCATAGTATTTATTAGTTTATTAATATAGCGTATTTATGTATTTTATTATTATAAATAACTTATTTTATATTTTTCCGTTTGTAGTATCTATTATTTGTTTATTGTGCAAACCTACCACAGTGTTGTCTTTTTTTAACCCAAAGGTTGACAGGTAGAGAATGCCTTGTTGCATTAAGTCCGCCTATGTACCACTACTGTACATGAAGTTTAAATAAATAAATAAATAATAAATATTATAATTCTATTGATGTTCTTTGAACCGGCACTGAGGCGGTAATGAAAGAACTTTATATTATAGTGGAGTTAATTAAAAATAGTTCGTAGTTTGTATTTCTTTAATTTGATTAAACTAAGCTATGTTGTCTAAAATATAAATAGATTGCTTTTTTGTTTTCAGCTTGCTTATAAACTAGATATATGTATATGACATTAAACATTTGAGGTTCATCTTCAAGGCGTATGGATACATGCGTAGTAGGTAGGTATGACGTGTGCATTTTATTCCTGCCAGCTCCATCGGATGGAGCCCTGCTGACCTTTAAATTCATTTTCTTTGCTAAATATATTGATTGATTATATACCTACTATGTACATTTTGAAGCACACTTAACTAAATAACTTATTTCTAAAGATCAAAGTCGTTTGAAAGGTGTAGGGATAACAAGACACTAAAAGAATATCAAGTCGGTACTATATATTTTTTAAAACATATTAGTCACGTGAAAAAAACATGTGTTGATTTGATAATGTTGTACATGAGTTTATAATAAACATATATGTTTTTTCTAACCTATTGACCCAGCCATTACCGAGGAGTAGGCTTTAAAAAGTCACTATTTTATGGCACTCGCTAGGACCTTAAAAGTCTGAATAGTTTTTAAGAATAGGTATCTACAATAGGAACTAAGAGTATATGTCTGTTTACTATTGTAAGTAAAAAATATATTTATACAGCTTTGTACAATGGTTTTCACAAAACCTTTACACAAGAAGATCTTGCTAATTTCCTACCAACTTATATTATGTTGAATATAATTTAAATATGTACACTAATTATTATTATAATAATGATTAGACTCTTTCACAGGTGTTCTTAACTTCAACTTGACTGTATTTGTCCATCATTTTCTTTACCAATTTGATCAGCAATATTTCCATACCTAAAATGAAAAAAAAAACACTTTTATAACATAATATATATAATATACAACAACATACATGGGAAATTGCTGTATAGTTAATAGATCCATTTAAAATTTTATAAATATAATACCTATATAAAGTGGTAAAATTGTTTGTTTGTATGAAGTGCTACCAAAAGTAATATGCCATTTAAAAATGTCGTCATTAAGAAGCTACTTAATTATAAGTATATTTTTTATAAGGTGATAAATTATCAAATTCCCTTCCTTCAACTCTAGGGTAGGGCAAGTGGGTGAGTCAGAATTTTCTTGACTAAAACTTGGAGCATTGTAGTTTCGCCCTGGTATTGCACCACCATCGCAAACAATAGATGTGTACAAAGCCCTTCGAAAGGTGTATTTGGCCTTCAAATCCAACCAAGGTAGGCCGGCAATTTTATATTAAATTCAAAGGTTGTTTTTTATAGATAAAATGTATAGCTCTTGAGAGAGTGGCATGGGAGGAAAACAGTGGAAAAAGATGTGTTAGGACAGCAAAATACTTACAAATATCTAACATGGCAGCAACACCAAACACCATATTATCGTCTTCCAGAATCGGGAAATCATTGATGTGATAAGTTAGGTAGATTTCTCCGAAATAGTGTCCATCTTCGTAGCTCAATGAAAGACAGAGATTCACCGCTATGATGTAGATTATAAAGGTCACGATGCAGTAGTAGTAGTAAACTTGGTAGAGAACGGCACTTTTCTGAAAAAAAAAACATTTGTTAAGAATGCTATAATTTAAATCCCGACCGATTTCGAACAAAAGTGGCCAACCGCAACAGTGATATGCCTAATATAGATATCGGCTCGGTGAGCGCTCGGCGTCAGAGTGGGGATCGCTTTGCACATTCCATACATTGGCGAGCCAATCGTCGTAGTTGTTAGATACATGCAGCAAGCGCAAGGAACGAATCATGAATGACGTCTATGACGCGATGAGCTAATCACTATCGACTGTTAGGCGTTACGAAGTTTGCTGGGTAGCAGTTGCAGCCAGTAATAATAATAAAATAGATTTCAGTTCAACAACAAAGACAAATTTTTGTCTACCATCAATGTTTCTATGAATTGGCCATTTAGGTGAATATATTTGTATATAAGTTAACCAACTATTAAATCAACATATTCCTGGCAGGACATAATAGTTTGACCTATTCGTAACAATTAAGCATCCGAGGAAGGTTACGTGAAAACCCGAGTTTTTATGCGAAAAAGATTTTGTTACAAAAAACTCAACCACTTGGGCCGACCCTGGACACCCAGGTGGTGCATTTGATCACTAAGCCACAAAATAGATAGGTACAGAAGAAGACAATCTAAATACAAAGCAAGCTCGAGGATCGCACACATAGACACCGCTCACGTCTAAACTCCACACGATATCTCGGCTCAATCGCCCGGGTCGCGCTCATATCTACAGTTCGGAGCAACACACTGACGTATGCGATCGCCTAACGTAGGTATAAAAAAACAGTGACGTACATACATGAGATTGACTTCTGCACAAATTGATCAAGTTTGTTTTATAGCTTACCTTGATCCCAGCTACGATGAACAGAACAATCATTCCAATTTCCACTAGTTGCAAAGCTACAGCAACTACCCCAAACGTCAATAGATTAGGAGCCTCTGCGACGTACATCGATTCAAACTGGTACCAGTAGTAGTAGTATATCGATTGATACGTCATTGTCACTAGCACCCCAGTCCATAGTACTGACACAGCCTGTGAATAAAAACAACATCGATATTATGGTACCATTCATAGGTCGTGGATAAATATTTTTGTGGTGAGCTCAACCTGTCTTATGTTTGGGACTTGTAAGTTTTATAGGAAACATTCTACTGTTAAATAAGCTATTATTATTATGCTAAAAGGAAGATAAATCAGTACAAATAATCATTTGAAAATGACATTGTTTTGATTTAAATTATCTTAGTAAACTAAATCAATGAATATTTTTTGATAACAGCTTGTATTTTTGATTATTCATATTTAAGGTTGGTTCATATAAATGTTCTCAAGCTCCGCAATTGACCAGAGAATAAAATTAAAAATACTCTGTTTACATATCTGTAAGTGTGCCATTATTTTAAATAAAATTCTGTCTAACGATTTAGACAAGAATATTTCCTTTAATGTTAGTAGTAAATCAATTTAAAATTAGTCATTAATGGATAAATAATGGGTTTGAAAATCATAGTTTTGAGCCAAGCAGTGCGTAAGAGGTAAAAATAACCTATTTGTGATATACACTAATCACTGCGCAGTACCTACCCCATTCCTCACCCCGATGTCAAATTAATTCGCTAGGTATAGTCTGTCTAAAAAGTCAACAGACTTGCGAATTTTGTTTAATATTTATCATTTAAAAAATACTTATATTCGATACTTTTATAAGGTTCTTCTGTTAGTAAACAATGATCAATATCTCTTACTCAACCTTTATTGACCCACTGTTGACTATATCAGATTTCATTAAATCCTAATAATTACCCAAATCGGTATACTTTTAGACAGACTCTACAACGCAGCGACAGACCTCAAATTTCAAGCCAGTATTTAGTTTAGATTAGACATGTTAAACATTTAATTTTCACTTACCAGCCGCAAAGAAGCCCAAAATAATAACCAGCCCCGGAGAGATGAACAAGATGGGCCATAACGTTCATCGCTGAACTGTACTGGTTTGGTATTTTCACAGGTAGCCTTTGAAGCCACTAATTTTGGAAGCACGTACATTTTGGAAGGTCTTTCTTTTACAAACACGACGTAAAAAAATACTGTAACAAATAATAAATATAATATTATTTATAAACTACTTCCTATTTTAACATTTTCTGAACTGATGAAAATGACTTTGAAAAGTGTATACAATACAGTCATTTTTCAATGTCATCATTTTAAAAAGTCGTCATCATTGGCTTTTATAGAACGGGGGCAGCGAAGTACAATTTATTATGTTTCCTGAGTCATAATCAAAGCTATAAATGTGAAAAAGTCATATAAAATGATGTGTTAGCAATGAACATGCCGATATATTAGATATGGTAAAAATCTAATATATCTTCTTCTATCTACATTTATAGATATGCTCGTATATTACAAACGAAATACCACTCACTAATTAATCACGAAATCTCAGAAACTATAACACCTACAAACTTAAAATTTGTCCGATAGATTATTACGTGGATGAAGCCGCTAGCTGAAGCTATTAATAATATATTAATTATATTAACTATTGATATATAAGTATTGGTTTTCTACTAAACTAATATTAAAGCCAGGCCAATAATCGTCAGGCAAAAGGTTGTTATTTCTTGAAAATAAAATTTAAAACATTGCTCGTAAATATATCCAACAGTATCCTATGTCCAACAGTGGACGTCTTTCGGTTAAAATGATGATGATGAAATATTTACAATATCAAAATAACTTACTCGTACTAATAGTCAATCCGTGTCTTTCGCAAAAGCACAAAGTCACTTATTTTATCTCTACAATACTACTGCTCTCTTCACAGTTATAATCAACACTGTTTAAACAATCCGTCCAGCGCTCTTCATTTATATAATTGAGAACTACATCATTATCGTGTCTCTGGATAAGCTTATTTACAAACATCATCGAAACCCAGTTATCTCATGTAATTCAAATGTTAGGGTTTTAGCGCTTCTGCGTACACTCAATGTAGGTTGTTTTTCTGTTATTTCCAATTTTTTGTTGTTGTTTTTATTGCATTTATCAGTTACGGATGCAAAATGTGGTCATTTTTGGGAAGTATTGGGATGAACCGGACACAAATAAAGAAAGATGAACCGAGACAGCGACATGTAATGAATAAGATAAAGTGGCAACAGAGTAGTCATATACCTATTATAAACATTATAGTCAGACTAAAGTATATTGGAGAGGATATATAGGGTGACTGGTAATTAGTGACCGATATTTATGTCATCACGTGATTGTACTCATGATTACAGACAATTTAACTTTTCAAAAAAAAAAAATTGTACTCATTATTTCACTTATATTATTTAACCGGAACATGTAGGTACCTACACTGATTACATACAGCGATGGGTTTACAAGCAGCGTATGTGCGCTATCACTATTGTAGGTAAGGTAGGTACCTACATGAGACAACGGCCTTTACGCGGTTAACATCTGAGAGCTCGCAGGCGCGCGCGCACTAATTTTCCCGAAATGATACTATCCATTCTAGTTTAAAAAAAAGAACACTATTGGCCAGCTAGATTGATCAAGTACCTGTAGGTATTTATCACCATTGTAGGGACTCATAGATTTAAGTTAGTTTGAAAGTGTTGTTACTATTTTGGTGTACAACAAAGTTTATTTGGATTTAGGTGTCTCTCGAACTGAATAGGTTATGAAGGACCTTTAATATTGTAGAGTAATTAAAAAATAGTTCGTAGTTTGCATTTCTTTAATTTGATTTAACTAAGCTATGTTGCTTTACAATAAATAGTTCCAGCTGCTTATACTATATTATAAACTAGATATTTGAAAATAAACATTTGAGGTTCATGTTTAGGTATCTGACTAGATTTCAAGAGATTTCTACAATAAATAAATAATTAAGAGTTTATTAATTTCTGTTTAGTCAAAAAAAAAACAGCTTTCTACAATAGTTTGCACAAAATAATATATTTTGGTAACTTGTTAGCAAATTAGATTAAATAATATCGAAATATTAAATAACATTATATTTATCAGACTATTTTACATGCCACCTTATCTTCTTCCTAACTGTATTTCTTCATCAATTTCTTTACTAGATTTATCAGCAATACTTCCAAAACTGAAATGAAAAAGAAACTAATGTACAATACACACGGGAAATTGCTTTAAACTTTAAGGGTCCATTTAAAATTTTACAAAAAAAAACATATTATAAAGTTGTGATTTTTTTTGTTTGTATATTCTACTGTACTAAACTGTTACAAACCAATAAACACCAAAACATCACCAATAGAAAGATCATTTCTCAAGAATTTTGTGTGGTGGAAAATCATAATCTTTCGCTCTTGGTGGAGTAAAAGGGCGCGTCAGACTTTTATTGACGAAAACCCGCAGAGCAGGGAGTATTCCGGGTTTTCGTCATATCCCAACTAACATAATATGTAACACGGGCCGTATCGTGGGGTGGCTGCGGGTAACATAGGCCATCCTTCATTAGTGGAGTTTCACCCAGCGGTGGTTTTTGCACTATCGCTGGGTGACGGCTACAATGTGATACCAAATTTAAACGTGGCAGACTGGCAATTAATAAGTGCATGGTTTTTTTTATACTCGAAAAATGTAAGGTTCCTGTGAGAGTGACATGGAAAGAAAACAACGCAAAAAGTATGTAAGAATAGAAAAATACTTACAAATATCTACAATGGCAGCAATACCAAATACCAAATTATTGTCTTCCACAATCGGTAAGTCATTGATGTGATAAGTCAAGTAGATTTCTCCGAAATAGTGTCCATCTTCGTAGCTCAATTTAAAACAGAGAATCACCGCTATAATGTAGATTATAAGGGTCAGAATGCAGTAACGGAAGTAAATTCGGTAGAGATTGGCACTTTTCTGAAAAAAATAAAAACGCCTTTAAAAAAACAGAGGCAAAAGCGAGGCACAGGTATTAAATAAATGGCCAATCGCAACAGAAATTAGCCAAGTACCTACGCATATAGTGTACAAGTGTATGCGTAAATACAGTGGCACTGTTTCTTTACTCTTATAGACCGATTGGAACGCCAATCCGGGTCAAAATCCATGTGAACGCGCTGGCGTAATTTTGACGCCGGTCTGCCGGCAGGACGTTAATAGTTTGACCTATTGCATTAATTGAGCATCTGAGGAGGCCTAGGCCGAAGAAATCCAAAAAAAAAGTTTGGTAACGAAATCTGGAAATATTAAACAAAAATCATTGGGTTGACTCATGGCCAGAGTTTGATCACCTGACTATAATAAATACTTTATTTCAGATCATAGTGTCTTATTTGTTAGTAACAATGTTCTTATAGACTAGTGTTAGTAATACCCACAACAAAACATATGAAAGGAAGCAAACTCCGACCAATCTACTACTGTGCTATTTCATGACAAATGGCGGAGGAATGATTGATATAATAACCACAATCCAGCCAACTAGCGATTATGCTAAGGATGCTGTTGGCGCTGCATCGAACTCTAAGCACCAAGGAGGCGCATCTTTTACGCATCGTAGCGTAAAAACATTCCACATGATATTCAGCAAACATCCCTGATGCACTACAGAATCGCCGCGGCCTCATCAGCACCATGGACGCATTTTTACGGGGAGGGTCCTTAAGAAATATCTCTTTCAGCTTTCAAAATTTCAAAAATACATCGCACTGAATTACATGAAAATAATAATAACGAAGAACAGACTTAAATAGATGTGCTAACAGTTTCACCACGAGATATTTGCAAGCATATCCTTAATTTCGAGAAAAAAAAATTGTTCATCTGTTAAAAACAACTTAATCAACCTTTCTATATGCAGGATTTACTAAATTTAAAACTTTTATTTTTATTTTCATCGAAATTAAGAATAGGTTTACAGTGAAACTGTTAGCACACCTATTTAGGTTCATCATATTTTTGTATAGTTCTGTGCGGTATATTTTAAGAAATTTTGAAAACAATACATACCTTTTTAGGTGTTTTAAGGACTCTCCTCGAAAATTGAGATTGGAGACTGTAAGACTATTGAGTATAGTTGACCCACAGGCTACACGTGTAAAGCCATTTTTTTTTTTATAGCTCACCTTAATCCCAGCTACGATGAACAGGACAATCATTGCGAATTCCACGAGTTGTGCAACTACAGCAACTATTACTAACAGCAACACGGTGGAAGCCTCTGTGATGTACGTCGCTTGTCGTTGGTACCAGTAGTAGTCAAACGATGTATACGCAGCTTTCCCTATCAACCCAGTCCATAGTACTGACACAACCTGTGAATAAACATATATTAAGTAGATATTTTAGTACAAAAATTCGGAGAGTGTGTTCTTTTTTTATGGTGGGGAAAATCATCCAATGACAAATCCCACTCTTGGGCGGAGCGGGAGATAGTGTCAGACTTTTACTGACTAAAAACCCACCCTGTTCCTTCTAGCCTTCATACCGGGGCTCAAGCTCCTTTTCGGATAACACTGGCTCCAGTAGGCTGCGACCCGGCTTGGCCCTGCTGTGCAGACAAGTGTTCCGGTTCTAAGTGTCTTTGTTAGTTTATTTGTAAGTGAACGCATACAGGATTGATACGGTGGTGGTGGTAGTGGAGCATCAGCAATATCTTGGACGATTCTCGTTGTTTGTGACTTATTGAAACTTAGGAAATGTGGTAAAATTAAAGTTAAATCTTCTGGCCCGTGTATAGCCCTGTCTTATTGAACTTAGTCAAATTATTCCCTCAAAGTCTATCAAATTCTGATTGTTCATAACGCTAGTTATAGAGCTTAAGTATAGCGCGTATGACTAGAGCCTTATGCTTAAAGCTATGCTTAAAACCATAGCTATCACCTTAAAGAAAGAAGAAGAAGAAAGAAAAGCAGTATATTTACGCGAAAAAGACGCAATCTTAGAACTAGCTAACAACTTAAATCACAATGGACGCTGTGTGGTGTGCTACTAGCTACGCCCCCATTCCTCGCCTCATTGTCAAATTAATTTGGTACTGCGCAGCGACACGCCTCGAGTTCCAAGCCAGCAGTAAGTTTGCATCAGACATATTATACGTTTGACTTCCACTTACCAGTCGCAGAGAAGCCCAACATAATAACCAGCCCCGTACAGATGCACAAGATGGGGCGGAGGGTTCATTACTGAACTGTCCTGGTTTGGTATTTTTACAGGTAGCCTTTGAAGACGTGGATTTAGGAAGCACGTACATTTTGGAAAGTCTATCGTTTACAAATACCATGTAAAACGAAGAACTAAAACAAATAATGAATATTATTAGTTATTTTCTAGAAAGATACGTTTCGCTATTGAATAATTGGTGAATGCAATGGATGGAAATGACTTTGAAAAGTGACCTTTTAATTGAATGTTATAATAAAATGGTCAGTAAAGGCTTATTACAGAAGAGATTACCAATGAGTCTACTGTTTCATGAATGTTTTTTACAAATTATGTTCTCTATGACAGTATACAAATTAAAGTTCAAGTAATCTATGTATAAAAAGAGAACCTAACTGACTGACATACCAACACGCAGCCGAAACTATTGAAACTATGAATATAAAATTTTGCACAAGTGGCGTAAGTAATCACTAAGAGAGGACTTGCCAAAATTCACCCTCTAAAGGGATGAAACGGAGTCCAAAGTTTGCATCGAGAAAACTACTTTCACGCGGGCAAAGGCAAGCAGCTGGCAGAAACTAACAATAACTTAAATAAAAATGCACAAAATGAATATTCATATACAACTATGGATATTCCAAAAAGTGATGGTAAAAACTTTAAACTAAATAACAGAACTTTTTGTTTCCTATCCAATATTACACTAGCATACGAAAAACTTAATAATCGTGAGATTCAGCCAAAAGATGTTTTTTAATAAATAAAATTTATATATTTACAAAAATTATAACATTATCGAGACAAGTTAACTTACTCGTAATTGAAGCCAATCCGTTTTTACACAAAATCACAAGTCACTTTTGATATGGTACAATATAACTGCTCTCTTTGCAGATATTTTTAACACTGTTTTATTAATTAGGCTAGCGTTCTTCATTTGTATAATTGTGAACAACATAATTATGTCTAATTGTTTCATGTGTATTTTTGAATAAGCTTATTTATAAACAACGTGAAATCCAGTTATTTCATGTGAATGCAAATGTTAGGGTTTTATAGCGTTTCGGCGTATACCCAATTTAGGCTGTTTTTCTGCTATTTCCTACACTTGTTTTGTTATTTCTATTCCATCCATTAGTTTGGAACGAACTGGGGTGATCCAGTAAAATATTGACATAGGTCGAGACAGCAATAAGTAATGAGCAAGGAAAAGTGGCGAAAGTTTAAAATTTAAAATCGATGTAGATACCAGATGATTCATATTAACCTGTACGTCGACCTCAATAATTATAATTAGGAAAAAGTAAGGCAGATTTATTAAATATATGCCTTTTATAACTATATCTATTCTAGTTTCAGGGGAAAAAAAGATTGTCGGAACGTGGTGAAATTCGAGGAAAATGTTCAGACATATCTTATTAAACACATAACTATTAAATACAGTTTCATTTCGATTTTTTTCCTCGGTAGGTTTACATGCACAATAATTTATAATCCACTGGAGTAAGAAGAGATAAAAAAGTTATTAAAAAAAAAAAACAAAATTATGATATTGATAGGTATTTTTTATTAAAGTTATCTTACAACAATGTGATACTAAAACGCGTACATTTATAGCTAACAAATGATTTACACACGATATTTTAGTTGTATACGTCGATTGATCGATCCATCTTGTCGAAACATCCATATAAAAAAAAAATATCAAAGTTTAGGACAATTTTTAAACAAATATTTTTGTGAAATTGATTATAATAATAATAATAATAATTTATTTATTTTCTAACCACAAATTACAGTGAAAATAATTAAAAATCTACAAATACGAAATTAAAATAAATTTGTGGAAGACTGGTGCCTGGACTAGGTTCTTTACAGAACCTTAATATCATAACTATTATTTATTAATCTAATAGCAAAACTGGTTCAATTTAAAAAAAAAAACTATTTGGAAATGGAATTATTTTTACATATCGATACTTATCAATCGAATGTCTTCTCGACACTTATTGAAAATAAATCTATTGTACATTCTTTAATGCAATTTTTTTAACATCAATCTATTTGAACAAAACAAGATTGAATTTCTAAAATTTACAGATATTTAAATGTGGACAACACACATTACTCGTTTTAAACAATAAAAAGTGCATCTATTCTGAATTACCAGAAACAGCTCTTTGCGCAGAAAGAGCAAGTTGCCTTCCTATCTAATATTACAATAATTAAATAACAGAATATGAATAAAATAATATAGTTAAACAAAAATGACTAGACATGTGCACTCGCTGTATAATTGTTATCAGAAGATTGGTAATTAGTGATCAACTTATTTATTAAACATATCAGCAGCATTTCCAGAACTGTAAAGAAAAAAAGATATATTAAATTATTGTTACACAATCAAAGACATGCAAATAAAATGACGCGTGTTGGAGAAAACGGCAGGAAGAACACAATTTTCAGTGTTTCAATATTAAGAACGGAGTTAGGCCAAAGATACAAAGAGTCGGTTACAACTAGAATAAGCTCCAGCAGTTGAATGGGTAATTTTTTTTAATGTAGCATTTCATCTCTGAAAGACGTCCACTGTTTGACATAGACCTCCCCCAAGCGTTGCCACAACGACCGATCCTGTGCGTCTCGCATCCACTCCATTCCCGCGCCTCTCACAGGTTGTCAGGTTGTCGGGCCACCTTGGGGAGGCCTTCCAACGCTTAATGAATAATGGCATTTAATATTTTTTTTTAATTATCTATTGTTGTAAGATTTTAGTAAAAAAAAATAATTAACCAGTAAAAGTCTTTAACACACACAAAACATCTTTACACTAAATTAATGAAATTATATTGGTTTGGAATCACCCCAGTTCATATTATGTCAAGCAACAAGATTACATTTATGTTTGTAGATCTTATATGTAATTTTTTACACTTACCAACATCAAAAATAGAAGCAATGAAAAATAGTTTGTCATCTTGAATGCTACCTACTACATCAAAGTAACTATAAAATATGTAGATATCCCCGAAGAAGTGTCCTGTCTCGTAGTCCAAGGAGAGACAGAGAGTAACCGATATGACGTAGATAACGAGTGTAACGATACAGTAGCGGTAATAGATAAGGTAGTGTTTGACACTTTTCTGAAAAAGAAAAAAGAATCAGTCAATTCTTTAGTTTTAACATCTAGTTCGTAGATACACGAAGATCTGAGATCACCATTCCAATAGCTATGATTTTTTTTTTAATTACTGATCATTGGCACATATTTAGATATTTTTAGGATTTAACCTAATGGATCTATTAATATACACAGTGTTCGCGCAAATTATGGCTCGTGTTCACGTTTAGCAGGAAATTCATAATAATGGACTTAAATTAATGTGTCTAATTAGTTATAGCAGGTACAATAAAAACTCTGTCTAATTTAATGGCCAATGTCAAGTTACGAATGATCACATCTACTCGTACGATACCATATTTTAAAGATCAAAGAAATGATGGATGTATTGTGTAAAAGATTATGTGAAGATACGAGGAAAACGGGAAGTATTTTTAACTTAACTTCGGAGAGGTAGGAGGGTTTTGCTTACCCTCCTACCTCTCCGAAGCACCAACCCTTATTAACTAATATACGAACAAGATGAACATGTTAATGATGTTTATTAAAGCCTTTTTTTTAATAGAGGCTCTTCCCTTTAATGGCGACAAATTGAAACTCTAGCCGGCTAGACGTCGCCTTTGAAAAGTTATATTATACATTATGCAAAAACCTATACGCGTTGTAATGGTTCCGCTGCTGGGTGTGGTAGGACTTTGTGGACTTGGTGAATGTAATATATGTCTTTGAATGTTTTGTTCAAGGACTTGCTGCTTTCCTCACGATGCTATCCTTTACCAGATTGAGAAAAGTGGTGATAAAATTATAATATACATACAAATTTCCAAGCCCAATTCCATTTGAACCTAGCAGCGTGTTATTTGGAACTCGGTTTATCCTTTTTTTTTGAAATATAGTTTAGTTACCTTAAATCCAGCTACGATGAACGTGCCAAGCATCACTAGTTCCACCAGTTGTATAATTATAGCCAACGCTCCAAAGAACAATCGACTGGGTGGTTCTTGAGCGTTGGGAGATACTAGTTCCCCAACTGTTGTTAACGTTAAAACACCGGTCCATAGCAATGACACTATCTGTAAAAAAAAAAAAAAAATATTTTTATCATTTTGCTTTTTTAAGCTTTTGTTAGGATGGGCGTGCCTCATGGTGCAATTTTTGGCCCAATTTTTTTCTAGTTTTCAATAATGTAGATCCTTACACAGTGGTAAGCAATCTACACTAATATAATAAAAAGTAAAGTTTGTTTTTATGTTTGTAGAAAGTAATTTCTGGAAGTACTGGTCCGATTTCTAATTTTTTCACCGATAAAAAGCTGCTTTATTCCTGAATGTCATACGCTATTTTATGTACGCTGGAAAAGTCGCGTTAAAAAACTAGTATATGATATAATTACTAAATCTCTAACGTGTACAAGATATAATAACTGAATCTATAATTTTATTTATTATAACTATCATTTATATAGCAAACGATTGATATAATTTTTAACTAACAATTTTTTATTAGCATAATACACATTAAAGTTTAATTATCATTGTGCCTTTTCTTTTGTCTAAAACCTATTTAACTAATCTAATATGATGGAACAACAATATTTAGAAAATATTTAAAAACGAATTCAAATATTTTAGTCTGACTTACCAATCTCAGGAACGCCCATATTAATAAGCTTATCCTTATGATTTTGTAAGTTAGATTGTCATTATTTGGTTTAATTTCTTGACGGCTAGACAGTTGACTTAATTTCGGGGAATGCATTTTCAAAGATAAGTAAGTTATTACCTGAAACCACAAAAAAAATATCTTTATAAATAAAAAAGACACAATCTATGTTTACAAAATGATTAACAAGAAGAATTTTTGCAATGAAAATTTGTGACCCAATTGTACTATTATTACGGATTGAAAAAAACTGTTACTAATAATTATCAGTTCTATCATCCTCGATTTGTTTTCTCCATTATTTTTATTTGTTAACAAAATCATTTTGTACGGAATTGTAATAAAATCAAATATAATTACAAAGTAAATTAAAATTAGCCAGAGAACTAGACAAAAAAAAAAACATTTTTTAACAATTTTAGCTATAGCTGTAGTGAAATTCAGGATTTAAAACTGGTTTTAGTTAAAAAACTAAAAATAATTAGTCACAGCGAGTTTACAAACCTGCACTTAATTTGCTGAAAGCACTAATTAGTCACTAGTGTATTGCGTCTACTCTCCTCACAGTACGAGTGCTTATAAACACTAGTTAATTACTTCGTTTAGCACTACTTATTTATATAATTGTGAACTTTATAATTATAGCTGTACGTATGTTTGTTTGTAAACAAAAAACCCAATTATCTAATATGAATCATAATGTGGAGTTTTCTAATTACTTCTTCAACGACCGCAACATCAAAATATCTAGAACGTTAGGAAAACTTAACATTCATCATCATTATCATTTCAGCCGAAAGACATCCACTGTTGGACATAGGCCTCCCCCAAGTGCCGCCACAATGAACAACAACATTGGATAACATGTATTGTAATCCTAGCAGCCCAAACCATAAAAGCCAGGACAGTTACACGTATCCAATTTGTGGCAGACTCATACAATAATGCCACAATGCAATTGAATGCTACGGTGGATAAAAAGACAGTGGTTCACTAGACAATGACGCAGTTGATCAGAGGGGCTTTTTATTAGCTTTTTGATTTTATGCCAGTTCTTAATACTGCAAAGTTACCGAAATTATAAAACACAAAGAAACAGAAAAACGTAGAAAAATTACAAAACACAAAGAAACAGAGAAACAGAAAAACCTACCTTTAATACTCGTATAAGGTTTATGTGAACTTATAATTCCAAGTCAATCCAACGATATAATACTTCAAAGCAACCTATTTAAAAAAAAACGGCAGTTTCATAAGTTCCTATTTTATGGAGACTGAGCAAAATTTAATGTTTCTAGTTCCAGTGGGTCAGACTGTACGTTGATATGTAAAAAAGAAAAAAATGAGTCAGTTTCTCCTTTCATATGATACATGGTGTGGCGTAAATAATGGAAACTGTCGATTGGCCAGATTATCATCTATCATTTATCCCACTTATATCAGCATATGCCCATGGATGTCCAAATTATTGATATTTTAAATAAAAATTGTACTTACTCAGAATACAAGCCAACACTAGTCGCGTGAAGTTAGCGCGGGGTGCAATACCAGGTGCGCGGGATACAAGATGCTTAGACCTGGCTTCGCACTGTGATGACATTTTATTTCTTCCGTGCGGTCCCAGGTTTATAAATCCGGAATTAAGGCAGGTCCACCATTGGATTCTATTTAAATAATACATCTTAGATATATATTCATTTATTTCCTACACCGAACCAAATTGAAGTTATGGCTTCCGCACGACAAGGAAGTCTATACTTTTTTTAGCCGCACTGCGTATACAAGGTCTATATACCAGAGGCCCAAGTCTGCTATTTTTATAAATTCGTCATTCCAACACGATCCCATTGTCATTTTGCTAAAAGTTCGTTATCTGCTAAATCATAATGATCGATCATTGATCGGTCAATGGTCTCGTAATAGAGTGTTGGTAGAATGACAATATCGGGTTTATTAAAACCAATAACTGCACAATAACGTTCTAATGGTAGATCACTGAACAAAACAACTGTCAAAAGTTTTGCAAATTACCGCATTCGTCAGATATTCATTGGTCATTATGTACGAGATTACCATTATAAGCCACTTCTTTCGATGAAGTGTCAATGGTTGACCATTGGAAAGTCATTATTACGCCATTATATTAGTAGACTAGCATTTGCTCGCGCGGCTTCGCTCCCGCTCTTCCCTACTCCACCCTACTATACCCAACTCTACCCTAGTCTACCCTACCCTACTCTACACTACTCTACCCTACTCTACACTACTCTACCCTACTCTACTGTATTCTACCCTACTCTACTGTGTTAATACGAAGTAGTACTGGACTTGAGCAATACGTTACATTATGTCTTTAATTCATGAATCCCCAAGCGACCACCGGTGGCCGCGCATCTATTGTCTTACTATTGTGTCTCTAATTGACGGTATCTGAAGGGTTAATCTGCGGAAGAATAAAAGACAAAAACATAACTTGGACACAGAAGAAAGACACAAACGTGCTTCGTCTCGCGATATAGCTATTCCATAGAACACGGCCACAATCACCATTACGGTTTTTATCTATGTACCCAATATTGAAAATTAGATAAGTAATTAGGATGACTTAATTGTATACAAACTTGTTGATGTTAGTTATTTGAACTTTGTCAATACTACCTACAATTTAACAAAACGCTTTCCGACGAGTAGCGGCCGAGTGGCGCTAGCACGCTCTTCCGGCGCCTGCGCACCCTTTCATGAACCCACCCATTCGTGAAGAAAGAGGGTGGGAAAATGTAGTGCTTAAAATTGTGACTTTTTAGAAAACTTAATTATTTTATAACCTGTACCGTTCTTAATTTATTTATTTATTTATTTTACTATTTATGTACACACAAAACAACAAAAAAAGATAATACATAAGAGACATTAGTACATAGGTACTGCTTATTTCCAAAGAAATTTCTTCCAGCAGTTCTGCGAAAGGAGAAATGAAAAAGAAATGTAGACAATAGTGTGTGGGAAGCAAAAAACAGAATGTGTGAAGTCTTAATCCAAATATAATTAACCCTTCAGATACCGTCAATTAGAGACACAATAGTAAGACAATAGATGCGCGGCCACCGGTGGTCGCTTGGGGATTCATGAATTAAATATTAAAATAATATATAACTTCTAATATAAAAATAATAACATTATATTTAAATAAATATCACAGTTGAGAGGAAAGATAGTGCTCTTTTAGTCGATTTTAAAAAAGTGAGATCAATTTTAAATCTCGAATGGTAGGCGGAAGTGAGTTCCACAACCTCACGACATGGACACAAAAATAATAGGAGTAGTAACTGGATTTATGAGAAGGGTATTTAACCCTTCAGATACCGTCAATTAGAGACAATAGATGCGCGGCCACCGGTGGTCGCTTGGGGATTCATGAATTAAGAAGGGATCTGAGGTGCGATCTGCACGGCGCGTCACTAGGACGAGCGTAGTTAATTGTTTTGTTGAACTGGTTATTTGTGGTATGATGAGCAGAACTGAATTAAATAATAAAAAAAGAATGCCCCTATGTTCGTTAGGTATGAAGTGTGCATTCGTAGGATACGACGAATCTTGTGTTTTGATTAACTCGGGTGTCGTACTGTTGTGCTCACAATCCGGTAGATGGCATAAGGCGTCGTGTTGTACAAGGGTATATTATGGAGGTTAAGCTTGGGGTTTCCTAAGCCTAGTCACAGTTTTATTTCCGAGGAAAACACTATTGAAAATTGAATAAAATTCGATACAGAAAGAGATTTTTGATAGATTTTTTAGTCAAGTTCAGGGTAAAATTACATATTGGTAAAATTGATTTCTAGTAGTAATTGTGATGTAAAATTGGTGTAATTTTGTATCCCAAGTGTCAACACAACTGACTTGATCCATTTGCTGCCAAATACAGCAAACATATTAGAACTTATTACATCTGCATAGAAAACAATTTGACCAACAATTTGACTGTATGCCGTATCAAAAATGAAATAGTTTTTAAACTTGGCCCCAGCTAAATGAACCACCCTTCGAAAAATAATGAAAACAAAAACTGGTTTTCATATTTTGTTTTTATTGAGAAATAAAATATATTAAAGTTATCTTACAATATTGGGATACCAAAAGACTTACAATTATTGCTAACAATTGAAATACAAAAGATATTTCAGTCGGATGATGACACGCCAACTGCAAGATACGTCTCTAGTACTGACATCATATGAATCTGCGTCAAAGTTCAGGATAATTTTCAGACATAAATGTTTTTGGAAAATATTAAGTTCTTAAATTATTATTTTTTAATGCAATAATAAACAAAAAATTGAAAAATAAATTATTTCTACATTGTTGTTTGACAAGTATATTGACGAAAATATTTTAACATTCTTTAAGTTCCACAGTGCGACATAAGTGTACTAATTACCGGTGATTAGCATTCAATAGGTTAATGAACTTTTTTAAACATCAATCATTTTGTAAATCAAAGCAAAATTAGCGTACTATAATTTTATTTACAAATATACAAATGTAGACATCACATTTTACCCTTTTTAAATAATAAGAAGTGCATCTATTATAAATTACCTAGTTATCTAACCCTACATACCACTCATCATCATCATCATCATTTCAGCCAAAAGATGTCCACTGTTGGACATAGGCCTCCCTCAAGTGCCGTCCTACAATGAACGGTCCTGTGCGTCTCGCATCCATTAGATTCCCGCAACCCTAACCAGGTCATCGGCCCACCTTGTAGGAGGCCTCCCAACGCTACGTCTTCCGGTACGTGGTCGCCATTCCAGAACCTTTCGGTCCCAACGGCCATCTGTTCTGGGCAGAGCACATTGCTTGCATTATCTAACACTATCGTAACTATATAACTTAATAGGAATAAAATAACATAATTAAATAACATTGACTAGACATGTGCACTCGCTGTATAATTGTTATCAGAAGATTGGTAATTGGTGATCAACTTCTTGATTAAAAATATTAGTAAAATTTCCAGACCTGTAAAGAAAGGAAAGTCATTAAATGATGGTGGCACAAACAAGCATACAAATAAAAAAGCATTTCAAATGCCTAGGCAAAGAACTTTACGTGTGTTGGAGAAAACAAGGAAGGGGCAAGCCAAATATAATTTTTAGTTCATCAATTTTAAGAACAGAGCTAGTTCAAAAATACTTAGGGTCGTTTGCAACTGGGATAAGACCCAGCGGCTGAATGGTATAACCCTTCTTATATCATAGCACATAAAGAAATAATGGATTTTGATATTTTTTTATTTGTTTTAGTCATCCATTGTTGTAACATACACGAGAAAAAAAAAATTTCAGTTTCTTCTTTTAAGCATTATGAATTTTAATAGTAATCTGGAATACAACCATTAACTGAAGATATATATGTATATTTTAGTCAGTAAAAATCTATCGCTTGTTTCACCACATTGGAAGAAGTAATTTAATGATTTCTTACCTCATAAAAGACTTTTAATAATAATAATAAAATAAAATAAACTTTATTTACCTAGCATAAAAAAAAAACTTATAGTAAATGAGTGACGTATTTATTGCTTGGTAACTTTACTGGATCTGGAGACATCCAAGCTCAGAAGCCAAACAAAATGCTTGATGCAGTGTTTGTAGATCTTAGATGCAAATTTTTACACTTACCAACATCTACAATGGAAGCAATGAAGAATAAAAGATATTCATCTCCAATGTAACCAGCTGAATCATAGTAACTATAAAATATGTAGATGTCCCCAAAGTAGTGTCCACGCTCGTAGCCCAGGGAGAGACAAAGAGTCACTGATATGGCGTAGATGATGACTGTAACGATGCAGTAGCGGAAGTAAATAAGATACAGTTTGGCACTTTTCTGAAAGAGAAAAGAGAATTAATGAATATTTTATTTTGAGCACATAAAGATATATTTAGATCTGAGATCACTATCCCTACGGTAAATCCTATGCATCCCTATGCAAATAGCTTTGGTTTTTTTTTAATGCTGGAAAATGAAAATTTTATTTTATGGATTCTTTTTAAATGTCTTTTAGGCTTTAACCTAATAAATTTATTACTATACATTGTATTGGCGCAAATTATGGCTCGTGTTCACGCTTGGCAGGAAATTCACAATAATAGGCTTAAATTAATGTGTCTAATTACAGTTAGGTGAGTTATTCCAGCCGCAATAAAAACGCTGTCTGATTCAATGGACAATGTCAGGCTACACCACATCACACAGAGCATATTCTAAAGAATGGCCTAATTGTGTGAAAGACAATGTTGAGAAACCACTTAACTTCTGAGAGGAACGAAGACGAAAACATGGTGCACCGATTCTTACTGATATAAGAGAAAGAAATGGTGTTGATGGAGTTGATATGTTGACCTAAGCCTCTTGTTATAAAAGAAGTAAGCTTATTTCCATTTGAAGGCCTCAATATTAAAACTTTCGATTGCTTGATCTTATAGTATTATGATCGGCCTAGAAGGAAGGTTGCCTTTGACCAATTATATATGTACATAATAAGTATTATAATTTGCTCACTACTGGAGATTGTTCCCATCACCTTTTTAAGAGTAGTGGTGATGAAATTAATTACACAAAGTAAAGCGCCTACCCGGCTTTGAACCCACGTTCGACTCGAGGCCACCACTGATTCATCAGTTTTTTTTTAATATAGCTTACCTTAAACCCAGCTACAATGAAGGTGGCAAGCATTGCCAATTCCACTAGTTGTATAAGTATAGCAAATGCGTCAAAGAACATGCGACTGGGAGGTACACGTGTGTGGGACGTTACTAAATGCCCAAATGTCGCTAACATTATAGTACTGGTCCATAGCAATGACACTGCCTGTAAAAATAAAATGGTTATCAATAGTTTTCATAGCAGATTTGCTTTTTTAAGTTCTTGTTAGGATGGCGTCCCTCAAGGTTCAATTTTCGGACCATATCTTTTTTAGTTTACATTAATGTAGATCTTTACATACTCCTAGTGACCAACTTGTCTGATATAATTCTTTTCGCTGCTGATACCTTTCTCATTTTTAAATAGACGATAATAAAGGCTGCCTTGCATGTCGACAAATTTTTGCCCGTTTTTGGGAAATAGTTCACGACTTACAGCTAACAAAACTAAATGACTCATTTGTTTCACTACCAAATGTACCAAAATTCAAACTCATTTGAATTTTCAACAGCCAAAACTTGATCTTCGATCAATTATCATGAAAATTATATTTTATGGATTCGTTATCATGTCCTTATTGTACTTATTTTTATTGTTAGATATATTTTATAAAGAGTAACCGTGGAGGTTTTTTCTAGTTCTTTCCAATGAAAAACTACCAGTTAACATCATGCACTGCTATTTTTTTAGGACAAACCATATAATATTAGCTTAGCCAGCAAAACTACTGTTACGAAAAACTCAACGGAACCTGGGAACTCAAGGGGCCTTTCTTTTTGTCACACGTAGAAAAAATCTAAAAGGTATCGCAGCGATTATTATATACTTTACTAGTTTTAGCCCGCACGGCTTCGCTCCCGCTCTTTCCTACTCTACTCTACCCTACTCTACCCTACTAAACTTCACATAAACCATCTACTGAATAGTTCGAACAAAGCCAAAAAATTTGGTTTGGATAGGTGAGCCCGTTCTTGAGTTATAAAATAACAACGAAAAGTGGCATTGATTTTTATATATATAGATTGCACAGCTGAACTTAACACAGGACAAACAATTACAAAATAAGTGATTATTATTTTATTCTCAATATCAAATGTAAAAATGTGAAAAAGTGAGGAATTTATTATTATTATTATCAGTATAAAAGGATTCTCACATATTTATCTATCTCAGAGTCTATTTTTTAACCTGAATTAATTGTAATTTTATAATGTACTTTTAGTAACAGCTTGACAAAATCAAAAAGCATGTATGTATAATATTATCTAAATCTAAGTGAATGTCTTTCATTAAGTTAGAAAAAGAATTATTTAATGAGACCTTTAGATTTGGAGGACAGAAAGAAGAGAAAAACATATTTTGAAGATTTTAGTTTGACTTACCAATCTCAGGAACGCCCATATTAATAAGCCTATTCTTATGATATTGTAAGTTGGATTCTCATGTTTTGGTTTAATTTCTTGACGGCTAGACAGTTGACTCAATTTTGGGGAATGCATTTTTAAAGTTAGTTTTTGCCTGAAACCACAAAAAATATTTAGTTACTTTTGATGCACAAAAAAGACAGTCTATATTTACATTATAATAAACTAGGAGCATCTTTGACTTTATTTGCAAGGAAAATTGGTGACTTGATAATAATACCAGAGATTTGTTTGAGAAACTAAACACATAAAATTGAAAACTTAAAATTTTTTTTTTTTCTTATCTGTAGTAACTCGAAATTAAGAGTTTAAATGGTTTTAGTTTTGACTAAATAGCTCTAAAACTAAAAATATTTCTCATAGTGAATTTATAAACCTGCGCTTTTTTCACTAAATGCACTAATTATTCACGCATGTAATGCGTCTACTCTCGTACGAGTGCTTATCTACACTGTTTAATTATTCCGTTTAGACCTCTTTATTTATATAATTGTGAACTACACAATTACAGCTTATATTTTCAATGTGTGTAGATAAGTTTGTTTGTAAACAAAAAACCCAATTATCTGACATAAGTATATCACAATGTGGGATTTTTTAATATCTTCAACGACCTCAACATCAAAATATCCAGACCGCTGGGAAAACTCAACTGCTATTCGGTGGACTAGGTGTTGAATTTTCCCAGTCTTCCGCCAGTCTCTGCTGGGTAGCACAGGCTGGTGTGTCTGTATACAGTTTTGGCATTATTCTAACGTTTTCGGATTCTCACATTCGTGATAGACGCATACAAGAATGCTACAGTGCACTAGAATGCTGCAGTAGATAAAAGGACACTGTGTTTCACTGGGCAGTGATGCAGTTGATGAGTTGGCTAGGTGAGGATCTGGCGCAATATTTTTTTAACTTGAACGCCAATCCATTCGGATGTCTGTCCCTTTCATGAGAAAACATCCGAATGGAAAGCTTTTAGTCCTCGACAACAGGTTGCAGACAGGACAATCAGGCCATACTATCAATGCTATTATTGGCATGGGTGGCCGTGCATGTATGAAGATGGAGGAAATGCGCAAGTTTTCCCTGAGTGTATGCGCATTATCGATATAATATATAATATAATAATATAATATAATAATCTTTATTTTCAGACAAGTGTCCATATAGTGTTAGTAAAAATACATAAAAAAGAAAACTTAAGATAAATGTTAGTACGAACTTACTCTAATGACAAGTTGGAAATATTATTTTTTAACATGGATTTGTATCCACTGCCTCCATATAGGACTATCTAATTTACAAGCAATTACCTTCAGGTAGCTGTTGGAGCTGTCCTTCACCCTGCGCATCAGCGATGCCGCCCGTTTACGGATTATGGCATGAAAGCCATCCACTTGTGCTTCTGCAAACATCGCTGACGCGCTGCAATAGCGAGGCAGACCCATCAGCAACCTGAAAGCATTGTTGTACTGGACCCGCAGGGTGCCGACGACCCGCTGCGTATAGGTGACCCACAGGCTACAGGTGTAGTAGGATTGGCAATAGGCCCTAAACAACGTCTTTTTTACCTCCTTACTACACCTTGAAAACCTGCGGGTCAGCATATTACACCGAACCGCCAGCCCCCTGCGTTCCCGCTCTACATCTAGATCATCAGCCAAGTCCTCATTCACTACATGTCCAAGGTACACAAACTGGCTGACCCTATTTAGCGTCACTCCGGCCAGTGTAACAGGCGGTACGCAAGAGGGCATCTTGCGTCTCGCCCGAAACACCAGCAATTCGCTCTTCTTAACATTATAAGTCAGTCCGTTCGTTCTAGCATACTCCTCACAGACGCCCAGCAGTCTCCGTAGGGCGCTGATCGACGGGCTCAACAGCACCATATCATCAGCGTAGCTTATGTTGTTTACAATCTGACCATCTATAGAACAGCCTACCATGGTGCTGTTCAGCTCCCGGACGAGGTTCCTTACATAAATGTTAAAGAGGGTAGGGGAGCTTAAGCCCCCCTGCCTCACACCACACTTCAACTGATAGGCATCCGAAAAGGAACCTGACCTACACTATTAGTCTGATGATGGTACCAATACTTAAATGTATTAGTAACACCCTCAGGCACCTTGTTGTCCCTCAGTTTCTCCCACAGTCTGTCATAATTTACAAGGTCGAAGGCCTTTGAGAGGTCCAAAAAGGCAGCATATACTGGCGTCTTACGGTCAGTGTAGTATCTGACGGTGTGCTTCAGGACTGATATGGCACTCTCAGTAGAGAGACCTGGCCTAAACCCAAATTGGGAGTCTTCGAGTACCACAGACTGAGAAAGATAATCATTGAGCACACCGTCAAGCACCTTGGCAGCTATAGTAGCCAATGTAATAGGCCTGTAATTGTTCTTGTCACTGACATCCCCAGTCCTATTCTTCACAATCGGTACTACAACCGCCTTCATAATATCGTCAGGCAAATACGCATGACGCAAACAAAATGTATAAAGCATAGCCAACACTCTACAGAGGGTAGGACCTCCATGCTTTAGGTGCTCCACGCTAAATCCGTCGTGTCCAGGAGACTTACCCTTACACATATTCCGCAAAACCCGCGATACATCTTTCGATGTTATCCTAACGGGCTCGTCCCGTGGAAAACCCGCTACCTGGGGCATTTCTTTCTGCACTAGCGCTCGTTGCTCTGTCTGGGAGTGCTCCCTGAAAGTGTTGGCTATGTCCACCGCTTCTACTTTGCCCTGCACACTCACCGGAAGACCCGGCCTGGGATTCAGTTTATTGGTCTGCGTCCAGAATTGCATGAAGGACTTACTGTCATGATGCGTTGCTAGAATGTCCATACGAACCTGTTTCCGATTGTCTTGTAGGGATTTGAGCTTTTTTTTAAAAAACTTCCTACTCTCCGACATTGCCTTCCAAATAGGGCCTGACTCTGGTCTTCCAGACTCACGCCACCTCACAAAATGAAGCCGAGCCTCCCTATGAGAGTCTTTAACATACTCATTCCAGCCAGCAATATGACTACCCTTTCGAACCTCCCTATATTCCCTACTCTCAATAGCAGCCTCGGACATGGAGTCAATGATATCACTGTACAACTTATCAATAACTCTCTTATGACTATTATCATTACAATTTGTATCAGCACAGTCTCTTAATTCAGTAGGAAAATCTATTTCTCTTAACTTACGGTTACATATTTGCTCATACATCTCAATTTGTTTATTGTTTCTCTCTCCCCATATGACTTTGTTACTAGTATTCTTTATCACAGTTTTCTTAGGAACTATTAAATCAAGTTTACATTTAACTACTAGAGGGAGATGATCAGACCAGTACACCCCTGATACACTTGCACATTATCAACAGACCTCCATGCCGCCTCGGTTACGAGACAGTGGCCCAACCACCTTTTACAACCATGTGCATCGCTAATAAAAGTGTACGTGTCCGATCTCTCACCCAGTACTCTCATATCCGCGCATACCCAGTTCTGACCGTCACAAAATCTTTTTTAATTCAACCCCAAACAGCTGGTCTAGGTGTGCATTAAAATCTCCCAACATAAATACAGATTCAATACCACTGCTATCAATAATAGAAACTACTTCCCCTAAACAATTAGTAAATTCGGTAATATTTTCCGTCGAGTCAGTAGGCATATAAATAGAAAACACCAATATGTCCTTGCCCGCTACTGACAATTTTATAGCAGCCAGTCTGTCACTCTGGCACTGCACTACATTCACAACGTTAGTTATATGCATGCGAACCATAGGATCCCCGAAATCCTTCATATATGCCCTGTATTAACTAGGACGCCTAATTTGCTTCTGGAGAGAAATGGCCCGGTTGGGGTCGGGGCCGCCACGGCCTACGTAAAAGATAAGAGTTCAGGGAGATAAAAAGATAAGATCCACTGATGTTGCTTATTAGTTATTTCCGAATATCGTGGCATGACTTAGCCACAAATTCTAAGTCACTCAGATATTGTGTTCTTTTATATTTTATTTAAAGTTAAGAATTTATTAATGAAGTAGTTACTTTTTTGGGATTATTGTTTATTCTGTGCGAGAGCTCAAATCAGAAATGAAGATATCCGCAGGAGAACCAAGATTACCGACATAGCTCGAAGAATCGCTAAACTTAAGTGGCAATGGGCAGGGCACATTGCACGCAGAACAGATGGTCAATGTTGACGAAAGGTTCTAAAGTGGCGACCACGTGCCGGAAGGCCTCCAGCAAGGAGGACCAATGACCTGGTCAGGGTCGCGGGAACCCGATGGATGCGTGACGCACAGGACCAGTCGTAGTGGCGACTCTTGGGGGAGGCCTATGTCCAACAGTGGACGTCTTTCGGCTGATATGATGATAATGATGATGAGAGCTCAAATAAATGTTTTCTTTATTCTTCTGCTTTAGAAATATTTATTAAGAGATCAAATTCCGTACGATGGTTCTGACTTGAGTCACTCAAGATGGTTCACAATCGAGGACTACTGTGTACGCCTTTTACCCCAAGAGAGAGACATAGGGCATCAAGTGGGCCGCTATAAGCTAACGATGATGGAGGCCACCAGTAATAACTAGCTATTTTCATACAGTTTTTCATACACGTGCTCATAAGTAGGAGTTGATGCTTATAATTAATTAACAAGGTAATTATGAGGGTACAACTCGGGGTTTCCTAAGCCTAGTTACAGTTTCATTCCCGCGGAAAAAACATAATTTGGCATTGAATATAATTAGATAGTGTTTATCATGGTTGTCGTGGCGTGTATCAAGTGTAGCTCTACAAGTCTAGTTTGCATATAAAATGTATGGAGACCTATTCGCCACACATGTGAGCAGTGTAGTTCTACCATTTTTTTATTTAGTCTATACTGTCCCACTGCTGGGCAAAGGCCTCCCCCAACTTCTTCCAGGTATTTTTTTGTTGAGCTACCTCGAACCAGTCCCTGCGGTAGGCATTCAGGTCGTTTTTCCACCTCTTCCGGCCGTGATCGACCTAGGTCTATCATAATAATTGTGTCACATTAAATCTGTGAAATTTATTTTCTAACTAGATCAGAAGCTCTACTATAAGCTCTTAACGCGATCCATTTGACGACCTACACTGAACTTCTAAAGGTATGGAGCTATAAAGGGTGTATAGCAGTCCAAGTCATCGACGGCGCGTACTGTTCCCGCGCGCCTCAAGGTGTTGTTAGCATCAGCAGGGGCAGCCTGGTCGAAACCTACTGGGGCCAGGGTTATCGGGAGCTCGAGCCCCAGTATAAAGGCTGGAAGGAACCGGGTGGGTTTTTATTCAGTAAAAGTCTGACACTACTTCCCGCTCCGCCCAAGAGCGGGGGTTGTCATTGGTTGATTGTCCCCACCATAAAAAAGTACTAGAACCTGTACCAGTACTAGTGAACCAGTGAGAACCAGTACTAGTGTATCAGATCAATCAGTAATTTCAGATATTCCTCCTAAAAACAAAAAAAAAAATCTCTTTATTATATGTACTAGCTTTTGCCCGCGCGGCTTCGCTTCCGCTCTTCCCTACTCCACCCTACTATACCCAACTCTACCCTACTCTACCCTACCCTATTTTATCCCACTCTACACTACCCTACTCTACCCTACTCTACTCTACCTTTTTTTTTTTTTTTTTTTTTTTGTCGACGGGGAAAATCATCTTTGACGAAACCCGCTCTTGGGTGGAGCGGGAGACAGTGTCAGACTCTTACTGACTAAAAACCCCGCGCCGTTCCTTCTAGCCTTCATACCGGGGCACGAGCTCCCTTTCGGACAACCCTGTCCCCAGTAGGCTTCGACCCAGCTGGGCCCCTCCTGGTGCTGACAACTCCTTGAGGCGCGCGGGAACAGTGCGCGCCGTCGACGTCTTGGACTCGGTCCATTACCGGACAATCGGGCAGCGAGCTACCCATAGCTCGCCGTCCGCGAGCCCGCGTCTACGGTGGCCGGAAATCGGGATCGGAATCCCGGCGACGGCGGCGAGGGCGCCTTTGCCTGATGCGGTCGGCCTCCTCCTTTGCAAGCATTACTGCTTCGCAGAAGGAGGCGACCGCCTGCCATTCCTCCTCGCTCCGGACCATGGCCTCGACCAGGGCCCGGCGCGAGAGGTCTCCGCCGCCGATCGCCCCCACGAGGGCACGGCGATGCTCCGCCCAGGCAGGGCACACCTCGATGGTGTGCTCCACCGTGTCCTCCGGGCGTTGCGCACAGTGGCGACACCCGGGCGTCTCTTCTGCTTGAATCCGATGCAGGAACCTCCCGAACTTGCCATGTCCGGTGAGAACCTGCGTCATGCGGAACGTAAGGACGCCGTGAGGTCTTTCCAGCCACGCCTCAAAGAGGGGACTTACCGCCATAATCGTGGCGTGCCCTACTCTACTCTACCTTACACTACCCTAATTATATTATTTTTCCATAAGAACCTTTTCCTCACAATAACAATCACAACAAAAAAAGAATTGGCGAAATTGGTCCAGGCGTTTTGTTGAGTTATGCGCTTACCAACACATTTTGCGATTCATTTTTATATTAAAGATAAAAATTAGTAAATTATAATTTTATGTCATTACTGTTTTGATACATAACATTAGTCACACATTTAATTTTATTATTCAGCCTTGTTTTAAACTATTGTTTGAATATTTGTACCAGGAATGGTGATACATGCATGATTAAATTCTGAGATGTAATACGAGTATGTTTTCATGTAAATAAAATATTCTTATTCCTGAGGTTATCTCCTACAAACAAACAATAGTGAATTCTTTTTATAGATTTTGGTTTATTCGGAAATTGGTAGATATATTTTTAATACACCTACATTAGAAATTAACAATTTTCTTCAAAAAGGCATAGCATAGCATAATCGGCCTTATGTTCCCACTGCTGGGACTTAGGCCTACTCTCAAGGAGAAGGAATGGAATGTAATCCACTACACGGGCCTAGTGCGGGCTGGGCTTCAAAAAAGACCTAGTCAAATTACAAAATAAAATAAGATGGTCTAAAGTTATCAAACGACTGTAATTAATAGAGTTGTGATTTTTATTGCGAAGTTGTCTATGACCTTTTTGAAGAAAATTCTCCCATTCCCGTTATTTTTGTTTAGTTGTGTGTAGTTATTAGTTATAAACTTTTTATACACTGTTATTTTCTTGTTTTTTTCCATCAAGTTCAACAGTTTTAATCGAAAATTGAGGGCTATATTTCCCTGAGACACCAGTGGGTGCGACCAGTCACGGCTACTCGTAATAACAAAAAGTATACAGCTCTATAGAGAGTTACTCACCTGGTGTTCGTTTGGTTACGCAACCAATCTGGTGGCGCAACCAGCTCGGACGTGTCGGGACTCGGCGGTCTGTATAGCGTCTAGTTTGGTAGCTTAGGGCTATATTTCACTAGGACACCATGGCAGCGCCATTAGTCGCGCCACCATGGTGTCTCGGTGAAATATAGCCTTTACTGTCCCGGTTCAATTTTTTATTAATATTTTACACACTTGCATTTCCATTTACTTGGACATTGGCAGAATCTGGTTTACTTGCGAATAATAAAAAATTGAATATAATTTTAATACTCTCTTCAACACAGGTACAAATATGTCCACAAGAAGTATGACTTATATTCGTAGTAACCACTTGCTCATCATGCTCGTTTCTATCTAAACCTTTAAATAGGTGTTTCCTTCTTTCAATCCTACATACTACATACCAGCGGCTATTTATAGCCATGTGGTATCCTGTCAGCAAATAGGAGTACTTGTCATTCATTTGTATAGGATATTCTACTTCTACAATAGCATAGCATAGTCGGCCTTATAATGTTCCCACTGTTGGGTCTCAGGTCTCCTCTCTGGGAGAGGGAATGTGCCGTATTCTAACACGCGAGCCCAGTGCGGGATGGTGCATGTCTTCGAATTTATGGTTCTAGGACATGCCGGTTTTCCTGATATTTTCCTTCACCGTTTTGAGAGCAGTGGTGATGAAATAAATTACACAAAATAATGCGCCTGGCTGGGTTTGAACCCGCGACCTACAACTCGTAAGTTGCCACAAGGCCAACACTGCTCTCAATCATCAAATCATCACTCTTCTACAATGATGAAATACAACACGCTAAAGTTTGTATGTGTGTGTTACTTCTTCACTTTCAAACGGCTAGATGAATTTCGATGAAACTGGCTTTTACGCAATTGTCCGCATAAAATTTGAAAATACCTATGTCACTCTTTTAAGGTGGTGATCATGACTCACATTTTCATTGTTTTTCATACAACCGCTCATAACTGGTTATGACGTTATTACACATTTTTCATTAGATGTTTTGGAAACAAAGTATCTTGTGGATATTATCTAGGTTTCTAAAAAAACCAATTTCTAAATTTGTGTAAAACTAATCCAGTAAAAACCTCTGAAAATGTCCTAATTTGCCTAAAAATTTAAAAAGTCAAAAAAGTAATCCTCTAGAGACCTTGCAAATTTTATTAAGATTCTAAATGACGACCACTTTTACCAAAAACTTTTAAGGGTTTAAAAAAAAACAGCTATTTCCGGGAGCAAGCTTTGTGAAATTTTCGAGTAAATCTCGGAATTACCGATTACTAACAGACTTTTCAGGCGTTATCTCTCTTTTTTTGCGTTACCTTTTCGTCAAACATCGCGTTGGATTGCATTAAATGAAGTAACAAGCTTTTAAACCATTTTCGATGTTTACGATAGGCGAGTGGAAAAGGGGTCCTTTTCCACTCGCCTATCGTAATCTTAAAGAATATAAAAAATATTCTAGTCGAAATAAAAAAAATCCTCTGAATTGCTTTCCTCCTTATAATGTTAGTATAGATTTGTCACACGGCATATTTTTATCCCGAGAGTATGGGATTCCCTTGGGATAATTTTCTACATTCACCCGGGCGCGACCGCGAAGCAGAAGCTAATAATAATATGAATATTTATAATATACTTACTGTTTTCACAGACGCCTAAAAAAAGGCTACAATAAAAAAAAAAAACAACTTGAAAAGGTAGAAATCAAAATTACGTCACCAGAAACATTGGATTAAGTAAGTGCCAAATTCACAGGCCCTATCAAATGTTCGACTGCATCTTTTTTACTTTCTGGCTTTTTTTTCTCTGCTCTTGGGCGGAGCGGGGGAAAAAATAGTGACAGACTTTTACTGACTAAAAAACCCACTCCTGTTCCTTCTTTGCCATTCTTCCAGGGCCCCGGAGATCTCTTTCACATCACCCATGGCCCCAATAGGCTACGACCCTGCTGGGCCTTTAAAGTTGCTGACAACTCCACAAAACACGCGTGGTACGCCACGCCGACGACCCGGGCTCGGTTCGGACGATTATCGGACTGTTGGACGGCGGGCTACCCGTCGCTCGCCGTCCGCAAGCTCACGCCTACGGTGGTTCCCTTCTGGCTTAGTTCCCGTCTGTGGTGACGCATCAACCACCCGCGCGTGAACTAACTCAGTTCTCAAAAACAAGGATATGACTATAACTATTAACTTAGTTAATAGACGCGTCATCTCATAGTTGTGCAGATACACAGATAGATTTAGTTGGAAATTAAGCGGATGGTTTTCTTTGAAGACTAAACTGGTTACTGGTTACTGGTTTTTTTAGGAAAACTGTATTAGAATTTAGAAGATACATAATTTGAAGATATTCCTCACGATGAAGGCACATTAAAGTCACCCAAAGGGCAATGGAAAGGACTATGCTTGGAGTTTCTTTGCGTGATCGAATCAGGAATGAGGATATCCCAGGTTGCCGACATAGCACAAAGAATCGCCAAACTTAAGTGGCAATGGGCAGGGCACATTGCTCGCAGAACAGATGGCCGTTGGTGCCAAAAAGTTCTGGAATGACGACCGCGTACTGGTAGATGTAGTGTTGGCAGACCTCCTACAAGGTGGACCGATGACCTGGTAAGGGTTGCAGGAATCCGATGGATGCGAGACGCACAGGACCGTTCATTATGGTGACACTTAGGGGTGAGGGGGCTATGTCCAATAGTGGACGTCTTTTAGCTGAAATGATGATGATGTTGAGGCCCATCATATTTTCCAAATGTTTGCTTGTTTTGTCTAATCCGCGTCCTCAGGTCTACTATTTAATGCCGGACGGGCTATATAACCCTATAATGGCCGCTTCAAAATGCGCGGGCGAGAATCATTTAGCCGTCTTGTGTCGTTCATACAATTTACAAAACGCGAGCGAGGTTACAGGTCTTTCTGCATCTATTCTAAATAATATACCTTTGCTTTAGTTATCTATCGAAAAAGAGGATAGATTTATGTTTCAAGACATTTATATTTGTAAGTCAAAAAGAAGTGAGTGTGTGTTCTGAATTCTGTATGTCCCAATTGTGATATGGATTGAGTTTTCGTTACTTTATGGTTTCAAAACTATTTGGGTCATAGTTTGGAGGATATTAGGAAAGTGAATGCTCCAACAAGATGCGGTTAGAGCTACCAGTATGCACAAGATGTTGTTTATGTCTCCCGTTACGATATGGATTGATCGCGTGGGGATATTTTAGATTGGTGAGTACGTACTGCTTTGTGATATGTTATTTATGATGGACAATAAAGAGAACCTATATGCATCTATTTATGAACCCATTCATATTTTACTATTTTTTTTTTATTGCGTAGCATAGTCGGCCTTATGATGTTCCCACTGTTGGAAGTCAAGCCTCCTCTCTAGATATTATTACATTATATTTATATCTAGCCTATAAATTGTCTCACTAATAGGCAAAGGCAACTCTCCAATCCTTGCATTGTGCCCGGCTCTGAGCCACTTCTTGCCAATTCCTAAGGAAGACGTCTAAGTCGTCCCACCATCTCCTTCTTGGTCTGCTTGAAAAACAAAAAGAAGTGTCCTGAAACCTCATGAAAGGGTCGCGGCAGACCACAACGGAGATGGCGGGACGACGATTAGTTCATTCTCAGGTAAAGAAAATTTAAGTAATTAAATTTTAAGAGAAAGGTTAACTTTCATCCACCATAATTAAATTCATAACATGCTCGTGCGATAAATTAGAAACAATCTGAAGCTAGTTGTATATGTTCCCAGGTAATAGCCGCCCTAGTGATGGTCGGTGCTGAAAAATCTTTTTCTACGATGTTGGGTTTAACTAAAACTGAACCAGACACAAGATACAAAGTCTATGCAGCATTGTTAGCGTTTTTAATGCTCTTTACGTTAGGGGATATTTTAATGAACATTACGTTTGTTATTGGCGGACACAGAGTAAGTACATCAATCCTTTCATTCACCTTTCACCTTTCATTAACCTCTTTGGTTTGTCTCTTTTTAAAATCCTTGTCATCATCTTATTTAGGGTACAGGATAGCGATTACATTTCACATTAATAATAATAATAATATAATATAATATTCCACAACTATCACACAACGCGATCTAGTTCCAAGCTAAGCAGAGCTTGTGTTATGGGTACTAGACAACTGATAAACATACTTATATATTTCTAAATACATACATATTATAGATAAATTATACCCAGACACAGAACAAATGATCATGCTCATCACATAAACATTTGTCCTGGGTGGGAATCGAACCCACGACCTCCGGCATAGCAGTCAGGGCCACTAACCACTAGACCAACAGGCCAGTCAATTCAAGACATTAGTTCGTGTTTGTGTCATTGTTATTATTTTAATGTTCAATAAAGTTAATTCTATTGGATGGATGGATTGTGTGAGAAGTGATATGAAAGAAAAGGGAGTTAGTGATAGCATGACGAGTGACAGGACAGAATGGAAGAAAAAAACGTGTCGCGCCGACCGCAAATAAAACGGGACAAGGGCAGGAAGATGATGATGAAAGTTAATTCTATTCTTAATCACGGACTTCTCCTTTCTTAATTGCCACAGTACCTTCTTAGATTATCTATTAATTTTATCAGAAAATCCTGAAGCTCTTGAGAGCCTACTACGTGTACAGCTTCGCTCTCTGGATAACGACGGCAATAATAGGCTTCGGGCTGACTGCTTACACCGTCTACTGGTTCAATCTTCAAGAAATTGATGAATTCCGCACTTGGGTGCTACTAGTTGACATGGCCACTTATCTAGCGCAAATCAGTAAGTTTTTTTAGAAATTCTTGTCATCAACAAACGTAAGCTTTAACCACAGGGTAATGGTTCAGAGAATAAATAAGTAGTTATAATTATGCTATGTTGGTTAACCTATTTGTAAAAACTGTTGTTTGGGAAATAAAAACAAAGCAGGTTTTCAATTAAACGAACCGAGAAATCATGGGTTCAATAATATAACTTTTAGTAATCTAAGCCATGAAGTTATAAAAATAACCTGAAGTTTAAAGCGAATGGAAGTCAATTAATACAATGATTATTTATTTTACAGTGATCCAAGCTTTTGTCCTATTATTAATCAGAAGTCAAATGATAAAAATAAAGAAAAGTTACGAGTTCAGGTTTATAAACAATGCAGCTGATTGTGAATGTACGATGCATTCCGAAGACGAAATAGTTGATGAAGAACATGAAAAATGCGAAGATGGAACAAGTAAAACTCACGGGACGGCAAAGGATGGCAATAGAAATACCGAATGATACTGAACATGATGTGTTTAGTAAAAATGTTGACGTAAAGAAAAACAAATTGTAATTTGTGATCAGCAACACGTATTTATATGATTTATTTCTTTGTTTTTATTTCATTCCATTAGAAATTAATTTTCGTAGATAATTAAAAGAAAAAAAAAACATTCAAATAGGTCAAAAATTCAGAAAATGCCTGTAAGTTACAAGCGAAATTTCTTAAAAATTCTGAACAAAAATACTTGGAAACTGTAGCAGGTCAAGATCTAACAGAATTTTAATATACGTAGTAATGTTGGGATTTTTCTTTTTTTTTTCTTTTTTTTTTCTTTGCTTTTTCTTTGATAGGTGGTGCGGATATTGTATTGAGTGTAGTATTCATTTACGCAGGACATACGGTAAGTAAAACCAATTTTAGATGCTTTAATAAAACAAACACACCAAAGCAACAAATTCAATAAAAAAAACTCCATTCTAGAATGAGAAATATAAAGTTTCAAGACATGAATCAACTCAAATGGTTTCCTCAAATGGTTCAGAGTAAAGATGATAATAGTCGTTGATGACTAGAGGCCACAAGATTGCGGTGCGCGGGTTTGGGGCACCACTTAACTGGCTACGTAACATAGCAAGACCGTCTACTTCCTAAGCTCATAAGTACTTATAGTTGAAGGAGGATGAGTATCTTTGTCCGTGTCTTCTAATTTACTGTGCATTTTTTTTATGAGTTCTGTTGTCTGTGAATTTGTTTGTTTCACCGAAGCTTGAATTAGTGGTGTTCACTTCAGTGGGTGGTTAGAATTTCAACTAGTTTTCAAAAGATGTGGAAACGTGATTCTTACACCAGCCATACAGGTTTTGCCCATATAAACAAACAACAAATGTTTAGTTCCGTTGTTACAGATAACCCATGTTTACAACTTTGAGGTCAAAAATATTTTTTATTTACTCAGAATTCTGCATAATTAGTATCGCTTGTTTTTGTTATTGCACACAAATGGCAATAGTTTCGTAGAAACTTTTTGATCTAATTATAGTGTTTACAGAATTTGTTTGTTTTGCTATTATTTGTGTTTTTACGAGTGATAGAGTTACACGTGTATATAATTTGTGAAAATTAACGGGCACAATGATCAGGATTCGTGGTGAGTTACCACAGTTTAAACGATGCTGTATGTGTTTACCGCTAAGACATGGGTTGATCGTGTGGGGTTATATCAGATTGGTGAGTCCTTCGCTATCATTCAATTATGTTTAGTAAACGGAACAGGCTTAGTCAAAATTGATGATACTTCCCAAATTTGTATTAAATTAAAATATACCTGTCCCCTTAGCCAAGTTACAACCGTTTTGCTTGCATCGAACGCACGCCTCGAATTGGTCACCCCCCCTATTCTTTTGTTCTGAACAAGTGACTGAGCGTTGAGATGACGTCATTCCCGTACATTTGAAGTTTTCTACTAGTGTTAATGATTGCATATTATGAACTTGGCTAGGGGTAATGGTGTTGGAATGAGAATTTAAAACATTTTTTATTAACATTCTCACTTAGTCGGGAATCCTTGTAAACTTCCAGATAAAATCCAGTAGAGTCCAAGTAATTTTAATAAAATAAAATTAAAGAGTCTGAATGTTATGATAGTGATCACATCGCAGCCGCAACCAAAAATGTTTTAGCATTATTGTCTTTATTGTCAATAAAATTCTATATCTTACTATGTTTTCAGATAATAGGCATTCTACTATTAGTAGGAGTTACCAAAGGTTTCTTCGAACTGCTAGCAAAGTCCAAAACCGGAACAGGTTACGGAACATACGTAGTTCTGTTTGGATTCTTTATAATAATAGTAGGTGCGGATATTGTACTAAGTGTAGTATTCCTTTATGCAGGACATACGGTAAGTTATACAAATTTAGGTGCTCTAATTTGACTAAATTAGAAAGAGAGAATTATGCTTAAAAATATAAATAGACATATAGATACAGGGATTCCTTCTCAAAAGTTTGACTTTAATTCGCAAATGAAGGAGATCTTTTCCCCTGAAGCAGCCGCAGTAGAATGGTAATCACTTATAATAATGAATAAGAGACCCTGTTACACCAAAGTTATACCAATCGATTCAAATACTGACATTTTCATAGTGCAGTTAGGTGACTGAAATAACAACAGCAAATTAAAACATACGAGCTTTTCAGTTAAATAAATTTATATGAAATAAAAAATGCATTTTAAGAACAGAAAGTAATTATTTGATCTTTTGTAACCTTTCATTTCTTTTCAGAAACACCTGAAGATGTTAAAAGCGTACTACATCTACAGCTTTGTTCTCTGGATCCTAATGTTAATCATGGGCGTATCCCTAACTGTGTACGCTGTGCATATAATGAATCTGTATAAGATGGACTTCTTCAGCGTCTGGGCTGTGCTGTGGGATGTAGCTACTTTTCTAGCTCAAATTTGTAAGTTCACAGAATATGTTGTTGTATAGGTGTATCTATTTACCTGAATTACTTGATAAATTGACTGGTAGTAATTGCCATGCAACATATATTTTTTCTCGATTACCACGATACCAACAAATATTATAATAATAAAATTACAGGTAACTAAATCACTTGCCTACATTTTTTTTATAATTATGTATGTGTATTTAATTGCCAATCGGACTTTACTCGAAAAATGAATTGCGTTGGGTGGGTAAAATTTCGGGTGCTTTTAATTGTTTTGTGACGGATGTTGTCGAACCTAATTTAGTATTTAATTTAAATTTATTGTTTTCAAGTTAGTGACATGTAATGTTTTTATTGAGAATGAAGTTTCTTTAAACCTATGTGATCTACATTGATTGCTAATGGTATGAGAATGAATACCGAACCTACATTGGATCAATCTAATGAGAAACTGCATTTTTTGGTGGCGATTGTGTCTATAGACAACTTTGCGATTCTAATCACTAAAATTTAACATCTATTCTTTTCATTTTCAGTGATCCAAGCATACGTTATCCTATTAGTGAGAAGTGAGTTTATAAAACTAACAAATAACTGCGAGTTCAGGTTCGAGAACAAAGCAGTAGAGCCAGCATGTAGGATGAAATGTGAAGAAGGTGAAATAGACTATAAAGAATCTAATATCAACGATGTGGATGTAACAACCTATAACAATCGTATATTCAATGAAGGAATTTATAAAACTGGAATAAGTGTATCTAAAGACACGTATTAAAAAAAAACAGTTAACGGTTAGAAGTAGAACCTTGTAAGAAATAAGAACTTGTAAATCGGTTACTAGTAGCTATGGAAGGTGCAAAAGTTTTAGTGTAGTTATATTAAAGTATATTTGATCGTGTTCTGTGATAGTGTTTTATCCATCGCATTATGAGTTAATCAACTTCACATTGGGACAGTAGCTCTTGCGTCCTTGCGGTATGGCAGATGTTGCAGCGGTATATTTTTGATACAAGCGCCGGTGGCTTTTCGGAGCTTTTCGGAGCTTTTCGGAGCAACATTACCAGGATTGCGAGTCTGCCTGTGCACAACGGGAAGAAAATTAGATCTTCGTTGAAAGCTATCAGTGTAGCGTATCCGTCTGAAGATGTTGCTATGTCTCAATCGTGTTTGACGGTCTAGTTCGGTAGGTTCTTACTAGTACTGTCCAGATACTCAGTAAAGACTTCTACCGGATCCTCTACTATACTGTACTCCCAGCAGCTTGCGTAGTCATCCAACATTGTTCGAAGAAACGACTGTTTGTAAGTGTGTTTATGAGTTATGAATGACTCGAGAACCACTTATCTAATTTAAAGTTTTTAGGCCTTTCGTACCTTCTCAAACGACATTTGAGTACGACCACGTGAGTAGATCTGTTGGCACAGTAATATTCTATAGTAGTATTCTTTGAAAACGTTATTTTAATTCATAAATCCCCAAGCGACCACCGGTGGCCGCGCATCTATTGTCTTACTATTGTGTCTCTAATTGACGGTATCTGAAGGGTTAAAGGCTTTTCGTGATATTATTACGACTACTTTGTTAATTTTCTTTAAATTATGTTATTGCTTACATTATAGGGAATTTGTATTTACAAGGTCTGGAAATTATAAATCACTTGGAAAGTCGCTTGTTTTTGTTATTGTAAACGAACGGATATACTTATTTGTAAATTCCTAGTGCATAGCTTCTAGTTATAATATCAGTTCAAAGTCAACGGCTAGCCTAAGTAGCTGGATGTCATGTAATTAATACAATTAAAATGTTTATGAATATTAAAATATGACAATTTTATAAATGTCTGCATAGTACTAACTACAACGCAGACATTTATAAAATTGTCATTGTGCAAAAAGGCAGAATCAATAGTTTGAAAATATGAAAGTAAACAAAATGCGTACGGAGCTGCCAGTGTGTAAGAGATGTTGTTTCGGTTTACCACTACGATATAGCTTGCTGACATGGGGATACATCAGATTGGTAAGTACTAAAATATTTTATAAAAAGAAGCTTGACAAAATCTACAAACATTAATTTGTAATTATTTTCCTGCCCTCGTCCTATGTTATTCGGAATCAGTGCAACACGTTTCATTCTGTCTCATATCATGCTATCATTAACTTTCTTTCCTTTTATATCAATCTTCATCACACCATCTATCCATTTTTTTCGTTTTTTCTTTGGATAGAGAGGTAGAGGGACTCCCCTCTTTATCCATCCATATGTATACTCATAACTCTTGTAGGAAAATGCATTTCATTCCTCCTCTTAACATGACCACACCAAGATAAACGATTCCCCTTCATCTTTTAGTCACTGGCAGCACTTTCAAACTTCTGTAGATACCAATCATCTCACTTTATTTATTCTCGTCACAACACACTTCCATGTCAACATTCTCATCTCCGATACATGTAATCTTTTTCATCTATCTTTTTTACAGGCCAACCTTTAACCTCACTTAAGTTAACGCATTATTAAATATTTTGCGTAGGTAGTTGACTAATCTCCTTTAAAATTTCGGTCACTGTGACCGAAATTCGTCTAGGATATTGTTAAGAAAGAGCACAAAGCACGTAGATTCTACTGGGATATATTAAAGCGTTATCTATGGCGTCACATAAAAACTAAACTTCGAAATCCTGTATCGCGCATTGACAGTTTTCCTGAAGATGAACATATACATTTTTCAAAAGCCCGAAATCATCTATGGGGCAGTTGTCTAAGCTAGACGTTACACCTTTCCGGTCAGAGGATTCTACTTACTTAACGGAGGTTTGCTGGACGTTAACACTTTGTTCCGCATATCTCTAAACCCACAATAACCCACACCCACAAAGTTAATCACATCGTATCTTGATCTCTCAGAGTTTTCAAATAGTGTTTTGTCTTTTCAGGGATTATCAACGTATTTGTTCATCACACTGTCCATGGCGTTATACTGGATGTTAGAAAAGGTTATAACAGAAGAAAATGTTCCATTAAATATAACATATATAATAATATTAGCTACCATGCTTCTATTGTTATTAACAGATATAGTGCTAAATACTGTATTCATCACAGGCGGTCATAAGGTGAGTTTCATTAAAGATATTAAGCATAGACAATAATCTTACAAGCGTTAGTAACAGAGACAACGTTTTACAAAGATGAACTTTTTCTAATCCTACTGGTCATTAAAACTTTCTCCCGAAATCATTGATTGGCTGGATGAACATGTCATAGATCTTGATTTTATTATAATTTCTATCAATTAATAATTAATCATTTTTGAGACATACATTTACGCTGGCTGAGTTTTGGCACTCTTTAAAGTAATCTCTAACGTACATGAAAACATGCCTCAGAATTTGTATAGGAATATTTTGGATTTTAATAGAAGGCGCCAGATAACCGTAGAATAAAGTACATTGATTTTTTTCTACTATCTCAGCGCACATCTAGTAATGAAAAGCAATTCATTGTTGGTTGGAAAGAACCATACAGATTTAAGTAGACCCGTCCAGTCAGTGCAAGTATTTGTCACAACTAAACAACAACAAGAAAAGGATATTTGAGTAGATCGCAAAAAGACATACGTTAAATTACTGAAAACATCGATATCTCATGTCCTCCTCCTCCTTGCGGCGTATTCCTCAATGCTGAGGGTCGTGACCTCCCTGTTTCATCACTTTAACCCTTATGATCTCTTTCCATCTGTTTCTGTCTCTGGCGATGTGAAGTGCACTGATGTACGTAGAGTCAAGAGCGGTGCGGATCTGGTCGGACAAACGTATAGGGCTGCGCATGCGGGGCCTTTTTCCATCCACTTTGCCGGTCACCATGAGCCTTTCGAGGTTGCCATCATCCTTTGTTGCAATGTGACCGAAGTATTGTAGAACTTTGCGAAGGCACTCGGACGACAGTTGTGAGGAGATATTTAGTTAGATATCGATATCTCATGTAAAGAACTCTAAAAAGAAAAAAAAAACAATTCACATAGTCCTCAGAATCAACTTTGAAACAAAGGCATATCTAACGAAGTCCTTCCTCTACCACTTTTCGTGCGTGGGGATTTAAATCTTCAGAGATAAAAGGAGTGGTGGTATATTGTTTGCAATTTTAGTCATAGAAAAAAACATCATCATCATCTTCCTGCCCTTGTCCCGCTTTATTTGGGGTCGGCGCAGCACGTTTTCCCTTCCATTCTGTCCTGTCACTCGTCACGAAAGAAGAAAGTTCAGTCATAGAAAGAAACAAACATGTTTTCAGAAAGACTTGAAACTGCTGCGAGCTTACTACATCTACAGCTTCATCCTGTGTATCATGATCTTCCTGCTGTGGATTGCCTCTGTCATAGTCGGCTTGCTGCGCTTCAGAATATTCGAAAGCGAGCCTACTTCTCACATCTATATTATTTTGGTCGACACAGCAACTTTGTTGGCTCTAGTTTGTAAGTAAATGATAAGATTTTATTTAGTTTAAATTGTTATAGTCCAGGAATATTGGGGGTTCCACCTCGTAATGAGAGATAGTCAGTTGTTGTATTAACTTTTGTTTTGGCATCCTAAAACATGTTTCAAAACCTTATGAGATTATTAGCTTTTACCTGCGACTTCGTCCGCGTACATAAAATATAGCCTTTGTTACTAAAAAATAAAGCAGCTTTCTACTGGTGAAAAAATTTTTGCAATCGGACCAGTACTTCCAGAAATTACCTCCAACAAACAAAAAAAAACTTTACCTCTTTATTATATTAGGGTAGATTTGCAATAAATGTGAAAAAAAAAAACTATATTTCGACATTTGGTCTTAGAATATCTGTATTCGCGGACACCCTACGATAAGTAGGTTTTGAGACAGGTCTATGGTGCCACATTAGTTTATAGAAGATTATAGCTGACTATTACTCATTCCAAGATACATTATTTGACTAATATTCCTGGACTATTATTTATTTATTTGGATCTCCAACAAAGGTTACACAGACACAGTATAAATTACTAGACATGGGGTCCTCTAACGTGTGCTCCTTCAGTTACAGGAGACCACAGCATGCACATATAACTAGGTGAATGTAGGTGAATGTAAAAAATAAAAAAGTTGAAATTCACATAAAAATACCATACAGATTAGATTAGTACCAACAGGTAATTTTTTAGTCTTAAATTTCATATCGATTAAATCTCAAACTCCTAACAATTTCTTATTTTTATATTTCCAGTCGTTCAAATCTTCGTCTTGCTATTTGTGAGGAGTGAGATTGTCAAACTGAGGAGCCACTGCGAGTTCAGATTTGTGAACGATACTGCTAAAGCAGAATGTACCTTGGAATGTGAAGAACTAAATGAAGAAGAAGAAACGAAATAGATATACAAAAGATATATGCCTGAAGATATACTCTTTAACAAGAAATTAAAATAAAATAAAAATTACAAAAGGACATTCTAACATTGTGATAATTATTTAACATATTATAAACATACCTTATTTTTTAAGTGGGAATATCAACCAATGTCATCCCCTTGCTCTGGGGCGGAGCGTAAAATAGTGTCAGACTTTTGCCGACTAAAAACTCACTCCTACTCCATCATTGCTATTCGTGCCGGGGCCAAATCTTCCTTTCAGAAACCAACCCTTGGCCCCAGTAGATTTCAACCCTACTGGGCCATTTCGGTTTGCTGATGTCGCAGAGAAATGAGGATATCAAGGATTTTACGAAACCCCTGGGGATATCACGCAATCCCTAGGGATATGATGAAATCCCTAGAGATATCACGAAATCCCGGCAGATGTCGAATATTCTTGCTTATTACGTCTTCTTACTAAAAGTAAGTAGTGATATGACAAAACCCCAATTAACGAGTATCGTCAGTGATATGTCGTTTCACAGATCTAAATCTAGTATAATGTCAGAAAAGGGTTGATCGTGTGGGGGTATATCAGGTAGGTGAGTCCTTAGAATTAAATTATGTTTAGGTTCAAAAAAGGCTAAAGTCAAACTTCCTTATCTATAATTTAGAACTTATATTGGGATTAGAATAAAATTTTATACATTTTTACTAACCTGCTCCTTAACCTTGAAAGCTCAAAATCATTGTTTTAGAACTATAGGTAGAGTATTAGTGATATTATGAATGATGAAGAAAGTAGCCGCAATCCATTATCATTTTTAAGCGGATATTATTTCCTTCCTAGTATTGTTTTTTTATTATCTGAAAACATTGTTGACTTTTTGTCAGTAACATCACATCTCTTACTATATTTTCAGCTAATAGGCATCCTATTATTAGTAGGAGTCACCAAAGGTTTCTTCGGACTACTAGAGAATTCTAAAAACAAAACAGGTTCCGGAATATACGTAGTTATGTTTCGATTCTTTGTAATAATAGGAGGAGTGGATATTGTACTGAATGTAGTATTTATTTACGCAGAACATACGGTTACACAAATTATAGGTGCTTAATCAAATTAGAGAAATTAGAAAGAGCCAATCTTATATGCCCAGATATAGATAAGATTGTTTGGATCAAAACTTTGAGAAAGAATTCTCAATGTTTTGGAGCAAAAGAGGGAGGTCTTTCCCTACAGCAGCCACATCAGGATGGCACTGACTTATAATAATGCGTAAGAGATTAACACACTGTTTTATGATTACAGTTTGACATATTCGTAAATATTCTGGTTAGATAACTAAAAAAAAACACAAGAGATTTTCCGTAAACAAAAGTTATATAAAAAAAGCTTGAATAAAAGCCGATTCTTTGATGCAACCTTTTATTTCTTTTTAGAAAGACTTGACGATGTTGAAAGCGTACTACATCTACAGGTCTATTATCTGGACCCTGATGATAATTATGGGCGTATGTCTAACTGTGTACGCCGTGCATGTGATGAACCTGTATAAGATAGACTTCCTCAGCGTCTGGATTTTCCTGTGTGATGTAGCTACTTTTCTTGCTCAAATCTGTAAGTGATTCACAGAATATTTTGTTGTGTAGGTGTACCTATTTACCTGTACTACTTGATAAATTGACAGATAGTTGCCATGATACACATCGTTTTCTCGTACAGTAAAAAACTGAGTCACTTGCCTACAAGTTTTTTTATATGTATGTGATGAATACCGAACCTATTTTAATTGAATCAATCTAATAATAAAAATTTTTTTTGGTGGTAACTTTGCAATTCTGATCAAATGTCTATCTATGCCATTTTCTGTGATCCAGGCATACGTACTCCTATTAATGTGAAGTGAGTTTATAAAACTAACAAACAACTGCGAGTTCAGGTTCAAGAACAAAGCGGCATCATGTAGGATGATTTCATCCTAACCAACATAGATGAGATGGACAATAAAGAATGTAGTATCGCCGATGTAGATAAAACGACCAATAACAATTGTGTATTCAATGAACATAAAGGAAGAATTTACAAAACTGGAATAAGTGAATCTAAAGACACGTATTAAAAAAACAGTTAACTAAGAAAGGTGCAAATGTTTTAGTGAAGAATTATTAAAGTGTGTTTGAGTCTGACTGTGCACAGCGAGAAGAGAATTAGAGCTTCGTTGAAAGCTACCACTGTAGAATATTAGTCCCATATCTGCCAAGTCTTGATCGTGTTTGACTGTTTAGAGGTGCTTACTCGTACTGTCCAAATACTCAGCAAAGACCTTTACGTGATCCCCTACTACATACTCTCTGCCAGTCATACTCCTTGCAGTTTACGCAGTCATACGATATTGTTCGGAAAAACGACTGTTTGTAGGTGTGTTTATGAGTTATGAATGACTCGAGAACCACTTATCTAATTTACGTTATTTTAAGTCCTAGGTACATTTGAGTTTTTCTAGCTACATTTCAGTGCGACCATGCCAGTGGAACTGTTGGTACAGTCATTCTAGTATATTAGCACAGCTCTTTGGATACTTTATTTTTATGTTGACTAATTTATATTTTTGTTTAAATTATATTATTGCTTACATTATGGGGAATTTGTAATAAGGTCTGGAAATTATAAATTACTTGGAAAGTCACTTGTTTGTGTTACTGTAAACAAATTGACAAATAATGATATTTATGAATTCCAAGTACGGTATCTTTCAGTTATAATATCAGTTCAAAGTCAACGGCTGACCTCAGTAGCTGGATGTCATGTAATTAATGCAATTACTATAAAATGTTTATAAATATTAAAATACGAGTATGACAAATTTATAAATATCTGCATAGTACTAACTACAATGCAGACATTTATGAAATTGTGTTTGTGCAAAAATGCAGAATCAATAGGAATTGGAAAAGACGAAAGTATACAAAATGCGTACGGAGCTGCCAGTGTGTAAGAGATGTTGTTTCTGTTTACCGCTACGATATAGTTTGGTGACATGGGGATACATCAGATTGGTAAGTACTAAAATATTTATAAAAAGAAGGTTGACAAAATCTACAAACATTAATTTGAAATAATTTTAAAGCTTGAAAAATGAACAAATATTAATTTGTAATCATTTTTCTGCCCTCGTCCGTATTATTTGGAGTCAGCGCAATACGTTTTTTTCTTCCATTCTGTCTTATCTCCCGTCATGCTATCATTAACTTCTTTTTCTTTTATATCATTCTTCAAACAATCTATCCATCTTTTTCATCCGTCTTTTTCACCACTCAATATTTTGTAAGTCTTAAAATACAGTGAATATGTTCTGGTTTTGATTCATTATAGGGAATTTTTAGTCGAGCCATAAGAGGTATTGAATTTTCTATTAGAATCTCAATGATATGGAGTTAGAAGTTGGTAGTATTTTTTTTTGTTTTGTTTTCGGGAAAATCATCCAATGATATCTCCCCGTCCTTAGGCGAAGCGGGAGATAGTTTCACACTTGTACTGATCAAAAAGTTGGTGGTCGGACACCTTCATGTCTCGGAAAACACGAAAAGTCGCCCAATCTCTCTCAGGGCGTACCAGATTGCTGTAGCAATGCATTATGAGAGAACGGAGAGGTCATTTAAGTTAACGCATTGTTAAATATTCTGCGTAGGTAGTTAACTAATCTTCTTTATAATTTGGTGGGTTTGAAATGAAAATATAAGATTTTCAGACCAAACAATCGACATTCTGATTAATAAAATTGCAGACTCAAAAAACAGAGCACGAAGCACGTAGATTGTACTGGGATATAATGAAGCGACATCTATGGCGTCCCAAAAAAACTAAAGTGCAAAATCCTGCATCACGCATTTACAGTTTTCCGGGAGATTTAAACATAAACATTACTAGCTTTCCGCTCGCGGCTTCGCCCACGTGGACTACAGTTTATATCGCGCGGGCAGAGCCCCGTGCTCAGCAGTGGAATTACAGGTAGCCTATGTGTTATTCCAGTGTCTCTTCTACCTACCTACCAAATTTGATCTAAATCCGTTCAGTAGTTTTTGCGTGAAAGCGTAACAGACAGACAGACAGAGTTACTTTCGCATTTATAATATTAGTAGGGATTATACAACAGCCCGAAATCATCTATCGGGCAGCTGTCTAAACCAGACGTAATCCCTATCCGGTCAGAGGATCCTCCTTATTCAACGGAGGTTTGCGGGACTTTACACTCTGTTCCGCATACCTCTAAACCCACATCAACCCACATCCACACTGTTTATCACATCGTATCTTGATCTCTTATATGTTCATGTAGTGTTTCGTCTTTTCAGGGATTATCAACGTATTTGCTCATCAGACTGTCCATGGCCTTCTACTGGATGATAGAAAGAGTTAAAACAGAAGAAAATGTTTCATTAGATATAACACATACAACAATATTAGCTTCTCTGCTTCTATTGTTAATAACAGATCTGGTATTAAATACAGTATTCATCACAGGTGGTCATAAGGTGAGTTTAATTGAAGATATTAAGCATAGACAATAACCTACTGTCCTACAAGCGTTATAATAGTAACATAGACAACGCTTTACAAAGATAACCTTTTGCTAAGTACACTGGTCATTTAAATTTTCTTCCGAAAGATGGTCAAGATGTGAGTATTAGATTGGCTGAATGACCATGTCGTCCTAAACCTTGGATTTATTATAATTTCTATTGACTAATGATAATTAATTTCTGTTGATGCAAAAAGAATTAACAAATACATTTACGCTGGCGAGGTTCTGGCACTCTTCAAAGCAATCTCTAACATTCATAAAAACGCGCCTCAGAATTTGAGTAAGAACATTTTTGATTTTTAGTCTAACGTTTTCCGTCATATCTCAGTCTAGATCTCATCCCACACCTTTGGATTTTTTACTCTGGGGTTATCTGAATTTAAGGTTTGTGTGTGATTGGTCGCTTGCGTTATAGAGCAAGAGCCCGTGAATGCCAGACCTTCGTATTTTAATAAAAGCTAAAAGTTTTTCTATGTGTATCCCTAGTACAGGTAAGAATGATCCCCACCTATGAAGCTGAGGCAGCGGTGGCTTTGGCTGGTAACAGGTAACAAAGGTGTATAAAATTCCAGCTCAAATTCGTCATAAAATAAAACTGTTTTTTTTTTTTATATTTGATTCATAAAATAAATAAAACGGGATGAAGGCAGGAAGATGATTTGATTCATAATAATATCAAAACTCGCCTTGCTAATTGCCAGACAGTTAGTATGGTTGCAACCCTCTGCCGGACACCCTTAAACTATTGTAATTTATAATTACACTTACGTTACATTATAAAACCTAAATTTTATATATAATTTTTTGGGGGCATATTAATCTATGTTTATATAATAGCCGGACAGTTTCGACGGTTCTATCATCTTGCCAGACGCATTCAAAGTGAGCAGTAGTTCGGAGAGCAAGGAGCGTATACAGTAACTAGTGCGAGTGAGACAGAGCGCTTGGTCTATTGCAGTCCTTCACTGCGCATCCACTGTTTTAAGTATCAGAATTAAGAAACATCAGATAAAAAAAAAAAAAAAAATTTCATTGATGTAAATGTAGTTTCAGTTTCTAATTCTTCAACGCCTTGATAACTAATGCAGTGTCCATATCTATTTATAATGTGCAATTATTTTTATGCTGCTTGTTAAGCTTTTTAGAGTCATATCTAACATGATATGCTTCGACGTTTTAACTCGACCATCGTGAACTCCGAAAATAACATCTTGACAATAAGAACGAACTAGACGAGAACATTTTTGGCCAGTCTTTCGTTTTTGGTTACACCTATGAAGCTGAGGCAGAGCTTCATAGGTGGGGATCATTCTTACCTGTACTAGGGACATATATAGAAAAACTTTCAGCTTTTATTAACATACGAAGGTCTGGCACTCACGGGCTCTTGGACTATTACTGTTGAGTTTGAGGTCGTGGGATAGATGAAGTTTCCGGGGGTGGCAAAATTGAATCCCACAGATTAGTTTATTTATATATATATAGTTTAATTTTGGCCCCAGTTTATGACGATAAGCTTCTATCTCATGAAACTTAGGCAAATCTAGCGAAGTACCTCTTTCTAATCTAATTCCTCTGTAATAAAAGTTTGAGACCTTTGTACCTGCTTCATGTTTATAATACTACTAGCTTCTGCCGGTGACTTCATCCGCGTGAATGATGTCGGTTGATGCGAAATCAAAGTCGAAGCCAGATAACAAATAGTTGATGTCCTTCTTAGGGGTTCAAGCTTAATTTATTGTAAATGTGCGTTATTTTATAAACAAACGATTTATTATTATAATAATATTTAATACCAAATTTCATCAAAGATTTTGATTCAGTAATTTATTCTTGATAGCGTAACCGATATACAGAGTTATTTTCACACTTATTATATAGTATAGTTTAATTCCGACACTCATAAAACACAATTAAAATATTTTCAGAAAGACATGAAACTACTGCGAGCTTACTACATCTACAGCCTCATCCTGTGTATCCTGATCTTCCTGGCGTGGGTTGCCTCCGTCAAAGCCACCTTGCTTCACTTCAGTATAGGCGAACTCGACCCTGCTTTCCACATCTATATCATTTTGGTTGACTCAGCAACTTTGTTGGCTCTAGTTTGTAAGTAAACGATAACATTTTATTTAGTTTTAGTTGTTACAGTCCAATAATATTAGAGGTTTCACCTCGGAATAACAGATAGCTATTTTGTATAAACCTTTATTTTGGCATCCTAAAACTTGTCCAAAACCTTATAGTGCTAAATAAACCTTAGCATGAAACCCATAGGAAACGAGATATTTGCAATGAAAGAAAAGGGAGTTAGTGATAGCGTGACGAGTGACAGGAAAGAATGGAAGAAAAAAACGTGTTGCGCCGACCCCAAATGAAACGAGACAAGGACAGGAAGATAATGACGATTATGCTGATTCCTTCTTTACCCTTTGCATTCCAGGACCACGAGTTTTCTTTTCGTAAGTAAATCCTTGGCCTCAGTAAGCTTCGGTCCTGTAGTACAAGGATTCATCTAATACACCCACGGGAACATAAGTGTTTTCTTCTTCTAAATTTTGCGCCAAATTTTTTAGTCCCAAACTTCATATAGATTAAATCTCAAACTTCTAACAATTTCTTATTTTTATATTCCAGTCGTCCAAATCTTCGTCTTGCTATTCGTAAGGAGTGAGATTATCAAATTGAGGAGCCACTGCGAGTTCAGATTTGTGAACAATACTGCTGAAGAAGAATATACTTTGGAATGCGAAGAACTAAAAAGAGAAGAAGGAACGCAATAGATATACAAAAGATATATGCCTGAAGAGTATAAGTGAAAAAATTAAAAAGAGAACTTTACAAAAGAGCATTCTAATATTAAGATATTAAATATTATTATAAACATGCCTGCGTCATATTAAATAAATAATAACAAACAGAAATCAATACTTTTGAGTTTCAAAACGACCTCTATAGGTTATCAGCTTGTTAACTAGCACGTTATCCAACGTGTATTCATTCTTGAACAGACTCACCATTCAGCAATGGCGTGAAATCGTCCTATTTGAGATGATGTAATGGTTATTAATTATTTCAGTGAGTAAGAACTCAGAACGCATTTAAATTACATAATACTTTTATTAACAGTCAACAATTGTGTTAAATATAAATAATCTTATACCTAATTCCTTTTTACAATGTTTTGTCTCTACGTGACTCACCACTTATCGTCAAATCTGCATCAAAATGACTCTTCGTTTGAGCAGACAATTCTTTCATGCGTTCCTCATGAAATCTGCTGTGCTAGAGGCAGAGAGAGGCATCGAATCGACTATATAGTCAGTCGACAAGAGGCTATAATATCGTATTCCGTGGTAAAAATACTTCTAACACCAAACACAAACAGCAACGCAGCATGGTGACAGTCTGGGCACGCCACAATTATGGCGGTAAGTCCCCTCTTTGAGGCGTGGCTGGAAAGACTTCACGGCATCCTTACCTACTGCATGACGCAGGTCCTCACCGGACATGGTAAGTTCGGGAGGTTCCTGCACCGGATTAAAGCGAAGAGACGCCCGGGTGTCGCCACTGTGCAGAACGCCCGGAGGACTCCCGGTGGAGCACACAGTCGAGGTGTGCCCTGGCTGGACGGAGCATCACCGTGCCCTCGTGGGCGCGATCAGCGGCGGAGACTTCTCGTGCCATGCTTTGGTTGAGGATATGGTCCGGATTGAGGAGGAATGGCAGGCGGTCGCCTCCTTCTGTGAAGCAGTTTTAGTAAAGGAGGAGGCCGACCACATCAGGCAACGGCGCCCTCGCCGCCGCCGCCGGAATGCCGATCCCGATTTCCGGCCACCGTAGACACGGGCTCGCGGACGGCGAGACGTCGACGGCGCACACTGTTCCCGCGCGCCTCAAGGAGAATAGAATAGAATAGAATAAAACTTTATTGTACACCAAAAAGTAACAGGAGCCCAGCTGGGTCGAAGCCTACCGGGGTCGGGGTTATCCGAAAGGCAACTAGAGCCCCGATATGAAGGCTAGGAGGAACGGCGCGGGGTTTTTAGTCAGTAAGAGTCTGACACTATCTCCCGCTCCACCCAAGAGCGGGTTTTTTCATAAGATGATTTTCCCCGTCGACAAAAAACAAAAAAAAAACCACTCGCCATCAAATTTGCTCAAATGACCCTTCATTTCGGCAGACCACCATTCTCTCATGGGTTTCTCATGAAATCTGCTGTGCTAGAGGCAGAGAAAGGCATTGAATTGAGTATGCAGTATATAGTCAGAAGACTACAATATCGTATTCCGTGGTAAAAATAGTTTTAACACTAAACGCAAACAGCAACAATAAAGGCGCGGGCCCACCGCGGCGCACGGAGAGGCTACGCACGTGTGTTAAACTTCGCTTTCTAAGAATATGTAAGTGGTTGTGTCCACTGCAAGACACGGAGAGGCTACGCACGAATTGACGTCACTGATACATGCATGGCTTGCTCGAATAGGCGGTTACATAGCTCAACGCTGTCGACGTAGGTCTACGTTTCCACTGAAGTACACGAATGCGACCCACGACTATGTACAGCTCGCTTATAGGAGCGTTGTTTTCAGTAGTACACCTCCCGCAGTGAAGCCCGTGTCAGTGGATTGCCACCGTGCCACGCTATACATAGTCGTGGGTCCTGGTGTACCTCATCCAGTGGAAACGTAGACCCACGTTGTCAAACAACTTAATACACGCAGCTAAAATGCGCCGCGTGTGCGTGCACAGCATGCGCCGCGGTGGGCCCGCGCCTTAATAATAGAGAAATCACTTCTCGATAATCGTTTTAGGAGAAAAGCTCGAATTTTTTAGAAGTACTTCCTACTTTGAAAATTAAAACGAAAATATGCAATTGGGAAACCCCCATTGTTATCTTTACTTCGTGACACTTAATGAACTTATACTCGCTAATTAAGTCACAAGATGCGCACAATTCTAATCAAACGTTTCTTATTGTACAAGATATGCAGTTGCGTCTAATTTATTGTGCAAGAAAGTACTGTAGTGTCCAAGAAAGCCAACGACTTCTCAAAACGAGTATAATTAATTCTTTTATTGTTATTTATCTAAAAAGTGATTAGTTTTCTGAATAAAGTGGTTTCTAGAATTCGACACAATGCGTATAGAATTGCTAGAATTGAAAAGAGCCTGTTTCTGTTTACCACTAAGATACAGCTTACTCTTTTGCAGTTATAGCAGATTGGTAAGTACTATTTTTTGTAATGTCCACTGCTTAATAATAATTGGTATAGTAATCGCAAGTGTTAATCCCTATCGACACACAAAATAGATAGGTACAGAAGACAATCTCATGTATGTACTTCACTTTTTATACCTACGCTCGGTGGACGCACACTAATGAGCGTTTGAGCCGGAACTGTTCGACGAGCGGGCTAAGGCATGTGCTAAGGCGCTCCGAGCTATTGTGTCTGTGAGCGGTGTCTATTGTGTGCGTTGCTCGAGCGCGCTTTGTATGTAGATTGACTTCTGTACCTATATATTTTGTGCTATCGATTCCTAGAACTGGCTAAGTGCTATTGGATATTGCACTAAGAATTTGTATTGCAGATAATGTAAATACAGTTACAGATAACGCTAACTTAATGAGTACATTATCTTGGTACGATATAGCAATCAACTTATAACTATGAAATATTATAAATGTGGAAAAAAATTAAATAAATAAGTAAAAAATACTACATTTTTTAGGTAGATATTATTCATAAAACTATGAACATTTAATTTTTAAGTATACATATTATACTCCATCTTAAAATAATGAGTAAAGATCGCAGTCTGGATTGGAGAACCCGGTTATAGGCTCGTGGTTACATGGAATAGAGCTTAGGGTGATTTTCCACCAAAATCTGTGCGTTCTTGAACACCGTAGCGAAGTTTTGAAACGATTTAAAGCTATTAATTATAATAGCGATGTTGGTCACAAAACCAATAAATACACAATAATAAAGCATTTTTGATAAAAAATAAAAATGCCTTAATATAAAGTTTGTTTTAATTAAAAATAACAAGACAAATGGAAGTTATCACAGTACAACCGAACCAAACCATTGAAGAGATAGATAGATCATTTAATAAAAAAAAACATTTCATAGGAACCAAGATCTATGAAACATACTCCTCAAACAATAGGAATCCTCTGATGTAGGCAGGTTATACCTGGTAGTAAAGATACCGCAGAAAATGGAGAAAATTCGATTCAGTTTAAGTTTAGTTCGAGGCGCCTGATAGGTAACCTTAAAATAAAGTACATTGATCTTTTCCTAATATCTCCAATATATCGAAGGTATCTGAAAAACCATCAATGAACTGTTTTTTAGAAAAGGTAAAGGATCACGATAGATGTCAATTCAAGACAAATCAAGAAAAAACACCAAATATTATACGATATATTATGTTTACCTATCTCATTTGAAAAACTTTTCAGATTTGCAGTATATTGGACATACAACTATATATGGCAGACTTATTAACTAATTCTAAAGACAATACGAAAGTTTTATATATTAAAATATTTTTCTTAGCATTGGAATCGTTCGATGTTATACTTGTCATTATATTTATTGTTGGAGCTCATCAGGTGAGAGAAGTATTTATTTTGCACAAGGGTACAAAAGTGGACTTGCTCTACCACGAATCAATAGATATAATTTTATTTTTATTGATTTTAATGTAGGATTTTATCAACGTTATGACGATGGGTATTTGGTCCTTTAAATGCCCTTTAAGTCCCTTTAAATGTCTTAATATTTTATGCATTCTTTACTAGTCAACCAAGGGTGGTAAAGTTATAACAATAGCAGGAGCATTGTTTGAAACTGGACAAAATTATAAGATATTATTATCATAATTTTGGAAATAGTTTAAATGTATCTTTTTTATTTTTCAGAAAAGCATCAAACTGTTGAAGACCTTCTATTTTTATGACATAGGTCTGCTAATATTACTAACACTGATATGCGCTGGCTTTTTTATATACATACTTTGCACAGCGATTGAGCAATTTGGGTTTAAGAGATACTTCGAGTTCCAAGCAAAGAGAATGTTGGTAGCAGCTGCTTACTTCTTTCTTTTTCTTGGTAAGTTTATCGTTTATAATCGCACAAACTGCTCTGAAAAATGTTAAAGTTACATAATCTAAAAAACAGACATGTGACAGATGTGTGAGTTGTATTTATATTCAAAGGAAGATGGCCTTTAAATTAAATCTTTCCTTTATAGGTTTTAAAGTCTACGTATTGCTGCTAGTGAGGAGTGAAATTATCAAACTTAGCAACAATACTCAGTTCAGATTCGTGAACAATGCAGCTGAATCTGTGTGTACGATGGAATATAACAGAACTGGTGACGAAGAGCAAGGGTTGGCAAAAAACGATGATGAACCATTTGAAATTAGAGACAACTGTACTGACACTGTTAGTAAACTTAAGATTAGAGGAGAAAGTAACATGAAAGACAAGCAGTTAGGTGACACAGATATTGAAACATTTGAAACTGAAATGTTAAGTGATGAAGAAATGTGTAAATCTAAAAATATTAGTTGAAACTAGAGAATGAGAGTACAATCTATTTTGTTTCAAAGATAGAGCTTTTAAGTTAAAATAATAGACCATTTTAATTAAGATATAAATTACAAAGATATAAATATAATACATTCTAAAACCCTGCAGTTTTTTTTCCTTTAAAAATCACACATTTGGTAACAATTTATTAAGATGATTTTTTATTTTTAACATAATCCAATCGTAAATTCACCCATACGCATGCATCTGCACTTTTTGCAGTAGCATAGCTAAAACTAAAAATTGGGCAAGTATGAGACGGACTCGCGCCTTGAGGGTTCCGTATAAACTTACTTATGTACATACTTAAATGGTTGAATTCCAGAATGAAATCTCGGAAGATTTTTCCAAATCGCAAAAAAATTTGACAAGTATACCTACACTAGTGGTTGACTGCAATCTCACCTGATGGTAACTAGTGATGCAATCTCTGATGGTGAGGCGCAATATGAGTGCATGTGGTGTCGTATAATGAGCGTTTATGAGCCTATTCACTCTTGCCCTGAAGACAATTAAATTATAATCGGACGGGATGACCGCAGCAGGCAGATTGTTACAGTCCTTCAACGTACGCGTATAAACGACGAGGCAAATTGATTAGTCCGGACCGTTGAGGTCCTAATCAGCTCATGCCAACATCATGGTCATGGTGCTCATGGTCTTTTTTAATTGAGGTACTTTTTAGGTACATTTTTTTAGCGTAATTATATTTCATGAATAATGGTCAAATAATAAAATATTATAGAACACCCGCCATCTCGACGTCAATTTGGTGGGTGTAATTTTGAAATAATTTCATTCAATTGAAGTAAGTACAGATATTTTAGAGCTACGTACGGAATAGTAAATTTTATCGGTAATTACTTTAATTTATTTCGTTGTGGAATGCCCACCATTTTGACTGTCCATTTTTCGACGCCATATATTTTTGATAGTCTTTAAATAGTTTAGGCTTACAATTGGTACCAGTGGCTGAAAAGTTGAAAGGAAATAATTTATCTTGGTATGGTCATGTGAAGAGGAGAGATGAAACACATGTTACTAAAAGAGTTATGAGTATACATGTAGATGAATGGAAATAAAGAAATAATAATATAAATAATTGAAGAAAAGATGGGTAGATTACGTGAGGAGTTATCCAAAAAAAATGGTGTTAGTGATAGCGGAACAGTTGATAAGATAGACCAGGGCAGGAACATGATGATAATTACAGCTAGTTAAGTTTTTTTTTTATATTTTCATCTTTACTAATATCATAATGAGGGAAAATTTGTAAGTTTGTTTTTAATCTCTGGAAGTATCGATTGCTTAAATTCTTTCACTAGTAGAAAGCTGCTTTATTCCTGAGTAACATAGGCTATATTTTATATAACTATGCGGGCGAAGCTGCGGGCAAAAGTTAGTCTCAAATATTACCACTTACCTATGAAATGAAACATATGTATGACAATATATATACGCAGTAATTGTCTAGTAAATGTTCAGATAAGGAGCAATATCTTAACATCTGTTTCAAGCCTCACCTTATGACCTGCATAGATAAATCCGATAAACGCTACCAAATCGGTTTTCTAACGGATTTGGTAGCGTGCTTAGAGTTATGATTGCTAAAATTAAATGGACAAATATCATCCAATCACAACCCTCTCTCTTGGGCGGAGCGAGAGATAGTGTCAGACTCTTACTGACTAAAAACCCGCCCCGTTTCTTCTAGCCTTCATACCGGGGCTCGAGCTCCCTTTCGGATGACCCTGGCCCCAGAAGGCTTCGACCTAGCTAGGCCCCTGCTTTTGTTGACAACTCCTTAAGACGCGCGGGAACAGTGCGCGCCGTCGACGACTTGGGCTCGGTCCGGCCAGTTACCAGACGGTCGGAGAGCGAGCTAGCTATTGCTCGACGTCCGCAAGCTCGCGCCTACGGTGGCCGGAAATCGGGATTGGAATCCCGGCGGTGGCTGGGGCGCTATGAGCGCCGTTGCCTGATATGGTTGGCCTCCTCCTTTACTAGCATTTCTGCTTCGCAGAAGGAGGCGACTCCTGCAACTCCTCCTCGCTCCGCACCTTGGCCTGTAACAAGGCACGGCGCGAGAGATCAGCGCCGCCGATCACCCCCACGAGGGCAAGGTGATGCTCCGCCCAAGCGAGGCACACCTCCACTGTGTGCTCCACCGTGTCTTCCGGGCGTTCCACACAGTGTCGACACCCGGGCATCACCTCCGCATGAATCCGGTGCCGGACGGTCGGACAGCGAGCTACCCATTGCCAGTGGCCGGAAATCGGGATCGGAATCCTTGAGGCGGCTGAGGCGCTGTGAACGCCGCCGTTACCTGATGCTATCGGCCTCCTCCTTTGCTAGCATTACTGAAGTAGGCAACCGCCACGAGGGCACGGCAATGCCCTGCGTAAGCGGGGCGTACCTCGACTGTGTACTTTACCGTGTCCTACGGGCGTTCCGCATAGTGGCGACACCCGAGCGTTACTTTCGCACGAATCCGGTGCAGGAACCTCCCAAACTTACCATGTCCGATGAGAACCTACATCATGCGGAAGGTGAGGACGCAGTGAGGTCTTTCCAGCCTTGCCTCAAAGAGAGTACTTACCGCCATAATTGTGGCGTGCCCAGCACTCGGTTACGATAGTCGCTGACGCCATTTCACCGCGAGATCCCGCCGGAGCTCTGTCCGAAAATACTGGACAGGCTATTCATCTCAAGTGAAAGTTCTTGAGGATGGTGATCCACTGTACTGTTCAACATCACTGACCGTCCATTCATCCATTGCGACTATTTCATTTGTCTAAACGCAATATTACAGGTTTAATGAATCGATTGTGTGGGACTGTTTTCGCTGCCTTTCTTCGATGCACAATAGCATTCAGGGCAAACCCTTGTATTGTTCGCCTGTAACAGTTTTGTTTTACACATGCATAATGATATGTTTTTTATTCATACATTATACATTCGCTCTTAGAGCGTCCAAAAATATAATATAATAACAAGCGACGGAACTAAATTGAAAATATGCTATACAGCTTTTAAGACTCAAATTTTATCATTTATTATCCTGGAATACAATATCTATTTATAATAAATCTGTAGAAGTGAAAATTCTGTTAATTGAAAATATCAAAAAAATAAATGGCACCCGTGATACTAGACCGACTCCGAATTCAAAAATATGATTAAAAAAATTTTTGTCTGTCTGTCTGTTTGTTCAGGCATCACGCAAAAAACTACCGGTCTTATTACGATGAAACTTGATATAATTATTCTTTAATATCCTGGGCACCACACTGGGTACTTTTTATCCCGGAAAAGTAAAAACAAAAAAAAAACAAACTTAATTTAGCGGTTCGATCTCTAGACCCGATTATTATACCAACCGCAAATAATAAGTTTGTCGTAGGTTACGTCAACCGCAGTGGAGTTCACGAAGGGGTGCTGCACATGGCTAAAATATTATAATATTTGGATACCTAAATAGTATATAGTTTCCGTTTTGTAACTAGATGGCGTTGGCGTCGAGTTAGATCGCGCTATGGGAACACTTTTTGGGAATAAAGGCAGGAGCGCGTTTTCCTATAACCCATTTGTTAATTACATCGAAACGGAGACATTGGCACCATATCTGAGGTGTGTGCACACTGTCACGCGCGTAAGTGGAAGGGTTAGATCTGGAACGTTTCGATTCGTCTCGCACATCACATTGTTTTCCCGCCCCCGGGTTTTTAGAATTCGACATTAGACGTTTTAGATCTGCGATTTTGACGACCCCATTGTCTAGGTATATCTAGCTAGCGAAAAGACAGCTATGAAATCAAAGCGTCCATCTATTTATTTATAGCATACATGATGTCACTTAATGTCAATGGCGAGTACACCATTCACCGGTTTGACAACGACATAGTAGTCATGGCTGAGATTACGGAGGAACTCAAAGCTACAATCCTCGGTGACCTCAGTAGAGCTTCCAAAATACTGGGATTTAAAATGAACATGGACTAAACCAAAGTCATGGTTAACATCCACTCCTATCAAGTTCGGAGACTCTAAACTAGACAAAAGGTTCTGGAGTGTCAACCACGTACCGGAAGACGCAGATTTGAAAGGCCTCCCGCAAGGTGGACCCGTAACCTGGTGAGGGTCAAGTCGCGCTTGTTTAACATCATTGGCACCAGATTTAGCTAGGCAACCTATTCCTATTTGACTGGCCTGTTGGTCTAGTGGGTTCGATTCCCACCCAGGATAAATGTTTATGTGATGAGCATGATCATTTGTTCTTTGTCTGGGTGTAATTTATCTATAACTAGCTTTTGCCAGCGGCTTCGCCCGCGTACATAAAATATAGCCTATGTCACTCAAGAATAAAGCAGCTTTTTATCGGTGAAAAAATTTTAGCAATCGGACCAGTACTTCCAGAGATTACCCCCTACATACAAACTTACAAATTTTACCTCTTTATAATATTAGTATAGATATGTATGTATTTAGAAATATATAAGTATGTTTATCAGTTGTCTAGTACCCATAACACAAGCTCTGCTTAGCTGGGACTAGACGGCGTTGTGTGATAGTTGTGGAATATTATTATTATTTCGATTATTCATTAGTATATACATATAAATTATATTTTTAAATATTCAATAAAAAATAAATAATTATTATTCGGAATGTGTTAATAAACGCATTATTTAGTATATACTATTTATAATAACCGAAAAGGGAAAAGGTTTCTTCGACGGATCTCATACTATTGGGCCTACCCCAAGCACAAGCTTGACCATAGTTTAGCTTGCCCATTGAGATACCTGTGTGCGGGCCGGTAATGTGTGTCAACGTCACGAGATAGACTATATACACGTAAATTACGAGTACTATAAATATATGTGACGTTTTCAAAAGACAATCAGTATATCTCAACCAACAGACCGATTAACAGGTCCACAATACGTTGACGAAGAGACAATACTTATAAACAATCATCAGACGAGAAGGACAAGAACATTGACTAAACAAAATAATTTTGATATAATTTTTAAATTGAGTGAGATTTTATTTGCCATATCATAAAATAAAAGGTTTGACTCTTTTTTATTTATGGACACGCAAATAATTTTTTCAAAATATGAATTTAACAAAACTGTGGTCTAGTTTCAGCTATTTATTGAAGATTAAAATGAAAGGAGAAATTCCAGTTTTCAGAAGATGTTGCATTTGTTTGCCACTACGATGTGGCTTGATCGCGTGGGGTTACCTGAAAATAGTAAGTATATAATAGTAATAAGTTTATTTAATTTACAACATTTTTATATTTGTAACATATTTCAAAGCAATTTTTTTTTTTTTTGTAATTAGACATGTAGCCGAACTAGACTTTTCCGCTATAGGCGATAATCTCCGTCAAATAATAAATATTTATGCACTTGTGCCATCTAACATAATAGTAATAATTTAAAACTAAAAAATAAGTACAAAATTATAGAACATTAAAATGACATTTAAAATTAAAAAATAATAACATTATTACAATATCAATACATTATTATATTTTACTGTAAATTCTCAACATACATAGGAAGTAAACTGTAGTGGGACTCCTAACTGTCAAAGTCAAAAATTTCTAGAAACTGAAAAAATCTTTTCAATTTAATAAGAAGTATAAAATTTGTGATTCATTAATTTATTGAGGACAGGAGCTTTCGCCCGCAGTATCGCCCGCGCAATAAAAATATAGCATATGTCACCCGGGAATATAACAGCTTTCAGTCGGTGAAAAAATTTGGCAATCGGACTAGTACTTTCGGAGATTACTTCCTACAGCAAATAAAGAACCGTACCTCTTCATTATACCAGTGTTAAAGAAAAAGATAAAGTTACATAACTATTACTTCTTTTTTAATTATTACGCAGCATTAATATATTTTATGACAGTAGGTAGTGTCAAAAAAAATAAGGTCTGTACTAATATTATAAATGGGAAAGTGTGTGTGTCTGTTTGTCCGTCTTTTACGGTAAAACAGAGTGACGAATTGACGTGATTTTTAAGTAGAGATAGTTGAAGAGATGGAGAGTGACATAGGCTACTTTTTGACTCTTTCTAGCCCCCCACTTCCCAGGGAACCGTGTTACCCCGAGCTTTTAACGCGAGCGAAACTGCGGACAAAAGCTAGTAGTAATATCATAAATTGACACATTGGTTTAGTTAGGAGGTGTTGTAACAATTTAATTTGTTTCAGTTGCAACTACTCGCGTTAAAAAGTGTTTTTCTCGAAAAATTTCAGGTGTAAGGTATGGACCTTAAGGTGGTGCATCATGACTCACATTTTCACTGTTTTTCATACAACCGCTCATAACTGATTATTACGTTATTACACATTTTTCATTAGATATTTTGGAAACACAGTATCTTGTGGATATTATCTTGGTTTCTAAAGAAACCAATTTCTAAATTTGTGTAAAACTAATCCAGTAAAAACCTCTGAAAATGTCATATTTTGTATGAACTTTGACACTTCATAACTTGCCTAAAAATTAAAAAAGTAATCCTCTAGAGACCTTGCAAATTTTATTAAGATTTTAAATGACGACAACTTTTTCCAAAAACTTTTAAGGGTTTAAAAAAAAAACAGCTATTTCCTGGAGCAAGTTTTGTGAAATTTTCGAGTAAATCTCGGAATTACCGAATACTAACAGAGTTTTCAGGCGTTATCTCTTTTTTTTGCTTTGCCTTTTCGTCAAACATCGCGTTGGATTGCATTAAATGAAGTAACAAGCTTTTAAACCATTTTCGATGTTTACGATATGCGAGTCATGAAGGACCCTCTTAAGTAAAAAAAAGTTGACATTCCATCTCATTTCACCCAGACCAGGAGGAGATATTTGATGATTAAAAATATTTAGAGCATTTGATTCAGTGGCTAATAATTTCAAGATGTAAAGTTGTGTGAATTCATCTGAAGATCTACTGTCTGTATTGTATTCCTTTTTATCTTTCTTTCTTTCCGTATACTAAACACTACTTCCTTTTTCATGTTTCAGATAGTAGATATATTTTACCTGTGGTTAATATCAACTTCATTAATAGATAGTTTCATGGCAATAGCAAATGACGAACAAGAAGAACCCATGAGTCGGTTCTATTCAGATCTGATTGTATCAACGATCGGAGTCACCATATTTTTCACAGACTTGATAGTGAGCATAATATTTATCGTTGGAGGACATAAGGTGAGTTATTAAATGGTATTTTTATTAACTCAAAAAGTTAGGCATTCAAAAGTCGTTGAGTGATGGTCCTCATCATCATTTTAGCCAAAAGATCTCCACTATTGTACGTAGGCGTTCTCCAAGTATCGCCACAAGGACTGGTCCGTCCATTCCCGCAATCCTCACCAGGCCATTATTCCACCTTGTGAGAGAAGAAAGTTATCTATATTGATTTCGTGTATTTTACGAGATGCGCACGCAACTCAAAACATCTACAGATTTATTACATGTATAGATTGGGACTCTGATGTATCACTCCAATATATTTTCAACTGTATCGTGAATAAATTTAAAAGACTCATCAGCATCTTTTTGTTCAGTATGCTCGTATTCTCCTTGTGTTTTTTATCTTATTTTAAAATTATATTTTTAGTGTCCCTATAACATCATTACTAATTATTACTTCATTGATTTGTAGTACACCGCAGATTACCCCCTTTTTATTTTTAAGTTCTTACAATCCACCCTAAGATTGTCTGGTAGATATGCTGGTAGACACTGTTAGCGATAAAACCACCATTGTATATTGATTTACGTTACTTTAAAAGTTTTGTTTTTATTTTGGTGTACAATAAAATGTGTTCTATGTACTTACTATTACTAACACCCCTTGCGATTATAATCGTATCTATACATTTTTTCTACCCGTCGGAATCTTGTTGGATTGCATTATTGCCAAAATGTAGATATGTATTTTTAATTACTTGTAAAGTTGTATCATATTCTAATTTGACTATTAGTTGTTCCTCTTTTGTAAAAAAAAAAAAACAAACAGGTACTCAAAATAAACCAAGTTTAGGAAGCTAATAATCATATTTCTTTTGCAGAAAAACGTGAAGTTGATAAGAGTATTCTATGTTCTAAGCATGGGGATGTGGGTGTTAACGTTTCTGTTGACTGATGGAGTCATTGTTATATCAGTACACCGATTGATTGCACAAAAGTATTCTAATTTCGACATCGTTGTGAGGGTAATATCATTTTATTTCTTCATTTTAGGTGAGCATATTATTATTCATATTTGAGTTACAAAGATTTTTCCAAATCTCAAAAAATAAGGTTTTTTTTTGTGACATACCCTATGAAGTTTGGTTCCCTTGAGAGAGTTGAAACACACGTTTTTTGCGATACAAACGGCCGAAGATTGTTTTTTTTTACAGCTTCAAAAGACCGCAGAATATATGGTTTTGATTTCAACTCAATACCTCCCACATTTCCAAGATAAAGGTTTTTGACAGACAGACGAACAACAAAGTGATTATATACCTAAGGGTTCTGTATTTTGCCTTTTGAGGTATGAAACCCTAAAAATAATAATAAAATTTTTCTTTTTACAGCTGCGCAAACCTATTTCCTGATTTTGATAAGGAGCGAGATCATAAAACTAAGAAAAATTGACGAGTTCAGATGTGAGAGCAAAGCACCTGATGTCTTAAGTACAATGAAATGTGAAGAAATAATAACAAAAGAGGAATCGGTGAAGGCTGAAATATGAGACTTATGATTTCTGCCTATAAACCATTATAATCGAAGGCTTTCTTCCATTCACTGTCACTAGTACAAGGGAAGGAAAACTTTTGAAACTAAAGAGAATCAACGAACACAATGGTGCATAATCATGAATATTGAAACTTAAAAGAAAAAACATGTAAAGTTTAATATTTTTAGTATTTATTGTAATATATATAACAAAGAAAAACAGCCAATCATTTCTTAAATCTTGTCACAAATTATCTTATAGTTTTATCAGTTACGGCTTTAGTAATACTAACATGTGCTTGTATATCTGGAATTAATATAGATGGATATAAGTTGCGTAGGGTGAAGCGTATATATTTTGACAAAAGTCAGCATTTAAGGTCAGTAAGTGATGTTAGCCAGTTATTAAACCCTGCTGAGTAATTACATAATCTTCATGTAAAACAAGAGAACAGCAGCACGGTATCATTAGCATATGCAATAATTTTACCCGAATTAAGTTATAGATTGCAGAGGTAATTTATGTAGATAAGAAAAAGTGTTGGTCCTAATATTCTTGCTTGGGGAACACCGAAAGAGGCATTTTTGAATTCTGAGCCATCAGAGCTGATAAAATTATCTATATTTAAACATTAACAGCGGTTGGTTAAATAGTCTGCAAAAAGGTAAAGCTGTTTTCCTCGAATACGTGTACATTCAAGCTTGTTTAACAGGATGAGAACCGAAACTGTTTCAAAAGCTTTTGCAAAATTAAAAAAAAGACTATCGGAAAATTGACATCGTCCAGTTCTTATGAAATGTAATTGCTCATCTCTTGTACAGTGTAACTTGTTGATAAATTTAATCGAAACCCAAATTGTTTATCGGAGGATGGATTGACTCCAAGTAGAGATAAGCCGACAATAATATTTATTAGAAGCCAACTTTTTGTCTCCTGCTTTGTGTACAAGAACCACTGTTGGGGATTAATATGAATATCTCAGTAAAAGACAAAACATAAAGAAAGTTTCTATTTCGAGTATATAAGAAAAAAGAAGAATTTTTACATTATATTTTACACAGATAGAAAGAACATAAAAAAGTGACACACCACGATAGTCACAAAATAAAAATAAAAAACCTTGTTGACGCCCAGCCATAAAAACATCTTTGAGTTTTTTTTTTAATCTTTATTAAGGAGCTTTGTCACAATATTGACCATGATTGACCATGTTGTGTGTCAAAATTTGGCTAAACGTAGGAAAAACGCCTTCAGAGGCATAAAAATTTGGAAGATATGCGTTAACGGCGGTACTAGAATCGTTCTAAATTTCCTTAAGATACTACTAATTACATAAGAATTTCCACTTTTTGTTTCATTCGTTCGTCACTTCAAACACTTTCCACAGCTGCTTCATTCTGTTTAGCGGTCATCATACACTGTGCTTCAGCAGCATTGTTCACGAACTTGACCTGGCCGCTGGCGTTCAGTTTGATAACCTCACTCCTCAGTAGCACAACGAAGTACGCTTGCACAACTGGAAAATATAAGTAGTGTGGTTTAAAACCGGTGGTTAACACATAATCTTTGAATGTATGATTTTTGCCACTCAATGTCTATAGGAGAGTCATCAACATCACATCATCACTTCATCTAAAAAACGTCCACTGCTAGACATAGGCCTTCCCCAAATGTCGCTACGTCGACGTGCGTCATGCATCTTCAAATTCCTGCTGCGACTTTTAGTACGCGATCGCCGCTCCAGACCATACAAACATACTAAATATTGTGAGACTACTACGTCGAGTATACGCCTTCCATTGTTAACATCTCTACGGTCCGTACTAAGCGTTTCGCCTCGTCGTTTATACCGCATACATCGAAGGACTGGAAATCTATACCTGTTAAAATAATTATATCTTCTTCTTCCTTCCGTGGTCCCATTATTTGGGGTCGGGTCTCCTCACTTTCCTGCGCCAAGTGGCTCTGTCTTGGGTTGTCAATTTTGGCAACTTTTTTTTATTTTTTTATTCTTTTCTGCACCTTGGCAATCTGTCCTAGGACAATAAACCACTGGGTTGACCGACTTTTAGTCCGTTTGCAGTCTATAATTTTGGCAACTGGGCTTTCTTTAGGTCCCTCTGTATATTTGACCACCAGGTCAATGGCGGGCGGCCTCTAACTCTTTTTTGTTCTGGTAGGCTTAGGGCGATTTGGACCACGTGGTTCTCACTTGGTCTTTGGACGTGTCCATACCAACGAAGGCGAATCTCAGTCATCATATCGGAGATTGGTGCGACTTTGAAGCTTCCCCGAATGTGTTCATTCCGTACTTTGTCAAGTCTAGTCACACCCCCGCCCATCTTAGCATCTTCATTTCGTTGGTATGGACCTTTTGTTCATGCGTCTTTTTTGCTGTCCAACATTCGGAGCCATACAGTAGCGCTGCATGGACTGCAGTTTTATATACCTTACCCTTTGTTTTTATTGGAAACGTGGGTCGCACAGTACACCTGTTAGTGACCGCCATTTCTGCCAGGCGACACTGATTCTATGCGTCACATCGGCGTCGACGTTGGCGTCTGTTGTGAGCATGGAGCCAAGGTATTTAAATTTCTCTACCGTGGCAATAATAGTTAAAATAATTGTATGTGTTATTAAAATAAATAAATATCATGCTCACCTAGAATTATGAGGGAACCAACAAACATTATTGAACTCAGCACTGCTGAATTAGGCAGCCCATTTACTATTGTGAGAATAACTCCTACCAGGATCATCAATGCCGACAGTATCAACATCGCGATGCTGTAGATATAGAAGCGTTGTATCTGTCTCACGTTTTTCTATAAAAGAGAAAGATTTATTAGGTAAATATTGTTTCTATTTCTTATGTATTAAAGGTGGGCCAGAATGTAGCAATACAGCGCCCCAACAGAGATCACCTTGGTTGGAGTTTGGTTTGTGTTGCTGCTTCACGGATTTATTCCACGCGCCAACACGTTCGCAAATCAGTCATTGTGGTTGAAAAGATTCGAGAATTGAAGGTAATGGAATATAATTGCTGCCTATACGGATTGAAACTAGCAAGAACACCATGTTGGGACGTTGGTTCAGTTGGTTGGCAATCGTCTGGTCCATGCTTTATCATTTACGGGCTTATACAGGATCAAGTTTAATTCATTGGCTTATGAATCTTTGAAGATGACCAGAGTATCGATTGGTATCTTTACGCAATACAACAAAAAATTAATCCTATAGCACCTTAAGCACCTACTTCTTCATAAAACGCAAAAAAAAACAAGGAATTTGGAACCTTAACCTGTTTATGAACCTATGGTATTCAGCTGGCATTTCAAGCTCTGTCTCTTATGAACCTGCCCCCTAGCCAAGTTATAACCGTTTCGCTAGCGTCGAACGCTTCCAGTTGGCCACGCCCCCCATTATTTTGTTCTGACCACGTGACTGAGCGTTGAGATGACGTCATTCCCGTACATTTGAAGTTTCCTACTAGCGTTAAAGATTTGCAGCAATTTGGCTAGCGGTACTGAGCGGTGTCATGCTACTTGTGAGGAGTATAGCTATCGAGAAATACCAAACTCAGGCTGATACTGAGATATTTTAGTTTTTCTCAATCTCGTTTCTTTATCTTTAATAAACACGACGCTCCACACTAAGAATTGAGAATTACTCCTGTATCATGTATGCGTTCTCAAACATTTCAACTCACATACGCAACGTACCCAAACTGGGCATATGTATTTGTAGGTTATACTTTTTAAGTATTACAAATATTAGATATCGAAGGATCGACGGTTGAAGGCAAGGAAATGATCTAAGTGACATTGTAAACTTTACAAAAGAGAGATTTGAAGTAAAAACATTTAGAGTTCACATTTGCAAACTTATACTCAATGTCGCTTAGATCATTTTGCTTTTCAACCGTCAATATGAATTCTGTGTTCTGTGATTAGATCTGTGTGGAAATCGTAGCCGCAACAAGCAAAGTTACAGCAAATGGTTCACTCTTTGCATATACTAATACTATAAAGGATAAACAAATAAGTTTAATATCTTACCTTATGACCTGCGATAACAAATATAATAGATGCCACAAAATCCGTTATGAACATGAGGAGTATAATAAGTGATATAATGAGAAATATCAGCATCGGCAAGTACCTTCTGCCTCCTGCATATAGACTCATTACTACCGTACTAAGTATGAAATACGCCAAGAATGGTGTGATCAACACATCTACTACCTGCAACATAAAACGCATTTTAGTTGTTAGTTAGAATAGAATAGAAGAAATACTTTTATTCGGTACAGAACAGACACAGCACAGCACAACGGTTATATACACAAAGTAAACAAAAATAAAAGTACAAAGTGCGCCGAGCGTGCCCGCACCGAATGGGTGACCACCTCAGCATTTACATATAGTTACATACTCGTATCGGTATGAAAAAACAAGTAAAACCGTTGATGTTTTTTCTCATTTGAGGATGTTTCTGGGAGTCGTCGTAACAATAGAAAGACAATGAGAGATCGCACAAAACACACACTAGTGCACAAAATATATAGGTACAGGAGTCAATCAGTGCACAAAATATATAGGTACAGGAGTCAATCTACATATAGTATAAAGCGCGCTCGAGCAACGCACACATAGACACGATATCTCGGCAGCGCCTCGGCCGACTCGTCGAACACTTCAGGCTCAAACGCTTATTAGTGTGCGTCTATTCTATTCTACGTACATGAGATTGTCTTCTGTACCTATCTATTTTGTAGCTTGGGAGTTGGGGTGTAATGGTTTAAATTAAACTGTCAAATGGATGGAGCTATATAGGGTGTATGGCTCCATTCCTTCATTCTCTTTTGCACACTTGACTTTTTAACACGTTATAGAAAGGCCCCAAAAAGCTAATTTTTAAAATAGGTAAATTTTTATCTGAAAATAAGAAAGCATTTATTTTAAGATAAAAAAGTATCTAGTTCAACAAATTCTGGATGAGTCTGGATTGCGTCACTAGAGAGTGTGTGTGTGCGTGCGTCAGGAACGGTGCACTACTCTAGTAGTAGTGAATTATGATTGTAATTTAATTGGGGTGTATTATGTAACTCAATTGGGGTGTGCATTATTATTCCAGTTATATGTTCATATTCATCACTATTACAGTCACATGTATTTTATTCTTGCATCACTCCTCATTTCATGTTCACTTCTAGAAAAATCGTTCCCTGAATGGATGAATGAAGTATTTTATAAATTTTAGTGATTGACATCCAAATTGCAATAGCAATACTAAAAATATTTAGCTGTAGTGAAGATTTTATTAAGAAGAGAAATAATTATGACAGAAAAAAAAGATAACACGTTTATTCTACCTAAATAGACGCACAAATCATTACAAAATATAAAAACAAGTTTCCCTGTCAGGCCATGTGTGTACGCATTATAAATATAGCCCAATATTGAAAAGAGCAGTGGTGGCCGAGTGGTAATGGCCCCGACTTACGAGTTGTAGGTCGCGGGTTCGAACCCAGCCAGGCGCAATACTTTGTGTAATTTATTTCGTCACTACTGCTCTCAAAACGGTGAAGGAAAACATCGTGAGGAAACCGGCATGTCTTAGAACCAAAAATTCGACGACATGTGACATTCACCAACCCGCACTGGGCCTGCGTGGTGGATTATGGCCCATTCCCTCTCCTAGAAAGGAGGCCTGAGTCCCAGCAGTGGGAACATTAAAAAAGAATGATGATGATGATGATTGAAATGTGCTCTATTCTTATTCTTATAGCCCAGGAAATAAAAATTTCACCTCGATTTTTTTTTGCCATAACCTAATGCTTAACTATATCCCACCCGATGGTAAGCAGCTAGTAATGTTATCGCTAATGGTGAATCACCCCAGTTCTTTAGGAGTTATTGAATCTAGCTTCAAAGACATTTAAATATTATAATCGTATGGGAAGACCGCTGCAGGCAAATTGTTCCAGTCCTTCGATGTACGCAACATCTCATTTGTCAAATTGAGACAAGTGCATAGTTAAGAAGTTACAAAAACACAGATGCATAGACGTGTTAAAATTATAAAAAAAAAAAAACATATATTTTAGTCCACTAGTCAGTTAAAGTCTCATTAATAAATTTTGAATTGCCGACATTGACAATGAGGTCACCGACATAGCTCGAACAGTCGCCAAACTTAAGTAGCAATGGGCAGGGCACATTGCGTGCAGAATAGATGGTCGATGGGGACGAAAGGTTCTGGAACGGCGACCTCGCACCGGAAGACGCAGCGTTGGAAGGCCTCCAACAAGGTGGATGACCTGGTCAGGGTCGCGGGAATCCGATGGATGCGTGACGCATAGGACTGGTCGTTGTGGCGACGCTTGGGGGAGGCCTATGTCCAGCAGTGGACAGTGGTAATATGATGATCATGATGATGAAACTTTTAATTATCTTAATATCAAATACTCACAATTTTAAAATAGCCCCACGCAATCAAGCCGGGTCGCAGCGGCAAACAGAAACAACATCTATTCAATTGTGGTATTTCCACCGTCATATTGATCTTCAATATTGTCTTACTTGTACAGAAATTAGATATTCTTCGGTTACACTGAAATCAATTGTTAATTTCTTTTTTTTAACTTATAAAAACAGTCTAAACAACAGCTAAATTAAACATCTTCCGGCCGGAGTTCCGGACACTAATCGCTGTTAATGCTAACGTTGGTACACTTGAAAAGACAATTAATGCTAATTAAAACATTTATTAATATTAATCTAACCTTCAAATCTGTTGAACTTCCAGATACTACTGACAGCACATACTACACAGTCACACACGAACTCTAAAAATGTTTTATTCTTGGAGTTTTGCCAATATTGCCCCTTAGAATTCGATGATAACATTAAAATGTTTATATTAACCTAACCTAACCCAAATCTAATCTAACACAATGTCGAGATACGGACGACGCACAAACAATACGCACAACTACTAAAAATGGGCAGCATGTTTGAATTATTTGAGCGGGCGTTTAGATATAGAAAATTTATTCATGACTATCAGAGAATTGGTAGATAAGATAAAAGGTGAATAAAAATTTGTATGAGAACTATCAATGATCAATAGAAGAGCGAAAAAAAAGTAAAGTTCACTGTTTATTTACTAACACTAGAATACCTATAAACGAATACTTAGGTACTATATTCATACAAAACACCGTTGCGTATGTAAAGCGCGAGCGACGTGCGTTCGGTGACAAGCCCGGTTTCCGACTGGCGAAAGCACTCCGTGAAGGCGTGGTATGGCGTCAACTCGGCGGCAAATGCGTGATGCCACCCAAAACCATGACCTTGAACTTAGCGAAGCATTTCCAACAGAACATAACAAAATGAGAGTTCTACTCGCATTTAGCATAGTTCTAGAGTTCCTGATACTTTTTAGAAAACATCAGAATATGTTTTTCCTGGAAAAAATATCAAATGAGAATATGATCTGATAACTTCCGGTGGCAATTTTTTTTTTCAAAAGTAAAATTTTAAAAGTGATTTAGGTGTACAAAAACGAGTTCTATAGTTCCTGATTACTTTTAGTAATAGTTGAACTTTCAATTAAAGCGCACAAAAAAAACATATCAATCTAATAACAGGAAATAAGTAAATTAAGATTGTAGCGACATCTATGGCGTCACATAGGAACTAATCCTAAATCGCGCAATCAAAGTTGTCCGCACGATTAGAACGTATAGAACAGCTCGAAATCATCTATCGGGCAGTTGCCCACCAGACTATAGCACCTGTCTGGTTGGAGGATCCTCCCTTTTCATCGGAGGTTTGCGGAACTTAACTCTCTGTTCCGCTAAAGATCAACCAACATACCAATGATAATTACGCAATACAATGGCTTAAATATTCGTGACGTTTACTAGTCGCCATCTTCAACCATGCTCTGCTAATACTTGTGTCGGAGTTCTGGGTTTGTTTTTCACGAGTTTATATAAGACTAATACAGTGGTTTATGAAACCGAGAAGTTGGTCTTGGATACTTCCAGAAGTTTCTTATGATTATTATTCCAGAAATGTGTCGAGCCAAGGACATTTACAGGAAACAAAATGAATCTACATATTACTAGCTTTTGCCCGCACGGCTTCGCTCCCGCTCTTCCCTACTATACCCTACTCTACCCTACTCTACTCTACCCTACCCTACCCTACCCTACACTGCACTACTCTACACTACTCTACACTACTCTACCCTACTATACCCTACTCTATCCTACTCTATCCTACTCTACCCTACTCTACCCTACTCTACCCTACCAAACTTCACATAAACCATCTACTAAATAGTCCGAACAAAGCCTATAAATTTGGTTTGGATAGGTGAGCCCGTTCTTGAGTTATAAAATAACAACGAAAAGTGGCATTGATTTTTATATATATAGATACAAAGTCATCGCTAGCTTGCTTCTCATTCAAATTAAAATTGAAGATGACTGTCAATGAATAAACAATTACTTCGATCCTCATAGACAAACTGTTTTTAGGAGCGCCTACAAATATGTTCTACTTTGTTATTGTTTTACTTATTTAATGTGCCTTATTCTTTGTATCTTTCTTATATTTATCACAGTTTGCTCCTGTACCCCTAGCCAAGTTGCTAATCTGCAATAGTTAACGCAAGAAGAAAGCTTCAAATGTACGGGAATGACGTCATCTCAACGCTCAGTCACGTGGTCAGAGCAAAACAATTGGCGGCAAGGTCAACTCGAAGCGTTCGACGCAAGCGAAACGGTTTTAACTTGGCTAGAGGCTGTTCGTTTACTTCTTCGTTTTAGATGCATTACATTAAACTTGGGATAAGACACGATACACTCAGAAGCTCAATGAGAACCTCGTCAGATTATTATTTTACATCATCATCTCCGTAGCCTCTTCTAGACACAGCGGTGCTCTGCCCAAGAGCGGCACACCTCTATCGTATGCTCCACCATGTCCTCCGGGCAGTTCCTACAGTGATGACACCCGGGCGTCACTTCCACACGAATCCAGTGCAGAAAAGGAACCTCCCGAACTGACCACGTCCGGTGAAACTGCGTCGCGCGAAAGGCGAGGACGCCGTGAGGTCTTTCCAGGCATGCCTCAAAGAGGGGACTTACTGCCATAATTACGGCGTGCGCATTCCAAACCAATTTGGAGTCGGCTTCTAATTTAACCGGTTGCGGCGGAGTGTCCGTATTTTACGTGGAACGATCACCTAACAGACGTCCATGACCCAGTTAAGGCAACAGGATACTTGTTGGATAGACTGATGGTTAGACTTTCTGGCATCTGACTGTCAAAGACCCACGAATGTCAAGCGGGACTAATAGTTTTACGTGCCTTCTGAGGTACAAAGTCTCGGTAATGTCCTAGATAAACTTAGAAGGTTACTGATTGAGCTGTTTTTTTTTACCAGCCATCCTGACGTTTGGTTGGCTGGTCACCCCCTAGTTTAAAGTTTAACATGTAGAATTTCCCGAAAATAATTGCGTCAAAAATTGCTACATATTTACTTGATTTATCTAATTTAGTTGTAACTTCAAACATGTTAAATAAAGGATGTAGAAATTTTTAAATTATCCCAAGGAAAAGTGCCTGACAAAATATTAAAGGCAATACTCCTATACTACAAAGCTCATTGCAGACGAAATTCACAATGGAATATTTAATTCTAAATATATATCCTTTGTAGCAATTATTTACTATATGTAGCAAATATAAGCAATTATGTAGCAGTTTTCGAATCAACTCGCATAGACCAACGATACAGACCACGCCATTCTGACGAACACAAATAATCAGGTATCGATTTAATTGTACTGGTTTTTCTTCGTTTGTAGAACTCTAGCATTCAAAACCTAAATCTCTATACTTGTGTGTTATTGTCTCTGTCAGGTAGCATAGCATAGACAGCCTTATAATGTTCCCACTGCTGGGATTCAGGCTTCATCTCTAGGAGCGGGAATGGGCCGTAATCCACCACGTGGACTCAGTGCGGGTGGGTAAATGTCACATGTCTTCGAATTTTTGGTTCTAGGACATGCCGGTTTCCTCACGATGTTTTCCTTCACCATTTTGAGAGTAGTGGTGATGAAATAAATTACACAAAGTAATGCTTGCCTGGCTGGGTTTGAACCTGCGCTGCTCTACTCACTGCTCTGAGCTCTGTCAGGTATTTGAACATTATCAACTACATAGCGATAGAGCTGACATATCCTGATAAAAGCCCATAAATAGAATTAGATTTAAAAAAACTTATTGGTGTTGTATGTTGTTATAGTTGTTGTGTTGTTGTGGTGGACCGGTGACCTGGTGAGGATTGCGAGTATGTGATGGATAAGAGACGCACAGGACCGGTTGTTGTGGCGACACTTGGGGGAGACATATGTGCAGCAACAATGATGTATGCCACTACTAAATGGCGAATTGTATCTATAAACTTTATTTACTACTGTGACATCCTTTGCATTTTCCATGTCCATTTTACAAAAATAAATGATATCATATCATTTGACTGGCCTGTTGGTCTAGTGGTTAGTGGCCCTGACTGCTATGCCGAAGGTCGTGGGTTCGATTCCCAACCAGGACAAATGTTTATGTGATGAGCATGATCATTTGTTCTGTGTGTGGGTGTAATTTATGTATAGGTAATATGTGTGTATTTAGAAATATGTAAGTATGTTTATCAGTTGTTTAGTACCCATAACACAAGCTCTGCTTAGCTTGGGACTAGACGGCGTTGTGTGATAGTTGTGGAATATTATTTTTATTCATTTCCAAGATAAATTGAGCATAATAATAATATCCTAATCAGAAAAAAACAGGAACTACCAATAGTGGGAAATTAAACACGTTCCCTGAATGGCAATGATTAAAATAGTGAACTGGAAATTCCCTGGAATTTAATCAAAAAGCGGAAACATATTTTGGGGTTTTGTTATAATCAACAGATATGCTTCTCGTTTATCTTCAAACAGTTTAGAAACAACAATATTTTTGTTTTTTTTTTACAAATTCTTATCTTTATTTCTTAGAGCAATTAAGTAATTATTTAAATAACTTGAGATAGCATTTATTAATTAGTTATTTTTTATTACTTATCTTATTTATATCATTGTCATCTATACTCTAACTCTGTCATCAGTTTTATGTTTTCATGACTAAATCGCAGTACCAATTTTGATAAACTTTGGTAAAATATAGGTGTATATCGGGATTTGGTGTAAATTTCCATGAGTTTACTTCCAACTTGCAGCCAGACAAAGCTGCTAACAGAAGATGGATGATAAATAAAAGAGGGGTCCTATCAGGGTTGCTACACATAGCTTTACATTAGCTTCACTTTTTTGACAGACCGACATTTTGACAATTCAGAAGTGCCTGTAATTGGTCTATTTGAAATAAAAGTTTCTGATTTCATAAATTCATCATCATCATCATCATTTCAGCCGAAAGACGTCCACTGTTGGCCATAGGCCTCCTCCAAGTGTCGTCACAATGAACGATCCTGTGCGTCTCGCATCCATCGGTATCCCGCAACCCTCACCAGGTCATCGGCCCACCTTGTAGGAGAGGTTACACAAATTGACTGGCATTAATCAACACAGCCGAGCGGTAAAATCAAATTTAATATGTATATGAATATTTGGAGAAAATACACAAGCCGAATTCACAAACCGAATGATGCCGTACGTAAATGCTATGGGTTGGTTTTTTTATTTCACAAATCGGAACCCGAACGGCACAAACCGAATGAAGCCAAAAAAGTTGATTTTTTGCTTCAGGTCGACTTTGTTGTTCGACAAATACTGCCGAATCAACTTGCTTATGTATAATAGTACATCTTGCCTTAACGGGTTTATTAAATGGCGCTAATTATACATATATACATCTTCTTCTTCCTACCCTTATCCCATATTACATGGGGTCGATGCGACATGCTTTTTTCTTCCATTCTATCCTGTCACCCGTCACACTATCACTAACACCCTTTTTTTCCATATCACTTCTCACACAATCCATCCATATTTTCTTTGGCCCCTTTTTTTGGTGGGAAAATCATCCAAATGATATCCCCCGCCACTCCGGACCTTGGGCTGTACCAAGGACCGGCGCGAGAGATTGCCGCCACCGATTGCCCCCACGAGGGCAGGCGATGCTCTACCCAAGTGGGGCACACCTCCACCGTGTCCTCCAGGCGTTCCGCACAGTGGCGACACCCGAGCGTTACTTCCGCACGAATCTGGTGCAGTAACCTCCTTAACTTACCATGTCCGGTGAGAACCTGCGTCATCCGGAAGGTGAAGACGCCGTGAGGTCTTTCCAGCCACGTCTGAAAGAGGGTCCATAGCACCCCTCACACAATCTATCCATCTTTTCTTTGGCCTCTCTATCCCTCTCCAAACAATATCACAAGCGCTAAATAATTTCAACAACAATACCTACAACAGAATAATAAACCTTACTCACTGATTATTGAAAGCCGATAAAATATCGGTTGATATCTATGAACCCTTGATTGAGAACTCATCCTGTTCCACTAAAGAACAAGATTTTAAGAAGAAGACAAACCATGCGAGCCCAAACTCGATGGGGTTGTATCATTTAACTACCGAGTTCCTACGGCCACCTTCCGGTTCCATCATCAGATCAGCTCCATGTCATTATAATTTTGCATTATCATCTGATTTACACATGCATGCAAAATTTTAGCTCAATCGGTAACCGGAAAGTGGGTTTTTAATTTGCAAGATTTGATTAGGTACAGGCAAACATGGAGACAGGTGAAACTAAATAAAAGCTTGTAAAAAGGAAGACATTCACTTGAAACTAACAACTGTCTATGACAATAATATTTATGAAAATATCGGGATTTACGACAAAACACCCACGTCTTATCATATTTCCAAGTTATATACTATAGATAAAGCTTAAATGAGTATAAATATTTGTGTTATTTACTACAGTAGTTAGTTTATCTAGACCAGCGCATCCATTAACAAGTTCACGATCCGCGAAGCAGACACAAGTTAAACACTCCACGCCGACCATGATCGTTCATGAGCTAGGATTTTTTTTTAATTATTATTTTAATTAAGTGAGAAAATATAAGAGATCTTATATCTTCGTGTAAAGTATTTACAAAAAGTAATTCAACTGTGATTTAGAAATAAAAATATCAAAGATCAAAATGAAAGGAGAGATTCCAATGTTCAGAAGATGTTGCTTCTGTTTGCCGCTGCGATACGGCTTGCTTGCGTGGGGTTACTTCAAAATGGTGAGTACAAGAATTTTTTTTACGACATCTTCATCTTCCTGCCCTTGTCCCGTGTTATTTGGGGTCGACGCAACACGTTTTTTTCTTCCATTCTATCCTTTCACCCGTCATGCTATCACTAACTTCCTTTTCTTTCATATCACTCTTCACAATCCATCCATCTTTTCTTTGGCCTCCCTCTCCCTCTCCACCCATCCACATGTAAACTCATAACTCTCTCAGTAACATGCGTTTCAAAATTTTTGACGACATATTTCAGATTTATAATTTTAATAACATATCATTTTAATTTAAATATACAAATTATATATAAAAAAATTAAGTATATTTAGTTAAGTACTTTATAAGTAGATCATAAATATTACTCACGTATTGTGAAATAAATGGCCTAAACTGTTTCTAGAAAAGGATGGTAGGACCATGTCGCTTTTTTGCTCGCCTTGGCAGGGTGCACCACAAAATAGATAGGTTTTTTTTTCTGTCGACGGGGAAAATCATCATCGACGAAACCCGCTCTTGGGTGTAGCGGGAGACAGTGTCAGACTCTTACTGACTAAAAACCCCGCGCCGTTCCTTCTAGCCTTCATACCGGGGCTCTAGTTTCCTTTCGGATAACCCCGACCCCGGTAGGCTTCGACCCAGATGGGCCCCTCCTGAAAATAGATAGGTGTAGAAGACATTTTGGTCATGACAGATGTCGATGCAAGACAGCTTTGTCTTTAATTCCGTTTTTGCTTAGCGTCTACCATACCAATAAATTATCGTCCCAGTATGTACAGTTAGCACTTAGTCTGATAACAACAGCAAATTGTTTTCAGCACAACCCTATAATATAAAAAAATATGATTATATTTTTGTTTCAGATTGCTGATGCGTTTCTCGTCTTCTTAATGTCATATTTATTTATAGACACTTTACGTATGATTAGGTTATATGCAAATGAAGACTACGTTAGTCATTTCTATACAGACCTAGTCATATCAATAATCGCACTCACTTTATTCTTCACGGACTTCATTGTAACAGTAATGTTTATCATCGGAGGCCATAAAGTAAGATTTAAAACATATTTTTTTTTTTTTTTTTCTAAAAACTTATCGATGTATAGGGTGACTGGTAATTAGTGACCGATACTTATACACGTTATTGTGGTCATGATTAAAAACAACTTTCTCAAAGAAACTTTTTTTTGTACTCATTAGTTTTGTCATAATAACAAAACAGCTGTTCGTGGAAATTCGTGCGCACGCGCCTGTGACCTCTTTGCTGTTAGCCGCGTAACGCAATTATCTCATGTATCTTACCTACAATAATAATAGTGGACCCGCACCGCTTGCAAACCCATCGGCGTATGTAATCAGTGTAGGTACCTATATATTTCTGTTAAATAATACAAGTTAAATAATGAGTTTATTTCATCACGACTGCTCTCAAAACGGTGAAGGAAAACATCGCGAGGAAACCGGCATGTCCTACAACCAAAAATTCGAAGACATGTGACATTCACCAACCCGCACTGGGCCCGCGTGGTGGATTACGGCCCATTCCCTCTCTTAGAGAGGAGGCCTGAGTCCCAGCAGTAAGAACATTTAATAGGCTGATGATGATGATGATGAAATAATGAGTATTAAAAAAGATTCTTTGGAAAAGTTGTCTGTAATCATGAGTACAATCACGTGTATAATTATCGGTCACTAATTACCACTCACCCTATATATTAACGAGATGGATGACTGAGTGGAGAATGAGTCACCTATTGAATGAACTAAACCTATAACCAGTGCATAAGATGAACTGAATGTGTGAGGGTTCTCATAAGAGGACGGTACTCATCTCCATCTTGGAGATTAGTGCGTTGAGCCATAGTTGAGTTTCAATCAGAAAGGCTCTGATTTACATGAAATAACGTGAAGAGAATGAGTAGTACATTTGTCAGTGTGGAAAGTCATCAACTCGTGCCACTCTTGGTGAAGAAAGAGGAAATGTCAGACTTTTTCTGATCCATTCTGTCGCTCTTTGTGTTCGACCAATTCCTTGGATTTGCACGGAAGACTAATATTCCAATTACAATTGTATTGTGTAAATTGTGTTGTGTATTGTATGTATAGTGTGTTGTTGTGTTGTAATTCTGCTGTGTTGTTGTTGTATAGTGTTGGGTGTGTTGAATTGTTGTTGAATTGTGTAACTTATTTTAATATAATTTAGTAAATAGTCACAACTTGTCCCTCAAACAATCCTAAAACTAAAGCTAACAATTTTTTTTTTTCTTTTTCAGAAAAACGTGCAGCTGATAAGAGTATTCTATTTCGTAAGCATAGGGATGTGGGTAGCGACATTCCTGTTGGCTTCCTTCACAGTTATTATGACAATAGAGCATTTCGTTACATTCAGTGATAATTATTTTGTACTCAGACACGCTGCGGTGTCTGCATGCTTTTATTTCGTGGTATTAGGTAAGCAGATATTTTCATAAAACTGACAATTTTAGAAGAGTGATAACTCTACTATCTCTTTGTGTTTAACTATAATGTGACTATCTAAAAGCGGAAAGCGAATAGTTTTATAGAAGGCGCCAGATAACTATAGAATAAAGTACATTGACCTTTTCCTAACATCTCTGCGTAGGTACTCGAAAAACAAACAATAAATTGCCTTTCATTACTAGGTCATGTAAAGGATCACGATACATGTCGATTCAAGACAGCTTTATATCTTTACTACCGTTTTATAAATTAAGAATGTCAAGAAATGTCAGAGGGTCAATGACCGTTATTCCACGTTTATCTGGCACTTACCTTAGTACCACTTACCTTACGATTAGTGATTTAGCGTGACTGCTCAGCTTCAAGACTTCTCTCTCCAGAGTCCCAGGTTTTCAGTTAGATTTCCAAGACGGTCAAAATATTACTAGATACTTAACCAGAAGAGCACAGGAACAGCGATTTCACCTTTGTTTATTCACCTGTTCCCAATGATTTCTCCTGTGAACTTGATTGGTTTCTATTGAGATTGATCGTCGCTGACTTTACAAAATTTTATTAGAAATATAATTATGATCCTAACACAATGTTATTTGTTAATTATTGGCAACCTCTCAGGACTATGGTACTAACATCATAAACAATAACTTTTGTTCTGACTTTTAAAAAATTATCATATTTACTAAAATATGATAATTATGAAAATTTCAATACGAAAAAAAAAATTAATAAGAAAAGAAAAAAAAAAAAAATAATAATAAGTCAAAAGTAATAAGTCTATGCGAAGCAAGCGATAGTACAATAGCTCAAGGGATCGGTGATCTGGCGGCGAGTGTGCTTGATGCGCGTATAGCAAAATACAAAGTTGAAATGTGTTAGAACAACAAAATCTTGAAGGTTTGTTTTTGGTAAACGAAATATGTTTTGTAAAAAGTCATAGATTAAAAGTTGTTGTTTATAATATTAGTAATACAATCCTGCAAAGTTGTAATTGTTTTATAAATTACCCTGTACACCTAGAGACTAATGAGTCACGGGTATCTGAACAATAAATTAAATTGTTTCTATATATTTTCCAGCTGTGCAAACATACATCCTTCTGCTACTGAGGAGCGAGATCACCAAACTGAGTAACATCGGCGAGTTCAGATTTGTGAACAATGCGGCTGATGCTGAGTGTACCATGCGATGTGAAGAAGTGATAGTAGCAACAGAAACAGTGAAGCCAGACAACTAAAGAAATCTAGAAAGGAGGGCTTTCCAGATGACAGACGCGTAGCGACCACTCAACAAAGATAGGATAGCGCGTTTTCCAAAATTGATATATCACATTTAAATTAATTGGATTCTGACCTCGCTCCATGTGCAGGAGGGGCCTAGCTGGGTCGAAGCCTACTGGGGCCAGGGTTGTCCGAAAGGAAGCTCGGGCCCCGGTATGAAGAGACTAGAAGGAACGGGGTGGGTTTTTAGTCAGTAAGAGTCTGACACTATCTCCTGCTCCACCCAAGAGCCGGGGTTGTCATAAGATGATTTTTGTCCACCATAAAAAAAAACCTCGGTCCATGTCATATGCCATGCTAAAAGCAAATAATGTTTAAGTTTTCATAGATTGAATATCCTTCAGGCCGCTAGTTGAACCATGCTGTTTAGTTATCAGGCTAGGCTGATAGTTGAATGGCGATTTAAGTTAAAAAGCTGACTTGTGATAAATATACAAATACCCTAGTTAAAAAAATCTGACTCATCGTAGCAGCGTTGAACCAGAAAATGAAATAATTACACATGTATCGACTATTTAACTAAAGGAAATGAGACAGTTGAGTATTGTAATATAAAATATTGTGCCTACCGTTCGCACGTTCCGGAAGACGTAGCGTTTGTAGGTCTTCTACAAGGGTTGCGACAATCCGATGGTTGCGAAATGCACAGGACCGTTCATTGTGGCGACGCTTGGGGGAGGCCTATATCCAGTAGTGGACGTCTTTTGGCTGAAATGATGATGATGATGTTGTGTCTATATAATATTTTTTTTTTGTGTAATATAATATTTTACAATTTTTTTTTCATACATTATTAGTGCGGTAATCTGTACTTTAAGTCTATGATAAATGTCTAAAATAGTAAATGATTTTGTAAATATAATATAATTAATTTTTCCAAAACTCGGAATACGTGTTTTTTTAATCATTCAAATTATTCAAAACTTCCATTTATTATGAAGGACCTAAGTTCACGCGAAATAATAGATTTTCAGAGCTCTTTACTGGATTAGTTTTGATTTCAATAGAAACTTAGATACCTAATATCGCCAAGATATATCACTGTGTTTCCAAAATATCTAGGGAAAGATGTCTAATAACGTCATAATTATGTACAAAGTATGGAAATGTATATCGGGTAATAATGTCGAGGTACTTATCGTCATCTTGGTGTTTAGTCACATAGCTCCAGTAATTAGTAACTGAACACTCCGTTCACTATCCCGCACTGAATCTACAGCACTCATTCTTGTTGTATAACTGTATTAGAACTTTTTGGAACGTTGACACTTTCTGGTTCGGAACTTTATACTTTTGGAACTGATTTCAAATAAAATTCATCGCGAGCCTAGTCAGATTGCGGAAAATCTTAACACCGCGATCTAGAAATAGACGCTCAACTAACAACGCCATCTTTTGGTCAAAAAATAAACAATATTTCCAACAGTACCATTATCACCTATGTACCTACTTTTCTGTTTCCGTCTTGTTTTTTTTTTTATTAAGTTCAGTGTGTACATGAATCGTTAAATAAATATCAATGTATGTCTAGAACGTAAAGCTTTTCCTTCAAAATTAAAAATTACGGATATAAATCCTTTATTTAAAAAAAGAAGATAGAGAGGATATGCGTTTTGACAGACCGATTGCATTAATACCAGTGATGGCAAAAATTTTCAAAAAGGTTATTTATAATAATTTTATAATTACTTTGAAGTTAAAATAATCGTTACATAAATATCGGGATTTATGACAAAACACCCAATTCTTATCATATTTCCAAGTCATGTCCAAATGTAGTTGATAAAGCTTAAATGAGTACAAATATTAGTGTCATTTACAACAATAGTCGGTTATCTGAATCAAAGCATCCATTAAGAAGTTCACGATCTGCCAAGCAGACACAATAGATAAACACGACACTCAACGCCGTCCATTTTGGTTTATGGGACTGAGAGTTGACACATCGTAGCTAATATTTTTTTAATCAAGTGAGAAAATATAAGAGACCTTATATCTTCGTCTGAAGTATTTAAACAAAGTAATTCAACTGTGATTTAGAAATACAAATATCAAAGATCAAAATGACAGGAGAAATGCCAGAGTTCAGAAGATGTTGCTTCTGTTCGCCGCTGCGACGTTGCTTGCTCGCGTGGGCTTACTTCAAAACGGTGAGTATATAAGGCGAAAATTTTCGACGACATATTTAAGATTTATAATTTTAATAACTTAGCGTTTTAATTCAAATTTACAAAAAATATATTTATACTTGGTAAGTACTTAAGTAGGTACCTACATAAATAATACTCATGTAGCATTGTGAAATAAATGACCTGAACTGTTCTGAAAATGATAGTACGGCCATGCTGATTTTTTGCTCATCTTGGCAGGGCGCTACCATGCTCCTAGATAATACAGACCATTTTTTTTAAATTTAAACCTAAGTGTGCGTAAGTACGCCATCATTTATTGTCCAAAACAGATTAGCGTTCAGGTAACATCAGTGATAAAATTCCAAAAAGAAGACTGGATGTTTCACATAAATAAGACCGCCATCCTACAAACTAGGAATCAATCGTGTATACTGAAAAACAGTATGCTTTAAAAGATTTGATACCGATCTATTGACTATTAGACGTAAGCACGTAGTAACAAGTTATTCTATATAGCAGTGATTTCGAGAAAAACGCTTTTTAAGATTTTGAAGTCAAGGTTCGTAAAATATAAAAAGCTCTGGTGGGTTGATATGTAACTTCCCATCTATCACCATCCAAGTATACACAGTTAGCACTTAGTCTGATGACAACAGCATATTGTTTTCAGCACAGCCTTATAATATAAAAAATAATGGTTAATTTTTTTTTGTTTCAGATTACTGATGCGTTTCTCGTCTTCTTAATGTCAAATTTATTTATAGACGCTTTAGGTATGATTAGGTTATTTGCAAAGGAAGACCATGTTAATCATTTCTATACAGAATTAGTCATGTCAATGATTGCACTCACTTTATTCTCCACGGACTTCATAGTAACCCTAAAGTTTATTATTGGAGGACATAAGGTGAGATTTACAACCTATTTTTATTTTATTTTATAAAAACTTATCAATATTCTCGTATTAACGAGATGGATGGCTGAGTGGACAATGAGTCACCAATTGAATGAACTAAACCTATAACTAGTGCATAAGATGAACTGAATTTGTGTGGAGGGAAGGTGGAGATGAGAGCGTTGAGCCATAGTTGCGTTTCAATAAAAAAGGCTTTTATGTGACCTGGTCTACATGAAATGACATGAAAAGACTGGGCAGTACATTTTTATTTGGATGTCTTTTTTTGATGGAAAGTCTTCAAATAATTTGTGCCACTCTTGGTAAAGAAAGAGGAAATGTCACACTTTTTCTGACTATAACTACCCATTCTGTCCCCCTTTGTGTTCGACCAATTTCTCAGATTTATACGGAAAACTAATATTCCATCTGCAATTATTGTATTGTTTTGTGTATAGTTGTATTGTGTGTTGTTGTGTTGAGTTGTTGTTGTATAATGTTGTGTGTGTTGTATTGTTGTTGGATTGTGTAACTTATTTTAATATAATTCAGTAAATAGTCACAACTTGTCACTCAAACAATCCCTAAAATTAAACGTAACAATTTTTTTTTTTTTCAGAAAAACGTGCAGCTGATAAGACTATTCTATTTTCTAAGCAGGGGGATGTTGGTAGCGACTATTTTGTTGGCTTCCTTCACAGCTATTACGACAGTAAAGAATTTCTCTACATTTAATGATCATTATTTTATACTCAGACACACTGTGATGGCTTCATGCTTTTATTTCGTGGTAATAGGTAAGCAGATTTGTTCATAAAACTGTCATTTTTAAAAGAGTTCTTAACTCTGCAATTTTTTAGTCTAAAACTAAAATGTGACCATCTAAAAGTTAGAAACGAACGTTTTTAGTACCACTTACCTTACGATTAGTGATTTAGCGCGACTGTTCAGCTTCAAGACTCCACTCTCCAGAAAGAAAAGAAAGAAAGAAAGAAAAATGTTTTTTTGTACCTCACACATACATTTAAATTTAAAAACCAGGGGTTTGGGTTAGATTTCCAAGACGGTCAAAGTATTATTAGATTATAATTATTAAACATTATTATTATTATTCTCTTTATTCACTTTATAAACATATAAATTATATTTTTAAATATTTAAATAAAAAATAAAAAATATTTAAAAATATAAAAAATATTGTCCCACCGGTATCGGGAACAGGGTCCAAGCTACCGGCGGTCAGGGCTCCAGAGAAAGGAATTATTATTATTATATCTAGCCCATATTGTCCCACTGCTGGGCAAAGGCCTCCCTCCACTCCTTCCAATGTTCCCGGTTTTGAGCTACTTCTTTCCGATTCCCAAGGAAGACATCCAAGTCGTCCCGCCATCTCCTTCTTGGTCTGCCGCGACCTCGACGTGCGATGTCAGGGCACATTAAATATTTTACAAACATTAAATATTTTTAAATATGTAGCAGGCTAGAGTTTGAAACGCAAATGAAGCGGTTGGTCTTGCCTCCTGAACTCAGGTCGAGTTGCATTGCCTTCCCTACAGACCAGGACAGCAAAGGAACAACGAGTACACCTTTGTTTGTGAACACACTTGTTTTCAATAATATCTTCTGTGCACTTAACTGGGTTTCTATTGAGATTGATCGCCGCTGACTTGACAAAATTTTGTTAGGAAGATATTATTATACAGTGTTATTTATAAAACTAGCAACCTCTCAGGTCTATGTTACTAACATCATAAACAACAACTTTTGTTCTATGGCTTTAATACAAAAATTAAAATATTTAAATAATTTCATTTCGCGTGACCCAAAGGCTGGCTTTTACCTTGGTCAGAGATTAAGCATTGCCATACAACGTGGCAATGCCGCCAGTCTTTTGGGCACATTTCCACACTTTAGGTAAAAGTTATTGTGTATATATAGTTTTAATTATTTAGGTGTTTTAATTTTTCATGTCTTTCTATACATATAATCTATACTTATAATAAATCTGTAGAGAGGTCAATTCTGTACATGAAATATATTTCCAAAATAACTATCAGGGGGTGATTAGTGATCGATACTGATGCCAAAAATGCAAACAGTAAAATTTTTGTCTGTCTGTCTGTCTGTCTGTCTGTCTGTCTGTCTGTCTGTCTGTATGTTCTTTATAGAAACAAAAACTACGCGATGGATTTTAACGAAACTTGGTACAATCATTCCTCATACTCCTGGGCAGGTTATAGTATACCTTTCATTACGCTACGATCAATGGGAGCAGAGCAGTGAAGGGAAATGTTGGGGAAACGAGAGAAATTACTCCATTTTTTAAGCTTTCGTCGCGTTTGAAGCCTTAATGGTTAAAGCTACACAAAAGTCATGTATAACGGAAATGTTCTCCTTAAAATTATATAAAAAATATCCCACGACAGCATATGTCTATCTTTTATGGTTGACTCACAATAACACATGTAACTCCCGATAGCTTAGCAGTTCGGAGCTTTCTGTTTATTTTTGTCTATGGCACCATATCTAAGGTGTGTGCACACTGTCACGCGCGTAAGTGGAAGGGAGAGATCTGGAACGTCTCGAATCGTCTCGCGCATCACGTTGTTTTCCAGGCTCTTAGAATTCGACACCAGACGTTTCAGATCTTTGATTTTGACGACTCCGTTGTCGCTGGCATAAGCAACAGGTTCCGCGTACGAAGTCGCTGGCAGAAGCTAGTAAAAGAATATACGAGTATAAATCTTGGTCAAGAAAAATATTTAAATTAAACGTTCTGAATAAGCCAATAAATAATAATAAGTCTTTGCGTAGACTTAGTAAGCGATAACTAGTACAATAGTAGAGGGGAGTGAGATAGGGCAGCGGGGTTGCTTGATCCACTTGTGTCGCGTCATACACACGTAGGTAGCTGTAGCAAAATATAAGTTGAAACGTGTACTGTGTGTAATAGAACAACGAAATCTTGAAGGTTTGTTTTCGGTAAATGAATTATGTTTTGTAAAAAGTCACAGAACAAAAGTTGTTGTTTATGATGTTAGTAATACAGTCCTGCAAGGTTGTTAGTATTTCACAAATAACCATATATATCTAGAGACTAATGAATCACAGCTTACTGAACAATAAATTAAATTATCGCTATATATTTTCCAGTTATGCAAACATACATCCTTCTGCTACTGAGGAGCAAGTTCACCAAACTGAAGAACATCGGCGAGTCCAGATTTGTGAACAATGCGGCTGAAGCTGAGTGTACCATGCGATGTGATGAAGTGATAGTTTAAAGGAAGATCCACCTGCAATGCTTTTAATTTTCTTCAGAAAGTAATCACTGGATTCGATAGCAAATAACCGCTATTTTTATGGATGTCATATCCATAAGGCTTTTGAAACGTTGACCATAATATCCTACTTGGTAAATTGGATAGATACGGAATAAGAGAGAATGCCTTAAATCTGATTAACTCTTATTTAACAAAACAGATTTCAGTTCACACGATTAACAAAAATAGTAACGGAAACAAAATTCGAACAAATATATTATGTCAGACACTGAACTTTTTAAAACTGCACACCTCCATCGCATGCTCCACCAAATTATGATACCCCTGCGTTCATTTAGTCTAAAGGAACAGGAACCTCCTGAACTCATTCGATTAGGATTAGCGTCATGTAGAAAGTGAGAACGCCGTCTTGGTGTATCGCCATGAGTTCCCGCCAGAACTCTGTCCACTACTCCAAGACTTATCGTGATAGCGGAGTCTCATCATGGTGTTGCAGCCTCCAAATCCCACCGCTGAAAAGGGTGGCACCAAACATGGTGCGTGGCCAACAAGTTGTGCACATCTGGCTTGATGTGTCCTGCAAACAATTTTAATTTGCAGTGAGTACATATCTCGGAATAGGCTAAATAAAGCTTAAATGAATATAAATATTTGTGTTTTAACAAAATCGGGTTATCTGAACATGTCCAGTAAAAAGTTCACATTCCGCGAAGCAGACGAGATAGTTATATAAACGAATAATACAGACTATTTTGGTGACTGAGAGTTGACACATCATACGATTTTTTTTATTATTTAAGTGAGATTATACACCTAAGAATTAAATTATTATAAAGTGTTTGTAAAAGTAATTTAACTGCGATCTAGAATTAAGAATATCAAAGATCAAAATGAAAGGAGAGATTCCAGAGTTCAAAAGATGTTGCTTCTGTTTGCCGCTACGACGTGGCTTGCTCGCATGGGGTTACTTAAAATTGGTGAGTGTAAGAGGTTATCGGCGACTTTCTGAGATTTTTAGTTTGAATTAGATACCTAAGTTAATAGGGGATAAAGCAGTGTCTTAAAGATGAATTCCGAAAGAAACGTAGGTTGCTAAGTAGGTACTAAACCCAAACCCAGTGAAGGATTATATAATTAACTCCCGAGCACAGCGCGGGAGTTATAATAGAAACCTGAGTGAAGTGAGGAATTCTAGCCGCTCAACACATAGGCAGCTTTATCCCCGTGTTGAATACTTTACTTATTTAAATAAATAATATTTGCTTCTAATCCATTAAGGATTTCTCTCTATATACAGGGTTATTTGTAAAACACTGGCAACCTCCCAGAACTATGTTACTGAGATCGTAAACAATAACTTTGGTTCTATGACTTTTAAACAATTTTCATAATTTAGTTCATCAGATTTTCTTACAATAAAATATTTAAATTGAATGTTCTAAATATTACGAAGTCTATGCGAAGGAAACTATAGTACAATAGCCGGGAGGGATAGGGCGGCAGGGTTGCTTGAAGCGCTTGCGTCGCGTCATACAGACGTTAACAGCAAAATACAGAGTTGAAATGTGTTAAATAGAACAATGAAACCTTGAAGGTTTGTTTTTGGTAAATTAATGATGTTTTGTAAAATGTCATAGAAAAAAAGTTGTTGTTTATGATGTTAGTAATACAGTCCTGAAAGGTTATAAGTGTTTTACCAATAACCCTGTAGAAAAGCGAAATACCACTCACTGATTAATCACGAAATCTCAGAGACTACAACATCCACAAACTTAATATTCGGCAGGTAGTATCCTTATAGAGTGGTAAATATCCGCTACGAAAAGATTTTTTAAACTTCACCCCTTAAAGGGATGAAACGAAGCCACTGGAAGTAGCTAGTAAAAAATAATAGCGTACATTTTTCTCTACCATAAAATGTAAAAATTACAATTTATAAATACAACAGTTTCTAACAGTGAGTAAAAAAAAATGGTGTATATATTTTTTTGTGTTACAGATCGCAGATGCGTTAATCACCTTAATAATGTCATTTATATTTATAACGAATTTATTATGGTTAAATGAATCAACAAATAAAGACTATATAAGTCCGATGTATATAGAATTAACTATTTCAATGATTGCAATCACTATGTTCTTCACTGATTTCATAGCAACCATAGTGTTTATAGTTGGAGGACATAAGGTGAGATTTTATTTTATTTCCTAAAGACTTTAGGACGGGTCCTGGTACGCCATGGCCTGTATGAGATAAAATGGCATGCGGTTGCCTATTCGGAACAAACGTCCTAACGCACCAGCACAACTGTTGGGGCCCAGCGGAACCAAAGCCTACTGAGCCAATGCCGCGTTGAGTTCCAAAAAGAAATTCCGGGATCCTGGAATGCAAAGCAAAGAAGGAACGTAGTTGTAGTTGTGGTTTTTAAAAATCTGAAATGCTCCGCTCTAAAGTGGGAGAAGTCACCTTGAAAAATGGTTGTAGTACGCGAGATGAGTTGCTGAGTGGAAAATGGGTCACCAGTTTAATGAACAGAAAAGTGTGTGAGAATACGTGGAAGGAAAGTTGGAGACGAAAGGAGTGTTGAGGTCCATTTAAAAAGGCTTTTATCCGATCAGGTTTAAATGAATTGACATAAAGATGATAAATGGTTTATTTTTATTTGGGAGTTTAGCGTTTTTATGTAGTCACAGCTTATCAAACAATCCTTATAACAATTTCTTTTTTTTTTTGCAGAAAAACGTGCAGTTGATAAGAGTATTTTATTTCCTAAGCATGGGGATGTGGATAGCGACTTTCCTGTTGGCTTCATATGTATCATTATTCGCAACTCGTTCACATTCTACTTACATTGTGTTCTTATTTCCTGGCATTAGGTAAGCATATTATATTTGTTTCTAAAATTATTATTTTTAGGTGTGATCAATTCTGTAATCTCTGTGTATGTCCCGTTTTACCGTTTGGAACCCTAAAAAATTAAGTATCGTAGCCTGTGGTGCTCTGTTATTTCTCTATATATTTAAAAAGAGAACTGCCTGATATAAAAATGCACCGCCATCTACTGGGACTAGGAAAGTGACATTTATCACAATGTTTCCTTTTATGACGTAAGTGGGACAGAGAGTAAAGCCCCACATACCTCCTTTGAAAAGGGAGGATCCTCCGATCAGACGGGTGTTATAGTCTGGTGGGCTACTGCCCGATAGATGATGTCGGGCTGTCGTATATGCGCGATGCAGGATTTCGTAGTTCTTATGTGGCGTCATAGATGTCGCTACACGGGTATTAAGAGCTTTGTATGGAGGAACAGATTAGTGATTTAGCAAGGCTACCGACCTTCAAGACACTACTCTCAAGGCTTCTACGTTCGATTCCAAAAGGACAAAGTGTTCAAATTTTTCAATAGCAGCTCGGAATTTGAAAATTGGTAGTGTTACACTCTAGAGTCTTGCCCCTGAACTCAGTTCAAGTCGCATTGCCTTCCCTACTGACCAGAAGAGTGACGAATCAGAGAGCATCTATGTTCGTGAACACATGGTACCAAATACTGGAGCTTAGAAAATATTAATAATTAAAATGATCACTATATATTTTCCAGTTGTGCAAGCTTACTTCCTTCTGCTACTGAGGAGCGAGATCATCAAACTGAGTAACATCGGCGAGTTCAGATTCGTAAACAATACGGCTGAAGCTGAGTGTACCATGCGATGTGAAGAAGTGATAGTAGCAGCAGAAGCGGTAAATTAACTCCCTCGCAATCAATCGGAGTTAATTATATTACTCCCTCACTTTCATTCGGGTTTTTCTCTTTCAACTTAGCAACCTTCGTTTCGTTCGGAATTCAACATGCCGCCCGCGACTTAAAGACACTGCTTTATCCCCTAGTCACATACTACTATTACATACCTCCACATATATATGGGAGTTTTGTTGAAAGAAACAAAGTTGGCAGACAAATTATTATACTATTAATATTATAGTTAGCCCATATTGTCCCACTGCTGGGCAAAGGCCTCCCCGGAAGACAAATATAAAAACAAAAATGTAATTTGTAAACATTATGTTTAGGCATAATTTTCATGGTTTATGTTGTTAAAGACACATTCGATTGAATATCATTCGGCCACTAGTTGAACAGCGCTGTTATTACGTTACCTGGCTAGGCTGTTAGTTAAATCGCGAAATAAGCTTGGCTTGCCTAAGATAAATACCCAAATATCTAATTTTTAAAAATCCATTTATTTCCAAAATATCTAGTGAAAGATGTGCAATAACGTCTTAATTACGAATAAAATATTTATTTATTGCTTCATGCATGTGGTGTTTATATTTAAGGTGGTGCATCATGAATCACATTTTCACTGTTTTTCATACAACCGCTCATAGGTGATTATGATGTTATTACACATTTTTCGATAGATATAGATATTTTGGAAACACAGTATCTTGTGGATATTATCTAGGTTTCTAAAGAAACCAATTTCTAAATTTGTGTAAAACTAATCCAGTAAAAACCTCTGAAAATGTCCTATTTTGTATGAACTTTGACACTTCATAATTTGCCTAAAAATTAAAAAAGTCAAAAAAGTAATCCTCTGGAGACCTTGCAAATTTTATTAAGATTCCTGGATTATTTCCTGGAGCAAGTTTTGTGAAATTTTCGAGTAAATCTCGGAATTGCCGAATACCTACTAACAGAGTTTACAGGCGTTATCTCTCTTTTTTGCGTTGCCTTTTCGTCAAACATCGCGTTGGATTGCATTAAATGAAGTAACAAGCTTTTAAACCATTTTCGATGTTTACGATAGGCGAGTGGAAAAGGACCCTCTTAAGTGATTGTTGCGCTGAAGTTTAATTTTATATATCGACGATGAAGTGACAAGAACTCCTAAGTGACATTTTTGGGATTTTATTTTTTTTACGTAAATAGACTTTAAATAATCGTTTGCGTGAGCTGGCAAAAGCAGCTAATTTTATATCTTATTTTTTAACGAGTTGACTATAACTGACAATAACTATTAAGCAAGTATGCATCCAATTTGCTGACGAGATCACCTAATGAACTAACACAATAACAAAATTATGTTCTGGTAGATAAAGGTTCTTGTCACTTCATCGTCGATATGTGTTACGTTGCTGTATTCAGTGTTTAAAATCGTTGGTGAATCTAATTGAATAATAAAAAAAATAAGTATGGAAATGTATCTTGGGTTGGCTGTCGAGGTAATGTTTATATTAAAAGTAGTTGGTAAAACTCACCCTTAAAAGCTAATAAACCAATTAACAGTCAAAATACTTTTTTTGTAAAATACGTTGAGAAAATGATTCCTTAATTTTTCATATATTGTTTTTGGAGCATCTCCATGAAAAACATGTACAGACTTAGTATATATGGATTAGTTTCGCTTACTCCCTTACGCGTTTGCCAAGACATCATGGCGCCGCCAGTCGCCAGTGGAAAACTAGCCTTGTCACTGAGCGCATGTCGCTCACATTTCCGCAAGTCAACCCACAATACTGATGATATTACTTTTTGTAAAACTGATATTGTTATAAAATGTTAGAATATTTTTCAGTAAAATGCTAAGTGAATTGAGACACGGTTCTTAGAAAAAAGTACGGCTGTGGCTTGAAATGTTATTGCTTATCTGCGTCCATTTTTAATTCAGTACTTTATTTCGGATTACAATAATAATAATTTTATTGAACCATTGTTACAAAGAGTTGCCTCAAATTATGATAATCGTAACTTATTGTAGAAGTGTAACTATTGGCGAGCTTCATTGTGTAGTCTATACGGTGGTCCCCAGACTCGGCGGCGCCTGTATCTTGGAAACTCGCGAATAACCTAGTGCTGGTAAACGTATAAACAGTAGTTTTCTGTCAACATATATATATACAGGGTTATTTGTAAAACACTGGCAACCTCTCAAGACTAGGTACTAACATCATAATAAATATATATAATAACAATATATATATATATAACATCATAAACAACAAATTTTGTTCTGTGACTGTAAAAAAATATCATAATTTACTTCATCAGATTTTTATACAAAAATAAAAATATTTAAATTGAACGTTCTAAATGTTGCGAAGTCTATGCTGGCGTATCAATTTTCTAGGGTGATGAGTACACGAAAATGGTGCGAATGCTTGCTAGGCAGGTGTGATGACAATTTTTTGGAAGCCTGCTTACTACGAGTATTATTACGAGATCAGTGCACGGCAGCCGTAAGTAGATACAGCAAAATACAGAGTTGAAATGTGTTAGATAGAACAACGAAATCTTAAAGGTTTGTTTTTGGTTAATGTGTTATGTTTTCTAAAAAGTCATAGAACAAAAGTTGTTGTTTATGATGTTCTTAACTAGCACCTAAAAGGTGGCCAGTGTTTTACAAATAACCCTGTATAGACCCTGAACCCTGTGTGGTTGTGTGTGTAGTTGTGTCAGCTGGAAAGATATCACGCTTTGATCCTAGCATAACATCAACATCATGGACATGAGCTAATTTATTTCAAACACATTTCCCAGTTCAATTTGTTCGTGCATAGCGTGTTGGCATTGTAACCCGGGCAAATTAGCATGAGACTGGATGCCTATCACAAACATTTTGCATAGACGTTTGTTTTGATCACCTTTCAAATATCTTGTATATCATCTAATCGTGCCGATATAGCCTTGAGATATAGAAGATCAAAGGTCATAAGAAAGCTTTTTTGCGAATATCTCGTTGCTCTACACTCTCTGGCATTATTAATTATTAGAAAAGTTAACGAGCGTGAAAACCTCAACAAATTATCCCTAACGAGCGACCCGCCCGGCTTCGCTCGGGTGTTTCTCCACTATTTAATGTATGTTACTACACATATAAACCTTCCTCTTGAAAACTCTATCTGTTAAAAAAACCGCATCAAAATCCGTTGTGTAGTTTTAAAGATTTAAGCGTACATAGGGATAAAGGGACAGAAAAAGCGACTTTGTTTATACTACCTATGTTGTGAAGCAATTTGAGATATCATTTATAATTTATGCTTTTATGCTCGCGTTTGGCCACTATATCTACACGGTTAGTGATGATTTTTCCTGATGAGCACGCTTGCCTAGAAGTAACCTACTCTTGACTTGAAGACCTCTAGTTTACAGTAACATCATCACATAATTATCATCAACACATCATTCATCGTCATCATTATCATTGATAGTCATTGGAGCTAATTAAGTTTAACGTAAATTCGCTTGAATTGTATCTCAATAAAAAATACAGTGATATCCATAATATTTTTGACTGGCCTGTTGGTCTAGTGGTTAGTGACCCTGACTGCTATGCCGGAGGTTCACCCTTTTCAGAGCTTACCTCCTAAAAACAAAAAAAAAAACAACTTTACATCTTTATTAAATTAGTATAGATAGAAGACTGTACATATTCCGTATTCGGTAATTCCGAGATTTACTCGAATATTTCACAAAACTTGCTCCAGGAAATACCTGTTTTTTTTTAAACCCTTAAATTTTTTTGAAAAGTTGTCGTCATTTAGAATCTTAATAAAATTTGCAAGGCTTCTATAGTTTTACTTTTTTGACTTTTTAAATTTTTAGGAAAATGTGTGTCATGATGCACCACCTTAACCCTTCAGATACCGTCAATTAGAAACACAATAGTGAGACAATAGATGCGCGGCCACCGGTGGTCGCTTGGGGATTCATGAATTAATAACTGATTTCAATGTTTTGTAGGTATATCTAAGTGAGGTACAAATAATACAATATCGGTGGTCAAAATGACAGAAGAACTACCACAATTTAGAAGCTGTTGTTGCTGTGTTCCACTACGAGCTGGCTTGCTTTTTTGGGGCTATTTTAAAATGGTGAGTACTGGTTATTAAGTCCAAGAGAGAAGCATACGGATTTTATCTTATCTTATCTTATCATGTTGAGGGGCCGAGAAATAACTCGGACACTTCGACCCATATGGATCTTTTGTGGTCCCCTAGATAGCTTACTCCTCCCCAACCTAGCTGAAAATCTCCTTCATAAGTTTAACAACGAGATGCGGGCATAAGAGCCTGTAATCCTCTGGTCTTGGATATCCTATCCCTAGAAGACTCATTCGCTTGTTAGCCAAAGCATCGCATGTGCACAGCAGGTGCTCCATGCGTTCTGTATGTTCCTCACACAACCTGCACATAGGAGTCGCGGCTAGGCCCATTTTCATGAGCATGTCGTTGTCGCCGCCGCCGCCTCGCCGACGGATTTTACTTGAAATCTTATTCTTGGGATCCGTTGGGTTTGCGGACGGCGAGCAATGCCGTCCAGACCGAGCCCCAATCATCACCTATGAACTTCTTTTACAAACGAATTTAATAACCTTTTCCAAGGGTGGGAAATCAACAAATAACCCGTCCTGTTTCGGATGGAGTGAGAGGTAGGATCAGACTTTTACTGACCAAAACCCACGTGTGTTCCTTCAGATCCTAGACACCCTTTGGGATAGATACGGTAACCCCTTCGTGAAATCCTGTAGCCCTGGTTAGATGGGCTCCCTCTCACTCCACCCATAGAGATCCATTTGATGGTACTAACATGATGTGTTTAATGTTACAGATTGCAGACATCTTGATTTTAATACCACTAATGTATTTGGAGTTCTATTTTATAATAGTAAATTTGTTTTTATTTGAAGTCAAGTTTTATATATATAGCGTTGTAACACTAATAACAATCATTGCGATCATAGTGAACTTTGTGGCGACTGTTATGTTTGTCATCGGATGTCACCAGGTGAGATGCCAAGCTTAATGTACACTTACTCTTCTTTTCCTTCTTCCTGCCCTTATCCCATATTACTTGGGGTCGGAGCAACACGTTTTTTTTCTTCCATTCTGTCCTTTCACTCGTCACAAAATAACTAACTCTCTTTTCTTTCATATCACTCCTCACACAATCCATCCATCTTTTCTTTAGCTTCCCTCTCCATCCATCTACATATTCACCTGGAACTATTTTAGTGATGCGTTTCATCCCTCCTCTTTACATGATCATACCAAGACAAACGATTGTCTTTCAACTTTTCAGTCACTGGCGCCACTTTCAAACTTCGTCTAATATGCTAATTTCTCACTTTATCTACGAGTATTTTTGTCACACCACACATCCATCTCAACATTCTCATCTTTTTTTTAAGGGTGAAAATCATCCAATGACTGGGTGGAGCGAGAGAGCGTGTCAGACTTTTGCGTTCTAGGAGTACAGGTTTCCGTTTCAGAAACTCCCCACGGACCTAGCTAGCGGACATCGGCCCCCTAGCAAAAAGCAGCTGAAGGAACAAGATGTGGTTTATATGAGTAAAAGTTTGATACGCCCTGCCGCTCCACCTTTTTTTATGGTGGGGAAAATCATCCAATGACAACCCCCGGTCTTTGGCAGAACGGGAGTGAGTGTTAGACTCTTACTGACTAAAAACCCACCCCGTTCCTTCTTCTAGCCTTCATACCGGGGCTCGAGCTCCCTTTCAGATAACCTTTGCCTCAGTAGGCTTCAACCTAGCTGGGCCCCTGCTGTTGCTGACAACTCCTTGAGGCGCGCGGGAACAGTGCCCGCCGTCGACGTCTTGGGCTCGGTCCGGACAGTTACCGGACGGTCGGACAGCGAGCTACCTATGGCTCGCCATCTGCAAGCTCGCGTCTACGGTGTGCCGCTCCACGCTGGAGTGCGAAAAATCATTAAATGATTTCCCACTTAAAAGAAAATGCGATTTTCTACGATAGCATCTTAAAATTATAATTACTGAAATATTTTTATACTTTAGTATAAAAACCATCTTAACAATAAATAAAAAAAAACATTATTCTAAGATATGAGTAAAATAGGAAAAAAGTGCATGTATTAATTTATTTTTGATATTATAAGAGCCGTGAAATAATATCTGACGAATCTCTATCTTTGACAGAAAAAGGTGAAGCGGATCAGAGGGTTCTATTTCTACAGTATATGGGAACTGAAACTGATGATAGCGTTGAATGTGGCGGCACTTGTTATCATAATGACAAATTATAAGCGTGCAGATGCCACGAGCTTTTATTTAGTGATATATATGTTTATTGTTTGTCTTCTGACTCCAGGTAAGCATTTTAAAGTATTAAATTGATCCTTATAGGGTCGGTCCGAGAACCCGTCATGGCCAATATGCGCATATGGTGGGCTTCAATCATGCGCAGCACGTGCGACAATCCTGACACCATACTGCACGCTCTGGCCAACTCCGTCTCCGCTGGGACTCTCCGATGCTGGCTCGCTGGATACAGTTGCATGCAGTTGTTAGTTATTTGCCACCATCATCGGGGAATCCACCCGAACCTCCCACTTACTGTTTGTGTGATCATTCAAGTGTGATCATTCAATTAATAAGACTGGGCAGTCTTACTAATTGAATATGTTGGCTGTTGGGGCCAACATAGTTCAATCACACAATACATTAGCTTATGCCCGCAACTTCGCTCGGATGAAATCCCTTTTACTCCCTTGAGTGGCATTTTTAAGAGATCTGATAGCTAGAATGTAGGATTTCTGTATTCTGTGGCTAGAATTTAAGGTTTTTAAGTCTAGAGTTAAACTTACGAGTTGTAGGTCATGGGTTCAAACCCAGCCAGGCGCATTACTTAGTGTAATTTATTTCATGACCACTGCTCTTTTTTTTTACGGTGGGCAAAAATCAACTTATGACAACCCCCGCTCTTGGGTGGAGCAGTGGTGTAGTGTCAGACTCTTACTGACTAAAAAACCCACCCCGTTCCTTCTAGCCTCTTCATACCGGGGCTCGAGTTTCCTTTCGGATAACCTTGGCCCCAGTAGGCTTCCACCCAGCTGGGCCCCTCCTGTTGCTAACAACTCATTGAGGCGCGCGGGAACAGAGCGCGCCGTCGACGTCTTGGCTCGGTCCGGACAGTTACCGGACGGTTGGACAGCGAGCTACCCATGGCTCGCAGTCCACGAGCCCGCGTCTATGGTGGCCGGAAATCGGGATAGGAATCCCGGCGGCGGCGGCGAGGGCGCCGTTGCTTGATGCGGTCGGCCTCCTCCTTTGCTAGCATTACTGCTTCGCAGAAGGAGGCGACCACCTGCCATTCCTCCTCGCTCCGAACCATGGCCTTGACCAAAGCCCGCCGCGAGAGGTCTCCGCATCACCACTGCTCTCAAAACGGTGGAGGAAAACATCGTGAGGAAACTGGCATGTCCTAGAACCAAAAAAATTGAAGACGGGTGGATGTTACATACATCCACCAACCCGCACTGGGCCCACGTGGTCGATTATGGCCCATTCTCTCTCCAAGAGAGGAGGCCTGAGTCCCAACAGTGGGAACATTATAAGGCCGACTAAGCTAAGCTAAGTCAAGAATGAATAGGCTGCTTCTAGGCAAGTGTGCTCCATCGTCGACGACATTATCGCTCACCATCAGATTAAATGGTGGTCAAACGCGAGCCTATCCGCACTAAAAAATCTGTTCTTATACAAAACAACTCCTGTGAAAAAAATAAACTTTCTTGGTCAAAGGCTGGGCCTTCCTTTTTTATGGTATATTAAATTTAACCAAAGTCATTTGTTAATCGACTTCTAAAGAAGGAGGAGGTTCTCAATTCGGATGTTTGTATTTTTTTTTAAATGTTTGTTCGCGCATAACTTCGTCTCTTGCCAACCGATTTGAAAACTTATTTATTTGTTGGAAAGGGTATACTTCCCAAATGGTCCCATAGTCATCAAGTTGGGATCTGAAGATGGAATCTTGGCGAAATCGAGGGAAATCCTCAAATTCAATTAAATTTTTTAGTGAAGTCGGTTATTTTTTTTATAAAAAGGTTTTTATATAGAATTTTTTTTTTCAGCTCTGCATGCTTACATCATTTTGCTCCTGAGGAGTGAGGTCGTCAAACTGAACGGCAGCTTCGAGGTCAGCGTTGTGAACAATTCTGCTGAAGCAGAACATGTGTCCTGTAGATGCACGAGAGCGCTCATAGAAAATGTTTAAAGATAAGCTAATGGAACTGATATGGGAGTAGGTTTGCTGAATAAAGCAGAATAGAGGAATGTATAGAGGAGAGCTGGCTGTATTATAGCACCATTTTAATCCTACTATATAAGCTATACTGGCAACGTTAAAATATACTATATACCTGCTTAACATTGTACTAGAAAGTTAAAACACGAACACTTTTCTGCCCCTCATGTTGAAGGAAGAGTTTTGACCGCAGGGCGTGGTGTTCCGTCGCTTCTGCGGATAAGTGCCACAGAACAGCACGAAGAAAGCTAGCAGTATTGTTTTTACGTCAAATTAGCAGGAGTAAAAAAGTTGCTCGGACGTAGCAGATTTATTATTGTTTTCCAAATAAATACTATTTAAAGTGTTTTTCGTGACTTAATAAGTATTTAAAACTTATTTCGATGCCTAAAGGTGTCCATTAGTGCACGAACAACAAGTTTATTTTACTGGAATACACTGTTTAACTTTACCTTGATTCTATGATGTCCATTTACAATAAGTTTTAAGCTTATTCGCTTCGAATACCAACCACTTGAAGGCAGATTACTCTAAATATAAACACTTGAAAACTATTTTAATAGGTAATTTAAAATCGGTTCGTACTCAAGAAATCAACACTGACAAGCACTGACAAGAATCTTGTTATGTAAACATACAGTGCGTTTCACTTAAGAAGTTCCTTCGGCGTAATGTTGGCTCCCCTGTCTGTCTACAGAAAAAAGAAGGGAAAAAAGGAAAGAGTTGCCTACTCTACCAAAATTGTTCCCCGAAATGCGAAAAGAAATCGATTTTAACGGTAGTTGCAACACTTTTTGGAGAATTATGAGGGGAATAGGATTTTATTTTAAAAAAGCAGGTCTAAAAGGAAGTTGTTAATAGAGAGGTACGATATTGTGGCGTGGCGTTTTCGGTATTTGAAAGAATCGCAGGACAATCGGAATGGAGCCCAGCGTCCTATACTTTATGCAAAAATAGTTAAAAAAAAAAAAACAAAAAAAGGCAATTGTAACGAAGTATCGGTTAATCTCCCTAATATTAAGTAATTTAATTGCTAAAAACATTGTAACACTGTTTTTCCATATTGCCAACATTACGGAAAAGCAACTTCTTAAGTGAAACGCACTGTACGTTCCGATTCACACTAGCGTGCAACTAAATGAAATGTTAACGTAGTCCCCCGTAGCTATTTTAAATTGTTTTCCTACTTTATTAATGTAAATTCTTGAAAAATATTACTTCCTTTTTATGAAAGTTACTTAGATCCTTTTAAAAATATATTTTAACAAGACATTTTTTGGGTTAAATGTATTCTATTGGTTTACAATGAACTTGCGATTCAGACAAACATCTGAAAGAGACAACGTTATACAAATCTATATAGCGCTTATCTTTTCTGTTTAGCAGGGAATAGACAAAATCTTTAAAATCGTTCGTTCTTTCCTAGCCCCTAGCAGGAATACAGTCATACTGAGTGATTAAGTTCATGGTACGAAATGAAGTAATATTAATTCTTTATTGTACACTATAAAAAACTTATAAAATAGGTGGATAACAAAATTCATGTACATAGGCGAGCTTAACTCAAGGATGAGTTTTCTTCCAGCAAACCTTTACCTATTACTTTATTATGGAAACAAAACGTTCCTGCAATAAGATTGTTTTGTAAATCTTTATGGTCGGCCCCTTTGTCTATGATAGCTTGTATTTAACTGAAATAATGTTTACACGGTTAAATAAATATATAAATTTTATTCATTTTGTTTCAATTATTTACTTACAGGATCCATTTTTTCAAACACTCTTCATCCTTCGATACTTTTTCAATTTGCATCTTAATTAAAACTGTAAACTATGCGACAAAGGTCAGTTCGTTAGTTACATTATCACGCCTAGACGAACTGCGGGGGGCAGCCAAGTTACATTACAACCGTTTCGCTTGCGTCGAACGCTTCGAGTTGACCTTGCCGTCAATTCTTTTGTCGGAAAGAAGACATCCTTACCGTACATTTGAAGCGACGGAGTAGCAGCCACGAACTCCAAATACGAGTATAAATGAGAGAAGAATGAAAGACATATAAATGGGATTGTTAATCCTATGTACCTATTTTGATTTCGTAGCTGCGGTCAGCGCTGCGCTTAAGACTGTTTTCTCAGAGAATATCACGCAGGATCTGATGAGATATAAAAGAGAGAAGTAATTTACTACATGAGACTGAGGACGGATTAGCTGGGGTGCCACGACAGAAAACCTCCACGAGTGCCCGCGGACTGTAGTTCCCTTGCGGACACGTCCTGAGGGAAGACCAGTCTGCGGGACGGTGCACCCTGGGAGGCGGCCATAGACCCCCTTGGGCACTCCTACCCAAGGGCTTCTATGGCCGTCTGCGAATGTTCTGTCAGACGGACCGCTTCAACGCGTGTCCCTCTGCCATGGCAGAGGGCACAGTGGCGAAGCAAGAGCGGGCTCGGTGTGCACTCACACTGCCGCCGGGCAGGCAGGAGGAAGACGCGTTCCTCCTTCTGCCACCGTTAGTCTCGTAGCCCCAGAGATTGTCCAAGGTCATGTTTCTGACTCTTGATGGGGGACGAGGGCCTTGGCTTAACCGCCCGGGCCGCGAGGAAGACAACCTCTATAAAAAATTACCCCAAACCTCCAAGCGGCGGCGCACCGTGAGGGAGGTTGTTAGCTTGACTAATGGGTAGCTAAATTAGTCTCTAGTGCGAACCACGTACTTGAGCCAGTAATATATATATATACTCGTGGGAACAAAATGCAAGAATCTAAATTTTTTAAAACCCCAAAGGAGAGTGACGCGCGGTCGGAGTCCGACGCGCAGTCCGAAAGGAGCTCGGAGGGCTCGGAGTGTGAGGAGGCAGCGGGGACTTCAGGGAGAGGATCAAGCCTCTCCCAGAAGAAGCGCTCCGCTTCCTACAGGAAAAAGGAGGACGGATCGTCCTGCTCGGAGGGGCGGGCCAAGATCCCCACCAGCAGCCGTGGTGCGGGCAGAGCCCGCGGGAAGGGAAGGGGCCTCACGGCAAAAAAATCCGCTGAGCGAGCCGACAGGCTTGCCGCGGAGGGGCGCCACCCCGGTGCGGGCGACTCTGGGAGAGACCTCTCAGAGCCGTCCGGCAGCGAGAGGCGCACCGAGGCGGAGTCAGGTGGGGAGGCGGCAATGCCCTTTAAGGAGCTGGCCGTCACCCTGCTTAGGGACATGGCCCGCCAGAGGGACAAGGCCACGCGGGAGCGAACAATCCGTCGCCACGCCGCGTCCCTCCAGGGGGCCTTAGACGCCTCCGTAAAGAAGAGGGTGGCGGAGCTCCGGGCGGAGCTCCAGGCCGAACTCCGGGCGGAGATCCGGGCGGAGCTCGCTAGAGCGCCGAACGGAGGCCGCCAGGAGCCCATGGATGAGGGGCGCGAGCAGGAGCAGGGGCAAAGCCGGCCCCAGCCCCAGCCCCAGCCCCAGCCCGAGCCGGAGAGCCAGCTGCTGACATTGGTGCAGCGGGAACTCGCAGCTTTGCAGCAGGGGCTGCAAAAGCAGCAGCTGGAGTTCCAGCAGCGCGTCCAGCAGCAGCTGTCTCTCCTGGAGGGCATTGTGCTGCGCCCTCCACTGGCGGCCTCTGGCCCGAAAAAGGCGGCGTCCTATGCCGCTGCCGCGGCTGCGTCTTCTGCGCCCAAGGCGGGCCCGTCGGGGCAAGCGGGGCGCGGGGCCACGGCGCCGGAGCCCGCGAGGCCGGCCCCGATGACGACGACGGCCAAGCAGCAGCAACAGCGGCGAAAAAAGGGTGCAGCGGTGCCTGCCGCTAAACCGGTAGGACCTCCTGCCGCTAAACCGGCAGGACCTCCTGCCGCCGTGGCGACTAGGCCGCGCCTGCCATCTCCTCCACCCGAGGAGCCTGGCGCCGATTGGACGGTGGTCGGCGCCAAAAAGCAGGCGGGCAAGGTGGCCAGAGCGGCCAAAAAGCGCGCGAGGCGGCAGGAGCGAAAGAAGCGGGCCATGGCGGCGCGTCTTCGCGCCCCGAATTCCGAGGCTGTAGTAATTACGCTACAGCCTGAAGCGGAAAAGAGGGGCGTGACGTACGACGACGTCATGGCGAAGGCGAAGCAGGCGGTGTTGCCCCACCTTGGCGAGCTCGGAGCCGCTGCGGGCTTCCGAATGAGGCACACGATCACCGGGGCCCGAATCCTAGAGGTCCCCGGTGCGGCCAGCGGTCCTGCAGCGGACGCCCTGGCCGCAAGGATCAGGGCGTCCCTCAGTTCGGAAGAGGCCCGAGTGTCCAGGCCCACCAAGTGCATCGACATGCGCATAATGGGCCTGGACGATTCCGTCAAGGTGGACGAGGTGGTGGCCGCCATTGTCAGGGCGGGTGGGTGCACGACCGAACAGGTTCGGGCGGGTGCCATCCGTGCTGACAGCACGGGCATGCGAGCCGTTACGGTGAGCTGTCCCGTGCAGGCGGCCAAAGCGATAACGGCCGAGGGCCGAAGGCTTTTGGTGGGCTGGGTCTCCGCACAGGTCAAGCTGCTGGAGCCCAGACCTCTGCGGTGCTTCCGCTGCCACGTGGGGCACCACGTGGGAGCCCACTGCGCCGCGGAGGATCGCAGCGACCGCTGCCACCAGTGTGGCCAGCCCGGTCACAAGGCCGCAGATTGCCGTGCTACGCCGCACTGCTACGCATGTGCGGCGGCCGGCAAGCCGGCTGGCCACCGGGCTGGGGGCAGGTCTTGCGACCCCCCCGCGAAGGCCAAGGGCAAGGCCCGCAGGCCCATCCCCGCCGAGGTCCTCGCCGCCGCAGCCGCCTCGTTGGCCGCCGCCGCAATCGCCGCCGCACCCGCCGCCGCGGCAGTGTCCCCTAGGGGGGCTAGGGAGGAGACTGTAATGGAGTGTCAATAACGGCCCCATTACGTCTCCTCCAGGCGAATATCAACCACTGCGCCCCCGCTCAGGATCTGTTGCTCCAGAGCATGGCGCAGTGGTTGATCAATGTCGCCGTGGTCACCGAGCCGTATTTTGTCCTGCCCAGTGGTGACTGGGTTCAGGACCTGGACGGCTCGGTGACCTTTATTAAGTCGGCCGCCGCCGGTACCCCGCCCCCCGAGTCCGTCACGAGGGGGCGGGGTTGCGTGGCAGCACGGTTCGGGGACATCGCCGTGGTGGGCGTCTACCTGTCCCCGAGCCGATCTCTCGACGAACTGCACGTCTCCCTGATGGAGCTAAATTCCGTCGTCGCTGGGTTCGGTTCCCTCCCCGTGGTCGTTTGCGGGGACTTCAACGCCTGGAACACGGCTTGGGGTTCCCGGTTCACGAACCAGAGGGGTCGGATGGTGGAGGACTGGGCCTTGGAGCTGGGCCTGGTCGTACTGAACCGGGGTTCTGTCCCCACGTTGGTGCGGATGCGGGGTGAGTCGGTGGTGGACATTTCGTTCGCCAGCCCCGCTCTGTCGCCGCGTGTCGTCGACTGGCGCGTGATGGAGGAGGTGGAGACGTACTCCGACCACCGGTACATCCGGTTTGACGTCTCCGCTGAAACCTCGGCCGCGCCGGTCCGACAGAGCCCTTGCGGTCCGCGGTGGGCGCTTAAGCAGATGGACCGGGAGCTCCTCCTGGAAGCCGCGACGGTACAGGCCTGGGTGCAAGCACCGGACAGGCCTGTCGACATTGACGTCGAGGCGGAGTGGTTCCAGGAGGCCATGTCGCAAATTTGCGATGCGGCAATGCCCCGTGTCCGTCCAGGACGAGCTAAGCGCCAGGTGTACTGGTGGTCGCCGGAGATCGGCGCACTGCGCAATGCGTGCAATCACGCGCGGCGCCGGTACGCCAGGCACTGCAGGCGCCGCATCCGCCCGCCGGATGCGGAGGCCAGAGAGGCGGAGCTATATGAGGAATACAGAGAGGCGAAACGCACCCTCCGAACGGAGATCAAGCGGGTCAAACTCGAGGCCCGCAACGTGTGGCTGGGGTCTCTGAACGCGGACCCGTGGGGGCGCCCGTACAAGTTGGTACGGGACAAGCTTCGCCCCTGGGCTCCGCCGTTGACTCAGAGTCTCCGGCCCCAACTCGTGGAGGGTGTGGTTAGCTCTCTGTTTCCTGCGCGGGGGGTACACTCCCCCCCGCTCATGGCTCCGCCTCTGCCAGCGGTGTCTGACGCGGATCGCAACAGCGACGACGACGACAATGCTCCAGAAGTGACCGAGGTAGAGTTGAGAGTGGCGGTGCGAAGGCTGAGTGCCAAAAACACCGCCCCAGGACCCGACGGCTTGCCAGGGAAAGCCTGGGTCCTGGCCATGGAGGCTCTCGGGCCTCGACTGAGAGGGCTCTTCAGCGCATGCCTGGAGAGGGGCCAGTTCCCACTTCGCTGGAAGACGGGGAAACTGGTCCTTATCGCGAAGCCAGGGCGCCCTGCGGACTCTCCGTCCGCATACCGGCCCATTGTGCTGCTCGACGAGGTGGGCAAGCTCTTTGAAAGAGTAATTGCAAACCGCCTCGTCGTGCGGCTAACACGGGTGGGGCCGGACTTGTCGGACGGACAGTTCGGCTTTCGCAGGGCGCGCTCTACTATAGACGCCATCATGCGCGTGCGAGCCCTCACGACAGGGGAAGCGGTGTCCCAGGGTAGGTGTGTCGTGGCAGTGTCCTTGGACATTGCCAACGCCTTCAACTCCCTGCCCTGGAGTACGATCCGGAGGGCACTCCGGTACCACCGGGTGCCCGAATACCTCTGTCTAGTGGTCGAGGCGTACCTGTCAGACAGGTACATTGTGTACCCCGGTCACCAGGGAGACTGGAATCGTCGAGAGATGTCGTGCGGTGTTCCGCAGGGGTCGGTTCTAGGCCCACCCTTGTGGAACATCGGCTACGATTACGTGCTGCGCGGCGATTTCCCTGATGGGGTCAGCGTGGTTTGCTACGCAGACGACACGCTGATCCTAGCGCAGGGAGAGTCGCACCAGGCGGCGGTCGCTCTAGCGACACGCGGGGTTGCGATAGCCGTTGGTAGGATCCAGGAGTTGGGACTCGAGGTGGCGCTGCATAAATCCGAGGCAATGTGCTTCCACGGCCCTCGGAACGCGCCACCATCGGACTCCCAGCTTACGGTAGGAGGAGTTCGCATCGGCGTCGGGTCGACGATGAAGTATCTGGGACTCGTCCTCGACAGCCGGTGGAATTTCGTAGAACATTTCCGACGTCTGGCTCCCAAGCTTCTTCGGGCTGGGGCTGCTCTCAAGCGGCTCCTGCCCAACCTTGGGGGTCCAGACGCCTCCTGCCGGAGGCTCTACGCGGGGATCGTTCGGTCCATGGCCCTCTACGGGGCGCCGGTGTGGGCACCGTCGCTGGCAAAGCGACCGGCGTCCATACTGAACGCCTGCCAGAGGGTCATGGCAATACGGATGGTGCGGGGTTACCGCACGATCTCCCGCGAAGCGGCGAGCCTTCTGGCTGGCCTACCACCGTGGGATCTGGAGGCAACAGTCCTTGCACACATGCACGACATGCGCGTGGAGATGCAACGCCGGGGTGAAAGTCCACTGCCGCAACATGTCAAGGCATGGCGGACAGAGCTCCGGCGGGATCTCATGGTGAAATGGCGTCAACGGCTATCGCAACCCAGTGCTGGGCACGCCACGATTATGGCGGTAAGTCCCCTCTTTGAGGCGTGGCTGGAAAGACCTCACGGCGTCCTTACCTTCCGCATGACGCAGGTCCTCACCGGACATGGCAAGTTCGGGAGGTTCCTGCATCGGATTCAAGCGGAAGAGACGCCCGGGTGTCGCCACTGTGCGCAACGCCCGGAGGACACGGTGGAGCACACCGTCGAGGTGTGCCCTGCCTGGGCGGAGCATCGCCGTGCCCTCGTGGGGGCGATCGGCGGCGGAGACCTCTCGCGCCGGGCCCTGGTCGAGGCCATGGTCCGGAGCGAGGAGGAATGGCAGGCGGTCGCCTCCTTCTGCGAAGCAGTAATGCTTGCAAAGGAGGAGGCTGACCGCATCAGGCAACGGCGCCCTCGCCGCCGTCGCCGGGATTCCGATCCCGATTTCCGGCCACCGTAGACGCGGGCTCGCGGACGGCGAGCCATGGGTAGCTCGCTGTCCGATCGTCTGGTAATGGACCGAGTCCAAGACGTCGACGGCGCGCACTGTTCCCGCGCGCCTCAAGGAGTTGTCAGCAGCAGGAGGGGCCCAGCTGGGTCGAAGCCTACTGGGGACAGGGTTGTCCGAAAGGGAGCTCGTGCCCCGGTATGAAGGCTAGAAGGAACGGCGCGGGGTTTTTAGTCAGTAAGAGTCTGACACTGTCTCCCGCTCCACCCAAGAGCGGGTTTCGTCAAAGATGATTTTCCCCGTCGACAAAAAAAAAAAAAAAAAAAAAAAAAAAGGACGGATTAGCTAAAATAACAAAATGGCTAGCAAACAGTCTCCTTTCACTCAATACTACCAAAACCAAGTATATTGGTGTCTGCAAGTTATATCTGACTAATCCGAATCCAACTTTCTCTATAAAAATACATGTCTCCATGTAGCCGACTGTTGATCGTTCTCACTGCACACGTGACCCACTTCCGCGAACCACCTCTATTTAATATCGAGGTATAGTAATTATTAATAGATGAGAGACTTGACTGGAGCACTCGCACATCTATGCTGGCTGGCAGGATTAGAAGAATGATCTAAACAGGGCTATTTGTAAAACACCGGCAACCTCTCAGGACTATATAAGGGGAAAATGAATTCTGATGTTGTCAACGCTGGTTCAATAATAAGGTTGATTATGAGATAAACTAATAGAAGGACCAAATAAAAAGTATCAAATATAAGTATTTTTTAAATGATTAAATATTATACAAAATTCCCAAGTCGTTTGACTATACTAACATCATAAACAACAACTTTTGTTCTATGACTTTTAAACGTTTATCATATTTTAGTTAATCAGATTTTCATACAAAAATAAAACTATTTAAATTGAATGATCTAAATATTACGAAGTCTGCGAAGCAAGCGCTAGTACAATAGCGGAAGGGAGTGGGGATTGGGTGGCGGGGGTGCTAGATGTGCTTGTGCCGTATGATATAGACGTACGAACTACGAAAACTTGAAGGTTTGTTTTTAGTAAATGTATTGTTTTGTTAAAAGTCATAGAAGAGCCCCGACCCGAACCCACTCGAATCCAAGCCGGTAACCGTCCGGACCGTACCCAAGTCGTCGAAGGCGCCTACTGTTCCAGGCGCGTCTCAAGGAGATGTGGGCAAACCGTAGGAGCCCAGCAGGGTCGAAGCTTACAGGGGCCAAGGGTCTGTTTTTGAAAGGAAGACTCGGCCCTGGTATGAAACGAAGGAACACAAAAAAAAATGTTTTTGTAACAATTCTTAGTGGGGTCAGCTCGTCGAGTGGTTAGACGATGGCTTTCACTATTTCCTCGAAATTAAATACACTTCTCAGTTTTTTTTTTGTGGCGATCTGCAGTTCCGACTTCATTTTGTTACCAAGCAGCTTTTCGGAAGCTTGTCTGCCTTTTCAAGTGCCTTTTATATATGTCAAATCGCGAGCTAACGGTTTATCGAAGCCAATACTGGATCGTACTGACTCGTGGAGATTCAAAACAGCTAGTACCGTGTTTGTTGTGCCTACGTAAATATAAAAGAAAGTGGTTAAAAGTTGCTAAATTGACCAGTGCTGTATATCATTGTGTTGTTTGTGAAATGGACTAAAGATTGATATACACAACACACCTGGACTCCATGGGTATCGTGAGTAATATACAAAATGAATAAATTCAGAAAAAAAATTCAATGACTTACGTTCCTGACCTAGAGCAACCCGCAGATCGGCCGCATCTACGCACACATGCTCAAGGCAAACACACAAGTTTAGTAGTAGTCACACCATTTTATTGTTAGTCGCACTACCGTAACGTCGAACTATCGTAGTGTCGAATTACTTATAGTAATACTAGTAGTAATAGAAGCAAAATAGTAAAAGAAGGCAAAAATATAGGCAAATTGATACAAGGCAAGCGCTTCTCTCTACACGTTCGGCAAGCTTGAAGGAAACCAATGCAAATTGCCAACAGACGAGTTTTGAGGAGACGCCCACATGTTAGGCATTCGCGCGCGCTGGCGCGCGGGGTGCCTTTGATTTCTGCAGAAAAACTGACACCGCTCCGAAGTGAGTCCAAAGTGAAGTGAGCTACGCCAAATGAAGTTTATACACGTTGGATGACATTGGCGTATGTGTTTGCTCAACTAACTAGGCAAGCGACACCGAGCAAGAGAAGGCAAATATACTATCCAGATGTTGGTGTTGGTCTTCACTCGGCAACGCTCGGCCAACGTGTGTTACAGGCTTTAGAAAATAGTACTCAACTTAAACAAATCAATTACTATAAACCAAAAAATGACAATTTGATTAACATTAACTTCCAACCAACTGTCCATGAAAGTAAGATTAATAAAAATCACGGATTTTACAACAAAATCAAAACAAACAGAAATCCCTATCATGTTTCCAATTCATTAATTCGCAAGTACTAATTAACACGTACACACTGCAAACTAGATAGACTTGCAGTGTACACCATTATACAAGTTAGTGGGCGTAAAATCAATGGATATATTATTTTGTTGTAAAACGCTAACAACCTTGCAGGACTGTATTATACAGGGTTATTTGTAAAATACTAGCAACCTCTTAGGACTATGTTAAGACTTTAAAAAAAATACCATATTTTAGTTCATCAGATCTTCATAAAAAAATAAAAATATTTAAATCGAACGCTCTGAATGATATGAAGTCTATGCTGGCGTATCAATTTTCTAGTGAAATGTGATGAGTATACGAAAATGATGCGAATGCTTGCTAGGTAGGTATGATGACAATGTTTCGGAAGCCTGCTTCCTATTATTACGAGAACAGTGCGCGGGAGCCGTAAGTAGATACGGCAAAATACAGAATTGAAATATGTTTGATAGAACAACCAAATCTTGAAGGTTTGTGTTTGGTAAATGTATTATGTTTTCTAAAAAGTCATAGAACTAAAGTTGTTGTTCATGATGTTAGTAACATAGACCTGAGAGGTTGCTAGTGTTTTAGAAATAACCCTGTATACTAGGATATACTTTTTTGTTATTGTTATTGTGCACATGCAAACCTATCTAATTTGCAGTTTGTACATTTCTCGGATTGCACCAGATAAGGCTGAAAAATGAATAATAATGTTTGTGTTATTCACAAAGTTGAGTTAGTTATCTGAACTTTGAACCACCGCGTCAATTAAAACAGGTCATTTTCCGCGAAGCAAACCAAATAGTCATTATATTATAAACCAACAATGCAGACCACTTTGGTATGTTTGCCTGAGAGCTAACACATGATAACGTTTCACTGTCACAGTATGCGTCATCAGTTAGTTTGAACGTAAACAATATCGCGGACTGTGTTATGCAATCAAAACCATTAGAGGAAAAGGATGATTTACACACTGAAAAATGGACTACAGTTGTTAATAAAAAGTCGATAAAGCGGCAAAATAAACCTATGGGTAGGATGGGGCGCGGTTCTAATAAAGTTGAATTAAACTTTAAAGCAGCAGCTGGCAGTAAGGTTCCACTTTTTATAACCAACATTCATAAAGATACTAGTGAGCAACACATCACTGATTATATTTGCAAAAAATCGCAGGAGAATGTTACGGTTATAAAACTTAAAATTAGAAATGATAAATATAACGCATATAAACTGTTTGTTCCAAAACACAAACTGAAGATGTTTTTAGACGACCGTTTTTGGCCTGAGGGTGTTATATACCGACGTTTTGTCCATGTTAAAAGCAGCGGGGACGCTACAGTACGGGTTGAGGCAGTTGATAAAACTATATTATAATGGGGACAACAAATAACGACATTATGCATAACGCTGTCCTTGCATCGTTCAATTGCAAATCACTTAAAAGATCAATAGAAGGAGTTAGATCATTATGCAAGGAAGTAGACATAATTGGTCTCCAAGAAACGTGGTTATTGCCACACGACCTGTCTTTCTTATCACAAGTCAACGAGGAGTTTGGCAGTACTGGAACGTCCGCGGTAGACACATCGAAGGGAATGCTGGTAGGCAGGCCTTACGGGGGTGTTGCGCTGCTTTGGAGAAAAAGTATGTTCGGTTGTGTGTGCGTGATTCCGTGCGATAATCCACGTATAGCTGCAATTGAAGTGTCGTTATGCGATCGCAAAGTGTTAATATTTAGTGTTTACCTACCTGTAGACATTGTGGAAAATTTATTTGAGTTCACGGATTGTTTAGGGACTGTAAGTGCAATTATAGATGAGAGAAACGTCGAATCGGTCATTGTTCTGGGTGATTTTAATGCGCACCCCGGTCAACTGTTTTTTAATGAGCTCCAAATCTTTTGTTGTGAACAAGATTGGTTATGTATAGATATAGAGAAAATGAGTTCAGACAGCTATACATTTATTAGTGAGGCTAATGGAAGTCGAAGATGGCTGGATCATTGTGTAGTTACCAAAGCAGCCTTACCGCTAATTACAGATGTACACGTCAAATATGACATATATTGGTCCGACCATTTTCCACTTTTAATCAAGTGTAATTTTAATTTAATCAAGCATAAACTTGTACATCAATGTGCTCAGATATCAGACGGTATTAAGTGGGGGGAGAGAGTGTCCGAGCAAATAGAGCAATACACAAATATCTGTGGTAATTATCTACGTGATATAGACTTCCCAACGCAATTAGAATCTTGTGGTGGAAAGTTTTGTACAGACACTAGCCATGGGGTGGTGATTGATGAGCTTTACAGTGATATAGTGCACTGTTTAGGATTGGCAGCTAGTTCTACTCATCGGAAAAGAACTAGGTCTCACAAGCGAGTAGCAGGGTGGAACAAGCACGTCAGAAGCGCGCACGGGGAGGCGCGGGCCAAGTTTAAAATTTGGGATTGGCACGGCAGGCCATCATCAGGTAGTTTGTACGATGATATGATAGAAGCGCGGAAAGTTTTTAAAGGGAAGCTGAAGTGGTGTCAAAAACACCAAGAGGAAATTAAAATGGACATCTTAGCCTCACACCACGCTAATTCTGACTTCCGCAGTTTCTGGAAATGTACCAGTAAAATGAGCGCGGCGCAAGGTCTCCCCGTGAGCGTGGATGGCGTTACTGAACCTCAGTCAATAGCGGAGCTGTTCAAGGACCATTTTATGTTTAGGTCAGGGTTGGGACAAGCGCAGCGGGTGGTTGATGCTGAGACACAAGCGGGACCCGTTTCAACTCTTATAACAGCTAAAGATGTTAAGATAGCTCTGAAACATATAAAAAGAGGGAAATCCCCGGGTCATGATGGTCTCAGTATTGAGCACTTGCTGCATGCAGGCTGTCACCTGCCTAGGGTTTTGGCATTACTCTTTAACCTGTGTATCGCGCACTCTCACCTGCCTGAAGGTATGATGAGGACGGTGGTCGTGCCAGTAATTAAAAACAAAACGGGAGACTCGTCAGATCGGTCGAATTACAGGCCTATCTCACTGGCAACGATCGTCGCTAAGGTGCTTGACAGCGTGCTTAACGTACAGCTAGAGAAATACCTGCAGTTGCATGATGCTCAGTTCGGATTCCGACCCGGTCTATCCACTGAAAGTGCAATTGCTTGCCTCAAGCACACTGTCAGGTACTACGTTGACAGGAGTACACCAGTACATGCAGTTTTTTTAGATCTTTCCAAGGCCTTCGACCTGGTTTCATACGACATACTCTGGGATAAGTTAAAGGCTACAGGGTTGCCCAAGGAGTTGTTGAACGTTTTTAGGTACTGGTACGGCAACCAAACAAATCTTGTAAGGTGGGGGAATGAGTTTTCCGTACCATACAGGTTAGAGTGTGGCGTGAGGCAGGGAGGCTTAACCTCCCCAAATCTCTTCAACTTGTACCTGAACTCATTGATTGGGGAGCTTAACAGTGCACATGCGGGCTGTTTCGTTGACGGTTTATGTTTCAACAACATAAGCTATGCAGATGATATGGTGTTGTTGGCTCCTTCGGTCGGTGCTCTCAGGAAACTAGTTAAAATCTGTGAGAACTACGCTGCCAGCCACGGGTTGCTGTATAATGTAAATAAGACTGAACTCATGGTTTTTAAGGCTGTTGGTAAGAAATGTCCAGTAAATGTGCCATCAATTAAAATGAACGATATCCCGATTCGACGGGTACATCATTTTAAATACCTTGGACATTTAATTGCTGACGACCTTAGAGACGATGCTGATGTGGAACGGGAACGCAGGGCATTGGCGGTACGGGCGAATATGTTGGCCCGTAGGTTCGCTCGATGTACAGTAGCGGTCAAACACACGCTATTTAAAGCATTCTGTACATCCCTGTACTCGAGCGCCTTATGGATCAACTGTACGCAACGGGCTGCCAGTGCGCTCCGAGTCCAATATAACAACGCTTTCAGGGCGTTGATGCGGCTGCCACGTTATTGCAGTGCTTCGGAGATGTTTGCTCAAGCCAGAGTTGACAGTTTCTCAGCTGTCATACGCAAAAAGAATGCGTCTCTTCTCGCCAGATTGCGTGGCAGTAGTAACAGCCTCCTAAAAGTGATTGCTGATAGACATGATGAGAGCCCCATAGTGCGGCATCTCATTAAAAGCACATTATCTGTAGTGGCGTATACTTACTAACATAGTTTATAAGTTAATAATTGTTACTAACATTCAGTATTGTTTTTGTTGTGATTTGTTGTGTGGGCTATGTTGTCCGTAATAAAAATATATTATTATTATTATTATTATTATAATACGATTTTTTTATTATTCCAGTGAGATAATACATATAGCAGAACTGAACACTTAATTTCCTGCAAAGTGTTGACATACAAGTGTGTGTGTGTAGACATACAAAATAAATAACAAAGATCCAAATGAAAGCAGAAATGCCAGAGTTCAGAAGATGTTGCTTCTGTTTTCCACTGAGACGTGGCTTGCTCGCGTGGGCTTACTTCAAAATCGTGAGTATATGAGGCGAGGAATTTATTGACACCAACATTTTAAAATTGTTAATTAAAATTAGAAGTCATCATCATCATCATCACGGCAGCCTAAAGACGTCCACTGTTGGACATAAGCCCCTCCAAGTGCCGCCACAACGGACGGTCGTGTGCGTTTTGCATACATCACATTCCCGCAGTCTCTTTGCGGTTGTGATTCATCTTGTGGGAGGACTTCCAAGGCTACGTCTTAATGTGCGCGGGCACCACTCCAGATGCTTTCATCCCCAATGACCACACATACGTTCTTCGAGTAATGTAAGTCATCACTTAAGTTTGGCTATTCGTCATTCTATTTCAGTAGATCATGTGAATAGGGGATAAAGCAGTGTCTTTAAGTCGGATTCCAAATAAAACGAAAGAGTATTAAATTTATAAAATTAACTCTCGAGTACAGCGAGTAAATATAGAAACCTGAGTGAAGTAAACATTAAGCGTATACTTTTTTATCATTTAATGCAAAAATTACAATTCTTTATTTGGAGGGAGGCCAAAGAAAAGATGTATGGGTTGTGTGAGAAGTGATATGAAAGAAAAGGGAGTTGATGATAGCGTGACGAGTGACAGGATAGAATGGAAGAAAAAAACGTGTTGCGCCAACCCCAAATAAAAAGAGATAAGGGCAGGAAGAAGAAGAAGACAATTCCTAAATACAGTATATTATTATTCTTACAGTAGGCAAAAATAAATAGGTGTATATAAATTTTTTTTGTATTTCAGATCGCAGATGCGGTTCTCGTCTTATTAATGTCATATATGTTTCTAAATACTGTATTTACGATGATAACAGAACTGATTATAACAATAACAGCAGCCACTGTATTGTTCATGGACTTCATAGTAACCATAGTATTTATAGTTGGAGGACATAAGGTTAGACATAATTTTATTTTCTAAAGAATTTAGGCCGGACCCTGGTACAGACCATGGTCCGGAGTAAAGAACAGCAGACGGTCGCCTCCTTTTGCGTAACAGAGTGAAGGAATGGACATCCACATGCCCCAGCATACTGTAGTAGGGGCCCAGCAGAGCCGAAGTCTACTAGAGCCTCGGGTTTTACTTCCAAAAGTGAACTCCGGGTCTTGGAACGCAAAACAAAGAAGGAATGTAGTTGTGGTTTTAGTCAGCAAAAGTCTGACAAAGCTTTAGAACGAGATGAGTTGCTGAGTGAATAGAATATATGTATATGACCTATGAAAAGTGTGAAGGGAAAGTAGGAGACCGAAAAAGTATTGAGGTCCATTTAAAAAGGCTTTTATCCGACCAGGTTTAAATGAATTGACATAAAGATGATAAACTGATTATTTTAAGTTGAAGTTTAGTGTTTTTATGTAGTCGCAGCTTATTTATTATCACTACAAATAACAAACACTTTTCTTTTGCAGAAAAACGTGCAGTTAATAAAAGTATGTTATTTCCTAAGCATGGCAATGTGGGTAGCGACTTTTCTGTTGGCTGGCTTCACAACTGCTTTGATATTATACATTCTCTTTACGAGTCGTATTTATCATTATTCGCAAATCATCTACGAACTAATTCCAGTCTTCTTTTTTCTCGTGACATTAAGTAAGTATATTAATTTGTTCCCAAAACTGTTTTTTCTAAAATATTCATTAATTCTGCAAAATCTATTTAATCTATAATGTGAGTATTTAAAAATTACGAAATAATGGCTCCAGAGTCACGTACCTTACAAATTACTAATTTAGCATGGCTGCCGAATTTCAAGATACTACCCTCTACAAGTCTACAAGGTTTTTTAGGTTTGAATCCAAAGGGACAAAGTGTATAATATAACTTATATAATATAACAATAATAATTTAGATTATTATTATTTCATTAGGAATTTTTCGATAACATCTCGGAGGCAAAAAATAGGTAGTGTGACACTCTAGAGTCTGCCTCTGAACTCAGTTCAAGTAGCATTGCCTTCTCTACTGACCAAGAGAGTGACGAAACAGAGTGCATCTACGTTCGTGAACACGATAGAATATAATAAAAGGAATAATTAAAATGCTCGCTTTATATTTTCCAGCTGTACAAGCTTACTTCCTTGTGCTACTAAAGAGCGAGGTCATCAAACTGAGTAACGTCGGCGAGTTCAAATTTATGAACAATGCGGCTGTAGCTGATTGTACCATGCGATGTGAAAAAGTGATAATGGCAAAAGAAGCAATGAAGACAGATAACTAAAGAGAACCAGAAATTAATTCGCAGGCTATTCGCAGGCTATTCGAAGACTGGCGCAAAGCGACTATACAACGAAGATATATTTATATTGTGGCGTTCGTAGCGTCACATAATGCATAGTCTGTTGTAACGATTGTGTATAACCCAGCGCCATCTACCTACTAATCTTGCTCAATCTACATAATCATACAATCTGTACAACTCACAATAGCGCCATCTATCAATTCATTGAGACAATAATACGATAGTTGTATAATCATGTTCGTTATTTCAAATCTTTAATTGTCTTTGCATTAATTAGTTACTTTGGAAATATGTACCGTTATTCATCTGATTATAATATTTTAGTTTATATACCAACAGCTTTTATTAATGTAATTAATCATAATAAGTTTGCCAATTAGTGACTTATTGTAATATGTTTTGTTAATAGCATTCGGATTAGATTGTTTTAAGATGGGTTTAGCGACGCTAGTAGAGTGGCTAGATTTAGATAATGGTGTGAATGAATTGGAGAAACTGTCCATAAACGTAAGATTAATAAAAATCACGGCATATACAACAAAATACACATATCTTATCATTTTTCATTGTAATGAGTATAGGAACTAATTAGCATGTACACACAGCAAACTAGATAGGTTTGTAAGGTACTTACTAGTAATATACGCCATATTATGGGGTATACTTGTGGGATGTATCCGCTAAAGTTCTTGAAGATATTATTGAAACAATTGCTCCTGTCCTAATAGACATATTGAATCAATGTTTAGACAGTGGTACGGTTGATTTAATGAAACATAGTAAAGTAGTTCAGGTAGTAAGAGTGATCCTTCTAATTATAGACTGTGCTTTCAGCATTGATTGAAAATGTATGAAGAAATAAATCATGCTTGACCAGATGTTGTCTCATTTTCATTCAAATAGGACTTTGGCATCAGTTTGGCTTCACGAAAGGAAGATCAACGACGGATGCAGGAGTAAAACTCATCAGTCACATTTTGGAATCCTGAGAGAAGTCCCAGGATGCCATTGGTATATTCTGTGACTTTTCAAAAGCGTTTGACTGTGTTGACCATAAAACACTGATCTGTAAATTACATCATTATGGAATTCGTGGACGAGCTGCTGATCTTGTTTTTTCATATTTATCTTACAGGCAGCTAAATGTGGAATTGTCCACACGACTTGATGACCCCACAAATGTCCATTAATGGGGCAACGTCTTCAGGGCCTTTAGTAAAGATGGGCGTGCTTCAGGGTTCAATTCTTGGCGCTTTCCTTTTTCTAGTTTATATTAATGACATTTACTACATGATGAATAATTTATACGATATAATTCTATTTGCTGATGACATTTCTCTTATTTTTAAAGTGGATAGAAAACATGCGGATGTCTTGCATGTCAACAAAAGTCTGGCTGTTCTTTCGAAATAAATCACACAATCTTTTACTAAATGCTAAAAAAAACAAAATGTATAAAGTTTTCATTACCAAATGTCCCTCAAATTGACGTCATGACGGCAAAAAACTTGATGTAATTACGAAAACTGAGTTCTTATGTTTAAGTAACGATTCTTAACTGCAGTGGGGCGCTCATATTAGAACTCTCTCAGGTAGATTAAGCTCAGTGGTATATGCAGTAAGAAAATTAAAGCAATTGACAGATATCGCCACAGCTAGGTTAGTTTACTATGCTTACTTCTACAGTATTATATCTGTGGGAACCTACAGCTGATGTAGACTCAATTTTCATTTTACAAAAGAGAGCAATCCGGGCTCACAGAAATAAATTCAAAGAAATCGAAATATTGATACTGCCTTTTCTTTATATATTAGAAAGTATATTGTATGTCCGTAAAAACCTAAGACTTTTCGATACTAGAAGCGATTTTCATAACATAAATACTTTTTAATTTAGGGTGGAGGGAGAGGGTCGTGTCTGTCTTTTACTGCATAAAATCACACCTGTGTCATTCAGTTGCTCTCTAAGTTGTAGGACCAAGAATTTTCTTTAAAGAAATTCCCTGTGGTCCTTGTAGGCATCGACCCTGCTGGGCCCCTACAGTTTTACTGATTCTTCTTTGAGGTGTGTGTAGAACATTGCTTGCCGTAGATGACTTGAGCTGGGTCCGGGATACCGGACGGTTACCGGCTCGCCGGTGACCTACCCGTTACCCGTCATCTACAACCCTACACCTCCTCCGCTACTTACCAACACCGCATGCTGCACCGCTTAATAGCCTTGCGTTTCTTTAGTCTGAATCTGGAACAGTATCCTCCTGAACTCATTTGATTAGCATAGCGTCATGTAGAAAGTGAAAACGCCGTCTCAACGGACAGAGTTCTGGGGGGATCTGATGGCGATACCCATCAGATCCCGCCAGAACTCTGTCCGCTGAGACGCTAAACGTTTTCGCTACTCCATAACTTCTCGCGGCAGCAGAGTGTCATCGCGGCGTTGCAACACCATTCACAGGTTGCGCATGCGTGTATGCAAGGACTGTATGTTTTATATTCCCTCAATATTAAATGTGATAAGAAACTGCAAGTGTGTACGTGGATATTTGGACAACGAGTTATTGATCACATCTGGGTTGATTTGCCCTGCAAACCTGTCTAATTTGCAGGGTGTACTCGATATCTCGGGTCACGCTAGATAAGGCTTAAATGAATATTAATATTTGTGATATTCACAGAGTTAGGTTATCAGAATCAAGGCGTCCATTAAAACAGTTCATATTACGCGAAGTAAATAAAATGGTCATTATATAAACAAACAATACAGACCACTTTGGTTTGTGTGTCTAAGAGTTTCAATACATCATACGATTTTTTTACTATTCCAGCGAGATTATACACATAGTAGAATTTAATTTCCTGCTAAGTATTTGTAAAAAGTAATTCAACTGTGATCTAGAAATACAGGCTCCAAAATATAAGAATTCAAAATGAAATGTGAAATGCCAGAGTTCAAAAGATGTTGCTTCTGTTTGCCACTGCGACGAGGCTTGCTCGCGTGGAGTTACATTAAAATGGTGAGTATGTGAGGGGAAGAATTTATCGACATGAAATTTTTGAGTTTGTTAGTGTGAATTAGAAGTCATCATCATCATCATTATCATCATAGGTAAAAGACGTCCACTGTTGGAGATAGGCCTCCTCCAAGAGTCGCCACAACGAACGGTCGTGTGAGTTTTGCATACATCGCATTCCCGTGTCTCTCACCGGTTCATCTTGTGGGAGGCCTTCCAACGTTGCGTCTTTCAGTGCGCGATCGCTACTCTAGATGCTTTCCCCACGCCATCCGTTCTTCGATCAATGTGTCCTGTCTCTTAGGTTTGGCTCTTCTTCGGGCTACGTCGGCGACTTTGATTCGGTAGTCCTCCTGCGGATGTCTTCTTTTTTTATTTAGATAATGAATTAGTGTCGTGTTTTAATTAAATTCATAATTATAATATAGTAGATAATGTGACCAGTGTCAGCCGGATGCTGGATAAAACAAGGGTTGCTAATTATTATGTCATCCCGAACGCAGTGAGGGATTTATATCTCCCGAGCACAGCGCGGGAGTTAATATAGTAACCTAAGCGAAGTGAAAAATTCAAACCACTAAAGACAAAGACAGCTTTATCTCTGTGATAGATTACTCTACTTTTTACACCTTCTGTGAGATAATTATAAAACAATAATAACTAAAAATCATTACATATTAGGGAAACAAATATTATTTAAATTAACTATCACTCGAAAAAAAATACATTTGAGTATATTTGGTCTAAAAGCCTGTAGTGACAATTATAATAATATAAATAATAAAAGCTTATATTTTTCTGTATCATATAATGAAAAAATTACAATTCCTTAATATTTAATATTATGCTTAAAGCAGGCAAAAATAAACTGATTTTTTTTTGTGTTTCAGATCGCAGATATGCTTCTCATCTTTTCAACGTCATTTTTATTTCTAAATACTTCTAGGATATGTACAGAACTGATAATAGCAATAATCATAGACACTGTATTGTTCACGGACTTCATAGTAACCATAGTGTTTATAGTTGGAGGACATAAGGTGAGATATAAAGACTTTAGGACCAGTGACCACTAGGCAAATGTCGCCGCGTAGTGGGTTCCTGCAAAGGGAAAGCGCCATCGAGGTCCCCCTAAAAAGAGGTGGCGAGATGATCTGAACGCGTATCATAAAAATTGGTTCGAGACGGTGCGAAAGAATAATGTCTGGAAGGACTTGGGGGAGGCCTTTGCCTAGCAGTAGGACAGCAATGGCTAGGGGAAAAAAAAGACTAGGACGGATCCTGATACAGACCATGGTCCGGAGTGAGGAAGAACGGCAGGCAATTGCTCCGTTCTACCGAAGCAGAGTGGGGGAACGGACATCCTCACGCACCAGCATAACAACTGTAGGGCCCTCGAGCCACGATAGACTTCCAAAAGGAAACTTCGGGGTCCTGGAATCCAAAGCAAAGAACGAACGTAGTTGTGGTATCAATCAGTAAAAGTCTGACACGCCCTCTTGCTCCGCCCTAGAGCGGGAGAAGTCATTGAATGATTTCCCACTTAAAAAAATGGTCTGTGAGCGGACAATGGGCTAGGAATTGAATGAACAGAATATACTATACTCGGTATATCACCAATGAAAAGTGTGTGAGAAAGTATGGGGGTAAAGTAGGTGACTTTTCAATTTAATATTTTTTGTTGTAATATTTTTTGAAAATTTGTATGAAAATCTGATGAACTAAAATATGATAAACATGTAGCGACATCTATGACGCCACATAAGAACTATGAAGATTCTCTACTCCGCGCGATTTGAATATATACGACATCCTGAAATCAACTATCGGGCAGTCGCTCACCAGACCATAACACCTGTTAGGTAGGAGGTATGTGGGACTTTACTCTCTGTTCCGCATACCTTCAAAAATATTTCATTCATAGAACAAAAGTAATAATTGTTTATGATATTAGTAACCGAGTCCTGAGAGTTCGCCGGTGTTTTACAAATAACCCTGTATATAGTATATGACCTATGAAAAGTATGTGAGAATATGTGGGGGGAAAATAGGAGACCAAACGAGTATTGAGGTCCATTTAAAAATGTTTTTATCGGACCCGGTTTAAATGAATTGATAAAGATTACGATCTGTTTATTTAGGCCTTTATGTGCTTGTAGTTTTTATTACTCAAACAAACCTTGAAATAAAAAGTTAACAAACACTTTTCTTTTGCAGAAAAAGGTGAAGTTGATAAGAGTATGTTACTTCCTAAGCATGGGGATATGGGTAGCGACTTTCCTGTTGGCTTGCTTCATATGTATTACGTTACTACTCGATGCCATTTCGGATGGAATAGATTACTATATGCAACTCGTCCACATATTAATTCCAATCTGCATTTTTTTCGTGACATTAGGTAAGCTAAGCTAAGCTAATATGTTCCCAAAATTTATATTTCTCAAAGGATGATTAATTCTGCAAGCTTTATGTATCTATACAAGGTGTAAGGGACAGCCCTCCGCAAACTTTAAGGGCTGGCTCAGCAGACAAAACTGAACAACCTTCCACAAGATTTTTTTTCAGGAAACGAAAAAAAATCAGCCTCACCATACAAAATTAAAAACTTGATTGGACAGTTTGTATCTATTTCCTGAAAAAAGATCTTAGGGAAGGTTGTTCAGTTTGGTCTACTGAGCAAGCCCTTAAAATTTGCGGAGGGCTGTCCCTTACACCCAGTATATTTAAAAGGAGAAACTGACTGACATCAGCAAAACCGAAACTACTGGAACTATAAACATGACATTTAGCATAAAGTTTCCATTTCTGACATAGACGAGTACTAAGAGCAGGTTTTCCAAATTTCACCCCCCGAGGAAAGGAATGGAATGAAATTAAAAGCACTTTATATTTTCCAGCAGTGCAAGCTTACTTCCTTCTGCTACTGAGGAGCGAGATCATCAAACTGAGGAACATCGGCGAATTCAAATTTGTGAACAATGCGACTGAAGCTGAGTGTACCATGCGATGTGAAGAAGCGATAGAAGCAACAGAAGCGATGAAGCTAGACAACTAAAGAGATCCAGAAACTAATAGAAAGACAGAAAGATACTATTGTGAAGTCACATATTGCATATGTGAACGCACCTTAGATTTAGTGTTCGCTTATATTAATATACTAGCTGCTCCCAGTGGCTGCGCCCACGTGATCACTACGTGATCTCAGAAAATTATCCCAAGGGAACATATTTCCGGGATAAAAAGTATCCTATGTCCTATTCCAGGACATGGTCTATCCGTGTACCAAGTTTCATCAAAATTGGTTTTGCCATTTAGGCGTGAAGACGTAACAAACAAACATACAAACTCATAATATTACGAGTAGTAAGGATTTAAGTCAATATTTTTAAAGTGCAAACACGAGGTGAGGATATGAGGCTACCCTTTTTTTAAAGTAGGAAATCATCCAATGACATCTCCGACCCATGGGAGGGACAGGAGGGAGAGTCTGACTTTTATTGACTAAAAGCTGTTCCTTCTTTGCTTTCGTTTCAGGGGCCTAGGGTTCTCTTTCGCATCACTCATGGCCCCGGGGAGTAAACTTCGACCCTGCTATACGGTTGCTGATATCTCCTTGAGGTACGCGCCACCGACGATTCGGGACGGCAAGATAATAATAATGTATGAAATACTCTTTGTGTTATACTTTACCTAGGTATACCATACAATACCGAATGAGCCGGTAATGTGTATAAAAGATGAGAGCAGGGAAGGAGGTGACGTAATTTTCAGGCACGACACGAACAGGTTAGGTTAGGTTAGTTCCATTTGAAAAATATATAGTGAAACAGCATTTTCTGATAAAATACAAAAATTCCAATCCCACCCATACGCACAAAGCGTTTTGGGAACACATTTTTGTGCGTACAGCCAAGGAGTAGAATTCCCTGTCGGAATCTGTGTTTCCTGATAGCTACAATCCCCAAGTTGTATTTAAGTCAACTTTAAAGTTACTTCTAGGCAAGCGTGCTCCATCGTCGACCACATCATCGCTTACCATCAGGTGAGATGGCAGTCGAACGCGAGCCTATTTAGTTTTATTTATTGATAGGCTTTCATTTGTTCAAACCAAGGTCATAACCTTGCCCATAACAAATGAAAGCGCCTCATTCATTGGAACAGACAGTTTACCATCTGTAAAAGCTTGGTGGTCAGCAAAGCCTATGATGTTCAGCTACAGAAAAATAAATATACATTAATTTCTAACAAACTATCCATGAAACTACGATTAATAAAAATCATGGCATTTACATCAAATACACATCTCTTATCATGATTCAATGTAATGAGTACAGGAACTAATTAGCATGTATACACAGCAAACTAGATAGGTTTGTAGGGTACACCAATATACTATACAAGTTAGTGGGCGTAATATCAATGGATGTATTGTTTTAACTAATTGTTAGTGTTTGCTTCACAATAAAATCTATGGAGCAGACATTAATTTTACTATGTATACTGTGAATAAGCATTCGGCCGGTGTGAATCTAAATAAATAAAATCTGTCTTAATGTCGAGTCTTTAACAATGACTGGCCTGTTGGTCTAGTGGTTAGTAACCCTGACTGCTATGTCGGAGGTCGTGGGTCCGATTCCCACCCAGGACAAATGTTTGTGTGATGAGCATAATCATTTGTTCTGTCTCTGGGTGTAATTTATCTATAATATGTATATATTTAGAAATATATAAGTATGTTTATCAGTTGTCTAGTACCCATAACACAAGCTCTGCTTAGCTTGGGACTAGACGGCGTTGTGTGGTAGTTGTGGAATATTATTATTATTATTATTATTTAACAATAGACAAATTTTTACATTATTAAAATTTTTATTTTTTATTTTGTTGAAATTTTATTTTCGTAATTTACCTGATAGATAATTAACATATTCGAGAAAAAAATACAAATATACAATTAACAATTTGTAATATTTGTATAATTACAAACCATAAACTCGGACAAGGATTAACTTAATTTTTCATATTCAATCAAATAATGTTTTTATCGGTGATATAAATATGTTAAATACCTTAATCAGGTATCCTAAATTATTGTTATCTTATTATCAATAACATCACACACATAAAGAAAAATATCTCCTTTTACCCGTAGACTTTCAGGGAAGAATATATTATATATTTTTTTACTATAGCGTAACCTTTGTTTTATTTTCCCCACATTCTTTTGACCGCTTTTTTGCGTTGGAAGGTCATCCAATGCCTTTCTGTCTAGGGTGGAGCGAGAGGGTGTTAGATTTTTACTGACTAAAATCACATCTGTGTACTTCACCTCTGTGTTGTAGGACCAAGGATTTCATGTGGGCGCCGGCCCTGCTCCTACGGTATTATGAAATCTTTTTTGAGATTTGTGTAGAACAGGTCCGGAACTCCACCGGGTTACCGGCTGGCCAGCGACCTACCCATTGCTCATCACCTGCTACCCCACACCTACTGTGCTGCTCACCTCCATGCTATATGCATGTATGTTTTACTGTGTAATACCTCTGCGTTTCTTTGAACTGAATCTGCAATAGAAACCTCCGAAACTCATTCTATTAGGAATAGCGTCATGCAGAAAATGAGAACGCCGTCTCGGCGTATCGCCTTAATTCATGAATCCCCAAGCGACCACCGGTGGCCGCGCATCTATTGTTTTACTATTGTGTCTCTAATTGACGGTATCTGAAGGGTTAAGATCCCACCAGAACTCTGTCCGCTACTCCATGGCTTATCGCGGTAGCAGAGCCTCGTCAGGGCTTTGCAACACCAGCCGCAGGTTGCGCATGTGTGCAAGAACTGTAACCTTAAAATCTCAAGATGACAGGTGGCAAGAAGGCTCGCAGCTTCGCGAGAGTCCGTGTGGTATCTCTGTGAAACGTTGACCCGCGGTAGTCTGATCTAATCTTACGGCACAGATGGCGTAAGATGATAATATAAACGATTGTTATAATAATTGTATTGTGTTGTATTTCGGGCTGGGGTCCACAACTTCACATCTAAAGAAAGATCATTTGATCCACCCCAGCTTCTCAAGGAAGTCCAGCAGTTCCCTGGTGTACCTAAGTCGCGAAGTACTCTGCCCTGTATGCAGCGAATAACAATATTAAAAGTGTCAAGAAATTGCAAGTGTAAGTTGACAACGAGTAATGTGCCCTGCAAACCTATCTGATTTGCAGTGTGTACATATCTCGGGTTACGCTAGATAAGGATATGAATGTAAATATATGTTATACACATAGTTAGGTTATCTGAACCAACGCGACCATTAAAACAGATTCACATTCCATGAAGCAGACAAAATAGTCATTACATGAACAAAAAACATAACACTCCTTTTTTGGACCAGTCGTGTAATACTATAGATCACTTTGGTTTGTGTGTCTGCGAGTTCACACATAATACGATTTTTTTTTATAATTCCAGCCAGATTATAATTTTCCTGCAAAGTATTTGTAAAAAGTAATTCAACTGTGATCTAGAATTATCTACAAATATCAGGGATCAAAATGAAATGTGAAATTCCAGAGTTCGGAAGATGTTGCTTCTGTATGCCGCTACGACGTGGCTTGCTCGCGTGGAGTTACTTCAAAATAGTGAGTATATGAGGGGAGGAATTTCTTGACACCAAATTTTTGAGTTTCTTAGTTTGAATTAGAAGTCATCATCATCATCATCACTGCAGCTGAAAGACGTCCGCTGTTTGACATAAGGGTCTCCAAGTATCGCCAGTACGTCATTGTTTCATCTTCTAGTAATCCGTCTAAGGCTGCGTCTTCCGGTGCGCGGGCGCCACTCTAGATATTTCATCCCCACCGACCATCCGTTCTTCGAGCAATGTGCCGCTTAAGTTTGACTATACTTTGGTCCAGATATAGTTTTCCTGCGGATACCTTTTTAAATTAGTTACGTGTTTTATTATATTCATTATTATAAAATAGTAGATTATGTGACTAGGGGATAAAACAGTGTCTTAAAGTCGGATTCAGAATAAAACGATGGTTGCTAAAGAAGGGATTTATAATAATTAAGTCCCGACCGCTACGCTAGTGCATCGTCTCGCATTGTACTTAAAATGTCCACTTCTCACTATGCCAACTACTTAGAATGTCCACTTCTTAGAATGTCCACTTCTCACTATGTCAATTTCTTAGGGCGTTATCACACTAGCAGTTTGCGAGTGGCTGCGGGGCGGAGCGGGTGTGCAGCGAATGCGTCACGAACACGCCGCGGCTGCAAAGCGAACACGTCGCGGAAAAATTCGGACCACCTTTCAACGTGTCTTGTAGCAAATTAACGACGCACAATACACTCCATTACAAAATGGATTTCGATGAGCACACACAGCTGTTGACTTTGTTACTTCGAAGATGCTGGCGGCCCGGATCTCGTTGCCGGATGGTTGTGCTTCTGCACCAAACTCACTGCGCATGCGGCGCGTAACGTAATCGTTGCGCACCAGCTCTGCTTAGAGGGCGCTCGTAATTAGCTAGTATGATAAAGCTTTCTTTAAAATATTATCTTCTCATAATATCAATTTCTCAAAATGACAACTTCGCTTATGGTCAAATTCTCACAGTGTCACCTTTTTAAAATGACAAATTCGCAAAATGACAACTCTATATAATTCCTACTTTCGAAAGACACCTCCACTGCCGTGTTTTCGTGTAGGCGAACGGTGGCAGCAAACACTCGCGCCGGGCCCTGACAGGCCATGGTCCGGAGCGAAAAGAAATGCAAGGCGGTCGCCTCCTTCTGTCATGCTGCGAAGGTGATGCAAAAATTATAGTAAATTCAGTAGCAGCCTAAATACAGTAAATTCTTACATTAGGTAAAGACAAATTGATATATATTTTCTTGTGTTTCAGATCGCAGATGCGCTTCTCATGTTTTTAATGACACTTATATTCATAGATACTAAACATATATGGACAACAGAGCTGATTTCATCAATAATCACAGTCACTTTATTCTTGACGGACTTCATAGTAACCATAGTGTTTATAGTTGGAGGACATAAGGTGAGACCTAATTTTATTTTTTGAAGACTTCAGGACGGGGCCTGGTACAGGCCGAGGTCCGAAGTGAAGAAGAATGGCAGGTAGTCGTCACCTTCTTCGTAGCAGAGTAAGAGAACGGATACCCTTTTGTTTTTTTTCATGGTGGGCAAAAATCGCGCGGGAGATAGTGTCAGACTCTTACTGACTAAAAACCCACCCCGTTCCTTGTAGCCTACATACCGGGGCTCGAGCTCTCTTTCTGATAACCCTGGCCCCAGTAGGCTTTGACCCAGCTGGGCCCCTGCTATTGCAGATAACTCCTTGAGGCGCGCGGGAACAGTGCGCGCCGTGGACGTCTTGGGCTTGGTTCGGACAGTCCGCAAGCTCGCGTTTACGGTGGTTGGAAATTGGGATCGGAATCCCGGCGGCGGCGGCGAGTACGCCGTTGCCTGATGCGGTCGGCCTCCTCCTTTGCTAGTATTACTGCTTCACAGAAGGAGGCGACCGCCTGCTCCTCCTCATTCCGGACCATGGCCTGAATCAAGGCCCGGCGTGAGAGGTCTCTACCGCCGATCGCCCTTACGAGGGCACAGCAAAGAACGGGTACCCTCACGCCCCAGCATACTGTAGGGCAGGTAGACTAGATCTAGAGGTAGCTTACTGAGGCCACACGTTGACTTCCAAAAAGGAAACTCCGGGGTCCGGGAACGCAAAGCAAGGAAGGAACGTAGTTGTGGTTTTGGTCAGCCAAAGTCTGACAACGAAATGAGCCACTGAGTGGAAAATGGACCACTTTGAATGTACAGAATATACGGGGTATTTGGAAAATATTAACAACCTTGGAGGACTGTACTACTAACATCATAAACAACAACTTTTCTTCTATGACTTTTTATAAAACATAATTTATTTACCAAACCTCCAAGATTTCGTTATTCTATCTAACACATTTCAACTATGTATTTTGCTCTACCTACCTACGTCTGTATATCACGATGCAAGCTCATCAAGCACCCCCACCGCTCAATCCATTGTACTATCGTTTGGTTCGCATAAACTTCGTAATATGCAGAACGTGCAATTTAAATATTTTTATTTTTGTATAAAAATCTGATGAACTAAAATATGATAAATTTTAAAAGTCATAGAACAAAAGTAACTATCATCATAAACAATTATGATGATAGTAACATAGTCCTTAGAGGTTGCCAGTATTTTACAAGTGACCTTGTATATGACCTATGAAAAGTGTGTGAGAATGTGTTGAGGGAAAGTAGGAGACCAACGGCGTGCTGAAGTTCATTTAAAAAGGCTTTTTCATTCCCCCTATCTCGGAAAGAGTATTTTTGCTCTTCGATATCTGAGAGCAAAAGCCGTTTTTATTCTCTAGTGAGATAAAGGTAATTGAATTTAGAACATCGTGTGCACTATGTTTATGAATTCAAACCATTACTTCTATCTCCATGCTACCAAATTTTTAATTTGTTAAATACTTAGGACTCAGAACCTCCTTGGTGTACTTTTTGCATGACTGTAGTTATTTCGTCGTTGAGGTGGGATTAAAAGTTACGTGTTGCACTCGAGTGCAAAGATTTTTCACCTCGTGCTCTTTTGATTCTCTCGCTAACGCTCAAGATTCAAATTTATGAATTTTAGAATCTTTCGCTTGCTCGATTATCAAAATTGAGCACGCGGTTAAAAAGCAACTTTGCACACTTGTATAACAAATAAGTATTATCAGGTCAAGTTTAAATAAATTGAAATAATTGATGAACGGTTTATTTTTATTTGGGAGTTTAGTGTTTTAATGTAGTCACAGCTTATTACTCTCCAATAACCCTTAAAATAAAAAGTTAACAAACATTTTTCTTTTGCAGAAAAACGTGCAGATAATAAGAGTATGTTACTTCCTAAGCATAGGGCTATGGGTAACAACTGTCTTCTTGGCTAGCTTCACAACTATTTCGATACTACACGATGCTTTTTCGTATCCTCTTTATCACTTTTTTCAACTCATCTACATTCTGGTCCCAATCTGCTTTTTTTTCGTGACATTAGGTAAGCATATTTGTTCCCAAAATTGATATTTATAAAAGACTAGCTTTTGCACGCGCGGCTTCGCTCCCGCTCTTCCCTACTCTACCCTACTATACCCTACTATACCCTACTATACCCTACTCTACCCTACTCCTCCAACTTTCTCCAACCTTAAAGATTGCTGAATTAATCTGCAATCTCTATGTATATATCTATCGTCTATAGTCTGAGTATCTAAAAAGCTATGAACGATTAGTTTCAGAGCCTTACTTTACGAATCAGTGATTTATTAAGTCTGTCGAGTTTCAAGAAACTAGTTTTCAAAATTTTTCCAAGTTTTCATTCCAAAGGAACAAAGTATTATTAGAGTCTGTCTAAAAAGTCAAACGACTTGGGTAATTATTACAATTTAATTAAATCTGATATAGTCAATACTACTTCAATAATCAAGGTTGATTAAGACATATTGATTGTTATTTACTAACAAGAACTTTAAAAAAAAATTCGAATATAAGTATTTTTTTATTGATTAAATATTAAACAAAATTCCCAAATCGGTTGACTTTTAGACAGACTTATAGATTGTAATATTCGGAATTTTTTGACAGCAGCTCTAAGTTTGAAAATTGGTAATGTTACACTCTAGAGTCATGACTCTGAACTCAGTTCAAGTTACATTGCCTTCCCTACTGACCAGGAGAGTGAAGAAACAGAGTGTCCCTATGTTCGTGAAGACACCGAATACTGGAAGCTTGGATAAAGTTTAATAAAAGCAATAATTGATCGCTTTATATTTTCCAGCTGTACAAGCTTACTTCCTTCTACTACTGAGGAGCGAGGTCATCAAACTGAGTAACGTCGGCGAGTTCAGATTTGTGAACAATGCGGCTGAAGCTGAGTGTACCATGCGATGTGAAGAAGGAACAGTAGCAACAGAAGCTGTGAAGTCAGATTACTAAAGAGATCGAGAAACTATCCGCAGGCTGCCCCAAAAACTGGCGCGAAGTGACCAGGGCCTCAAGTCTGCTATTACAATAGTGTCAAAATGGTCTATCATTGACTTTATAATTGTTGATTTTGACAAGTTTTGGAAATCTACTAATATAATGGCGGCATAATGACTTCCAATGGACAACCACTGACACTTAATTGAAAGAAGTGGCTTAAAATGGTAATCTCGTACATAATGACAAATGAATATCTGACGTATGCGGTAATTTGCAAAACTTTTGACAGTTATTTTGATCAGTGACCTACCATTAGAATGTTATTGTGCAGTTATTGGTTTTAATAACCTCGATATTGTCATTCTACCATCACTATATTACGAGACCATTGACCAATCAATGATCGATCATTATGATTTAGCAGATTACGAACTTTTAGCGAAATGACAATGGGATCGTGTTGGAATGACGAATTTATAAAAATAGCAGACTCGGGCCCCGGTACGGTTACTTCGCTCTAGTCTTCGGGGTAAAGATACTATAGTTGCGTCACATATTGCACGTATTGTTAAAGTGCAAACACAAGGCGAGGATTTGGAGCGCTACCCTTAGCGTCTTGCATGCTCTTGCCTTTCAACCGAGACCGTCACGAAACACGGACTAGATTATTTATCATATGGTCATTGGTCCGACCTTTCAAGCTACTCTCCATTTAATGTACACAATCTTAACATTTCATTTATCTAAAAATAGCGGCCCGTCCCGGCTTCACCCGGGCAATAAATATAGCCTATGTTACAAGGGTGAATGTAGCTTTCCAATGGTGAAAGAATTTTTTAAATCGGCACAGCAGTAGCAGAAAATTTGTATAAATTTTCTCTCTTTATAATATTAGTGTAGATGTTAACTAAATTGTTTAGAATCAGGTATTTACCTAAACCGACAGTAGGTAAACAAAATTTAAATAATATTGGTATGTCTTTTATACGATTTATTTTAAATAAAAGATATATCAAGATGGTTTACCTTTGTTAACTACCTAAACAGATAGAGTACATTTACAATTGGTTACACCGACTTACAATTATTTGTGAATACCAATGTTTATAAATACATACTTATTAACCCCTCGCGAGCCGATTGTCTGATCTTTCCTGCTTGTTACAATTGATTACATCGGCTTATTACTATTTGTGACTATCTCTATGGCGTTCGCGCTGCCTTTGTCTTTCTATTGTATTTCTAATTGACGTTATCTGCCCCCCTAGCCAAGTTACAACCGTTTCGCTTGCGTCGAACGTTTCGAGTTGACCTTGCTGCCAATTCTTTTGTTCTAACCGCGTGACTGAGCGTTGCGACGACATCGTTCCTGTACATTTAAAGCTTTCTACTAGCGTTAACTATTGGAGATTAGCAACCTGGCTAGAGGTACTGATGAGTTAAACCAATGTATATAAATATATTTATAATACCGCTAGTTGAATTTTTACTTCTGGTTCCAATCATCACCTCACCACAAGACACATAAAAGGGGACAGGCAGAATATCTTCCATCTTTTTTTTTTTTTCTTTTTTTGCATCCCCAAACTGCAACGAGTTTTAATTCCTGACTCGCATCTAACCGGTTTACAGACAATATTCTAATAAGTCCTAACACGGCTAAGTTCCAGTGCCAACCTCCTGACTTCATCATCACCACTGAGTAGATACTAGATCATCACATAATTTCAATTTAGCTTCTTCCTCCTTACCATTCATCACTCATCAACTACATGTCGAGCCTTTTTAGGAAGAACATCGTAAGCGACAGTGAGCGTTTTTGCAGTACTAGTAGATTTTCTCTTCCATAATTAAAAAATATTAATTCATGATAATAAATAAAATAAAATAAATATATCTTCTTATAACTACCGATCTAATAGAATTGTTGCTACTACATATTTTCGTAAATACTTTATAATTATGGAAGAGAAAACCTACTAGTATTGCAAAAACGCTCACTGTCGCTTAAGATGTTCTTCCTAAAAAGGCTCGATGTATCAAATAAGCAATTCTACTGGTTATGATAGTTTAGCTTTGATCCTGTGAAGAGTTTCCTTACATATCTCCGAAGTTCATCATCAGATCATAACAATATTAGGTACTTATAGGATGAATTTGAGAGTCATCATAACTTCCTCCATTTTGAAGTCGATTAAAATGGCAAACAAACTGTGTTTCCCCGGGAAGACCCAATCAAAAAAAGTTTTGTTACTGCCGGAAATTTAAATCAACGGATATTACTAATTACTTTGACATGACACAAACACGACATTACGGATATTCACAAAGATAAGGGGGAAGCGCTTATCTTTATGTATATTCGTAAACAATAACAAATTATTGTTTTTTTTTTAAAGCAAATATATAAACACCATTGAAATACTAGTATTATTTTAAGAATCAAGAACATCGATACTTATATCATAAATGCGAAAGTATTACTGTCATCCTATCAGTCTGTCCGTATATTACGTTTTCATGCCCTGAACCGCACAAGACCAATTGTAAAGAATTTCAGTATATAGATTAAATGTTGGAGCAGGGCATAGGATTTTGATACCAGGAGTATGTTCCTATATGGTTATTTCCAACTTTCATGAAGACAAATCCGCTAACAGAAGCTAGTTGACCACTAAATGTAATGATTATAAGGAAACCTATTACTGACTTTTATGATAGCCCAGTTAAATATACTCATCAGACTCCTGATCTCTGACTGAAACTGATCACTTTTCATTTTATCTAGTTCTAATTTGATTCAAATGCCTAAGAAGAGGATCATAACTTTAGAGCACATAATATAGGTATGTATTATAGGTATTGAAAACAAATTTTATCGAAAGCGCTAAAAAAGCCCTTACAACAATTTCATTATAACTTGCATTGTTTTAACAAATTATATTATTTAAAAAGCTCATAAAGCCAGAATTAGCATTGGCGGCTTCCAGAAAAGAACGAGAAGGAAATGCAGCTCACTGTCTTGGATGACCCAATGAAATTAATCGGGAAATTACAGAGGAACAGTATTTGTTTATAAATATAATAAGATTTAATATGTATTATTTAATGTATCTTTGCTTTTTATAATAAACGAAAGTGCCTCACTCACTGGTCTATTGCTAAAATCTTATCAGGTGATAATTTCTGGACCTTACCATGACATGATAAAATATCAGGCGTGCAAGCGAGAAAGAGGGATGGAGCTATCCAGCCTATATAGCTCCATCCCTTTAACAGTTTTAGTAGTCCTGAGTTGAGCTTTACGAATACTGAAAAATGCTTGCACTGACTCGACAGGTCCACTCAAATCTGTATGGTTCTTTCTTAAAAAGACCATCTCAGACTAATCTGCATGGTTCTTATGTGATTTGCTTTACTGTATGGACTTTAAAAGAGACTTTTACCCCTGAGTTTTTTTCAATGTTTCTTCTCAGGCAAAGAGATTAAATGGATACAGTAGATCGGCCATCAGAAGAAATATCTTAGAAAAACTGTCATCCTATGGTTCAGTGAAGACGAAAAATATTTACGAAAATAAACTGGAGTTAGGTCCAGTCGTTTTGCCATAATACGATTTACAATGGTGCAATGTGCAACTCGGCATATTTCTCCAAAAAATATTTACTATTGGTGCGTATAGCGGACACAAACGCGACTTGACAGGTACAGGTGACAGCGACTTGTATAACAACAACAACAAGAATAACAAGTCTCGGATTAGAATTTTGTTCACTATGTCCTGTCTATTGGTAGTATATGTTTAATGTATTTGTTCTCAGGGTAATCAGTTAGGAAACACCGGCCTAGTTTAAACTGAAGAAAAAAATGTAACGTGTAAAAGTGTTTTTATACCTATTTGCAAAATAAATATCATTAATAATTTATCAGTTCGGTTGAGGTCGTCAAATGGATCACACTGTGAGGGCTATGCTAGCCCTGCCACGAGACCATTGATTACAAACTCACCCCATGTTTAGCTGGGGTCGCGGATGGCGAGCCATGGGTAGCTCGCTGTCCGATCGTCCAGTAATGGACCGAGTCCAAGACGTCGACGGCGCGCACTGTTCCCGCGCGCCTCAAGGAGTTGTCAGCAGTTGGGTCAAAGCCTACTGGGGACAGGGTTGTCCGAAAGGAAGCTCGTGCCCCGGTATGAAGTCTAGAAAACGGGATGGGTTTTTAGTCAGTAAGAGTCTGACACTATCTCCCGCTCCACCCAAGAGCGGGTTTTGTCATAAGATGATTTGCCCCATCGCAAAAAAAAATCCCATGTTTAGCTATAGAAAAGGGAAGGCATTGTACTTAATAAACTAACAACAGTACACGAAAACAAAACGTTTAAAAATCACGGGATTTACAGCGAATTTCCCACTTCTTATCATATTTCCTCGTTATTCGCATAGTCCAGATGTAATAAGCTACGTGATGCGCCAGATAAAGCTTTAATGAGTATAAATATTTGTTTTATTTACAACAGTAGTTAGTTTATCTGAACCAACCCATCCGTTAACAAGTTCACTGCAAAGCAGACACAATCAACATAAACAATTTTATCACATAGTAATTTTTTTATTGTATTAAACAAGAATATATACAGGACTTAAAATTTCGTGTAGAGTGTTTGTAATAATTGTGTTCTAGATATACTTCTTATTGATAATCAAAATGAAAGGTGAAATTCCAGTGTTCAGAAGATGTTGCTTCTGTTTGCCCCTACGATATGGCTTGCTCGCGTGGGGCTACTTCAAAATGGTGAGTAGCTTTATTATTGGTAATTTGCAATAGCTTCTGATCCATGTAAATTTAACAGCCTGTAATGATCTGAATATTTTCAAACAGTATTTTTTCATGGTATTACGTTCATTGAGAATCACATCATCATCATCTTCTTGCCCTTGCTTGTCCTATTTTATTTGGGATCAGCGCAACATGTTTTAATATGAATTGGTATAACAGTTGTAGGTTATACTTTTGCCAAAATACAACATAATTATAAATTTTGTAAAAATGTTTTTTATGTTTCAGATCGCAGACGTGTTACTCATATTATTGATAGGATGTACACTTATACAACTTTTATTTTTTATGGCGTTATTTGGAAAGGGAGAGAATCAATATAAAATCTATCCAGAACTGATTGTATCACTGATCGCCATCATTTTATTTTTTGAGGACTTTATAGTTACCATATTGTTTATCGTTGGAGGTCACAAGGTGAGATTTAAAGCATAATAAATTATAATTTATTATAACACATTATATATTATATTATATAATTTATTAGAGAACACTAATTACTGAGTGGATAATGACTTGCTAGTACAATGAACTGATGGTTCCTAGGAAAGGTGCATGCAAAGATTTTATATATCCTACTAGAGTGGTACATGAGATAAACTAAACATGTCCATGTTCCATCAGGAAGGAGGTTGATTTAAAAAAGGTTTTGTCCAATTGGTTTAAATGAATTTATGGAAGAAGATGAGCTATTTACTTTTATTCGGAATGCTAATATTCTTACTGTTAAAAAAAACTAATAATCATTTTTCTTTTGCAGAAAAACGTGCAGCTGATAAGGGTATTCTATTTCCTGAGCATGGGGATGTGGGTAGCGACCCTCTTGTTGGCTATCTTCACGATAGCAATGACAATAAAGGATTACTTAACGTACTCGTTCAGTTCATATCTCAGTAGCGTTCTGCTGTCTTCATGCTTTTATTTTGTGTCATTAGGTAAGCCGAATTTTGTTCTTTAAATTATTGTTTTTGAAATGGTATTTATCTATAATGTGAGCATTTAAAAGCTAGGAACTTATGGTTCCAATACAACTTCTTTTATGAACTCCACTCCTTAAGATCAGGTTCGATTCCCAGAACGGGCAAAGTATTAACTTATTTATTAATTTAAGTAGACACAAGCACTTAAAGAATTAAAGAAAAATATAGAAGAGTTCATGTAGTCGGTGACTGACTGAAAGAAAAGGGGGAGGGGGTAAATTAATGTAATATAATCGTATTTGGGATTATAAGAATCGTTATGAGATGCACTCTGGCTATAAGGTAGTTTATGTTTAGCTGAAGGGTAGGTACTTTTTAGTGGTGCTACCATAACTAAAAAGTGAAAAATAAAAAACTTTTTACAAAAAAAAATTAAACCGACTTCAAAAAGTACAAAATAACTTTAATTTCGGAAGTCGGTGTTAAATAACGAAGAGACAAGATAAGGTATCTATTATAGAAACACCGACTTCCGAAATTAAAGTTATTTGTACTTTTTGAAGTCGGTTTAATTTTTTTTTGTAAAAAGTTTTTTATTTATTTAAAGTGCTAACACGTCACTTACATTTAATATAATAAAAAAACAATTCAAGTAGGTACTATGGATTTGATCTATGTGACAATAAGGGCGTTCATAGCATTTTAAATTCTACAACTCTGAATCATAATATAAAAAAAAAAACATACAAAGCAATTAAAATTCAACAATCAAAACCATACATAAAAGAAGATGGATAGGAGATGTTTGGGTGAGATATGTAGACAGCATGTATTACCTATTATTATTATATCTAGCCCATATTTACCACTGCTGGGCAAAGGCCTCCCTCCACTCCTTCCAATGTTCCCGGTTTTGAGCCACTTCTTTCCAATTCCCAAGGATGTATAAATTAACACATAAATAGATAAAATTAAAATCAAAGCATTTATTTCAAACTAGCTTTCCGCCCGCGGCTTTGCCCGCGTGGACAACAGTTTATATCGCGCAGGCAGAGACCCGTGCTCAGCAGTGAAATTATAGGTAGCCTATGTGTTATTCCAGTGTCTCTTCTACCTACCTACCAAATTTGATCTAAATCCGTTCAGTAGTTTTTGCGTGAAAGCGTAACAGACAGACAGAGTTACTTTCGCATTTATAATATTAGTAGCGATAGACCATTTGCAGGCACTTTTGAATAGTCCAATGTCGGTCAGTCTAAAAAAGTGAAGCTAAATTGCACGTTCCGAAGCGTAAATCTCTATGGAGATTATGGAGAAGAACGTGCAAGAAACTCCATGGCCACTCTTTTAAATAATATTGAGTTACATATTTCTTGTTGCTTCTATTATGTGAGCACAATATAGATAATGAAAAACAGCAACATATTATGAAATTACATACGCATAACACATGACATTACGTGATGATAGGAAGGTCATGTGTGTGAGCAATGATTAGATTATCCATTAAGGATTTTTTGCCTAGAGTTTGGAAGTTGGTAGTTCCACACTCCGGTTGGTCTTACCCCTAAACTCAGGTTTGGTTGCGTTGCCTTCCTTACAGACCCAAAGAGCAAAGAAACAGCGATAACGCCTGTACGGATATAATATATACGTAAAATCTCTTGACTAGTCTCTATTGAGACTGACTACCGCTGTAGCCAATTTGGCAGGAGGCTATTATTATAATTATAGAGAGATTTACTATTGAGTTGCAGCGATCACTGAAAGGCTAGATAAAATGTGTAAAAACAATTGTAAAAATTATCTATATATTTTTTCCAGCTGTTCAAACATACGTCCTTCTGCTACTGAGGAGTGAGATCATCAAACTGAGTAACATCGGCGAGTTCAAATTTGTGAACAATGCGGCTGAAGCTGAGTGTACCATGCGATGTGAAGAAGTAGTAGTAGCAACAGAAGCTGTGAAGCCGGACAACTAAAGAGATCAAGAAACCAATATAGAGGCTCCTACAAAGACTGGCGCGAAGCGATCATTCAACAAAGATACTATAACGCGATTTCGTAGAAATTGGTATATGTTACTTGTCGCAGTTATTAGCCGCAGCAGCAGCAGTTGTCAGCTAGCTCTTTATTATAATTATATAGTCAAATGAAACGTTCACGTTTAATGATCTATGTCTGAGTCAGGATGTCCTAAGTTTTTTTGGTCATCAAATTCTATGAATGGCCAAAATGGTAATGGTAGCCAGTTCACAAAATGTTGTATTAGACGCACCGGCTCAATATCATTCAGTCATCTGGCTAGGCTGTTAATTAAATAGCGACAGATGCAGAATAAATTTGAAAAAATCGTGTTTTCAGAAGCCAAACAAGAAAGTGAAATAATTACGCATTATTTATGTACAATATAATGAAAAGAAATGAGTTTATTTAGTATTATGTGTTAATTTAAGTTGCTGATAATGGTTTTAAATAATAAATTATTTTGTAAATTATAAATTTATTATTTTTTAATATTATAAATGTTTACTTATTTTATTTATTTATTTATATATGTACACACCAATAAATAAAAGAAAATAAACAAATACAAATATAAGAGGTGCTGCTTATTTCAACGAAATTTCTTCCAGCAGACCTGCGACAGGAGAGTTGGATGAGAAATGTAGACACAGTTTGTATAAATACGATTAACTCATAAAAGTTAAAATGCATTAAAATTCAATCAATGATTTTTGTGTCAATCAAATAATACATTATAAATATACCAATGACAGTATAAAAATATATAACTCTAGGTACGACATAGTAGAGAGGTAAGGTTTTTTGACTAGCTTTTTAAAAATAGATTTGGTTATCTTGGGAAGTGGTATTATATGAGCCTGCTTCCAGGCTGAGGGAAATATGCCAGAGTATAGGGAATAAATTAACAACATGAGTGAGAATTGGGAGAAGTTGTGGGAGAATAAGAATTATCATTCTTGAACATATATTATCATGGCCTACAGCAGAAGAAGAAAATAGCAAGGGGAGATTTTGACATAGTCTTCAGAGATAGGACTAAGATTAAAAAATTAGACCATACCGTAGTGACATTTTGGAAAGCTCAAGCAATAAGCAAGCTTTAACACTTGAATTCAGGGAGATAGGAGGAAGAGGAAAATGATTATTAAGAGCGCTCAAGTCAACATCTTTACAGGTATTACTATGAGATTTGCCAAAACCGACTGTCTTTAGGAATTTCAGGATACCAGGGGACTTACGATCTACAAGAGAATCGTGGAAATAGCGTCTCTTTGCATCTCGACACAGACGACTGCACTAGTTACGCAGAGTTTTAAAGTGAACAAGATTCGGCTCCGTAGGTCAACGTCTGTCCCACTCTTAGCTTTCTCCTTACTGGCAATAGCGCTTTTAATTACAGCATTCATCCACGGAGCAGGATCATGTTTAATTTTAACTCGTCTAAGTGGCGCATGTTTATCATACAGACTCAGCAGTATGGAATTGAAGCCGTTTAAGTTTTCGTCGACACCTGGTGCTTTCGCTGACGGAGGACCAATCGAAATCTCCGGCATCACGCGTCATCGTTTCCAAATCAAGTCCAATAAAATTTCTCAGAAAACAGAAACGAGGACGTTTAGGAGGTCGGATACGTTAAGATAGATAGGTAAAGTCATCGTAGGAAAAGTTTGCAGAGAGCTGCCCAAAGTCAGCAACATTGTGAGGCGACGAAAAGAAGAGAGGGTGTGTAATTTGGAGAATGATGTGTCGCGAAAAAGGGAATATTTCGAGATTAAAGAAGGATAAGAGAGAATCATCTTTAAGTTAACACGTGTTAAAGTCACCCATTAAAATAACGTGATTCATACGATGGGAAAAGATTATTAAAAGATGATTCTTTAAAGATGATTAGGGGAGTAGAATACAGGGCAAGATTTTTGAGTGCAACAAAGATTCAGCTGACCCAGAGTACTGAGAAGGAGACACACTAACATTGTGTGGTCAGTATATCAGCTCGAATGTAGATAACGATACCGCCACCAGCGTTACCAGTGCAGTCATTTCTGACCACAACATAGCCAGGGAGTGCATAGTGTGTATAATGGAGAGACAAGAAAGGTTTCTGATATCAAAAGTGCATTGAAGATGAGCTCTGCATATGGATGCCAGAAGATCGGAGTAGTGGTCAGGAACACTTGTGCATTAATATGACCTATGTGCAAATTCTTATGATAGTTGGAAAACAGAGTGGAGATGTTGTCGTGCAAAGTAGGTATCTACGAAATGGAGACTCACTGGTCCGCACTAACAAAACTGGAAGTCGAAAAAGAACATGAAAAAAGCTTTCATTTATGACGGCAAGTATTTATGTCATTTATTCATAAATAAATAAATACATACTATAAAATTAACAATATACTTACTAAAAAATTAAAAAAAAAGAAAAAAAATTAAACGGCTGATTGCTTTCAAAACAACCAGTTCCCGTGAGATAAATAGTAGAGTTCAGTGACCCTTCCTCACTGGTGTGTTGTATTAAAATAAAAAAAGGAAAACTACAAACAATAAACTAACCAAGCGTAAAATGAAATACAGATATTATGACTGTTGCAGCAAACCATGCAAACTGGAACGCAACGATTTACGTCAAAAGAAATTGACATTTTGACAGTGACAGTCGACTTCAACAATATTTACTTGCTTGTCATAGCAAAAAGAAAAAAAGTAAATAAATAATACAGTACATATGTGTTCCGAAAATAATACGTTACTTAAAATTATAGTGAGGGTGATAAAGAAAAAACAAAATTATAAAAGTTTTACTACCGACTGCAAAACTAAGCAAGTAGCAATAGTACACTCCTGCAAAGTTAAGAAGTGACTCACCGACGGTACAAGACAATAACAAACTTAAATATTGAGCCGGCGCGTCTTACTCAGACCTAGGGTGTAGAAGCAACCTCTAGCGGGCTCACATTCCATGGTGGATTATGTTCAACAGACTGCACCGCGACACCAGAGCCGCAAGCCTTTTCAAAGCGTGAAACAAGTGCTCGAAGTTCACTCGGAGATTTAATTTTGTGACGCAATCGGGTGTGACGATCACTATCCTGCCTTCCACCGACCAGCAGCTTTTCATACCAAAATGCTTGCGTCCGTCCACAAATGTGCGGTGTCTTGTATGTGTCAAAAATTCGAAGATGATACCTGACTTTTTGAGGTATTTCTTACTCACCCAGATCATATGACGGTGCTCCGTGATGTACAGTCTGACTAGGATAAGCCGAGCTTTGCCTTGTTTAGAGCCCAATCTATGGCAGACATGAATGTGCTCCTTGCCAATCTCAGACATGCCCATTTGGTTGGTTAATACCCCCATTAACGATGTCAAGCAACTTCTTGCCAGGATGCTCAGGAACTCCATGAAATAGAAGGACCTTCCTACACATCAGGGTTTTGTGTCTGTGGAATCCAAGCGGCAGCATCTCGATTTAGCTCTTAAATTTGGAGATTGCCTTCCAGACAAATGTTCTAAATTCTGGAAACTCACTTGTTAGTGCCATGATGTCCAGTGTAGCTGCAGGTCGGGCCTCAGAAGGTACAGTTTTGAGCATGTGTTAAAAAGCTGCTCGAAGTCCTCTAAACTTGCAGTCAGTTTGGTGTCCATCGTTTTGAAGAAAAGTACTTAAGTAGAGAGTAACAGAGAAATATAGTACATAAATAATGAGCGAAAAGTGATAAATGTCAATAAAATACAATTATAATATTAATAATAAATTAAAATCAATAAAAACTTGGAGTTGCCAAAAAAGTGCGTTAACTCTGTGTCTACCCACACAGGAAAAACCTTGTTTAATTATCTTTGCCACAATCATGGCATCTTGGGACCATTGATATGTATATGAGGCGCCGAAGCCAACAAGCTAGAAGTTGACAACTAAATGTAATGAGTAAAGGGCAACCCTGCCTGCCTTTATAATCATTACATTAAGTTATCCCCTCATTAATAGGTTAACGAACCCTGTAGTAGCCCGGTTAAATATAGTACTCATCAAATTACTGATCTCTGAAACTGATGACCTTGTATTTTTCTCTAGCTGCAATATGACTCGAAGCCCAAACCAAGCGAGAGACTCATAACATAAGAGCACATAATATTATAGATATTGTACGAGCTACAAAGGTTTGTGAGTGATCTCGTAATAAAAATCAGTGCTCTCGAGTGTGATATAGATGAGCAAAGTACTATAACAGCTAAGTAGGAGCAATCAAACATTAGCGGTTGAGGGTACATTGAAATCAGCCCTACCAGAACTAGTGGTCACTAACGGTGTTCAAGAGTAGGCAGCAATTCCAGCCACTACATAGCGACCTAGCGTTAAGCACGAATGAATACCAGTGCTAAAACTGCAGTCGCTGCAAAAATATCAGTTGCTTTGATGATGACATAGATAATAATAATATTAATAATCCACAACTATCATATCTAGTGATGTACTGTTGCTGGCAATATTGCCAGGTAGTGGAAATATTGCCAGGAATATTGCCCGAAGTATGAATATTGGTGGCTATATTGCCAGCAATATTCCCATATTGCTGGCAACAATACATCTGTAATCATATCACAGAATGTCATCTAGCCCCAAACTAAACAGCTAGTGATATGAGTACTAGACAATTGATAAACATACTCATATATTTCTAAATATAATATATATATTATAGATAAATTACATCCCGACACAGAACAAATGCTCATGACACAAACATTTGTCCTGGGTGGGAATCGAACCCACAACCTCTGGCGTAGCCGTCAGAGCCACTGACAACTAAACCAACAGGCCAGTCAATATAATAAACAATATCAGGAAAAACCCGAAACAAATTGAGTGCAGTCGATGACCATTGTGACTGCTACTGGGAATTGCATTACCCCCACTCCACTCACAAAAACGACGTTTTCCTCAAGAATGTGTGAGGACACGAAGTTAGCGGAAATACGCACGGGCGTTGCGAATTCTCATACAAACGGTACCTGTACCCTGTTCCCTTTGAAAAAGGTTGGCAACCGGTGCTCAAAGCTCCAAAAGTCTCAAAAAATTCCTAACGGCGTGTGTTCTCTGAGAGACAGTTGAAAAACATATACAATGCGTTCCCTGCGTTCCATAGAATAGGTTCGATTGCGATGTTTTGACGTGACGTCGTACTGTCAAATCTAAGAAATTTTGTCTCAATTAAAGTACTCGAAGATGAGTAAAATTTAAGAACTGAATTCTAATTAACCCTTCAGATACCGTCAATTAGAAACACAATAGTAAGACAATAGATGCGCGGCCACCGGTGGTCGCTTGGGGATTCATAATTAAACTTGTTTCGTTCAAAATTCGTAAATAAATTAAATTTTTCGTAAATTAATTAAAGTTTAAAAAGTTATTTCCTAGATTTGACAGTAAATCGTGACGTCACAACATGGCCATCGATCCTATTCTTAATTGGAACTCATTGTACATGCAGCCTTCGTAATTGCCTTTCCAGAGAGCTTAATTCATGAATCCCCAAGCGACCACCGGTGGCCGCGCATCTATTGTCTTACTATTGTGTCTCTAATTGACGGTATCTGAAGGGTTAAATGTGCATATAAACACTCTGGTTGTATGGCCCGCAGGAGTAAAGTTGTCAGACTGGTTTTCGAGACATCACCGGAACCAGCACGGCGATATTAGCCCCGAAATTCGCAACAGTGACTGCACGTGCAATCGCGGGACACTCCTCGTAGTGATCACTTTACAAATAAACAAAACACGGATTGACTTTCAGTGTCGGTCCGATAATAGTTAAAAAAATCCCACTCGTGCGCTCAAATACTGTGAATGTGGTTCAAGCAAACGTCAGAAGATTTTACTCGTAGTGAAAAACATTCTCTACTCACTCACTCACTTATGTATCCAACTCTCCTTGTTATAGGGTTGGTTACTATATAAATTGAAAATAAGGCGCAATCTCGCTCTGGAAAAGTGCGTTTTTCGTTTTACGGTGTTTATTAATCAATTCATAAATATTAGAATCCTTAAGATTCAGATGATCAGGACCGAGGGAAAGGTTGTTTACAGTTCCAGTAAGCAGCTTTGTTATTTGCACCCGGTATTCAGACAGTAGAAATACTTAATAGCGTCTCTCTGCGATTAGATATCTTTATTTGCTCATTAACGCAATTCTAGAGGGTGACACTAACTGCCGCACTCAGAGACGCCCATTAACGCTAATCTCTGATTTACTAATTTTGTCATTGAATAATAGTCTATATCTTTATGACGTTAAGTACCTTAGGTTTTGCTATAATTGACATTAAAGTTAAATGACGTCTCTGAGTGCGGCAGTAAGTGAGTTGTCCTCTATGTAACTTGCGCCTGTTCTTCAAGGCCTTGCTTGAGTTGCATAGATTCTAAGTAGATGTATGTTGTCTGCACTGATACGTATGTGATCAGTTCAGCTACAGAAAAAGGAAGCCATTATTTTAAAACCAACAACATTTCAAGAAAATAAACTTCCAATTGTTATCATATTTCCAAGTCATACGCGCAGTCAAGGATGCATACATACTGTTATGTCAGATAAAGCTTAAATAAGTATAAATATTTGTGCAATTTACAACAGTCGTCAGTATATCAGAACCAATTCGTCCTCTAACAAGTTTCCCGCGAAGCAATTTTGGTACATGGGACTGAAAGTTGATACTTATATCATAGTATTTTTTTAGTATTGAATTAAGCGAGAATATTTACAGAACTTAAAACTTCGTGTTTGTTATAATTGTGACCAAAATGAAAGGAGAGATTCTAGTGTTCAGAAAATGTTGCTGCTGTTTCCCGTTGCGACGTGGCTTGCTCGTGTGGAGTTACATCAAAATGGTGAGTACCTAGGTATTTGTAATTTGAATTAACTACTTAACTAATCAATGATGGTTTTTTATTTAGAAAAGACAAAATGCAAAAAAAAACAAGAAGTAAACCAAGGAGGAGTTGAGTTTTTAACAAATTAAAAACATGGAGTTAGGGTGTAAATAGGAATGTTTAGAATTCACAAACTTAGTACATACGATGTTCTAAAATCAATTTACTCTATCCTCTGGTGGATAAAAACGGTTTTTGTACTCAGATATCGAAGAACAAAAATATTCTTTCCGAGATGGGGGGGATGATGAAGATTTTCAAATTGTGTACCTGTGTACCATGTTTTGAATAAAAATTGGTAAAACAATTGTCAGTTATATTTTTGCTAAAAAACTACCTATGTATTTATGAATTTTGTGAAAACGAATAAATGAAAAACAGCGTTTGTAAAAACAAGCTATTATTACTTATGTGGGGTTTACGCAGCTGTAGTGTGGAAACAGTAAAAAAAAGTCCGGAGAAAAAAAAGAAAGAAAGTTTATTCCGATTACTTACATTGTTTTTTTTTTTTTTATTTCAGATAACAGACGTGTGTCTCATGTTATTAATAGCATATATATTTTTATATGCTGTAATTATGATGTTTTTATTTGCAAAGGAAGAGGACGTAAACAAGAGCTATCCAGTACTAATTATATCAATTATCGCAGTCGCTTTATTTTTCATGGACTTTATAGCAAGCATATTGTTTATCGTTGGAGATCATAAGGTGAGATTCAAAACCTGATTTAAAAAACCGGCCAAGTGCGAGTTGCACTCGTGTCTAAAGGGTTCCGTACCGGTTAAGTCACGTTGTTTGTAGGTATGTGAGCTCCCTTAAATATCTATTTTATTCTGTTTTCTAGTATTTGTCGTTATAGCGGCAAATGAAATACATGTTTGTAAGTTTCTACTGTCTAACTGTCACAATTTATGAGATACAGCCTGATGACAGACGGACAGACAAACAGACCGTCAGCGGAATCTTAGTAATACGGTCCTGTTTTTTGCCCATTGAATACAGAGTCCTAACAACGAAAACAAGACTGTGAGCGCATAATGGGTCGCCAGTTGAATGAACTGATGACCTTTGAAAGGTGAATACTTATAAGATAAACTCGTGTGGAGGGAAGGTTGAAGCCGGCGAGTGTTGAGGATGATTTAAGGCTCTTGTTCCTATTTAGTGCCATAAAACTGCAACTTTCTGAAGCCTACCGAAACGGCTGGGTTAATAAATTTGAAAAAATAAATAACCGACTTCACTAAAAAATTTAATTGAATTTGAGGAGTTCCCTCGATTTTCGCCAAGATTCCATCATCAGATCCTACTTGATGACAATGGAACCATTTGGGAAGTATACCAATTAAAACATAATTTTTCAAATCGGTTGGCAAGCAACGAAGTTATGCGCGAACAAACATAAAAAATACAAACATCCGAATTGAGAAACTCCTCTTTTTATAGAAATCGGTTAAAAAGAAAAATTATCCCTACTTTCCTACTAATATTATAAATGCGAAAGTAACTCTGTCTGTCTGTCTGTTACGCTTTCACGCAAAAACTACTGAACGGATTTAGATCAAATTTGGTAGGTAGGTAGAAGAGACACTGGAATAACACATAGGCTACCTATAATTCCACTGCTGAGCACGGGTCTCTGCCCGCGCGATATAAACTGTAGTCCACGCGGGCGAAGCCGCGGGCGGAAAGCTAGTAGTTTCATACATGTACAACATTATTTTTAGTTTATGAAACCTGAATATAGTTTGTTCAGAATCAGACTGAATGAATTCCAATAGTTTTTAAACCATGTCATATTTGTTTTCTTAAAATATTAAAAAAAAAGTCTCAAGTTGTACACGTCAGACACTAGTGTCGGTTCAGGTCACGGCAGATTATAACGGGCGCCAGTAAACAGTTGGGTTCAAGTGCAAAACAAACCCTAAGACGCCTGGATGGTCCGGTGACTATGTATTTTTGCTGACGTAACAAGCTTATAACTTTGCGATTTTATGTGATACAGTTATGAAATTTTGTACATAGATTCTTTACATAAAAACTAGACACGTGTTTCAGGTTTCGCATATACCTACTAAAAATAATGTTGTATAAGACGTATGTTTATCAGTTATCTAGTACTCATATCAAAAACACTGGTTAGTTTAGGACTAGATGACGTTCGCGGGAATCCGATGGATGCGTGACAAACAGGACCGGTCGTTGTGGCGACGCTTGGGGGAGGCCTATGTCCAGCAGTGGACGTCTTTCGGCTGATATGATGAGATGACGTTGTGAAATATTATATTATTATTAAATACTAATAATAATTTTTCTTTTCCAGAAAAAGGTGCGGCTGATACGTGTATTCTATTTCCTAAATATTGGACTGTGGGTAGCTACTTTTCTGCTGACTACCTTCACATTAGTTATGATGATACAGGAAACCATTAAATACAATGATTTTGTATCCATATCGTTGGCTTCGTGCTTTTATTTTGTGTTATTAGGTAAGCAAGGTTTTGTTCTTAAAATTGTCATCTATTATATCTATTATTATTATATGTATACATATACTAGCTTTTGCCCGCACGGCTTCGCTCCCGCTCTTCCCTACTCTACCTTACTCTACCCTACTCTACCCTACTCCACTCTACTATACCCTACTCTACCCTACTATACCCTACTATACCCTACCCTACCCTACACTACTCTACACTACTCTACTCTACACTACTCTACACTACTCTACTCTACACTACTCTACACTACTCTACTCTACACTACTCTACACTACTCTACACTACTCTACACTTCTCTACCCTACTCTACACTACTCTACCCTACTCTACCCTACTCTACCCTACTCTACCCTACTCTACCCTACTCTACCCTACTCTACCCTACTCTACCCTACTCTACCCTACTCTACCCTACTCTACCCTACTCTACCCTACTCTACCCTACTCTACCCTACTCTACCCTACTCTACCCTACCAAACTTAACATAAACCATCTACTAAATAGTCCGAACAAAGTTTTTCCGTTGTCACGACTTGGCATGAAAACGGCTTGACCGATTTGGCTGATTTTTTTTTGTTGTGATTGTTATTGTGAGGAGAAGGTTCTTATGGAAAATAAAATTAGGGTAGTGTAGGGTAGAGTAGGGTAGAGTAGGGTAGGGTAGGGTAGAGTAGGGTAGAGTAGTAGGGTAGAGTAGGGTAGAGTAGGGTAGAGTAGTAGGGTAGAGTAGGGTAGAGTAGGGTAGAGTAGGGTAGAGTAGGGTAGAGTAGGGTAGAGTAGGTTAGAGTAGGCTAGAGTAGGGTAGAGTAGGGTAGAGTTGGGTATATTAGGGTGGAGTAGGAAAGAGCGGGAGCAAAGCCGCGCGGGCAAAGCTAGTATAGATATAAAAATGAAACCCGTTTTCCGTTGTCACGACATAGCATGAAAACGGCTTGACCGATTTGGCTGTTTTTTTTTTTGTTGTGTTTGTTATTGTGAGGAAAAGGTTCTTATGGAAAAAAATAAAAATTTGGGTAGTGTAGGGTAGAGTACCCTACCCGGTAGGGTAGAGTAGGGTAGGGTAGGGTAGAGTAGGGTAGAGTTGGGTATAGTAGTGTGGAGTAGAGACGAGCGGGAGCGAAGCCGCGCGGGCAAAAGCTAGTTTATAATATAAACAAGCTTTTAATGAAAATATTTTTTTTTCATAAGCAAGCTTTTATAGCTCGGTATACCTAAGTATACATAATACTCGTCAAGACGAATCATACGAGCCCAAACTCGATGAGGTTGTGTCGTTTAACTACCAAGTTCCTATAGCCACCTTCTGGTTCCATCATCAGATCAGCTCCATGTCATAATAATTTTGCATTGTCATCTGATTTACACATGCATGCAAAATTTCAGTTCAATTGGTAACCGGGAAATGGGTGAAATTTAAATAACAAGATTTGATGACAGACAAACATCGGGACAGGTGAAACTAAATGAAAGCTTGTAATAGGTATTTATCGAGCAGTGGTGGCCGAGTAACGGCCCCGACTTACGAGTCGTGGGTCGCGAGTTCAAACCCAGCCAAGCGCATTACTTTGTGCAATTTATTTCATCACCACTGCTCGCAAACGGTGAAGGAAAACATCGTGAGGAAACCGGCTTGTCCTAGAACCAAAAAATCGAAGACATGAAACATCCACCAACTGGTACAGGGCCCGCTTGGTGGATAACGGCCCATTATCCACCGGTGTGGTGTCTAGACCACGCTCCTGGGCTATCACTGAACTCCTAATCACTACATAGTATAAAACAAAATCGCTTTTTCTGTCCCTATATCCCTATTTACGCTTAAATCTTTTAAACTACGGATTTTGATGCGGTTTTTTTTAAGAGATAGAGTGATTAAAAAAATTTGTTTATGTTAGAGAGACTTACTATTAATTTTCAGCGTTTACTGTAAGTAAACTTTTGTTTAAAAACAATAATAAAAATGATTGCTATGTTTTTTCCAGTTGTGCAAACATACTTCCTTCTATTAGTGAGGAGTGAAGTCATTAAGCTAAAGAAGAGTGGTGTGTTCAGATCTGTGAACAGAGCTGATGAAGCTCAATGTACCCTGCGATGTGAAGAAGTGATAGTAGCAACAGGAGTGGTGAAAACCGACAACTAAAGAGCTCCAGAAACTGTACCCCTAGCCAAGTTGATAATCTACAAACGTTAAGGCTAGTAGAAAGCTTCAACTGTACGGGAACGACGTCGTGTACCGCTCAGTCACTTGGTCGGAACAAAAGAATAATGGCAGCAAGGTCAACTCGAAGCGTTCGACGCAAGCGAAACGGTTGTAACTTGGCTAGGGGGGCTGATTTGCAGGCTTCGCAGATGACTGACGCGTAGCGACCACTCAACAAATATACGATGACGTGTTATCAGAGAAATTGATATGTCGCAGATAGCATAATGCGAACCTAACTAGTGTATGTGACCGATACTGCCCCTGATAGTTAAAAAGACGTATCTAACAAAAACGAAAACCGGATAAAAAAATGTTTTAATGAATGAAACGGGACATCGGGCCTTTTTTCCTTGTGTTAAAACCGCACTGGAGAAAGTTAGCGATGCGCCGTTATGACCTGATTCCGGCAATGTATATAATTCAACTCTGGAAAAATTGAGTCTTTTTTACTAACGGGGGCAGCATATTTGGATATCATAAGTTTTTTTTACATCATATGGCAATCCTATCCTATTCAGCCAGTTCACTTAATCTATACGAGAAAAGATTAATATTTTTGGTTGTAATGGATAAACTAGTATTTATATGAAAATTATATCAACTGAACGTTATAAAAAGTTAAATATACAAATTGAAAATTATATGAAATGAACGAATGAATGTTGTTAGTAAATCGACACTGTAATTAATAATTATTTGGAGTAGAGTAACACCTGCTGCTGCAGGTGCTGCGGCACCTGAAGCTGTGCGTGCCAGACCGGTATAGATACCGGCACGGATCTGTATGTAATTACAATATATTAAAAAATGTGCCTAAATAAAATGTTAATGATCAAAATAATTATATTATTAACTATGTAAACAACAATTTATATGTCATGGAGTGATAATAAAATAAACATGTCACTGAATATTAATATTTTATTTATTATGTATTTTCTTTCATTATTTAAATATATTTCTTATTATTATTTTTTGAATTTTTATAGTTGTAATAGAGTTTAGTGTTGTTTTAGATTTTCAGGTACCTAAGTGTTAGCCATAAAATGTTTTTTTTTTCATTATTTTTAAACCACTCTGTTGTTTTGGGTTCAGCATGTGAAGATAGTCTGTGTGTTTCTTAAAATGTAAAGTGATATTTGTATCATGCCATATTATTGTATAGGTCTATATTTTTATATAACCACTAGTTTATTTTTTTATTTTTACACATCGTTCTCTACATATTTTCGAAAAACAGTATATTGTACCTAGATATTATCGAGGTTTCTATAGAAATTAAAAAAACATATGTAAAACTAATCGTGTAAAATCCTCTGACAATCTGCTACTTGAACTATGGCTCTCCATGATGTACTCATAATAAATATTAAAAAAATAAAAAACTACATTTATCTCTATCTCTCTATCTTACCTTGCACTTTCAATCTAGATTCTGAATGACGATAATTATTCTCATAAACTTAAAAAAAAAACACGTATTATCTGGAAAAAGTTATGTGATAATATTCTCTCAATTAAACTAGTACCTACTTGACTGCAATCCCACCTGATGGTAAGCAGTGATGCAATCGTTGATGGTGTTTGTGAGGTGCGCTAGTTTATTAAGAGCCTATTGCCTCTAGCCTTGAAGACACCCAAATTATAATCGGACGGGACGACCGCCAAGGTTATGGGACCCCCTAAAGTTGTGGCTCCGACATTATCATATAGATACGACGTACCTACGTTAAATGAATGGTTTAAAATAATAATGAATAGTTTTATAAAGAATAAGTACATAATTTAGCTATGGGCGTTGGATTATATTGTTTTGTCTTTAGCAGAACTTGGTTTAGAACTATCTCCTACTAAATGTACATATTGTGTATTTAGTAGGGGTAGGCGCAGAATACTGCCTTCTCTTAGTATAAATGGACAGTCATTAACATATTCAGAATGTACCAAGTATTTAGGCATGTGGCTGGACCAAAGCCTACGGTGGGGTAAGCACATAAACGAAATAGTGAATAAAAGCTCAAAATTTTTAAATATATTAAAATTATTAACGGGGAGTTCTTGGGGTATCCATACAAAACATATTCGTAAATTGTATATTTCCTTAATTAGAAGTAGGCTGGATTATGGTTCATTTATTTACGACTGTAGTGCTGAGACGCATTTATCGAAGTTAGATAAACTGCAAAATCAGGCCTTACGAATAATAGGAGGTTATATTAAAAGTTCTCCTATTCATGTAATGGAATCAGATCTATGTATCCCACCTTTATATTTGAGAAGAGAATATCTGGCATACAAATACTGTCTCAAAATAAGATCGTGGTCAAATAATATTGCAGTTGGTCTAATTTCTGATTTGAGCGATGCTTGTCATACCTCTTACTGGCAAAAGAAAAAAAAACCATTACTGGTTAATGTATACAATAAAGTAAAAACCGAAGAAATTACATCATCAGATTTTCTTAAAATGTTTAGTTTAGAAATTTGGACATCTTCTATTCAAAAAAGTGTAATTAAAATCGAACTCAAAAGTTTAAGTGCCGGCAAATGTAACTATAATCCAAGTGTGCTACTAAGCGATGTGGTAGCGGAATTAAATTCTATTTATTATGGGTGGCATAAAATTTATACTGATGGATCTAAAAGCGCCTCTGGACTGGGAGCAGGAGTGTTTGACCAGACCTTAGGGAATAGTTTTGCATATAAAGTAAATTGTAACGTTTCAATTATGTCGCTGGAACTCATAGCTATTTACCGAGCAGTGAAATATATCTTGAGACAAAATTTAAATAAGGTAGTAATCTTTTCGGATAGTAGGAGTGCACTCCAACATATCGCTCGGTGCGCCTCTGGTTATAGCAGAGGTGCAACGATAGCGTATGATATTTTAGAGTGTTTAGTTTTTTTTAATAAAAATAGTATTGATATTCGATTGCAATGGGTTCCAGCGCATATTGGATTAAGAGGTAACGAGAAAGCTGATCAGATATCAAAATCAGCAGTGGTGGATGGTACTCCTATTATTTACGTGCCCGATTATTGGGAATATATATCAAAATTTAAATTAGCAAGTCTTAATTCTTGGAAACAACATTTTTTCAAAATTTCTCAAAATAAAGGTATTTGGTATAAAAGTGTTCAAGGACAGCCTTCTCGTGTACCCTGGTTCGATGATAGGAAACTAAGTAGAAGTGACATTAAATTAATTTTAAGACTCCGTTCTGGACACTATCCTTCGGCAAGATTTGCATTCCTAATGAAAAAAGCTGATTCTCATAACTGCACAGTTTGCAACCAAATTGAGGATGTGCAACACTTGCTGATGGAGTGTGCCCGGAACAGAAATGAACGAGAGCTATTTATGAACGAATTTAAATTAAATCGACTAGATATAGGCATAATACAATCTATCTTATGTGTACCATCATCGGAGATTACTAAAAAGTTATGCCGCTTGATTACCGTTCTTTATGAATAGCTCTAGTATGTAGGCTTATTAAATAGTTAATTACGATTTAAAAAATAATTCCTAATTAGTTAAGCAAGTTAGTAGAACAAATGTAAAAGGGTACGATGGGGCTGACATACCCTGATAAAAGCCCCTAAATAAAAACAGATTAAAAAAAAAAAAAAAAAAAATTTAGCTATGATTTTTTATATACGTACATTTAACACTATTTTTATACTTAATAAATTCTTCGCTCTTTAAAAAATAAAATGTTGCGCCCACACTACGAATAAAGCTAGAACTATAGGTGACTATACTGCGCCAAGTCACGTGACTTAAGATTTAGGCCGGGACTGTACCAAACCAGAGATGTGTGTGGAGTGCTGTGCGCTGTGCGAGAAGAGATATTTTTCAGCTCGGGGGACTCCACTAAAGCGGAGGACCTTAATCAAATCAAAACAGCGGAAGATAGGCGACTCGCCTCTAGCGCGTGGACTGTTGAAATCAAGCCCCTGTGACTTCATTTCACTCATTGTCAGTCACACATAAACGGGCGTGTTACGCATAAATATTATATTTTAGTTTTAAGTGGGATAAAGGTTATCAACATGCCATCGTAAGTATGCTTTTATGCGTTGTAGGTATCTACAAATTATACAAAAACAAATCACATGGAATCACATTTCACTCGTGCATGTTTGTCTAGGCTTTCTGATTGCAATGTTAGCGCGTACCTAACGTATAATAATCAATGGGTGTGACACACATCTGGCCGCGTCGATGGCCATGGAAACTAGACTTAGAGCTACGCTTGGTACACGCCATGCGATAATGCGATGTCGTTCTACGTTCTACATACAAATCAGGCGTGTTATACGTGTGCGTCAGTCTCTAATGTAGTTTTTGCTTAAGTCTTGTATCGTGGGTGCATATACGAAAATAAGGTATCGTGGGTGCGTATATATAAACATAGGTAAGTATATGAAAACACACATACAATAAAATAATAACAATTGTTTAAAGGTCATTTACAGGCTCAGCGCCCTGCGGTCCTTTTTTTATTATTTTTTATAATGGATACGCTCGCGTTTCACCACTATCTCACTTGATGGTAAGCGATGATGTGGCCGACGATGGAACACGCTTGCCTAGAAGCAATCTAATCGCTCTTGGCTTAAAGACCCCTAAGTTACCTATAGCTATCAGGACACAGACTCCGGCAGGGAATTCTATTCCTTAGCTGTATGCATAATGAAAGTGTCCCCAAAACGCTTTGTTCTGGACCTATGGGAGGCATGCAATGAAAGGGCTATGCACGGAGTTTCCTAGCGTGATCGAATCAGAAATGAAAATATCTGCAGGACAACCAAGGTTGCCGACATAGCACGAAGAATCGCCAAACTTAAGTGGCAATGGGCAGGGTACAATGCTCGCAGAACAGATGGCCGTTGGGGCCGAAAGGTTCTGGAGTGGCGACCGTGTACCGGAAGACGCAGTGTCGAAATGCCTCCTACATTTGGACCGATGACCCGGTGAGGGTTGCGGGAATCAGATGGATGCGGGACACACAGGATTGTTCATTGTGGTGACACTTAGGGAGGCCTATGTCCAACAGTGGACTTCTATCGGCTGAAATGAAGATGATGGTAGGCATACGAAAGGCCGTATTCAACACGTATAGATCCCTTTTGACACTTTTAATGCCTAGGTACCTACTTTTAATTATTATCACTGTACATAATGCACAGTCGGACGCCGCTAAAAGGTTAAGTTTATGTAAATATTTGCGTCATAATCTGCAATTCTCAGTACCGCTGTGGTAGCGACGTAATTTACATCACAGTTTTGCCTGTTGGCAGATAAATAATAATGTTATTGTTATTTTAGTGACAATTTACTACTTTAATTCTTCAGCAGTATTAGTATTTTATAAGTATTTAATAGTGACATATGTGTGGATAATACATTTTTAGTGTTTAAAGTATTCAATCACAATGAAAGTAGAAATTCCAGTATTTAAACGATGTTGTTTTTGTGTACCGTTAAGGTATGGTTTGCTTGGGTGGGGCTATTTTAAATTGGTGAGTATTATTTTAGTTTATTATATCATCATGTCCCTTTTCTCTTGGTGAAATGCGCTGATACTTCTCTAGGTGTAGCGAGAGGGTGTTCTTTAGATAAAACCCGCCTGTGTTCCTTCTTTATTCTACACCATAACAACTTATAAAATAAGTGGATAACAAAGTTGATGTACCTACATGGACAAGCTTCACTTTTTTTTTTTACGGTGGGCAAAAATCATCTTATGACAACCCCCGCCCTTGGGTCGAGGGGGAGATATTGTCAGACTCTTACCGACTAAAAACCCACCCCGTTCCTTCTAGCCTTCAAACCAAGGCACGAGTTTCCTTTCGGATAACCCTGGCCCCGGTAGGCTTCCACCCAACTGGGCCTCTGCTGTTGCTGACAACTTGAGGCGCGCGGGAACAGTGCGCGCCGTTGACGTCTTGGGCTCGGTCCATTACCGGACGATCGGACAGTGAGCTACCCATGGCTCGCCGTCCGCGAGCCCGCGTCTACGGTGGCCGGAAATCGGGATCGGAATCCCGGCGGCGGCGGCGAGGGCGCCGTTGCCTGATGCAGTCTGCCTCCTCCTTTGCTATTATTACTGCTTCGCAGAAGGAGGCGACCGCCTGCCATTCCTCCTTGCTCCGGACCATGGCTTCAACCAGAGTCCGGCGCGAGAGGTCTCCGCCGCCGATCGCCCCCACGAGGGCACGGCGATGCTCCGCCCAGGCAGGGCACACCTCGACTGTATGCTCCACCGTGTCCTCCGGGCGTTCCACACAGTGACGAATTCGGTGCAGGAACCTCCCGAACTTGCCAAAGTAAGGACGCCGTGAGGTCTTTCCAGCCACGCCTCAAAGAGGGGACTTACCGCCATAATTGTGGCGTGCCCAGCACTAGGTTGCGATCGCCGGAGCTCTGTCCGCCATGTCTTGACCTGTCGCGGCAGTGGACTTTCACCCCGGCGTTGCATCTCCACGCGCATGTCGTGCATGTGTGCAAGGACTGCTGCCTCCAGATCCCATGGTGGTAGGCCAGCAAGAAGGCTCGCCGCTTCGCGGGAGATCGTACAAGCTTAACTCAAAGTTGAGTTTTCTTCCAGCAAACCATAAATATAAGAAAGGAGTTATTTATATTTTTATGCAGCAAACCATTGAGTGTTAGAGAGAGATCACAATAGAGGGTACTCGTAGGATCCAGTGTACCTACAACTATAATTGTAGGTACACTGGATCCTGAAATTACAAATAATACGAATAAAATAAATCTTCAGTTGTCTTTTATGTTCCAATTTTTTTTTTGTGTTTCAATACGTTTAATTAATATTAGCTATTTCTTTATTGTCAGGCAACTAAGGTCCATTAAAAAAATATATTTTATTTGTATCATTAAAAATATCACAAAATAATAAACTATAAATGATACACGTAGCAGCTGCACTGCATAGTGTCACATAGCCGTTATCAGAAATGTCGATAATTCGATACACGATACCTTTCGGCCAAACATCCTCTCTCAACAAGGTCTGTAGATGGTAGGTTGGAACTCGTATCACGAACGACTTGAAGTTGATGTCGTGGCTCGATTCCAACCTTTCGACACTTTTTTGTTTTTTTTTTTACGGTGGGCAAAAATCATCCAATAACAACCCCCGCTCTTGGGTGGAGCGAGAGATAGTGTCAGACTCTTACTGACTAAAAATCCACCCTGTTCCTTCTAGCCTCTTCGGATATCCCTGGCCCAGTAGGCTTCGACCCAGCTGGGCCCCTTCTGTTGCTGACAACTCCTTGAAGCGCGCGGGAACAGTGCGCGCTGTCGACGTCTTAGGCTCGGTCCGGACAGTTACTGGACTACCGTCGAGGACTTGGGTTTGGTCTGGACGCGGTTACCAGTGCCTACAGTAGCTAGTAGCCAGGGTCGTACTCTTGGCGGGTGGGCATGTGTATATTTACTCCCTCACGTATGTGGTGTTGGTCGCCTCATTCTGCAAAGCAGTATCTTCGCAGAATGAGGTGACCAACACACATTCTTTCTCACTCCGGACCAGAAATGAAAATAATGAAAGAATAGGTGTTGCGCGATAGGTCACCGCCGCCGATAGCCCCTACGGGCATGGGGTTGCGTTCGAAAGATGCGGTGACTCTTTCGAACAATCCAGTATGCCGCATCCAAAATTCAAAATATTTTTATTTCACATAGGCCTACATGGGCATTTCATCATCATCATTTCAGCGGATAGACGTTTACTGTTGGACATAGGCCTCCCCCAAGTGTCACCATAATGAACGATCCATCAGATTCCCGCAACCTTCACCAGGTCATCGGTCCACCGTCGCCACTCCAGAACCTTTCAGCCCCATCTGTTCTGCGAGCAATGAGCCCTGCCCATTGCCACTTTAGTTCGGCGATTCTTCGTGCTATATCGGTAACCTTGATTCTCCTGCGAAAATCCTCATTTCTGATTTGATCACGCAAGGAAACTCCGACCATAGCCCTTTGTTTGGATGGACGCGACACATTTGCTTCTTCCATTCAGTACTGTCTATTCTCTGTCTATCATTGACTTTTCTCATGTTTGATAGCATATTATGTTTTATTTTTCATTATGTTCGTTTTTTACTGAGAGCAACCCTTCCACGCGCTCTTTGACGACCTAAAGAGAACAGTTAAAGGGATGGCGTTATACACCCTATAATATACAACGTGTAACGTTAAATGCGCAAAACCTCAGACACCCCAAATTATTTTTAATTCGATTGACCTAAATACGTGACAAAAATCACATTAAAAAAAAATTAAAGGTTTTATGAGCAGTTTTAGTATGTTTAAAAATCATATCTGCATTGAAATAAGAACTTTTATTATCCCGTGTATGAGAAAATTTGATTGGATTACAACTATTTGTGTTTGTTTACCTATTTCAGCGGGTTTGCGCACGTGATAGCTTGACCTATTCATAAATAGACAGGTCGAAGTTTTTAATGAAGATTTTTTTGAAAAATGTAACCTATATTAAAACGTGGTTTAATTGATTCTGCTCGTCATTCTGATCAAACTAATTTCAGGTTTTGCGCATTTAACGTTACACCTTGCATAGCTCCGTCTCTCTGAGGCCCCAGTTGTGTTGCATGTGAATGCACGTGTATCTCTGTACAAACGTAGGTAAAGTATAAAGTGCTAACGCATCAAAATGACACAGCCAAGTTCATTACACTGCAAACACCTAGTTACTATGTACTTAATTCATGAATCCCCAAGCAACCACCGGTGGCCGCGCATCTATTGTCTTACTATTGTGTCTCTAATTGACGGTATCTGAAGGGTTAATGCTGACGACTGTTGGCTAATATTATTGTTAAAGTCTAGTTAAGGCCCCTTGCTCCCATTTAATGCCATAAAATAGTGACTTTCTGAAGCGTGTGTGAGATTACCTTAAATCATCTCAGATTTTCAAAGTAGTCGAAACTGACTGACATATCAATAGCATAGCATAGTCCGCCTTATAATGTTCCCACTGTTGGGACTCAGGCCTCCTCTCTAGGAGAGGGAATGGGCCATAATCCCCTCAATCCACGTGAGCTCCGTTTCGGGTTGGTGAATGTCACATGTCTTCAGCAGAACTTACGAGTACTTGAATCACGGTGGAGTATACGATAGAGGTGTTCCCAGCCTAAGCGCGCCTCAAGGAGTTGTCAGCAAAACGTAGGGCCCAGCAGCAGGGCCGAAGACTACCCGGTCCGGAAGGTCCGACCCGGTATGAAGGCCTAAGAAGGAAGTGGGTTTTTTAGTCAGTAAAAGTCTGACACTTCTGCACCGCCCAAGGGAGGGAGATAACATTGGATGATTTTAACCCACCGAAAAAAAAAAAGAGCATACGGTAGAATTACGTGTACCTCGCTTGAGCAGAGCACCGCCGCGTGGGCGATCAGTGGCCACGATCTCTCGCGTCAGGCCTTTGTACAGGTCATGGTCAACTGAGCAGGTGTTCGCCATCTACTGCGAAACAGTAATGCTAGCAAAGGAGCGCCAGCACGCCGGGATCCCAATTCCGATTTCCAGTCACCGTAGGCGCGGGCTTGCGGACAGCGAGCAGTGGGTATCTCGTCGTCCGACTGTCCGGTAACAGTCCAGAACGAGTCCATGTCGTCGACGGTGGGTAGTGCACGAGCGCCTCAAAGAGATGTCAGCAAAACCGTAGGTGCCCAGAAGGGTCGAAGCCTACTGGGGCCATGTGTTCGCTCCTGAAAGGAAAACTCGGGGCCAATGCAAGGCAACGAAGGAACATAGGAGTGAGTATTAGTCAGTAAAAGTGATTGAGGGAGTGTGCTCTGGAGCTACACAATTTAATTCCGCCAAGTCCGTTGCATCATCGGACCACAAGACGTACGGCGTTGCGCCACCGGTACATGGTGGACATCCCACTCATACGTACAAAGCGTTTTGGGAATACATTCATTATGCGTTCAGCTAAGGAGTGGAATTCCCTGCCGGAGTCTGTGTTTACTGATAGCCATAACCTGGTTTTTAAGTCAAGAGTGAATAGTTTGCTTCTAGGCAAGCGTATTCCAACGTCGGCCACATCATCGCTTACCATCAGGTGAGATAGTGGTCAAACGTAAGCCTATACATTATAAAAAAAAAGTTTAACACTCTCTCTGCGCAAGAGCGTGAGACGCAAGATGCGAACATATATGTTTACGTGTTTTTTTGTTATATTTCAGACAGCAGACGCGTTTTTCATAACGTATTTGTCCTTATCGATGATAAGAAACGTGATGATGATGAAATCCTGCACCGACAACAGCTATCGAAGCCGGATCTTTGAAGACTTCATTTTACCCATGATTGCCGATGCGGTGTTCTTCGTGGATTTTATGGCGACCATCATGTTTATCGTAGGAGGACATAAGGTGAGGTTTGAATGATTGATTTTCAAAAAAATAATGGATCCGAGGACATCTATATATAAAGATATTATAAAAGCGAAAGTGAGTTTGTTTGTTTGTTTGTTACGTCCTCACGCCTAAATGACAAAACCGATTTTGATGAAAGTTGGTACACGGATAGACCATGTCCTGGAATAGGACATAGGATACTTTTTATCCCGGAAGGATGTTCCCTTGGGATAATTTTCTGATGATTATGATAATTTTATTTTCATCCGAAAATATTATTTATTTTATTATATAAATATTTATTATGTGGATGTATCCTTAGAGACCTTACTCTGACTGCACACAAAAAGCTTGCAAATAAGTATATAGCGATTTACTAAAATTTTATTTTGCTCGCGTACTGAAAGACGCAGCGTCGGAAGGCCTCCTACAAGGTGGACCGATGACTTGGTGAAGGTTGCGGGAATCCGATGGATGCGGGACGCACATGATTTAGGAGGCCTATGTCCAGCAGTGGGTGTCTGTCAGCTGGAATTATGATAAAATTTTTATTATAAAATTTCCTAGATTTCATTATAAAATTTAAACACTATAATGGTAAAATGTTGCTTGTAGAATAATCCGAAAAACAATCCAAATGATTGCATGTAAACTAGTCTGGTTTTTAATCAATAAAATCATAAAAGTAATTTTAGAAGCAAGTTCGTGATTTTTTCAGATCGTAGGTACTAAATTAGCTGTATAATGTTTTGAACACACTATGTAATAATAATAATATTCCACAACGATCACACTACGCTGTCTAGTCCCAAGCTAAGCAGAGCTTGTGTTATGAGTAATAGACAGCTGATAAACATAATTATATATTTCTAAATACATACATATTATAGATAAATAACACCCAGACACACAACAAATGATCATGCTTATCACATAAACATTTGTCTTGGGTGGGAATCGAACCCACGACCTCCGGCATAGCAGTCGGGGCCAATAACCACCAAACCAACAGGCCAATTGATATATCTAGGATCGGATATATCTAGCATTTACCCTGAAGAATGACATATAGGACATACTTTTCTTATTCTATTTACTGCTGTTGATACACTAATGCGCAAGCATTATAAAACTCGCGATTTGCTTCTGTAGTAGGTACCTATTTTGCCTAATTTGTATCGTTATTTCAAGGCTCGTGTTCAGCGGTGATAACAGCTGATTAGGCGACTGACACCATTTTTAATTAATATCCACAGTTATGGCGGTTAGTCATGTTTAATCCAGTAGTTAATCATCATCTTTTATTCTTCAACTGTGTTCTTTCGGTAATTTTTGCAAACTGCAGTCCTGCAGCCCTGGTAGGTCCTGTCAATTCTGCTTTTCTTTGAGGCGTTCGTGGAACTAGACACGTTCGTAGACCCGGTCCTGGGGATCTACTCGCTTTCTCCGTAACGAAACTTTCGTAAACGAACGATATTTATTTGACGTTAAAATTGCAAACAATCCTCTGTCATAATTATATATTTTTTTCTAAACATAACTAATTAGAATAGGTTTAGAGATTCGGTACGTCAAACAATTTTCGTTCGTGGGAATTTTCCGGAACGAAAGGAACTGTGGTAGGAAACACGCGAAATTTCAATCGAAACTTCGTTTTTCGGAGAAAACGAGTAGACCCCTGGTCCTTATCGGTCAGCGAGGTCCTCATCTCTTGCCATTTGCAAATTCGCGCCTACGGTGGCCGGAAATCCCTAATGGTAGAACTACACTGCTCACACGTGTGCCACACACGCCAATCTGGGTGCGTCGATCTCCATACATTTTATATGGAAACTAGACTTGTAGAACTACACTTCATACACGTCACGCGACGCTATGCGACGTCGTTCTACATACAATTCAGGCGTGCTACACGTGCGGCGGTCTATGTAGTTCTAGCTTTAGCGATTTCCTCAATAATCAAGCGGTTTCCGTGAAAATTGATTTCTATATTTTCTTTAGCCTTCCCGTTCACTCCATCTATCAAAATGTTGATTCGTTAACCTTTCGGCCTTGGGCATTTAAGAAGGAATAAATATGGATTAATGGAAAGGTTGCTTATTTTCCATGTGAAGGTACATACTACTTTATCCAATACTCATGTTTTTTTTTTACTTTTTTGCAGAAAAACATAAAGCTGATGAGAGTATTCTTTTTCAGAAGCACAGCGATGTTCATTTTTACTCTCCTCCTGACTGCTACGTCAGTCGTAATAACAATACAAAACTATATGTTACGCGACTTGCTCTTTTGGGACAGAACTGTGGTGATGTTCTCATTATATTTCAAGGTTTTAGGTGAGCATGGTTTGTTATTCTTGTTTTAAAATTAATAAATCTGTAGACTTAACGAATAATTTAGATATATTTCATGTTTATCTTGCGCAATGTAGCCGTTTTCAAGAAAAACTTAGCTTGCATTCAATAGATGGCATTTAAATCAAAGGTTTTTGACTCTATTTTATTTACCATGGGTTAGCAACCTAGGCACGCCATAATTATGGTAAGTTCCCTTTTTGAGGCGTGGCTGGAAAAACCTCACGGCGTCCTCACCTTCCCCATGACGCAGGTTCTCACCAGACATGGTCAGCTCGGCAGATTCCTGCACTGAATTCCTGAGTTAGCAACCTGTTCAGCCCTTCAAAATCATGGCGGTATTTCGCTTTTCTGATAATTGACCGGAGAGGTGCCACGACGTCCACACCTTCCACATGACGCAGGTTCTCACCAGACATGGTCAGCTCGGCAGGTTCCTGCACTGGATTCCTGAGTTAGCAACCTGTGCAGCCCTTTACAATCATGGTGATATTTCGCTTTTCTGATAATTGACCGGACAGGTGCCACGACGTCCACACCTTTCACATGACGCAGGTCCTCATTGGACAAGGCAAGTTCGGTACGTTTTATTTCGGATTCAGGCACAAGACACGCCCATGTGTCACCATTATGCAGACCGCGCCGTGGACACGGTGGAGGTCTTTTTCGCTTTGGTAAAGACACGCCATGTACTTGTGAAGGTCATCGGTGGTGGTGACCTCTCGCGCCAGGCCCTGATTTAAGCCATAGTCCGAGAGGGAATGGGATGCGGTCGCCTCCTTATGCAAAGCAGTAAGTAATGCTAGCCAAGGAGATGGCCGCAGTCGTGAAGGAACAAGCATCCTTACTCCCCGGCCGCCATGACAGAAGACGCCCTGGGTGTCTCGAAGCCTCGGGCATCCCTGGTGGCTGGCGTGGGCTTACGGACGACCAACAATAGGTAGCTCGACGTCCAGCTGTCCAGTAAGGACCGAGTCCGAGTCGTCGACGGTGCACGCGACGACTCGGACACGCGCACCTTAAAGAAATGTCAGCAAACCCTAAGGCTCCAGTAGGACCGCTGTCCGCTAAGGCTACGGGGAACTCTAAAGAGGAATCCGTAGTCAACACAGTTGTAGTTTTAGTCAGTAGAAGTCATATCCGCCATCCGTCATCTCCACCCTACTGCGGGAGAAGTTATTTAATGATTTCCCACCAATAAAATAATTATTTCTAGATATAAACTAAAATTAATTAAAACTAACTTAAAAAATAAAAATAAAACCCTAGAGAACTAAAATATGTAAATAAAATATTTAAAATATTTTAGTTCTCTAGGGTTTTATTTTAGGCTATTATTAATATTAGTTTATATCTAGAAATAATTATTTTATTGTTTGAAATAAACTACATAGTACTTACAAAAAAAAAAATGATTTCCCATATAAAAAAATGGCTTAATAACAGCATAGCATAGTCGGCCTTATAATGTTCCCCCTGTTAGGCTCAGGCCTCCATCTCTAAGAGAGGGAATGGGCCGTGGTCCACCACACGGGCCCAGTGGGGTTAGTGGATATGACATGTCTGCGAATTGTTGGTTCTAGGATATGCCGGTTTCCTCACGATGTTTTCCTTCACCATTTTGAGAGCAGTGGTAATGAAATAAATTATACAAAGGATTGCGCCTGGGTGGGTTTGAACCCGCCACCTACAACTCGTAAGTCGGGGCCGTTGCCACTTGGCCACCACTGGTCTACCCACTACTGGTTCTACTAATACTGTCAATTACAAAATTGTTTAAACTAAACTGTTTTAACTAAACTATTTTCCTTTTTTCCAGTTGTTCAAACTTACTTCCTGATTCTGATGAGAAGTGAGATCATTAAACTGAGGATTAACACCAAGGTCATATTTGTGATCAATGCGGCTGAAGGTTAATGTGCCGAGAAATATGAAGAAATAAGAGCAGAAGAGGAAATAAAGAAGGAAGACGTTTGAAACGATAAACATTGTGAACCAGAGAAGAATAAAAGACTTAGATTATAAAGAAAAGTGAATCGTGATTACATATTTTATTTTTATAAAAATCCACTTAAAAAGTTGACATTCCTTTTATAATATACTTATAAACTATTTATTTGTACATAACTTGGTTATATTTATTGAATCTTCTATATTAATTGATATACACAGAATAAGACTAAGTTTGAGTGCCTCCTTGCTGAGGTACGAGTACATTTCCATACAACCGCTTTAACATGATTATGATGTTATTACACATCTTTCTCTAGATATTTTGGAAATAAATATAACTAGATTAATATTGAAATCTAAACTTAGATTTGCGTAAAACTAATCCAGTAAAGAGTTTTGAAAAACTGCTATTTGTCGGCCACGCATCACTTTTTGCGCGACTTTATATGCTTAGGCAAGTAATTCTTCTATCATACATAAATTTTATTAAATAGTGTTTTTTTTTTATAGTGGGCAAAATTTAAATCATCTTATGACAACCCCCGCCCTTGGGTGGAGCGGGAGATAGTGTCAAACTCTTACTGGCTAAAAACCCATCCCATTCCTTCTAGCCTTCAAACCAAGGCTCGAGCTTCCTTTCGGATAACTCTGGCCCTAGTAGGCTTCGACCCATCTGGGCCCCTCCTGTTGCTGACAACTCCTTGAGGCGCGCGGAAACAGTGCGTACCGTCGACGTCTTGGGCTCGGACCGGACAGTTACCGGACGGTCGGACAGCAAGCTACCCATGGCTCGTCCGCGAGCCCTTATTAAATAGTGTTAAATTTCTAGGTTAAATTTTACTAGCTGCTGCTAGCAGTGTTGTCTACATGAAAGTACGATAAAGCAGTAAGTTTACTTGTGATTAAAGAATTTTTTAAATCGGTCCAGTAGTTTTTGAGTTTTTACAATACAGACAAAAGTTCAATAAATTTTTTTTTCTCCTTATTATTTACGAGCATTATAGATTAATTCATCCAAAAATCTGTTTACATCTTGTACGCAGTTAAAAGAACAATACTTTTTTAAATAATAATGTCTTCTGCCCCCTTTTGATTATTATTTACTTCAATTTGTTTAAACATTCCTTTTTCCATTTCCTCAGCAACTTCCACGTTACATTTTGATTCAGCCGCGTTGTTCACAAAGCTGAACACACCTTTTGCTTCCAGTTTTTTTATCTCTATTCTTAATAAGTACATTATGTAGAGCTTCATTACTGAAATAAAAATCAATATAAGATAAACAAAAAAGACCACACAATTTGAGAAAGAATTTCTGTGATAGGTATATTTCTTCTAGCAGATAACTGATTCAACCAAAATGTCGATAGGGTTTTACACGGTTCACCAGAGAATAGTTTTTTGGTTGGGACAGCAAACAAAAGTTCATCACGCTGGCTTTGTGTTGAAGATTTCATACCAGGTCATCATTTTTAGACAGCCAGCTTGAAATTGCACGACCAATTGCACGTCACACTTCATGACGTCACAGATGGCAAGACACCATCAATAAGAAGCTAGTCTCCAACAGGAACTTCACAATCCTCAGTAATGAGGAATACGACTCGAAGAGGAGGAAGATTGAGATAAAGGTATCTTCTACCTTCTACCTTCTTGTAATAACTTAACAATAAGGGATTCAATTTTTGAGCTAGTAATACTACTCACTACAATTGTATCATCTTGGCCAGTGTGGTAATTACTTTCTACCCTCATATTGTCCACAATCCTGTCTCTCTGACAGAATTTACATCACAGCCTATATCATCCCAAAGCTAAACAGCACTTATAAACCATTATTTAAACCATTTACAGGCACTTTTAAATTGTCGAGAAGTCAGTGCTGCCCCTGATAGTTAAAAAGACGTATCTAACAAAAACGAAAATGGATAAAAAAAAATGTTTTAATGAATGAAACGGGAAACCGGGCCTTTTTTCCTTGTGTTAAAACCGCACTGGAGAAAGTTAGCAAAATATAAAAAATACAGGCAGGCTTTTTTTCCTGATTCCGGTAATAACTCAAATCTAGAAAAAAATTTAGATGCGTCTTTTTTAATAACGGGGGCAGAGTGAGTCAGTCAGAAAAAATATGCTTATTGCACAAGTGTAAATATTTATGAAGAAATAGCATGTGCCAAACAAGAAAAAATTGCTGTGCCTTAAATAGCCTCACGAAATATAGGCGGTCGAGATAGACCATCGACAATACATTAAGTTTTAAAGATTTGAAATGTACTGGGCGATGTGGTCGCTAAGCGACAAAGCCCTTTAATTCATGAATCCCCAAGCGACCACCGGGTTAATTAAATAATAAAAAAATAAAAAAATTGAAATGGCCGGTTACTTTCTCAATCAAAACAAAACAAAAATATTAGGTAGGTACGTAATTGACTGCAAAAACAACTTACAAATTTCAATCAGTGAGGAGACTGCCACTTTCACAAGCATCCAGATGAGGGAGTTCAATGTCTCCTTATCAGAAGACATCACCGAAATGAAGTGTAACATTTGCGAAATGTTGAAAAACATATAGACACACCATAGTGTGTACAATATCACTGAGGTTAGGTTACCGATAAAAGAAATCTTCAACAGCTTCACGTGTTTCTGAAATATACAAAAAAATCAGTCAGTCAAACCATCCAAGTATTTTTTCAACCTCTGGTCATGCATATCCAAGGTTCGCTTTCTTTCTAACCAAACCATGCACTAGACTACGTCTAATCATCAGACACTACTGAATATTGCATGGACTGATAACTTATCCGTACTAATATTATAAATGCGAAAGTAACTCTGTCTGTCTGTCTGTTACGCTTTCACGCAAAAACTACTGAACGGATTTAGATCAAATTTGGTAGGTAGGTGGAAGAGACACTGGAATAACACATAGGCTACCTATAATTCCACTGCTAAGCACGGGTCTCTGCCCGCGCGATATAAACTGTAGTCCACGCGGTCGAAGCCGCGGGCGGAAAGCTAGTGATTAATAAACAGTACATAAAATATATTTCTAATTTAAAATTAAACCCCTACAAATGTAAAAGATGATCCCGTCCATAACTCTCGGTAAAGCTAAAGCCTATTTGAATAAAGGTATAGAAGAATTATCAATAAAAATGCTCAGAACAGTGGCACTCTGGCCGTATTGCCACCTTGAAAACAATACAAACTTTTGACTAAATAAGGCTGACTAAAAGGTTACGTAAAGTGTTAATTGTCTAATGATATTCCGAAAAACTTGGGAACTCATCGAGTTTCTCAGGCAATCATGAACTTATTGTTTTTATCCCAAATGACTCAAAAATAACCCCAAGGTTGTTATGTTTTGCTGTTTGAATTTGTTCCCCTGCAGCAGCCAACACAGAAATGCTTGCTACGCTAAGAAAAAGGGATAGTGGGAGAGTGTTAAAACATCCCAAACCAAGGCCCTTCACAACTACGTCTACGAATCACGTCTGGCTTATTCCCATCATTACGTACTAAGCCATTGGGTCCTAAAACTTTTAAAATTCTTCTTGACATGCAGAATAGTTTAAATTAATAGAATTTTAATCATTCTAAAACATAATTCTTACCATATGAGCTGCAACAACAAATAAAATGACAAGTCCCAAATCTGTTATCATCATGACTAACTGAAAACTTTCATAAAGTATACTGTTTTCCTTGTTTTCGTCTTTCTTCAATATGTCATTTAATTTGTCGATTTTCGCAAACAGAAAAATAAAATTTATAGACTGAAAAAAAAAAAATTGTACTTAAGTTTCAAGAATACGACTTAAGGCGGTGCGTCATGACTCACATTTTCACTGTTTTTCATACAACCGCTCATAACTGATTATGAAGTTATTACACATTTTTCTATAAATATAGATATTTTGGAAACACAGTATCTTGTGGATATTATCTAGGTTTCTAAAGAAACCAATTTCTAAATTTGTGTAAAACTAATCCAGTAAAAACCTCTGTAAATGTCCTATTTTGTATGAACTTTGACACTTCATAATTTGCCTAAAAATTAAAAAAGTCAAAAAAGTAATCCTCTGGAGACCTTGCAAATTTTATTAAGATTCTAAATGATGACAACTTTTTCCAAAAACTTTTAAGGGTTTAAAAAAAATAGCTATTTCCTAGAGCAAGTTTTGTGAAATTTTCGAGTAAATCTCGGAATTACCGAATACTAACAGAGTTTCCAGGCGTTATCTCTCTTTTTTTGCGTTGCCTTTTCGTCAAACATCGCGTTGGAGTGCATTAAATGAAGAAACAAGCTTTTAAACCATTTTCGATTTTTACGATAAGCGAGTGGAGAAGGGCCCTCTTAAAGAGAAAGAATATAAACAAAAAAAAATTCAAGCTACATTTTTTTAAATTGATATAAACTAGTGCTTGACTGCGATCCCACCTGATGGTAAGCAGTAATGCAATCGTTGATGGTGCAGTGGCGCACTAGTTTATTAAGAGCCTATTCACGCTAGCCTTAAAGACACCTAAATTATAATCGGACGGGAAGAACGCAGCAGGCAAATTGTTTCAGTCTCTCGATGTACGTGGTACCGTATAGAGGTTTCAACAACATAAGGGTGGATACGATAATAAAAGTGAACTGGTGGAATCAAGTCATGTAATTCCTGCGCACACTCTCCAAAATGTATCCTGTAAAACATCGAAGGGCTGGCTACCCTTCGCCTGTGCTCAAGACTTTGTAGATTGGACTTAACCAGCATCTCTTCGATGAAGGACCATATATGACAAAAAAAAAATGTTCCGAAATAGATTATGATGGAGGTATCACAGTAAACTAGACTCGAAGCAACATTTTTTAATCTCCGGCAATCCAAAACACATGATGTTAAACTACGAAGAATGTTCTGATTTAAGGAAGAATCTTCGAATGCTGTGGTAAATCTTTAGTAATTTATGATTTGGTACTTTTAAATTTTATTGTCAAATTAAAACAGTTTAAAATTTTGAAACCCAACTATTTCCAGTGCTAGCCAACTGATCATTGAAACTTCTTCCCTAGTTACTCTGTTTGAAAAATTATTAAAATGATAAGCAAGGGAATACCAGTACCTAAAACCAAAGTTACAAGTGATGATGCTTTCGTTGATAATAATATTGTATGCCTACTGAATCCCACGGATGTGATGAATGCGGACGTAATGCTAGATAAGTTGATAGTTTCTGAGTCACATTACATGAATATGATATGACACATTAGGGCTATGCTCGGAGTTTCCTTGCGTGATCGCATCAGGAATGAAGATATCCGCAGGAGAACCAAGATCGCTGACATAGCCCGAAGAATCGACAAATTTAAATGACAGTGAGTAGAGCACATCACTCGTAGAACGGATGGTCGCTGAAAAGTTATATAGTGGCGAACGCGCACCGGAAAATGCACCATTAGAAGACCTACCACATGGTGGACCCACGACCTGGTGAGAGTTATGGGTATGCGGTGGATGCGAGACGCACAGGATCGGTCGTTGTGGCGGCGCTTGGAAGAGGCCTCAGTCCAATAGAGGACGTCTTTCGGCTGAAATGGTGATGATGATGATGAATAGATAAATATGATGTATTTTTTGTAAAACAGCAAACAAGAGATATGATCTTCGATTGTAACAGATACATACAGCACTACCTATTTCTCTATATTTGTAATAATTCTATTGGTCATACACTAAAGACTGGTCTGATCCTGATTGTATTGGAGAATATAGTCAGAGTACATTAAAAGATAATCAGTACAAAAAGATAAAATACTGCTTGAAAAAGTAAGATCGTTGATTTAAAAAAATTTAATTAATAAAAGCGGAACCTACATGTGAACGCTGAGGTAGCCCAGTTTTTACTAGGTACTTGGTTAGTTGCAATTCTCACGAACTGCACTAAATGCCTTTTTCTCATTCTTCAGCAGAACAATAAAGGAGAAGAGAAATATCATAATTTTTTAGTAATCGAAGCTTCAGAGAAAACAGTACCTTCTTTTTGGAGCAGTTGGGTAAAACTGTTTATGCTAAGAATGTTTATTTTTTCAAAAAATCTAAGCGACAGTATGGTTATCCCGCTCTGGCATCAAACCTGTAATTGAACTAAAACTAAATTTTATAGAATTAAAAGAAGTACAATATCACCATCTTAGTGCCTAGTTTAATATTAGGTATAGAAATCACTTCCGTAGCGTCAATTAGCATAAACGCCATCTACCGAACATAATATTTAGACATGTTCAGTAGACCATCAATTCTACGAGCAATGTTGTCCTGCCCACTGTTACTTAAGTTTAGCAATTCTTCGGGCTATGTTAGCAACCTTATTTCAACCGAGTCGGATTCGACAATTGACCTCTTTCTCGAAGTTAGACTTACCCAACTAGACGGTCTATCCTATCCTAGGTAAACGTAATCGTCCACAACTTCGAGTGTAAAGCCACCCATCTTGATAGCAGTGGATGCTACATGTTTATTTCCATGACTTCAGTTTATTCCATGTTAATTTTAAGACTTACTCTTTTGGAAGCTTTACTGAGGTTTTCGACCATTGTACCGAGCTCCTTTGTAGCCTCAGGCATGACTACTATGTCGTCGGCAAAGCGGAGGTGAATGATGGACTATTATAGTATCAAAGAAATAACATTTCCCTGCCTCACAAAGGAGCCTCGCGCGAGGGTTCTATTATAATCGATAGGTTCGCGTTTGACCACTATTTCACCTGATGGTATGCGACGATGTGGTGGAACGCTGGGTTGCGACTGTCATGGTGTTCTTTTCATTTATGGTAGAAAATGGCTTCGCTAATGTGCCTTCGCCGACGTCTAAATTAGTCCACGCTACGCCTCCGTACTAGTTCAGAACTTTCACAACCCAAGTTTTAAAATAATTACTACGATAGTGCTCAATCAACCTCTTGCTCAATTAACAGTTCAAATCGCTCGCATTTTCAACAAATGAGATGTAATATCTCAAATATTCTTGATATAAAGGTTTAGGTTATTGTAAACATTGAAACGATATGTGATATCAACAAAATATTGTCTTTAGCGCAGTTCATATAGAGCGTCGCGCGTTGTCATAACTGTGTTTAGTTCTTTGGAATTAATTTATTGTCTTTTTTTTAGTTTTCTTATACTAAGTCTAGGTTTCTGAATTGAGTATTTTAAGTTAAGAATCTCTTAATACCTACTTTAAAGCCAAACTTTGACAGGTTTTCAGGCTAAAGTAGAGTTCGAGAAATACTCAAATTCAAATCAGAAATCGGAGGTAAATCCTCTCTGATTTTCAAAGTAACCAGTCTGAAACCGAACTTACGAGTACTTGAATAGTTAAACTGTTAAAACTGACGAAAAGTGATAGAGAATGAGCGAAGGAAATGATTCAAATACGGACAATCCAGAGGGAAAAAGATGTTGCTTCTGTTTTCCACTTCAATATGGTTTGATTACATGGGGTTACTTAAAAATGGTAAGTACTTTTTTTTACTTTTGTGATCACGCTCGGCTCTAAAGATAGTGGAAAAAAAACCGTTGACCACGTCGCCGAAAGCTGTAATCGTTTTTTTTTAAGATGGGGGAAATCAACTAATAACTTCTCCTGCACTAGGGCGGAGCGGGAAGAGCTTTTACTGACTAAAACCACACCTATCTTTATTCTTTGTCACCCAATGACCCCAGTAGGGGCTTTCGGCCTAGCCGGGCTCCTACGGTTTTTCAAATGGATCGCATTATGAGCTCGTGGTACCATCCTAAAATTTACTGAAGAAGAAAATGATCCCAATTTTTATTTATGTTACAGATAGTGTCAGCATTTTTCATACTAGCCATATCATATGCTTTGTTACATACTTGTATGATAATGGAGTATAATGGAGACGAAAACCGGTGGTTCCGGATCTATGCAGATATTGCTATCACGAGCATTGCACTTACTTTCTTCTTAGCTGATCTTCTACTGACCATGCTGTTTACTGTCAGAGTTCAACAGGTTAGCCTTTAAATCTTTTTTTACACCACCTGCTCGATAATGTCGTTTTATACGTCATACAAACTTCACTTAAAGCAGGTCATTATTCTCTAGGGAAATAATGCAGTATGGCTGATCCCTAGGGAATAATGAGATTTCAATTTGGAACATCAAAAATCGTCAACATTGTGAAATAAAATGTACGTGCATCGAACAAGTTGTCTCGAAATTCAAACTTAGTGGCCAGACAAAAAAAAAAGAAAATAGAATAAACCCTGCTTACTGACTGCGAACTGGTAGCGTTTTAGAAAATTTAAACTAGAATCTTGGAGCAGTGAATTTTGTTTGTTTGATGAACTTTTAAATATAATACTTATCCATATATCTCTAATATATGATTTGATCGACCAAATATATTCACTCTTTATTTTGGTAAATTTTACATTTGGAACTAATTAAATTATAAAATAAACTTAAATAATTATCTTTTAATTATATCACAGATGGTGTAAAAAGTAAACTATGCAACACGGGGATAAAGCTATCTTTGTCTTGGGCGGCTTGAATTCAACATGCCGCCCGCGACTTAAAGACACTGCTTTATCCCCTAGTCACATAAACTACTATTATTTTATTCTTATCTATGATTTTAAAATTATTGAGTCATGTTGTTACCTATAATTTTATTCTGCAGAAGTTATTGAGTTATGTTGTAAGTTGTGGAGTGAGAGTAGTGAGAGTTACAAAGAGGTGAGGATCAGGTATGGGGTTGGTTAAAATCTATATACGAGTATTTAAAAATCAATGCCACTTTTCGTTGTTATTTTATAACTCAAAAACGAGCTCACCTATCAAAACAAAATTTTTAGGCTTTGTTTGCACTATTTAGTAGATGGTTTATGTGAAGTTTGGTAGGGTAGAGTAGGGTAGAGTAGTGTAGAGTAGAGTAGTGTAAAGTAGTGTAGGGTAGAGTAGGGTAGAGTAAGGTAGAGTAGGGTAGAGTAGTGTAGAGTAGAGTAGTGTAAAGTAGTGTAGAGTAGTGAAGGGTAGAGTAGGGTGGGGTAGGGCAGAGTAGCGTATAGTAGAGTAGAGTAGGGAAGAGCGGGAGCGAAGCCGTGTGGGCAAAAGCTAGTTAGATATATTTATTTCACAACAACCAAAAGACTTTCAGTGTAATGATAGTCTTTTTTATTGTTGGTAGGCTCGCTTTTGACCACCATCTCACCTGATGGTAAGCGATGATGTGGTCGACGTTGACGCACGCTTGTCTAAAAGTAGCTTATTAACTCTTGACTTAAAGACCCCTAAGTTGTATCAGAAAGCACAGACTCCGACAGGGAATCGCACTCCTTGACTGTACGCAGAATTAATGTGTTCTTAGAACGCTTTGTATTTATGGGTGGGATGTCTACCGTGTACCGGTGGCGCAATCCATACGTCTGATGTTATAGCACAGTCCTCGAAATGTAAACGATAGAAAACCGACAGGCTAACAACATGGCGGCGATGCCCAAGGCTTTGGAGCTTCCATCTTATATGCAATTAAAACTAATAAATAATAGAACAACGACTTTGTCTGTACTAATTTCCAAAAGACAATCGTGTCTATTAGTTATGGCACTCAAAAGATGCTGTGGCGGCTTCCACGTAGTCGACTGATGAAAGATGCGATATTTTTGCGCCTGCTAGCGTGGAAGCCATCTGTATGCGGTTCAGCCAACATTGCTGCTGCACTACAGAAACGCGCAAACCGCAACAGCATCCGGAATGCGTTGTTAGAGCATTGTATGCTCTCGTTAAGTATACTGCACAGCGTCAAATTAAGGGCTGCTTGATCGAAATAAACGCGATAATCCGATGTATTTTTCTATAACAATAGTATTTTCTTTACAGAAACGCGTAAAGCTGCTGAAAACTTTCTATATCTTGAGCGTCGCAATGTGGGCAGTCACAATCTTGTTGACTGCTATGGCCATCAGTTTGTCAATAGAGAGCTGGCTATCTCGGTACATGTCACCGCGTTCTTTTGCCATCAATTTGCTGAACTTCGCTTCATATATTGTGATTATAAGTGAGTAGACTTTATATATACCTATTATTATTTTATTTTATTTTTTCTCCTAGAGGGGGGGGGCCTAGTCCTAGCAGTGGGAACATTAAAAAGACTGATGATAATGAGACTTTAAACAGATACAAGTATATGATTTTTTTTTTCGATTTGTTGCTGGTGTAGTATTCAATAGTGTTCAAACCAGGGACCATTTTGGTTACCCATTGAAAGGGTTTTTAATAGGGTTTTGACAAAGGGTTGTTTTAAAACCCATTCCGTATTGGTTACACTTTTTTACGAAAACCCTCATCAATGGATAACCTCTTCAAAACCCTTTCGATTTGCTTACCTGTTTATTCAAAAACCCATTCTGAAGGGGTTATATTTTTTAATGGCTACACGTTTTGAACGGGTTACCCCTTCAGAATGGGTTTTTGAATAAACAGGTAAGCAAATCGAAAGGGTTTTGAAGAGGTTATCCATTGATGAGGGTTTTCGTAAAAAAGTGTAACCAATACGGAATGGGTTTTAAAACAACCCTTTGTCAAAACCCTATTAAAAACCCTTTTTTTCAGACTACAAATATTATAAATATTATCGCTCGTACCTTAATTTAAAGCACTGATGGGCAAAAAGTAATTAGATTAACAATTACAAATTACAGTTACATTGTAATTGGTAATTGAATTACTTTGTAACAGATTACTTAAGTAATTCATTACAATGAGTACTCACTGTAATTAAATACAAAGTAATTAAATTACAAGTTAATCTAATTACATTATAACAGATTACACAAGTAATCTGATAAAATGTAATTACACATTTTTTCCGTTTTTTATTTACATGTTGCATTGAAATTTTGCGTAAAAAATCACTTGGGAAAAAAAATAAGAATCTTTCGAATATTTCGGTTTTATTTGGTGGATGGGCATAAGTCTGCCCCTCGCTATATTGACCGATGTCCACTGTTGGACACAGGACTCCACCTCATTGTAATGACCTGTGCCCACAGTTGGACATAAGCCTCCCCGAGTGTCACCATTTAGGCACTATAATGACTGATGCCCATTGTTGGACAAAAGTCTGCCCCTCGCCATAATAACCTGTGTATACTGTTGGACATAAGCCTCCTCCAAAGTGTCACCATTTAAGCGCTTTAATGACTGATGGCCACTGCTGGGCATAAGTTTGCCCCTCGCTATAATGGCCGATGTTCACTATTGGACATAGGCCTCCACCTCGCTATAATGACTGATGCCCACTGGTGGACAAAAGTCTGCTCCTCGCCATAATGACCTGTGTCCACAGTTGAACATAAAGCTCTCCCAGTGTCGCCATTTAGGCGCTATAATGACTGATGCCCACTGCTGGGCATAAGTTTACCCCTCGCTATAATGGCCGATGTCCACTGTTAGACATAGGCCTCCACCTCGCTATAATGACGTGTACCCACTTTTGGACATAAGCTTCCCTAAGTGTCGCGGTTTAGGCACTATAATGACTGATGCCCACTGGTGGACAAAAGTCTGCTCCTCGCCATAATGACCTGTGTCTACTGTTGGACATAAGCCTCCTCCAAAGTGTCACCATTTAGGCGCTTTAATGACTGATGCCCACTGCTGGGCATAAGTTTGCCCCTCGCTATAATGGCCGATGTTCACTGTTGGACATAGGCCTCCACCTCGCTATAATGACTGATGCCCACTGTTGGACATAAGTCTGCCCCTCGCAATAATAACTTGTGTCCACTGTTGGACATAGAACTTCTTTTCGCTATTATGACCGATGTCCACTGTTGGACATAAGTCTCCCCCAAGTATCGCCATTTAGGCGCTATAATTACTGCTGTCCACTGTTGGACATAGGCCTCCCTCTCGCTATAGTGTCCGACGTCTTCTGTTGGACATAGGCTCATAAACTAGTGGGCCTCACTATCAGATTGCATCACTACTTACCACCAGAGATTCTGTGATGTCCCAGCCTTATTTCTATGTCCTTACAGGTACCAATATCGTAACCAAGCGGTGCAAGTATGCGACCTTTCATATTCAAAGCAATAATTACAATATAATTAAATACTATGTAATTAGGTTACATTGTAATTAAATTACTTTGTATTTAAATACATTGTAATTAATTTCATAGCACATCCAAAGTAATCTAATTACAATGTAACTCAATTACTATGTAATTCAATTATTAATTAGATTACAAAAGTAATTAATTACGCCCATCACTGCTTTAAAGTACTAAACTGCATGCATTCGGTAAGTATGCGTCAAGTCGCAACACGCAGTCAAGGACCTAGCGACTCCACAGTCCATACACATACGATCACGGAACAGAAAAATAGTGGAAGTTGTGCTGGTTGCCGAGAGTGGCCTAGAGGTCCAGAACAGATCGGAGGTGTGGTGGCATAGACTTTACAGTGTTGACCTGAAATTGAGTAGAACCAAAACGGAGTACTTGTGCTGCGATTTCGGCGGTCTCTCCACTCCAGTGCCTTTAGCTCTCGCCGGAACGCCCATACCGATCTGTTCCGACTTTCGGTACCTCGGGTCGCTTGTCCAAGGGGATGGTGAGGTAGACCGGGACGTAACTTATCGAATCAACGCAGGATGGATGAAATGGCGACAGGTCACGGGAACAACTTGTGACCCACGGATGCCCCTCCAAGTTGAAGGGTAAAATCTACAAATCCGTGATAAGGCCTGTTGTACGTATATGTATGGATCAGAATGTTGGGCTGTGAAAAAGACGGATGAAAAAGATTGCATGTAGCGGAGATGAGAATCTTAAGATGGATGTGTGGTGCGACGAGAATGGATAAAGTGAGAAATGAGTAGATTAGGGAAAGTTTGTAAGTGGCGCTAGTGACTGAAAAGTTGAAAGGGAATCGTTTTTCTTGGTATGGTCATGTAAGGAGGAGAGATAATTCGCATGTTGCCAAAAGAGTTATGAATTTACATGTGTGGACGGATGGAGAGGGAGAGGGAGGTCAAAGAAAAGATGGATGGATTGTGTGAGAAGTGATATTGTTACGCCGTTAAACTTCAACACGTCATATTTCCGACAAAATAAAGAGTGGCAACGAATAATTAAAACGCATTGCTGTTCGAAAGCTCTAGAACCAAAGTACTTACCTAGCCTGGCAAGATCTGGAACATTCCTTCATAAGTACTCGTTGTACCTACTATTTAGTAGGTATGTAATCTGTAGGTATCTATAGGTGGATAAGGGAAATGGTACTTTCCGCCATTAACAATAGAGTCGAAATTCGCGTGAAAGTGACTCGCGAAGGACAAAGTAATAAAATTGATTTATGGCCCCGCGACGCGACTCTATTGTTCTGGATCTATCCTAAGACGTCAGTATCTAGAATTTTCTTTGCTCCGCGTATAAATACGAGCCCCCGAACGGTAGTGAGTCTGTTTTGATTTCGACTGCGATCAAGAGCGATCTACCTAAGTGTGCAAAGTGATTTTATCTAACGACCGAGGCGATAGTGTAACGGAACTCTGGTGCTAATTGTGATTTGGATTATTGTTGACTGGACTAATTACTTATTGTTTGTGGTAAATAAAGTTCTTTATTGGTAAATCGGCATTTTGTTACCCACGTACGTAACAATATGAATGAAAAGGGAGTTAATGATAGCGTGACGAGCGACAGGACAGAATGGAAGAAAAAAACGTGTTGCGCCGTCCCCAAATAAAACGGGATAGTGGCAGGAAGATGATGATTGCAGAGACCTGAAATTTAACCGGAAAATAACAGATAGAATTTATAAAAAAAAATAAAAATATATTTAAAATAATCCTGTATTTATATTTTAGGAGCACTAAGGCTAAAACTCCAGGGTCGCGCCAACTGTGAAAAATTAGTTTTTCGCCAATATTGTGCTGAAAAAGCATTGCAGACGTCTAAAGTTTTTTGTAAAACACAGATTTAAAGATCATTGGGCACCTAAGTATGGAAACCATACCCACGGCAGACACAAACGAAATGTAGCAGTATATAATGATATAAGGCTCTGATTTCCTATGGCAGTAGCCACATTAATGTGAGCCACGGTGATCTAGATAAATTCAAGTGTTTAAACTGATTTGGGAAATATGAATAAAATGCTAATCCATTTATAATTTTTATTCAATTTGATCCAAATCAAGCATAAGATCGATAAAAAGGCAGCGGGCGCGTCTGTTGCTTCCTGATGTCTGGCCCAAGACAGATAGATATTATGCTAGCGATATGGGCGCAGCTCCCTACAGTGCGGCGGCCGAGTATACATGAGCAGTAGTACTCTTCTATACTTTGTCGTCCTTGTTGTGTTGGATTTAACAAAATATATGTATAGTACTGTCGTAAAAGCGTACGTGAGTGGGCGATGGTTTGTGATGACCACGAAGTTTCGTGCCTGTACCATGTGACGAAAATACCTTTAAGCCTCGTACACTGCCAACAACTCACGGTCGTACGAACTATATTTTTTCTGTGCTGAGTTCAGCTTCTTGGAAAAGAAACCCAGTGATTCCCATTGCAGAAAACTGAGATGGAGGAGTCACCGTTGGAGGCACCAAGATCTCTAACCTCCGGTACGCAGACGCCACCACGCTTCCGGCCGCCAATGAAGCAGAAATGGTGGAGATACTGAATAGAATTGAGCGCAATAGCCTGGAAATGGGTCTCAAGATCAATCACAGCAAAACCAAGATGATGGTAGTAGACCGAAGCAGAAAGCTGCAACTCACGGGAACTCTTGGGCTTGAGGTGGTTGATAACTTTATCTATCTCGGTGCAAACATCAGCAATACAGGTTCTTGTGAAAAAGAAATCCGGAGGCGCATACAAATGGCCAAAAGTGCAATGTCGCAGTTGCAAGGCATATGGAGGGATCGTAACATTTCACGCAAAACCAAAACCATACTGGTCAAAAGTGTAGTCTTCTCCATATTTAGCTACGGGGCTGAGACTTGGACTTTAAAAAAGGCTGACCGCGACCGCATTGATGCCTTCGAGATGTGGTGCTGGAGGAAAATGCTTCAAATTCCCTGGACTGCCTCCCGTACAAACAGCTCTATCTTACGCGAACTGAACATCAAGATCAGACTGTCGACTACCTGCATGCGCAGAGTACTAGAGTTCTTTGGCCACATTGCCAGGAAAAATGGCCAGAACCATCAACTGCTCATCGTTACTGGCATGGTTGATGGCAAACGACCAAGGGGCCGCAGCCCAATAAGATGGGCAGATCAGGTCCGCTCCACACTGGACACCCAATTGCACGTCGCACTTCATGACGCTAAGAACCGTCACAGATGGCGAGATACCATTACTAAGAAGCTAATCCAGCGGTAACTTCACGAACCTCAGTAATGAGGAATACGACTCAAGGAGGAGGAGGATTCCCATTGCTTAACATCTTGTTGCTGCAGCAAGGCCCCTATTGACATGTCAGATGCATTTGATATGTTCGGGAGGTCCCTGCACCGGATTCAGGCGGAAGAGACGCCCGGGTGTCGCCACTGTGTGGAACGCCCGGAGGACACGGTGGAGCACACAGTCAAGGTGTGCCTTGCTTGGGCGGATTGCCGTGCCATCGGCGATCGGCGGAGGAGACCTCACGCGCTGGGCCTTAGTTCAGGTCATGGTCCAGAGCGAAGAGGAGTGACAGGCGGTCGGCTCCTTCTGCGAAGCAGTAAGGGCGCGTTCCCACCGTGTCGTGACGACAGATAATCGTGTAGTTTTAAGTGTCGTGGCTTATATGTTTAAATGGAGGTGTTCACATTTAGAACGACACAATTTACTGTCGTCTACGACTTCTTTTGCAGTGACGACACTTTGTCGTGACAGTGGGAACGGCAAGCACGACAGTCGTAAAACGATAAAAAATCGTGGACGGCAACTCTATGTAGACGAACACATGTTTTCCCTTCCCTCTCGCACCCGCGCGCCCCTCGCGTCTGTACTCGGTTTGCTTTGTGCGTGTTAGAACTTGTCAGACTCCTGCGCATGGTGGACGTATATCAAAAAGTAATACATTATTAAAATTTCATCTTCGTCCATTGAACTCAGGAGAGTAAACGCACTAGTGATCACCAAGCGAACGCAGAGGCGACTAGATTTGTAGCTTGCTGATGATGTGTAAACGACAAAGCGACTGCCGGGAAACGATAAAATGTCGTCGCGATCCAATGGGAACAGCTAGATACGACAGTCGCTAAACGATAAAAAATGTTGACGACAAACAATCGTTATAATGGGAACAGGTAGAGACGACAGTCGTCGAACGATAAATTAGTCGTTACGACATAGTGGGAACGCGCCCTAATGCTAGCAAAGAAAGAGGCCGACCGCCGTAGACACGGGCTTGCGAACAGTGAGCCATGGATAGCTTTTTTTTTTCTTTCGACGGGGAAAATCATCATTGACGAAACCCGCTCTTGGGTGGAGCGGGAGACAGTGTCAGAGTCTTACTGACTAAAAACCCCGCGCCGTTCCTTCTTGCCTTCATACCGGGGCTCTAGTTTCCTTTCGAATAACCCCGACCCCGGTAGGCTTCGACCCAGATGGGCCCCTCCTGTTGCTGACAACTCCTTGAGGCGCGCGGGAACAGTGCGCGCCGTCGACGCCTTGGCTCGGTCCGGACAGTTACCGGACGATCGGACAGCGAGCTACCCATGGCTCGCCGTCCGCGAGCCCGCGTCTACGGTGGCCGGAAATCGGGATCGGAATCCCGGCGGCGGCGGCGAGGGCGCCGTTGCCTGATGCGGTCGGCCTCCTCCTTTGCTAGCATTACTGCTTCGCAGAAGGAGGCGACCGCCTGCCACTCCTCCTCGCTCCGGACCATGGCCTGAACCAAGGCCCGGCGCGAGAGGTCTCCGCCGCCGATCGCCCCCACGAGGGCACGGCGTTGCTCCGCCCAAGCAGGGCACACCTCAACTGTGTGCTCCACCGTGTCCTCCGGGCGTTCCGCACAGTGACGGCACCCGGGCGTCTCTTCCGCTCGAATCCGATGCAGGAACCTCCCGAACTTGCCATGTCCGGTGAGGACCTGCGTCATGCGGAAGGTAAGGACGCCGTGAGGTCTTTCCAGCCACGCCTCAAAGAGGGGACTTACCGCCATAATTGTGGCGTGCCCAGCACTGGGTTGCGATAGTCGCTGACGCCATTTCACCGTGAAGCCATGGATAGCTCACTGACCGACCACCCGGTAACTGTCCGAACCGAGCCCAAGACGTCGAAATCGCGCACTGTTTCCCCACGCCTCAAGGAGTTGTCAGCAACAGCAGGCGCCCAGCTGGGTCAAAGCCTACTGGGTCCAGGGTTATCCGAAAGGGAGCTCAATCCCTGTATGAAGACTAGAAAGAACGGGGTGGCTTTTAGTCAGAGTCCGACACTATCTCCTGCTCCGCCCAAGAGCGCGGGTTGTCATTGGATGATTTTTGACCACCATAAAAAAAAGCTGTTAAGCCGTGTTTTGTGCTCGTGAATGGTGTTCTAACGCGAAAACGCATAAATCGGAACCGGTGTCTATTAAAATAACATTTTCGAATGGTGGTCCGTTACAAAAATACGGCCTTCAGACATTTATATTTATTTTCCTTCATTGATATTTAATTAAATAATTATATACAATTAAAGGTTATAATTTTCCCCTTAGTTTAAAACTATTTTGATTAATATCTGCATGAAGAGTGCTTCACAAAGCGGGTCAGATGTGCCCAATGATCTTTATCAAAACTAGTACAAATACAACAAAAATCCTAGCAAAAATATTCAGACGTTATTAAAATTTAAAAAGAAAGCACTGTCCTATCAAACCGAGTAAAAAACACTTATGGACAATTCTATACGATTCCAAACTTTCAAGGTCAAAATCTATTCCTGCTCTCCAAAACCCTTTAAAACCCTATGGGTATCAAAGGGTTTTAAAGGGTTTTGGACGACGAACCCTTTCAAAGGGTTATGGTTTCAATTGGATATCATACAAGAACCGGTAACCTCTTGAACGAGTTAACTTATTGAAAGGGTTACCCTAACGTTAGGGTTATGAAGGGGCTAGCACTATCAAGAGGTAACCCTTTCCGTTGCTATAGGCGTTCAACCTGTAACCCTTTCGAAAGAGTTAACTTATATTCGGGGTTGTACGGTCCCTGGTTCAAACCCAAAAGTTGGTGTAAAATACCTGTTTTCATCCATATCAGAAACAGTACAGCTATTGTGTACCTAAACATTTCACCGGAAACCTAAATCCCAATCCGGCTCGAAGGACCAAATGTTTGAATTGAGTTGAAATGAATGAGTGGCCTATTGTCTTTTTTTTTAAGCGCTGGTATATTGCCGTTGATAAAATTCTAAATTACAACATCCTGGATAAACAATTATAATTTATGATACGAAAGGTGTCGTCTATCGCGGTGTTGTCCGTCGGAGTCATGTTGCCAGCTCGTGTCTCTGCTCACCGCTGCCGATGCCGTATGCACACACCACGTGATCAATATGTTGGGTTCGATCTCCAACAGGTTACGATCCATAGCGTTACTTGAAATGACAGCTTACTTCGAAGTCAATTTATCTGTATTTTCACAATGAATTTTTTACAGAATCAAACTAAATCTTTGAACCCTATTGGACATCCGCAGGTCCTAATGCCAAGTTAATGTATGACGCTATTTTGTTTCCAGTTGTGCAAACTTTCTTCCTTCTGCTACTGAGAGGTGAAATCATAAAACTGAGAAATAGCGGTAGCATCAAATTCATAAATGATAGAAATGAAGCAAAATGTACCATTAAATGTGAACGAAAGGAAGATGACGATACGGATGACACTGAAGAAGAATGAAAAAGGAAGCAAGCGAAAGATGAAAAACGTTACCAACAATGAAAATTTTAAAAGAGAGAAGAATTTCACGTGGTCTTATGGACCTATCGAAAAGAATAAAGCTAAAAATTAAAAGTACTCTGGTTGTATTAATTTGGTCTTCATTAATAGAGAATATTTGAATATACCAGCTCAATATAGCTCCCTGGTGGAAATCAATTATAATAAATAAGTATCATGTGAGTAGAGAGCAGTGGTGGTCGATTGGTAATGGCTCCGACATACGAGTTGTAAGTCGCGGGTTCAAACCTTACCAGGCGTATTACTTTGTGTAATTTATTTCATTACCACTGTTTTCTAAACAGTGAAGGAAAACATCGTGAGGAAACTGTCATATTCTAAAACCAAAAATTCGAAGACATGTGACATTCACCAACCCGCGTAGTGGTTTACGGCCCTTTCCCTCTCCTAGAGAGGAGGCCTGAGTCCCAGCAGTGGGAACATTAAAAGGGCTGATGATGATGATGACTAAGTATCTAATGAAAATAAAACATTCAATGTGATTAAAAAAATAATTTATGGAGATAGCAAGATAATATACATAAGGAGTAATAAAATTATCGTTTCTATTGGCTTTTGAATAAAAGAAATTGAAGTCAGGGGATAGAAGTACAATATAATTTTGTAAAAATTCAAAAACATTTATAAAAGCACTTTTCCTACGTTTGCCATATAGGTATTTTGATTTTAGCATTCTTTTTCGTATTTTGATGCTTTTTATACCTTTTCTTTCTCCACTGTTTCTTCATCGATTTGGATTGGGTATTCTGTTTCTGATCTTTCTTTCTTGCATTTGGTTTTATACTTGTCCGCAGTCGCCTTTCTAAGTAGTATTAAGAAGTATATTTGAAGCACTGGAAAAGTTAATATCTATGAAACCAAGCCACATTATACAAACGCTATAGGCAGGAGTCGATCCTATTTTATTTTCATTTAATTCATGAATCCCCAAGCGACCACCGGTGGCCGCGCATCTATTGTCTTACTATTGTGTCTCTAATTGACGGTATCTGAAGGGTTAACCAATTAAAAAATATGCTAATGTGTAATCTACAGTAATCTCTGGCTCTAAGTTTGTCTGCACAATCGTAATTCCGGTGGTTTAATTTTCCTACACAGCTTTACTCGTATAGTACACTATGGAGAGCCAAAGTTCACGTAAAATAGCAGATGTTCAGAGGTCTTTAAGTACCTACTAGATTAGTTACACTCAAATTTTTATTTTTATTTCCATAGAAGCCAAGATAATATCCACAAGATATCTGTAAATCCAAAATATCTGAAGAAATATGTGTAACTAGCTTTCCGCCCGCAGCTTCGCCCGCGTGGACTACAGTTTATATCGCGCAGAGACCCGTGCTCAGCAGTGGAATTATAGGTAGCCTATGTGTTATTCCAGTGTCTCTTTGACCTACCTACCAAATTTGATCTAAATCCGTTCAGTAGTTTTTGCGTGAAAGCGTAACAGACAGACAGACAGAGTTACTTTCGCATTTATAATATTAGTAGGGATAAAATCATAAGAGCGTAAGAGCGGTTGTATGAAAATCTATTTCGAGTTGGCCGCACCGTAAATTTTACACAAACCAAGGAAATGAGATAAAAAGCTTACCAAGGGTCACAAAACAGCCCATTATGGTTAAAAGCCCAATAGCTATGTTCAGTATTGACGTGTTGAAAGTAAACCAGCCCTCGGCAGACAGACCCATGGCTGCACTAGCTAGTAGAACCGTCAGCACCGAACCGCTCAGGCTATACCAGTAATATATGTGCAGAAGCCTGCGATTAATCTGCAAAAGTAGGTCATTATGAATTGAGTAATGCAGGTATATAAACTAAAATTGCTGTATGATAGTGCGGGTGACAGCTGTCAGATTCATACGCCAAGTTTGCATGGGGAGCTGTGTAAATTTTTTGTCCCTGATAACTATTGCCTGGCAAGACGGCGTAAATTTTATTATTAATAGTGCCACGTTGCCGTACGATTGCACGACGTATATCACCTGTTCCGCGAATATTAATCGCACTCAACGCCCTTGAATCCAGTCCTAGACTAGATCTATTCACTGATGAATGGAAGGAGATATTACTGAATGTCTGGCGATTTGTGAGAAGACTGAATGAGAGGTTTAGTTATATTAGTATTTTACATAATTTGTACCTATTGTAATCAATGTAATTGGCATCCTGTCGTTGTGATTAAATAAATAAAAAATATACGGCGTTTGCGGTTGCAAGTGACCCATCTGCGGCGACACTAGGTTGGCTATGGATAAGGCGTTCTAAGGCGTTAGGCGACCATTACACGGTCATGCAAGAGTCAATCACCGCATTAGGTAAACGGTAGGATTTTCGTCCATCAAAACTTTGACTGTGGCAGAACTGACAGCAAAACCTACCGTGTAATGATCGCCTATTAGAAACGGCAATATGAAGATAGGTCGGAATTCAAAAAAGGAAATACCTAGGACCAAAGATTTTATATATTCTACTAGAGTAGACTAGATTGACTACGAAGAAATATGAAAGTCTTTAAAGTGTTCTTTATTCTCATTAGCATTAAGTTCATGTGTGTTATTGACACGCAAAAGGGAAAAATGGCCTGGAGCAAGACACTAAGATAAATCCTCTCTGTCCCTTTCTCACATACTACCAGAAAAAAATAAGAAACAGATGGTAGTTTCTAGATTTTTCCAGTTATCGTTAAATAGTCCGTGTTCATGCATTTTAATAGGTTTATGCAACATACAATGAATTGCAACTAAATGTTTTATTTCAAATAATGCTTCTTGAAATTTTATACGCATTCTTCTTGTATTTAATGATGATTTCATTTAGATATAGTAATTTTCAAATTATGAAAGGCAACATTTAGGAGGTTTCAATTTGACAGAATTTGACATCAATAACCAATATGGCTGATGCTTCATAGGGCCAAAGTTGTATTTTTAATTGTTACAAGTTTTTATCTCAATATTCAGTAAAGTATAAAGTGTGCAAGATGTTCAAAACGTTGCTGTGTAAAGTTTCGCAATAGTGATGAGTATCCTGGTTGTGGAATTTAGTTTTTTTTTGGTAAGTTTTCTGTTTTGTTTACAAAATATTTATGTAGGGTGACAACAAACATCGTTTTGAATTTCATGGCGGGAATTAAAACATATTAACTGCCTGTAAAAATACATAGAGAAGGGGCATCATAAACGATTCAGAAGAGGAATGGGTGCTAAATTTTATAATATTTTGTTGTCTACTGTTCAAGTTTTATATTATTATAAGCAAATTTCTAAATATCTGAGGAGGCTCAATTTTTTTTTTTTAATAAATCAAGCGCGTACCAAATTTACTAATTTTATCTTTTTTGTTGGTCGGGCGCCTTTGGCCGCTCGGCAATCTTCGGCTGCTCTCGTGACACAACGAAAAGCGGCGAGCAGCGGTGGCCAGAGATGCGGCATGCGGTACGTGTCTTCGGACCAATTCAGTATATAGTTATCTGTCACCAGTTCTTAAAACGACGAGCGTGCACTCCAAAATCTTCTCCACATCGATATAGTACATTCGAGAATTATATTCATTTTAAATCATAGTCTACTGTCTTTAAGTTTAGTCCTGAGGTAGGTCCCTAATAAATGCCGCACGCAATGCTGCACGTATGTGGCTTAACCGTTAACTACTAGTAATATATTATTTTTTATGTTTTGTTGTAGATTTCCAAGAAACGAGAACCATCGGCAACAATGGCTTTGAAGTTGTGCCATTAATTTTTTTTTTTCAGCAACAGTTTTATTTGTAGTCTGAAGATGTAATAGTTCATAAAGTTAAATCAACACTAAAACCTAATTCTATTCCATCTAGTTGTTAAAAATCCGTTCAGTAGTTTTTGAGTTGATTGCAAACAGATATAGATAAACAAACATAGTGGGAGAATTTTTTTGATGTGGTAAAATTTCCAATAACTTATCCTGCTCTAAGGTAGAGCGCCTTACGCTCCATCTTAGAGCGGGATAAGTTATTTGAGGTTTATACTGAATAAACCTGCCCGTGTCCTTCAGTTGCCTTTTGTGTTCCAGGACCGTGGTATCCCTTTCGGAAATTCCCTGTGGCGCTAACGGGCATCGGCAATAATTAGTAGTAGTAGTAGTTATTATAAATAAATTTATAAACCAGTCGAGGATTATTTATTTAATGTATTATTTATTTGTTAGTTAATAAGTGCAATTTAACGTAATAAAAAAATGTCACGCATCAGTCTATTTTTAATTTAGTTTTATTATAAACTAACTAGTTTTTTCTTTCAGACAAACCTTATTCTGATAGGTGCAGCCGTTCAGAAGTGATCTTCTTACGTAGGTACACACACATTAGGTATTTTTTTTATCAGTGTAGGTATTTCATACTCGCATAAGAGGATATTGCTATTATATATACTATACGGACATCAGCTATTTCCTAGTCATTACAGAGACAACTCACAGTTCCCTTTTGGTAGCTTATTATACATATTAATTGTTTTTGAACTTGCATGTCAATTTTAATGTATCAAAAATATCTTTAACTAACTTTTGAGCAAAATTGTCCCGTAGTATGTAGCTAGTGTATGGACACACTAGTAGAACGAGATGACAGGACTCTTTCTGACTTTCCTTATCAGGTACGCTTTTGAGATTGTCGTAGTCAATCTAGTACTAGGATATATAAAATCTTTGCCTAGGACTAGAAACTGCGGTAAGGGTTTCTTATTATTCATACCAGTCATAAAAATGTAAGACTATAGATACGTGCAAGCGAAGCCAGAGCAAGTAAATAATAACACGCCAAACTTACGTTAAGACCTCCTGCATAATAAATCAGTGTACCCAGTATGACGTCCGTTATAAAGAATGCGATGACCAGTTTCGAAGCAATACTTTCTGGATTATAGTTATAAAAAAATATCCTCTTCTGTTCCGCCCATTTATCATTTAATGACATTATGGCAGAATAATCTGGGAGGTAGTCAGAATAATTACTGCGAGCCTCTGAAACATAATATACTTACAATATTGTTTTTAGTATATGCGACTATATTCAGGTATTGTCTGTCTAAAAAGTCAAACGACTTGGGTTATTACGACTAAATTAAATCTGATGTAGTCAACACTGGCTCAATAATCAAGGTTGATTAAGAGATCTTGATCATAGTTTACTAATAGATGAACCATAAAAAAGTATCGAATATAGGTAAGTATTTTTTAAATATTATAAAAATTCCTAAGTCGTTTGACTTTTTAGACAGACTATACCTGACTACATAGTTCAGAATCAGTAACTGAATCGATTCCGATCATTTTTATACTATATTTTTTTTTTCCCCAAAAACATTTAAAAAGGTCACAAGTTAGAACCACCGTGCACCGAAACTAAGTACAACATACGTCATGGAAGGTCATAGCGGGTATTAGGAGCCAGCAAACAGCTGGGTGCAAGTGAAGAATAACCCCACAGTCTCATGGATGGCCGGGTGACTATGTATTTTTGCTGACATAACAAGTTCGTACTTTTTCATGATACAGTCATAACTGTATCATGAAAAATACTGGACAGGTGTTTCAGGTTTCGATATTAGGAAAAGGTATATTATTCCACGGTTATCTGGCGCCTTCTATAACAAGGTCACCTTGTTTGGGATGTTGGTTGGATTGGACTGTCTGGTCTACTCTTAGGAAGCACATCCCGAGTATTTAAAATAATTACAAACTGTGCCAACAACCCGTGTGCTAAAAGAAAGCGATCATTTATCCGCAGGGTTTAATTTACCGTGGACCGTGGTTCATTTAAAATATCCCGTATACTCTTGGCCAAGTGGAAAATGCGGAGTTGTGTCGCCTACCTACTCCACAACATGCAGCCTAAGGCCCGTACCCCATTAGGACGCCATGACGGCGCTGCCAAATTGCGCCATCAAGGATAGTGACTTCTGCGCTGATAATACCGTAGCAGTGGTGAAATATTAAGCAAACCAATTTTCATAGAATATAACAGTATTCTGCTTCAGCTAAACCGTAGGGGGCCAGTTAGGTACCAGTTGGGCTAGAGCTGATGCCTTTTAGGCGCGCTGGAACGTAAGGAGCAACTGAAGAAATGCCTACAGACAGATACAATAAAAGTCCGTTTGAAAACAAGGGAGTAACGAAATAACTTAATAAAATTACCTATGATTATTATAATACCTAAATGTGTATAAAATTTGTCACTTAGGCACTGTCACATAACTTTTGATTTTATCAATTGAAACTTTATAAGTATAGGTATTTACCTACTTGTCTAGTAGGCAAGTAAGTAGATACTACCTACTTGTCTAGTAGGCAAGCAGGTAGATACTACCTACTAGATACCTACCTATAAAAAGGGTTTTTTTTTATTAGAGTTCCTCTGGTTAAAGTCTATCAATAAGCCTTAACTTTTGATTTCATAATTGGAAGGAATTTTATGCTACATAGAGTAGAAAAATAATTTTTTGGCTAAACATGGTTTGTTTAGTCTGTCTAAAAAGTAAAACGACTTGGGATTTTTTCAAAGAAATAAATAATAATAAATACATGCTAAAAATGAAAAATAACATGAAATGAAACGCACACTTTGATTGACGTAAACCATGACATTGACAAAAGTCAAGTTTGTTTTGATTGCATTCCCGCGAGATGATACAAACAATAACAATGCTTATTTATTAATTATTTTCCTTGAACAGAACTGTTTTAAGTAAATATAATAAAAGATATATTTAACCTGAGCATATCTATGATATTATAAGTTGAAAGAGCCGAAGATGAATCAATACCATGTGAAAAGTCAATTCATAAGCATCGATATTCGAACTGATGAAATTGCATAAATATATGATTGTATACATGTATATCCATGTAGGATGACTCATTACCGGTCATCACAATAACAGGTATACCAAAAAGTTACCTACAGAATTAAACTTAGGCCAAAAAGTATGGTATCAAGATAAAAAGCGCACGCGCTCCGGGAGTCTCGAGTCTGCACTTGTTGATCTGTTTCTATAATTAGAAATGATACTCTACTGTGTCAGATAGTCACCATTTACCGCAAATAGCTGCGTATAAAATATCTTTTAAGTTAATAAAACCTATTTTTAAAACGCCGATCCTATAAACATGTACTGAATGCGCAGATCGCCATATTGACGAAGTGTTGGTGTCCTTTCTAAATAAAAAGAAGACATTTTACTGACTTCATAATGGCATTGGATTTTGATGATCTGCCAGTTTTAAAGAAGTGCTGTTTCTGTGTGCCTTTGAGATATGGTTTACTTACATGGGGTTATTTAAAATTGGTAAGTTATTTAGACCTTAATAAGTGCTACTACTTTTTCCTTCAGTATTGTCAAACAACATTAGTTATTTAGTAGTTATGGATTCACCATTTGTTATATTTACATGCAGGCTTAGCCATAATTAGGTATGGCATATATAAATATGATAACATTTGACTATTCAAAAGTGCCTGCAATAGGTCCATTTGAAATGAATGTTTTTGAATTTTGATGGAAAAGCACTGCATGTTTGAAATATGAAACATCAGATTGGTGCCATGGCACTAATGCATGTATTATTTTATCACTTTCTAATATCTATTGCTAACATAAAATCCTACAATCTGCACTTTCAATAAGACTTAGTATTATGTGTTTTTAGATCACACTAAAATTCTTTTAAATTTTCTCCATAGAAGTAGAATTGACTACATTTTATTACGGATTTTATCTAGGGGCTTTTGTCCAAAAAGGATGTGTCAGCCCCATCGTACCTTATAACAATTACTTAACATACATACCTATATATATTAAGTTATATATAACCTAACATATATCATGAATATTAAACAGGACGAATCACTGCTGAGAGACCGTTGTTAAATGACATAGTTTTCTGGCTGCCTCCGATTTCGGTTTTGATAAAATGCATTGGATTAGACCTACATCGAATCTATTCAATGTCAGTTCCCTCAGCAGTGAGTCGCTTTCATCTTTGTTTCGGACACATTTCATCAACAAATGTTGCAAATCTTTATTTTTATTTATATAATAGACTAAGTTTCTTATATGATTGTTTGCAGGCTATAGCGGTTTTAGTCCTGACAATCTTCACGATCCTTGCAATTGGTCTAAGAGCTTTTTATGTGGGGCATTTTTTTATAATCACAATAAATATCCTGATCGCAGTGATCCTTGCAACGGAAATAATTCTACATATTGTATTTATTGTTGGAGCCCATAAGGTAGGTTTTTCTTTTAATCAGCTCTGTATAAGTTGAGCTACATGAATACTAACAAATGCTTGCTCTGACGGGACACTTGGACAGGTCCACTCATATCTGCGTGGTCCTTTCCTGAAAAGACCATATCTGATACTAATCTGCATGATTCTTATTATGATTTGACCATTACATGTTTGCTGTATAGACTTTAAAAGTGACTGATCCCTGAGTTTATTTCGGTGTTTCTTCTCAGGGTAGTCAGGAAACACCAGTCTCATCTAGTTTAAATTTAAGAAAAAATTTATGCGTAAAAGTGTTTTTAAAAAATCTTTTTGCAAAATAAATATCATTTATCATTATATGTAATTCATTAACCTCAGGACAAATGGAGGAAACACAATTTAATTAATTTCAACTAATTAAAAAAATGAGTATGATAAAATTCATTTTGCTTTACCGTTCAACATGGGCATTTTCGTCAAAATGCCTACCAAGCCACTTATGGGATGTCCCATACATATAAGTTGCAAATAACTAACATTTTTATGACATAGAAGTATCGAGTAATTATTGAATAGTTCCAAAAGACTAAAGTTTTCTTTTTTCGCTTAAATTGTTAACAGAAACTTAAATCAAAGTAACAAAATTAAATCCAGAAATGTGGCATTTTAAGTCCTGCAGTACTGTCCCCTTTTAGATGTGACCTATGTTAAATTATTTCTTCGCTATTTGCTGCTTATTACATACTCCACATATTTTAGTTTTTGTAAACTATTTGTAGCTTTCAACCATGTTAAACTCTATTATATTATAATACAAGTATTTAAAAACATTTTAAAGTTTATATTCTGTCCCCTTAGTATGTGTTAAGTGGACATGTCCTTGCACCGTGACCGTAAATTGAATCCATTTTAGTACGGATTTTTTCTACTACTCGCCGATTTTTTATTTTAATAACAACACCAAATTAAGTATGTTAACACCAGCAGCCATTTTGAAGTGTCAGTTTTGATCTGTCTTCAGTGGACACTTGAGTTCGACCGGTAACGGACGTTTTTCGGAGATTTCCCTTCACATTGACCGTTAAGTATTTCACGTTTATAAAATGATTATGTAATGTTAGTGTTAAAGCAAAAATAGTTTCACATGGCAAAATTAATTCTGGTTTTCGGCAAACAAGAGCTATTTAATTATCAAACAATATTTTTAGTAAATGATTAAATAACTGAGAGAAGCTGTCGTACCGTTACGTCCAGACCATTACCAAATGACTGGTAACGTATGAGCCGGACTAAAAAAGTAACGGACAGGACAGCCTAAGTATGTGGGTACACTGAGAGAATCCTTACTACTATGAAACTGCATAATATATTTATATTGTAGGAAAAGGCGCAAGTAGGTTGTGGAATTTAAGACTTGTGCATTTAAAAAAAGTCTTGAAGTCTTAAAAAATGTCTTCATACTTGTGGACCACAGTGAACTTAAGTATCATTTTAGGTTATGTAGTGGGAAGAATAGAAAGTATCTACCCATAAGGATTATACAGGGTGTCTTTGACACATCGACACACAAACGAATATACCATGTATCAACTACATGATTATCGATCCCCCAGTGGTGGCATTTTTTGTCGGTTTTATTCTAATTTTTTTTTAATGATTTTTTTACGTTTTTTTTTTAAATCTGAACATTTAAAAATTATAAAGACATCGTTAATATTGTAAAACATGTGTTTTATTTACTAAATTGGTGTATCCACAACTTTACTACGTCAGGACCGTTACTGGTTGGTCCGGTATACGTGACTGTCCTTCGCAATATTTTAATAGTTTTAGATAGTTTTTCTATATTTGTTAAAATAATTGAATAGTTTTTTTTTATACTTTTTAACATAAAGGCATTCAAGTTAAGGTTGGTATGGTAATGCTATGCCTATTTGGTATGTTTAACTGATATATTCACATATTAAGTATAGCATTTTCGTAACAAGTAACGATCATGACCATTTTTTACATAATACTATCGCAATATTTCCCATACAACTGATTTTTTGTGTTAGATTGCTATACAGAACAACTAATTAATCCATACATACCAAAAAAATTAAACTGAACTAACAGATCTATTTCAGGAGCAGTTTATTATTTGGTAACGGTCATGACCAAAACGTATCTAAGTTACTATTTATTTACATATATTATTTGAAATAAGCGCCTTATGATAAAAAAAATACATACATAGCAAAATTTGTAAAATTTATCATTTGACTAAACCAAGAATTAGCTAAAATATACAAAAAATATCAGTGAGCTATTTTCAAAGATAGGTAGCTGTTTAAAAAAAAATGCCCACATTGCTTTTTGAAATGCAAATTTTTTATTGTTAATGGCTTCTTCTATACTTATAATAAATCTGTAGAGAGGTCAATTCTGTACATGAAATATATTTTCAAAATAACTATCAGGGGGTGATTAGTGATCGATACTGATGCCAAAAATGCAAACAGTAAAATTTTTGTCTGTCTGTCTGTCTGTCTGTCTGTCTGTCTGTCTGTCTGTCTGTCTGTCTGTATGTTCTTTATAGAAACAAAAACTACTCGATGGATTTTAACGAAACTTGGTACAATCATTCTTCATACTCCTGGGCAGGTTATAGTATACTTTTCATCACGGTACGATCAACAGGAGCAGAGCAGTGAAGGAAAATGTTGGGGAAACGGGAGAAATTACTCCATTTTTTAAGCTTCCGTCGCGTTTGCAGCCTTAATGGTTAAAGCTACACAGAAATCATGTATAACGGAAATGTTCTCCTTAAGGGGCGCTGCACATGGCTAAGATACTATAATATTTGGGTAAATAATATGTAGTTTCCGTTTTCTAAACGTTTCTTAAATGGCGTTGGCGGCGAGTTTGATCACGCTATCGGAACACTTTTTGGGAACAAAGAAAGGAGCGCGTTTTCCTATAACCCATTTATTAATTACATCGAACACGGAGACATTGGCACCATGTCTAAGGTGTGTGCACACTGTCACGCGCGTAAGTGAAAGGGAGAGATCTGGAACGTCTCGAATCGTCTCGCGCATCACGTTGTTTTCCAGTCCCCGGGCTCTTAGAATTCGACATCAGACGTTTTGATTTTGACGACCCCGTTGTCGCTCGCATAAGCAACAGGATCCGCGTACGAAGTCGCTGGCAGAAGCTAGTTTTAAATAAAAAAAAAATATCGTAATAATCTTACAATTTATCTATATTTATTTATTATCTGTGGTCAACATCACCTATACTCTGTTCAAAATAACAGTAGAAATTCTTCACGATGGATTTGAAGTTAAGGGCCTATTATTACACTGCGCTAAATAACGCGTCCGATATTCAGCCTCGTATTATTTTTCATTCATAGAAAGACAGTCTAACCCCTATTACACTACGCGATACGTCGAACCATAGACAAAATGAGTCTGAATAACGCGTAGTGTACCTAATATACCCTTTAAGCCCACACTCTGTAGCGCAAACAGGCAGATTTCTGTCTGCGTGTGCGTCTAACATACCTTATGCACTTCAAATATAAGGCAGCCCCATCAACAAACCTGTTTTTATAATATATTTTTTTCTTTTCAGAAAAATGTGAAGCTACTGCAAGCATATTATAGCTATGCCATCTTCATGTGGATAGTAACGATAATAATGGCTTTCGCATGCACTAGCTTTCTCGTATTCACTATCGTAGTAGATAATGGTCCAGATTCAAGCTTCCTTATCACCTTTAATGTGGTGGGATTTTTCTTCTCAATCGGTAAGAAACCATTTTCTTTAAGACGAGACGGCGTCATACCAAATTCGATCACAACCACAGAAAAGATGAAAGAGGTTGGAAAGGAAATACTTTCCGATTTGTACTACAAGTGTGGGCGCTTGTCTCCCACCCCTCTTCAGCTAACAGACCACGCACACTTAGATCGCAAGATTGCTATTGGATGTGTCTATTATGCGAATGATCATATTTTGACGCACGCCTGCCCCGCCCACAAGGCCATTCTAACCTCTATCTTTTCTGTGATCACGACCCATACAAATACAAATCTCTATACTTACAAATAATTCTTCTGTCCTGTGTTTGTCGCCTATTTACTAGGCTAGTCCGATTTGAATGAAATTTTGTGTGTATTTTTGAGGGACTTACACTCGATCGTTTGAAAATACAATTAGACCCGGTAGGTGGCGCTGTAATCGGGTTTTGAATTGTTTTTTTTTTTTAATTAAATGCCGTCTTTTGGGCAGGAGACCGTCCGCCGGGACTGCTACTATTAAAATATTTTTATTTATAGCAATGACTGGGTAGCTGCCCCGACTCACAAGTTGTAGATTTTGAGCTTAACCCAACCAGGCTTACTTTTTTAAACAGAGTGTTCTCTCTATTTCCAGGCGTTCAAACTTTCCTCTTGATTTCTCTCAGGAGTGAGATTATCAAGCTAAGAAGCAACTGTCCGTACAGGTTTGTGAAGAACGAAAATGACCCTGAAGGCACTATCAACCCAGTGAAAGAAGAAGAGTTACCGACAGACAATGGAACAATGCGCATTTTATGAGAGGGAATTGACTAGAATAAGAAAGCATAAATAGACGGATTAAGAGATAAGAAAACTATTTATTATTATTATTTCATTTAGTTTTTTTATTCGTCGCGCGCGGGGGGGATTTTTATTACGTGATTGGTCGTTTTTTTTTTTCGTAAAATCACAAAAAAAGTTTTCTGGTTTTTTCCAGGGAAAACGAAAATGTCCCAAAATTTTCGCCCGAATAAATTTCGTACACTCGTACAGTACGAAAATTAAGCGTTTTTTGAAAGGTCAGTACCCCTAGCCAAGTTGCTAATCTGCAATAGTTAACGCTAGTAGAAAGCTTCAAATGTACGGGAATAACGTCATCTCAACGCTCAGTCACGTGGTTAGAACAAAAGAACGACGCAAGCGAAACGGTTGTAACTTGGCTAGGGGGGCTGGTCACTCAAGTACAACCGTATGTACAATTGGCGCACGAGGGGATATGCATATGTATTTTTACATTTATAAATATTTCTTAAATTAATAATTTAAAATCGCCGACAAATCCAGAACGGGTGGCCAGGGCTCTTGATAGAAGAATCTCCGAACAATACGCGCCCTGTCCTAGAACTGCCTTCTGGATCAAGCCCGTGATCCAACTGCCTAACGCGAGCCTCCATAAGTGTTGGTCGAAGTTCTTGGTTATTGCCATTGACCATTATTATTATTATTATTATTATTTGACAAAAGCATATATTTCAGTCGTGCTTTGCTTAATGTTGTGTGAAAAAGAACAGTCCGGTTGTCTCAAATGGAAAGTAAGAATCATGATACACCCGACCCGAATAGCCGCCCCCCCCCCCAGACTTTTCACCACATAGGGATCTTCTAACCGCCTACGTTATATCGTATATATCCAGCACTCTCATGTTTATTCCACCAGGGTCGCACATCCACGACCAAATACTTACTCCATCTCGTCAGTTCTTCTGTCATTTGATTGAAGAGATGCAGTACCCAGTCGCAAACACACGACCCTGGCGAATAGGACACGAAAACACTCGCTGGACCAATCTAACGCAAGCGGGTAAATGATTAAACTGGGTGAAATAGCGTTTTTACGATGTAATCCAAAAAATCCAATTATTTGTAAAATTACTAGACAAAGTTGGACACCGATACAGTTAAAATTAAAAATATTGTCTAATTTTGGAATTGTAAAATGTACTTAATGTTTGTTAAATGTGTGCCTTCAAAAATGTTACCTCTATATTAATTGTTGTGAAAGATTTATATGTTAAAGTGCCATATTTAAAGGAAATGAATACGTTTTTATAGGAAATAATGTCCTACCGTCTGAATAGTAAATAAGTGCCTTTGGTGAAACTTGTGAAGTTTCGCTGATTATTAAAAAAAAAACCTTTACTAAAATAGTCACACAGTGCCCTCTAAAAGTTAGTTGAAATGATAATTGAATAAATGTGAAGAAATTATTCAATTATAATAAAGCCAAATAAAATCATGGCGTCAAGAATTATTTATGTTCTTTCTTCTACAGTTAATTTTCGCCTCGGGGCCATTAGTAATTCAAAAACAGTCAAATCACCTCACCTGTCAACTAACTTTTGAATCTTTCTGCCTCTGCGTTGAGCGTACCTCTCGGACGAGGAACAGTTAACAGCTCAATAGCTGTCCTCAAAAAGTTGTCGGCAAAACTTAGAGGCCCAACAGGGATGAAGTCTTCTGAGGCCATAGGTTGACTGCCGATTTTATACAGGGCCCATATATAGTTATTGAGAAGAATTCGCTTTTTGTAGCTCAACTCGGTATTTTGATAAAGTCAGATATTTTAACATGTTTGTATAGAAGATTATAATTACATTTTTTTATTACCTAATATTAAGTTATCACTATTTATGTATTCAATAAATTTGGTAGTACGTTTAAGTACTGAATCTTAGTGTTCTTTATTTCATTTTATAACCATGTTCTCCTAGTACCTACACTCGCAAATTTTAAAACATAAATAATTAGGTTGAATTTAGATATATTTTAATCCTCATTATTGTAAAGTATTGTTTGTTTATTTAGGTAGGTATTTCATTTTACAACTGGTGACTAAAAAAGACTAATAAGTAACTACACAAGTGCTTTATAAATATTTTTAATAATATACCCTTCAGCATCAAGAACAGGGTCAAAGCTACCAGCATTCAGGGCTCCAAAGAGAGGAACCTTCTTGCAATACAAGCAGTTTCCCGGAGTATCTACCGCTTTTGCAATCTAGCCCTTGATCTAGACTCATAACTAGAACCCTGCCTACGTTATATATTACTTACTTAAGAGGGTCCTTCTCCACTCACTTATCGTAAACATCGAAAATGGTTTAAAAGCTTGTTACTTCATTTAATGCAATCCAACGCGATGTTTGACGAAAAGGTAACGCAAAAAAAGAGAGATAACGCCTGGAAACTCTGTTAGTATTCGGCAATTCCGAGATTTACTCGAAAATTTCACAAAACTTGCTCCAGGAAATAGCTGTTTTTTTTAAACCATTAAAAGTTTTTGGAAAAAGTTGTCATCATTTAGAATCTGAATAAAATTTGCAAGGTCTCTAGAGGATTACTTTTTTGACTTTTTTAATTTTCAGGCAAATTATGAAGTGTCAAAGTTCATACAAAATAGGACATTTTCAGAGGTTTTTACTGGATTAGTTTTACACAAATTTAGAAATTGGTTTCTTTAGAAACCTAGATAATATCCACAAGATACTGTGTTTCCAAAATATCTAATGAAAAATATGTAATAACGTCATAATCAGTTATGAGCGGTTGTATGAAAAACAGTGAAAATGTGAGTCATGATGCACCACCTTAAAACAGGAAAATTATAAGTACAAAATTTCGCGTTTTTATTCCCAGTAGTTTCGCTGTACTACTTTTTTATGATGAGACTTTTATCAGTATTAGGCCGGGACTCAACCAACGCGGAGACGAGACGAGCTGAGAGATGTTTTTTAAACAACCAATAGAATTGTGTTATTGACACATCTCTCCGCTCAGCTTCAGTGGAGATCGCTGTGCGGAGATAATATTATTCCACAACTATCACACAACGCCGTCTAGTCTCAAGCTAAGCAGAGTTTGTATTAAGAGTACTAGACAACTGATAAACATATAATATATTTCTAAATTCATACATATTATAGATAAATTACAGACACAGAACAAATGATCATGCTCATCACACAAACATTTGTCCTGGGTGGGAATCGAACCAACGACTTCCGGCATAGCAGTCAGGGCCACTAGACCACCAGGCCAGTTCAAGATGTGTAATATTTGTATGGCGCGATGGAAGCGGAGATGTGAGCTGTGCGCGGACGACGCAGAGCGAACGACGAAAACGCACACATCTCTGCTTTGGTAGAGTCGCGGCCTTATTGTAGATGCGCAATGCAATAACAAAAATTATCAGTCCAAAGCTGACAGTTGGCGGCAATCATTGTGTATGTACAGATATATATTGAAATAATATTATTGAATGTACATAGAAAAAAATTGTAGCAAATACTTTTATAAATACGTTCAAAGTGTAATTTTGTTCTACTTAGACTAATCATATCATTTGGAGTTCTCATAAGCTGTAAAATCAGTGGAATTTGAATATAGAATATTAACAATTATATAAAATGCGTACGGAACTGCCAGTGTTCAAAAGATGCTGTTTCTGTTTGCCACTACGATATGGTTTGCTGACATGGGGATATTTGAAGCTGGTGAGTACCTAACCTTCTTACTTGACTTGCCACAAAGACAGGCAGTAATTCTTTTGTTTGTAGTAGACTGCAATATCAATGTAAATTAAGGTCAACGCCAATGTGTCTTCTATACATACATCTATCAGTATGTACACTTCACTATCACTACATAGTATAAAACAAAGTCGCTTTTTCTGTCCCTATATCCCTATGTGCGCTTAAATCTTTAAAACTACGCAACGGATTTTGATGCGGTTTTTTGTAATAGATAGAGTGATTCAAGAGGAAGGTTTATATGTATAATATTGCAGTAATATTATAGAGGTAAAATTTGTTTTTAAGCTTCTTACACTGAAAGCGAGTTGTAGGCACTGTATATTAGTTGTGTGCCGTAAGCTTTTATTTATCCTGGAAAATACAAGGTCTCTGCAGAATTGGCTACGAGAGCAAAATCGCGTGAAAAAGCTAGCAGTAGATTAAATAAGTTTTGTCTTAAAATTTAAGCTTTAATTTTGATCTTATTTTTTTTGTTTTTTATCCTACTTTCTACTAATATTATAAATGCGAAAGTTTGTACCTATGTATGGATGTTTGTTACCCTTTCATGCAAAAACTACTGAACGGATCTCGATGAAACTTGGTACACGAGTAGACCATATCCCAGAATAACACATAGGATACTTTTTATCCTGGGATTATGTACGCGGCTGAAGCCGCGGGCAAAAGCTAGTTATTTAATAACTAATAAATTTAACTTTTCTAATGTCAATTTCAGTGGTAAAAAATCAGTAAACATACTCGTAGGTACCTAAGTAAGAAGTACCTACCTATATCTTAACTTTGTAGATATAATGTGATAGACATAATTTAGTGTTAATGGCTATTTTGCTGTACTAAATAATAATAGCCACTTTATAGATACCTAGGTACTACGCCGTATAGGTAGGTAACTTACCTACTACGTTAAAAAAAAGGATACATTGAAAAGTCATTGCATGATTATCCATCTCTAAAAACAAAGGCCCTATGGAACGTTAGGCGTCACCTATACAGACTTACAGTGAAATTTAAAACAAAATCATGGTTAGAATTAGGATTGCCACGTCTTGAAACCGAAAAGCCTATGGTATGGTACCTATATATGATGGACGGAGACCAGCCACTTTACCCATTGCACAAAGACCGACTTTGTTTTTTAAAGTATAGGTCCTCTCCTAATCTTTTTAAATTGCAACGTAATAACTATAAAAATTTACTTCTACATGTAGAATTGCCCTTACGAGTATATAGGTACTCGTAAGGGCAAATCCACATGTAGAACACATGAAAAGCCTTAAAAAATTTACAAAAGTCGGACAGGGTGGACTACGCCTAATTTGGCCGGACACGCAACCAAAAAGCCTTTCCGTGTCCGACTTTATCCGGACGCCAAGTAACGACTTTTCAACAAAATAGGCCGAGTATAATAATTCATAGCAGCCCGTCCCGGCTTCGCACGGGCAATAAATATAGCCTATGTTACTCTGGGTGATTGTAGGTTTCCAATGATGATGGAATTTTTTATATCGGCACAGTAGTTTTTGAGTATATTTTTTACAAACATACACACAAAAATACAAATTTTCCCTCTTTATAATATTAGTGTAGATCAACTCCCAAGCGAACGCCCGCGCCGCCGTTCGCTCTCTTAGGCCACGTTCACACGGCGACCATTCGATTCGATTTTTTCACGTATACGGTTTTACCGTATACGATGCAATCGTTCACACGGCAACTATTCAATTCGATTTTTGCGTGTGCGTACGATTCTCGAATGGGCGAGTCGTGTGAACGAGACAACATGAACATAAGCGCCACTGCGTGTCGTATTCGATAAAATCGTTTCGAGACGCGGCGTTCCGGTGACAACTACACACGGTATACGTTAAAATATATTTCTCGAACACGGGATTTTCCCGTATGAACCCGTGGAAATAATTTTTAAGTTTTCATATATATTCTGTTGTCACTACTCTATTCGATAAAATCTCGTATACGGTATACGGGAAAATAATCGCCGTGTGAACGTGGCCTTATTGTCTTTCTCCCGGAACAGATGAAACAGGTTAGGATGGCCTCGTGGGCGGGACAAGCGTACCACAAAGTAGGGCAATGCTCATATAGTTCAACTACCAATAGCAATGCCTACCGGGTTCGGGGTTATCCGAAATGAAACTAGAGCCCGGTATGAAGGCTAGAAGGAACGGCGCGGGGTTTTTAGTCAGTAAGAGTCAGACACTATCTCCCGCTCCATTCAAGAGCGGGTTTTGTCATCAGATGATTTTCCCCGTCGACAAAAAAAAAAAACTACCAATAGCAAACTTGCGATCTAAGTATACGTGGTCTGTTAGTGGCGTAATGCGTGTTGTATTAGTTTATTGCCTGTAGTGGAGTTAAAGGGTGAGAGAAAAGCGGCGACACTCGTAGTGAAAGTATTTCCTTTCTAACCTCTTTCATCTTTTCTGTGGTCTTTCTATTGTATCTCTAAATCCGAAAGGTTAAATCTATTCTCTCTTTACAGATTACAGCTGTCATCATCTCGATAATACTAATGGTAATATTGTACAACATAATTCCGATGTGTGTACCTACAAACGACAGGTACGACAAAGTTATCCTCAATATTGTTGCCCTCAGCATATTGCTGGTGATATTCGTTATTGACATCGCGCTGAATTTGGTGTTTATAGTCGGAGGACATACGGTAAGTTTTTTGTATCATGTAAGTACCTATACCACAAAATAGATAGGTAGATAAAGAAGACGATCTCATGTATGGATTTCACTTTTTATACCTACACTCGGTGGACGCACACTAATGAGCGCTTGAGCCGGAATTGTTCGACGAGTGGTCCAAGACGCTACCGAGACATCGTGTCCGTGAGCGGTGTCTATGTGTGCGTTGCTCGAGCGCACTTTGTATGTAGATTGACTTCTGTACCTATTTATTTTGTGCCTATACTCTATTCAAAATAACATTAGAAAATTAAAACCTTTTATTACTGTAAGTTCAACTCATTTTTACTTTTACTACGTTGATGGAATGATAAATGGCGGCTGCAGTAAATAGTTCGTATTGTAACCACTTTTGACATTCTTATGCCTACGAAATAGAAGTTAAAATCGGTTGAACAGACAGTAAAAAAGTTTCTTAAATTTCTATTTTTAACGCGAGTAGGGTATAGTAAGAACATACAACACACAGTTAACAAGACAGAATGAAAGAAAAAAACGCATTGCGTCGGTGCGTCATCAATCAACCCCATGTAAGGGCCAACGCTGTATTAAACGTTGACCGGCCATATACACGACGCGTGACGTCGCGCGTGTGTCGTGAGTTGAAGTCCGGTCCACGTAGCGGAAACCGGATTATTACCTGCCCACCGACACGACTACATGCACAACTTTACAGTTGAACTAGCTATGTTAAAGTTTAACGTTGTGCATGTAGTCGTGTCGGTGGGCGCCTAACGTAGCGTTGGCCCTAAAAGTTCGTTCCCACTTGTGAGATGTCAGATCTGTAGGTAGGTATATTAATCGGATATTGCCGTCTCTGTTCACACTAGTCGGATGTAGGAGCCGATCAAACTAGAGCTAATTTTTGACACTATGCGAAGCCTGTGCAAGATGGACGTCGACGAAGTTCTTGAATTTTCATTGAAAAATGATAGTAGCATGCAGGTAGAACTACACTGCGCACATGCGAGCCACACACGCGATCCGGGCGCGTCAGTCTCCATACATTTTATATGGAAACTAGACTTTAGAGCTAAACTGGATCCACACAGGGCCAAGTCATGAGTCTTAAATATTTCCAGTATCCAACCTGCAGTAGGTTGGAAGGTGGTACATAAAATTCTCAACCTGACGAACTTGGGTGTGGATGGCTAATGGCTAGTTTGGAAGATAGGAATAAGTCAATTTTGCCGGCCCTCATTTTTTGTCGCTCTGGGCAAATCCCCGGCTTGCCCCCCTTAGATCGGGCCCTGGATCCACGCCAGGCGACGTCGTTCAAATCAGGCGTGTTTTTTTTTTTTTTTTTTTTTGTCGACGGGGAAAATCATCTTTGACGAAACCCGCTCTTGGGTGGAGCGGGAGACAGTGTCAGACTCTTACTGACTAAAAACCCCGCGCAGTTCCTTCTAGCCTTCATACCGGGGCACGAGTTCCCTTTCGGACAACCCTGTCCCCAGTAGGCTTCGACCCAGCTGGGCCCCTCCTGCTGCTGACAACTCCAGAGGTCTCCGCCGCCAATCGCCCCCACGAGGGCACGGCGATGCTCCGCCCAGGCAGGGCACACCTCGACGGTGTGCTCCACCGTGTCCTCCGGGCGTTGCGCACAGTGGCGACACCCGGGCGTCTCTTCCGCTTGAATCCGATGCAGGAACCTCCCGAACTTGCCATGTCCGGTGAGGACCTGCGTCATACGGAAGGTAAGAACGCCGTGAGGTCTTTCCAGCCACGCCTCAAAGAGGGGACTTACCGCCATAATCGTGGCGTGCCCAAATCAGGCGTGTTCAGCTTGAGACAAAAAGCGGTGAATGAAGTTCATAAAGATTTCCTTGTTTTAGAAAAACCCGTCGCTCCTACGTGTGTTCTACATCTACAACGTCGTGATGTGGGTGATCACCATCGCACTGGTACTGGTGACAAGCCTCCTCACCATGTCCTCATTCACGAATGATTTCTCTTATTTCCGCATCTGGGTAATGATCATCGATTTTGCAAGCTCGTTTGTTAATATTGGTAAGTGTAACAATATTTTTTGTGTTTACATGTGGATGGATGGAGGGGGAGAGGGAAGGCAAAGAAAAGATGGATGGATTGTGTGAGAAGTGATATGGAAGAAAAAAACTTTTTACAAAAAAATTAAACCGACTTCAAAAAGTACAAAATAACTTTAATTTCGGAAGTCGGTGTTTCAATAGATACCTAATCTTGTCTCTTCGTTATTTAACACCGACTTCCGAAATTAAAGTTATTTTGTACTTTTTGAAGTCGGTTTAATTTTTTTGTAAAAAGTTTTTTATTTTTCACTTTTTAGTTATGGTAGCACCACTAACAAGTACTACCCTTCAGCTAAACATAAATTACCTTTTAGCCAGAGTGCATCTCATAACGATTCTTATAATCCCAAATACGGTTATATTACATGAATTTACCCCCTCCCCCTTTCCCCTCCCCCTTTTCTTTCAGTCAGTCATCGACTACACGTATAAACAAAGCAATTTTACTTGTTACGACAATTCTGCTATGATTCTATGAGGAGTTCTGTTCCATATCTTCGAAGTTCATGATCAGATCATAACAATATTTCTATGGGACCAACTTGGAAGCATAACCTTTCAATCAAAAAAAAAATTTTTCAAAATTGGTCCACAATTGACCGAAATATCGGTGAACATACATACAAAAAAAAAAAACATTCATTCAGCCGAACATAGAACCTCCTCCTTTTCGAAGTCGGTTAAAAAGGGGGTTGATGTTAGCGTGACTAGTGACAGGACAGAAAGGAAGAAAAAAACGTGTTGCTGAAGTGTACCAAATTTTTTTTAAGAAGGCTCTTATTTATTTACAAGCAGACATTTCTAAGGCATATATGGGACGGGTAAGAAATTTAACTTTAAAAATAAAAAATAGGTATAATCCAAGATCATCCTTATAAATGCGTTTTTCAATTCATTTACTCGAAAACACGCTCTTATCCCACCGCTTTTTGGCACGCAATAGACTGTTTTCCGCACTAGTGTAGAAAAGTATGTGTGCTCTCCCCGCCACCATTTTATTACATTTATCGTACCAGGCTGGGCGCGTGTCGACCCCCACGAGTCGCCAGTCAACCCCCATATCTGGGGGCACGGCAGTGCCCCCGCCAAAAGGTAGAATAAGGCCGTGTAGATTCAGAAGCTTGGCTCTACATGAGATCTGATATCTTTTTCACAGGGCAAACCTTATGAGATCGTCTTGGCAACATTTTACATGAAATGTTTTTGGTGGGATATTTATTTCTTTGAAAGTGTATTAAAAAAAGTCGTTTGATACACGTGCAAATTTGTCACAACAGCCCTCGGCTCCATAACACTCTCGGCTCGTGCCAATTCCGCCTCAATCGCAATGACAAACTTTCCGCACTGTCTCAAAATGTACTATTTTTTTATTTCTACAGTTATGCAGTCCTACTTCCTCCTGCTAATAAGAAGCGAGATCATCAAGCTAAGAAACAACTGCGAGTTCAGATTCGTGAACAACGCAACTGAAGCTGAATGTACCATGAATTGCAGAGAAGAATTGCTCAGTGAAGAGAAAGAGATGCAAGATGAGAAGGGAACGTCTGAGAGAGAGGCTGTATACGCGAAGACCTGTCAGACTAATGGAAGTTGTCACAAGAATGAAGATCAAGTCTGATGAAACTGAAATGCAGTAGACCAACAAAGTTATGTGATTTGTTTAAGTACTGAGTAGCTTTGTTTATTAAGATAATTAAACTGTTTTATACAACTTTACTTAATTTCTAGCTTTTGTTTAAATTCCCACCCTTATCATTTTGCGGGCTCGTGGACGGCGAGCCATGGGTAGCTCGCTGTCCGATCGTCCGGTAACTGTCCGGACCGAGCCAAGACGTCGACGGAGCGCACTGTTCCCTTCCCGCGCGCCTCAAGGAGTTGTCAGCAACAGGAGGTGCCCAGCTGGGTCGAAGCCTACCGGGGCCGGGGTTATCCGAAAGGAAACTTGAGCCCCGGTATGAAGGCTAGAAGGAACGGCGTGGGGTTTTTAGTCAGTAAGAGTCTGACACTATCTCCTGCTCCACCCAAGAGCGGGTTATGACAACATAAGATGATTTTCCCCATCGACAAAAAATAAACTCATATAATTTTCTCACCCAGATCACAATTTACCGTGCGTGCTGTTCTGCGTGCGTGTGCGTGATGTATGTTTTTTGTTTGTAGGAGGTAATCTCTGAAAGTACTGGTCCGATTGTGAATTTTTTTTCTACACTAGATTGCTGTTTTGTTCCTGGATGACATCTATCTATATATATAAAAATGACCCCCGTTTTCCGTTGTCACGACATGGCATGAAAACGGCTTGACCGATTTGGCTGATTTTTTTTATTGTTGTGATTGTTATTGTGAGGACAAGGATCTTATGAAAAAAAAAAAAATTAGGGTAGTGTAGGGTAGAGTAGGGTAGAGTAGGGTAGGGTAGGGTAGAGTAGGGTAGAGTAGGGTAGAGTTGGGTATAGTAGGGTGGAATAGGGAAGAGCGGGAGCGAAGCCGCGCGGGCAAAGCTAGTAATATAAAAAATGAATCGCAAAATGTGTTGGTAAGCGCATAACTCAACAACGCCTGGACCGATTTCGCTAATTCTTTTTTTGTTGTGATTGTTATTGTGAGGAAAAGGTTCTTATGGAAAAAAAATAAAATTAGGGTAGTGTAGGGTATAGTAGGGTGGAGTAGGGAAGGGCGGGAGCGAAGCCGCGCGGGTAAAAGCTAGTAGGCTATATTTTGTGTATGCGGGGCGAAGCCGCAGTTAAAATTTTGTTAATAATAATAAAAAAATACATTACCAACCTAAATAATCTTGGTGTTTATAAGCTACTAGCTTTTGCCAGCGCGGCTTCGCTCCCGCTCTTCCCTACTCCACCCTACTCTAACCTACTCTACCTTTTTCTACCCTACTCTACACTATCCTATGTCCGTCACCTGTCTCTAAGCTACCTACCCACCAATTTTCAGCCATATCGGTACAGCCATTCTTGAGTTATAAATAGTGTAACTAACACGACTTTCTTATAAATATATAGAGACTAGCTTTTGCCACCGATTGCGTCCGTCGTAGTCTAGGACTAGTAGCCTACCTGCATCTTTGGAGTTCAAGTTTCCCCTGTACCAAATTTCTTCAAAATCTGTTCAGTAGTTTAACCGTGAAAGCGCAACAGACAGACAGAGTTACTTTCACAATCATCTTTTATAAACGCGAATGTTTGAATGTATGAAACTGTGGATGTTTGTTACTCTTTCATGCAAAAATTACCGAATGGAAATTAATGAAACTTAACAATAATATATCTTAAATACATCAGAATACCAAATAGGCTATAATTTATAAAGATAGTGTGTGAATTGTCTAAATTATAAAGGTAAGTGTCAAAAAAGCACTAAAGAAGGCACGCTTCGACCGCATAACCCATATTGGCACAAAGCTCTCTGCACAGCCGTCCGGTAGCAGTTTGGGTGTCTTCAAGGCTAGAGTGAATAGGCTTATAATAAACTGTGCGCCTAACCATCAGAGATTGGATCTCAGGTGGGATTGCAGTCGAGCACTAATTTATAACAATTTAAAAAAAAAGAGTACCTAAATAGGGAAAAATTCTCTCGTCTGTGAGCGCGTCTCAAGGTAAGTTCTCGAAGTAGCTAGCTACTAATCCTGCGCAGACGAAGTTGCGGACACCGGCTAGTTTATAATAGTAAAGTAAGCTATAAGCTAGCTTCTCCCTACCTATAAAATTGGCGTTTTTTAAAACGGATTACTTTGAACTGTGATATCTTCGGATTGGCATGGAATCGTGAATTCAAATAAACTTTATGTTAATGATACGTTAGGTATTCGTTTTATAAATACTGCCACTGGGACATAAACTGCAGCGGCTAATCTGGAAATCTCTGAACCAACTGTAAACTCAGGTTGGCCGCTTCAGAGATACGTAATCTGGCCATGAGGTTTCCTTGACTAATCGCAAATATAGGTAATAGCTTTCACAAGATATAGGTATGCGTCACCTCGTTTCCTGCCCAGCATGCAAAACCACCTGCACCCTCCACGACTTACTGTCCCCGCACACGAGCTTTATAAAAACGCCGCCACAAAAAAACGCTTAAAGCTGCCACAAAAAAAAGCTAGAAGCATCCGCAATAAACAGCTGAAGCGCGTGACACCTCTTGTGTCCGGTGAAGCTTGAAGCCGCTTCAAGCGTTTTTTTGTGGCCGCCTCAAAATGAAGTTTGAAGTGGCGTTTTTTTGAAGTCGGTGTGCGGAGACAGTTTACACGAAATCAACTACAGAGCTTTCCAGGTGGCTAAATATTGGTCGGACCAAATTTGAGTCAGATCGACACGAGAAGAAGAAGAAATTTCTTTGTATTTTGAATTTCCTGTATTAAAAGTTCAAGGCATCAAGTTCTCGCAAACTTGTTTTTGCTTTGTTTAACATGACGAAAGATGATCTTAATAGCACCCTACTTATCGCAGAGGTCACTGTTATCTATCATACAAGTATAAATAAGTATACAAATTATTAGTTCTGTAACAGGAAAAGTTAGCAGGTACATACGTACGTGTTCTTTTTATATCTTGTCCGATATCTGTCTACGTAGGTCACTTCAATTCTAAATTCTTAGTTCTGTAGCAGGAAAAATTACCAGGTACATAAGTACTTGTAGGTACTATTTTCTTTTATATCTATCTTGTCCGATATCTTTCTACGTAGCGTAGGTGTCGTCAATTCTTCAATCTTCCCAATATCTTTTGAAATTCCATTTAGGTGTTAGGTGTTGCAATGAGTGTTAAATTATGTTTATGAAGATCTTTTAGAAACTGTAAAAGATCTACAAAATTTGACAAGCAGTAAAGACGGTAAAAACCAAACTCTGAATAATTTATTTTTGGGACAAATTCTGAAAAAGTAACAAGAATTAGCATAGATAATATTAGATGGACCTTATTTTACGAAGATTATCGTTTGCGTTTTACGCAGAAAGAGGTTTTTCTTTCCTAATTAAATATATTTTCAATACACTTAGGCACTCGAAATTTCTAGTTATGTTATTATCTGCGCATAATGTAGTGCATGGTGTGCTTTTCTGTAAGTGATGATGAGGCGCTTAGACGTAAGTTGCTAAATGTACAAATTATATTGTAGGAGCGTACTTATTGTTGAAAAGCCTATTAAATAAATAAATAATTAAGTAGGAGAGTATATATTATCATTGAACGACGAGTCACTTGTGATCTCATCTCATTGCCATAAACAAGCTTATCAACGAGTCGGAAGCTAACAATATCGACTAGGTACACAGTAAACCCGGGTTTTTCTACAAGAACATTTTTAAGTAAATTTTTTCGCCGAAATATTACATGTCAGATACGTTACCAACGCAAATTACTATTCCACTTAAAGAATTACCTACTTTGAACTAACTCTTCAATCGTGATAATTAGAGACACAATAGACTGACGATGGGTGCGTGAACGCCCGCGTTCGCTTGGGGTTTAATGAAATAATGGCAATGGGCAAGGTATTTTAGAAGTTGAAAGTAAGAAGGTTCTCGTGATTTGTATCCATGTCTTCGTGTTTAGCGATCGTTGCGTCGCAGGACCCTGGTAGATACCATTCCCCCTTACACCTGACCATGGCTTGTAGGGAAAAGCTATGGTCTGGTGTTAAAGGGAGTGGATGGCAGTCGCCTCTTTCTACGATGCAGTAATGCTAGCGATGGATGGCAGCTCGCGTGAAGAAACAGATATCCTCACGCTCCGGCCGCCGAACCCCGACCCCTACATCCAGCCACTGCTGCACTGCTGCTGCAGTAGGTGCGGCCTTGCAGGCGAAGAGCAATGGGTAGCTTATAATGCAATCCGGTCATCTGGTAACCTTTCAATACGAGCCCGAGTCATTTACGGTGCGTAGTGTCCCACGCACGCCATCGACGACTCCGTAGGCCGTCAGCAAACTCGTAGGGGCCCAGCAGTGCCGAAGCCTAACGATCACAAAATAGATAGGTACAGAAGTCAATCTACATACAAAGCGCGCTCGAGTAACGCACACATAGACACCGCTCACGGACACGATATCTCGGAGCGCTTCTTTCTTTCTTTCATACATTTTATATGGATCCGCCGCACACGAAGATGATGATACATGCTACAAATCGCCGCTTCTCGCTTCTTGTGGTCCAAACCGGCCACTACTACGTATTAACGCCTATATAAAATATCGCCTATATAAATCTTCTTCGTCAGAGTTCATTATGATATTATGCGCATGGGTTAAAAAAAGGAACAGCCAAGTACAAGTGGCTTGTGGCCACTTCTAGCTTTTTGTGGCGGCGCCGCGGCTTTTGTGACTGTGCCATGTGGCCCATGTGCGGCAACACTTAATGTTCGCAAAACTCAACAAGGAAAAGCCTTATATGCAGCGAATGGCCAAACAGTATTTTTTTAAGGAGTAGCTACTGCCCCCTAGCCAAGTTACAACCGTTTCGCTTGCGTCGAACGCTTCGTGTTGGCCACGCACCCAATTCTTTAATTGACCACGTGACTGAGCGTTGAGAAGACGTCGTTCCCGTACATTTAAAGCTTTCTACTAGCGTTAACTATTGCAGATTAGCAACTTGGCTAGGGGTACTGTTTTAGAATTTCACATTTTTATCCCTAAAAGATTCTCAATGGTCAAAAGATCAGCAATAAAATGCTCATGTAAGAGTGGACTTTGTAAATTCAGATTTTATCACATAATTATCCGGGCTCTAAGCTGAAGTATCTACATAATTGTGTTTTTACAATTTATTTAAATTGCTTTTTATGTGGAGAGGAGGACGTGATGCATGGTACCTTTTATCAGATCTTTTATGTTATTAATACCTAATTAGTACTTACTGGTCATTGTAAAAAACAAACAATATTGTTCAGTTGATAAACTTTGTCATGCTTCCGATTACGGGTCACATGTCAGTGTGTTTGACTTACCTACTTACTTCACTTTGTCTTATGTCCCCTAAGTAAGGTAGAGGTCGTCTAAGTAGTCCTCTATTACGAATGGACTTGAGTTTCACAACTCACTTCGGCCGGCACCATGCCTTTACTCGTCGCTTCTGACATTCCGTTTAATATCGACGGGTCAACTTTTGGGTCTTCCGGATGTTTATTTTGTGTCGCTTGCTGACGTAAAGCTTAGGTTTGATTGCATGTTGACGTTAGTATGACTCAGCAGGCATAGGTCATCAATGTAATACAGTTCTTTCAAGACGGGGTAATCCCTATACTCTAACCCGCCGTGTTATCGGAGATACAAAGCATAATTCGGTCATGAATGATTAGAAAAAGAAGTGGACAAAGGATGCAACCCTGACGAACACCTGGTCCGCGCACGAGCGGTTTTTTATGTACACCCCAACACTTAAGACAAATAAAGATAAAAGATGTACTCTTTTATATTTATTTGTCTTAAAGTGTTAAGGACCTACTTATTCTTATTATTGGTTTTTTCTTTATAACGGCGATAAATATTTAATTTTGATTCCTCGTGACGAAGACGATATCATGCTTCTCTATGTCCCTATGGGTGGTCCAGTGATGTATTGGTTGGGGCGTACTGTACAACGCGAATATTTCTACTGGGACCATGAGTGATGTGAAAGGGAACTTCAGTGGGAACTGTTCTGTCCAATGAAGGAATAGGGATGGGTTACAGACAGTAAAAGTCTGACACGCACTCCCGCCCATGTCATTGGCTGATTTTCTACTTTAAAAAAAACCCACTGCAATTCCAATAAAAGGGAGATGTCTGCCGTCATTAGAACATCCTAACTCAACTGGCGCTGTTCTAAGAACTCCAACAGGAGTAATAGGAATGATCTCATAGCGCAGGTAAATATTGTGAGCGCCGCGTCACCGAGTTAAGAGTGAGCTCGAACAATAAATAGCACTTCCTATATGACGCGTGGACTGGACCGCTTAGGTAGTAACTTCCTCTGAGACGAGTCATGGGATTTTTTTTAGTATGGTTAGGCTCACATTTGACAACTATCTCACCTGATGGTAAGCGATGATGTGGCCGAAGATGGAACACGCTTGCCTAGAAGCAATCTATTCACTCTTGATGACTTAAAGGCCCTTAGGTTATCGCTATCAGGAAACACAGACACCGGCAGGAAATTCCACTCCTTAGCTGTACCCCTAATGAATGTTTTCCCAAATCGTTTTATACGTATTGTATTTGAAAGAGTCATTGATACAGTGCTATTTTAGGTAGGAAATCATCCAATGACTGACTAAAACCGACTCCTGTTTCTTCTTAACCTTCGCTCCAGGGTCCCGGGGCTCCTTTTCGTACATGGCCCAAGTAGGATTCGACCCTGCTGGGCTCCTTCGGTTTGCTGACATCTCTTTGAAACGCTAGACGCCGTCGACGACTCGAGCTCGGTCCGGACGGTAACCGGGCGGCTGGACGGCGAGCTACCCATAGCTTTGTGGCCACAAACCTACGCCTACAATGGATTGATTGTTGACAGCGGTTATTGCTAGAAACTGCTTCATCTTCTTTCGTGTTAACCCTTCAGATACCGTCAATTAGAGACACAATAGTAAGACAATAGATGCGCGGCCACCGGTGGTCGCTTGGGGATTCATGAATTAATCTGATCTACAGTCTGCAGTCCAGTCTTATCCGTTAAAGATTTAGACACCTGGTTATTTCCTTTCCTACTGTTCTTATAGCCTACCTCGAAAAATGGGTTATTTCAACACAAACGTGTAATTCCTGAGATTAGCACGTTCAAACAAATAAATTCTTCAGTTTCTCAATAAAATTATCACTATAGATTCAATGCACCCTAGCAAGTTGCACTCATTTATCTTTGTCAAGAAAACGACACAATATTAAAAATATAATTTATTGTATATCACAATTTATTTATCTTAAACTATATACAGAATATTTACAAATTAAATTATTATTATAACTAAAACTAAAGAGAGTGAACATTACAAAATCGAGATTCATTAACAGCATGACTTTTTTATTATGGCACCTTTGACTCAGAACAATTCTGGCGGGTTGCATGATACATAAAGGCCCTAGGTACATAGTAAGATTATTTTTCAATACACTTGCTCATAAAGTGACTCTTTTTGCACTGCACAAAGGTATATAATGGCTCTTGTTACTAAACTGTGACATTTGAAAGAAAGAAAGAAAAAAAAACATATTATTTACGCGACTTTTTGATTACCATCATGCACTAGTGCTATAACGTAGGTAAAACCTTTTTGTTCAATTTCTCCCGCCATAATTATAGGCGCGTGTCGTACACCACGACAAAAAAAAATGGCCGCGCATATGAAAACAGATTTTTATCGCCACAAAAGTTTGTCTTCACTAATTAAAAAACGTTGTATGATACACGTGAGTAAATGATTACCGTTCTCGACTCTCTTAAGACCCTCGCCATGGCTCGGGTCTAAATACCGCCTCGACGGTAATCTCTAACATTACACACTTGTATCATAATCTACTAAAGTTATTTAAGGTCTGTTTCGCGTTATCCAAGTAGCCAATTCTTGCTGAAAAAATTCTAAAATAAAACAGAGACCTTACCACAAGCGATATATCCATTTGAACCCTGGGGTCCCGGATCTTTAGAAGGCGTACAAGGAGTCGAAACCAATTCGCAGAGGCCCATTTAATGGAACGTGGTATCTATCAACCAGCAATGATCCCTGTACGCGCTGTGATAGTACATCCAAGGATCCCCGGTTTTTGGGAAATTCACGGTCAGCTCCTCTCCATCTCTCCCAGCTTTCCGCGAAACGACGTGGTCCCTGACTGCGTCACGTTGTTGTGTACTTATAGCTCCTTTCTTTGCCTTTATATAAATTCTTTGGTGCTTGAATCCTCTTTACCCGCCTTTGGATTTCTCCTTATGACCTAGCTTAACTATCTAGAGATCTACAGGAACGACCGTCGTGTCGTATACTCCATTCGCCACACCATCCACTTTGCCATCATACACGATCTGCTGTAACTGGTTCTCGTAGCCGTGAGGCAGGTCCTCTTCCATCTTCTTCAGCAAACTCCTTATTAAGATTATGAGGTAGACTTGGATCGCTGTAACAAAAAGGATGCGTTTAGTAAAGACGTAGTCTATAGAAGATTAAAGATAGGACGTGGAATAAAAAGGTTTTCAGATGGTCTCAGTCATTCCCAAAGTATGGGTCGCGTCACTTTAATAGGTCGCGAGCGAACATTGAATGCACCCTGAAAAGGCTACAGAAACTTTATATTGAATAGTGATTCATCATCATCCTTTTTAATGTTTCCACTGTTGGGACTCAAGCCTCCTCTCTAGGAGAGGGAATAGGCCGTAATCCGCCACACGGGCCCAGTGCGGGTTGGTGAATGTCATATGTCTTCGAATTTTTGGTTCTAGGACATGCCGGTTTCCTCGCGATCTTTTCCTTCACCGTTTAAATAAATTACACAAAGTAATGTGCCTAGCTGGGTTTGAACCCGCAACCTACAACTTGTAAGTCGGAGCCATTACCACTCGGCCACCACTGCTCTCGAATAGTGTTTGTATTTAATTAACTTTGACTTTTTTCTATAGAACTATACTTTTTTCTTTTTATATTTTAACTGTCCGACATTCATACTTATTAAGGGGATTTAACTCAACACACATTTTCATATAATCGCTCTTAGGTGATTATGACGTTATTACACATTTTTCATTCGATATTTTGCACACATAGTATCTTGTGGATATTATCTAGGCTTCTATTGAAATCAATTTATAAATTTCAGTACAACGAATCTAATAAAAACCTCTGAAAATCCGCTATTTCGATAAACATGGTAATACTTACTTAGAGCTGCAAACATAAGTGGCAGAATTTCGAAGACCATGTAGAATGCCATCCGATTGGACAAAGCGGCTGCGACGTCGATGATCTGCACCAGAGCCGATGCCACCGTTGTCGTTATCGCGAAGTAGTAATACGTCTTTATGTACGTTATTAGTTTCTGTAACAATGTTAGAAAATTAATTAAAAACTATAGTACATGAAGACGCTATCTGAGCCTGGGAATCTTTAAGTCGAGAGTGAATAGGTTTCTTCTAGGTAAGCGCGTTCCATCGTCGACCGCTTCGTCGCTTTCCATCAGGTGAGATAACGGTCAAGCGCAAGCCTATCAATTAAAAAAAAAAAAAACTAGATGCCCCATGCTGAGACATTTTTTTTTCCAGTGCAATGAAATTGAATAATGTAATCAAACTGCAATTAAATAATGTAGGAGGTACGCAACTCTAAAAATGGAAATCGGAATTGAATTCAAGTATTTTGTTCCCTCTTTTTGTTAAAAAAAAATGTCTGTTAGTTGCTTTTGAGATTTCCAAGCCTCTCCTTGTGGGCTGGTGTTGTGATTTTCGCTTGCAGCCATCGCAGTGGATTCATCCAGATATTTTATACGTTAGGCAGTGTAAGACCAGACCAAATAAAACCAACAGAGATAATCTATATCTAATATATCAAATATCGTGTCAGTGTTCATTATCAAACTACGTTGAAACGGTTAGACCAATTAAAAAAAAAATATTGTGTATATTTGGTCTGAAAATAGGCTATTTTTGACGATCCTACCCCATTCCACCCTCCCATTTGCCCCCCAGCTGGGGCCAGGGTTAGCTCCGAAAGGTAGCTCAGCCCGCGGTGCGAAACGCAACGAAGGAACTGGAGTGGGTTTTTAGTCAGTAAAAGTCTGACATTATCTCCCGCTCCGTCCGAGAGCGGGGGATGTCATTAGTTGATTTTCACACCGGAAAAAAAAACCATTTTTTCTTTGATGTTTCAAATAATTATGGCAGAACAATGTTTATCGTGTCTGCTAGTTATCACGTAATAAAATATATTTAAAGATTTTTTCACCCACATTTATCTGCAGGAGCAGTAGCGTAGTTAGGCGTGGCCTCGCACCCAAAGGGACCTCGCACAAGCAAGAGCTTTTTAAGAACGAGGTTTTATTTTATATATAATTGAGAAGCTCGCTTTTGACCACTATTTCACCTAATAGTAAGCGACGATGTGTTCGAACACTGTGTTGCAACAGTCGCTGTCCATTGTCGAATTAATAAAAAAAGGCCTCGCTGATTTGCCTTCATCATCCACCCTCAGCCTTTTTAATGTTCCCACTGTTGGGACTCAGGCTCCTTCTCTTGGCGATGAATCCACGTCTAAATTAGTCCACGCTACGCCTCTGTGCAAGAGACCTATCTTATTGTTTTTTATTAATATCCCTATCTCACTGCCAAAGAGTAAACTCCAGTTTATGACCTCGTAATTGCAATATTGCTGTCAATAATTGCAATATTGCGGCAAAGTGGCATTCATCATAATGATAAACGGTGCTCGCTCATGATAGCAAATACGACGCTCCGCACATTATCACTTTGTTCCAGGAAAATGACGTAGACTGCTAACTAAACTACGTCGTACGGAAAGTTCAAGTTCCCAATACATTAAGGTCTCTGAGATAACCCGAGGCCCGCGACAATGAAAGGAAATCTAATTACATAGATAATTATGTTATGGAATGCCCGTCACTGTATTACTTTTCTGAGATATATTAGGAACAAAGCGACGGTCCCTACTATATAAATACATGTCCAAAATATAATTTTTTGTTTAACATAAATATAATAAACATTATAAATTATATAACATTTGTCATCAACATTATACATAATGTAATAAACTTTGTTTAATTGATATTATCTATTGAACATTGATACTATCAAATAAACAAAGTAAAATAATAATGAAATTTATAAAAGACTAGCTTTTGCCCGCGGCTTCACCCGCGTACATAACCCCAGGATAAAAAGTATCCTATGTGTTATTCTTACATATGGTCTACTCGTGTACCAAGTTTCATCCAGATCCGTTCAGTAGTTTTTGCGTGAAAGAGTAACAAACATCCATACATCCATCCATACATACAAACTTTCGCAATTATAATATTAGTAGGATAATATTTTTGACATTTCTATGAATACGTAGGGACCGTCGATAGTTTTTTTTTTATTTATTCTATGCTTTTCAGATTTTTCTTTCTTTCTTTCTTAGATCGTCAAATGGATCGCGTTAAGAGCTCATGGTTTTAAAGCTTCTGCAATAAAATGACTGGATAGTGGACTGATCGAACCACTGTGATTTGTTCCTCTTGGGCGCCGATTGTACATACGGTTTTACAACTTATCGCTTATCCACCATACCTCTACTATGATAGTAGCCACCGAAAAGATAAAAGAGGTTAGAAAGGAAATACTTTCCGATTTGTACTACAACGAGTGTCGCCGCTTGTCTCCCACCCTTTAACTCCACTACAGACAATAAACCAATACGAACGCGCATTACGCAACTAACAGACCACGCACACTTAGATCGCAAGTTTGCTATTGGTTGTGTCTATTATGAGCCTGATCATATTTTGAGGTAGGCCGGCACCGCCCACAAAGCCATTCTAACCTCTTTTATCTTTTCTGTGTTAGTAGCAGTGTTTCATAATAGTACATTATGATATAAGTGTGTAATGTTAGTGATTACCGTTGAGGCGGTATTTTGACCCGAGCCATGGCGAGGGTCTTAAAAGAGCCGAGAACGGTAATCATTAATTACTCACGTGTATCATACGACGTTTTTCAATACACTTGTGAATAAAATAACTGTAAAACTAGTAAACTTTTATGGCGGTAAAAATCTGTTTTCATAACCGCGCCCATTTTGTTTTCTCGTGGGGGACGACCTGCGCCCATCCTAATACGATAAAAATGTCATAAAATTATGGCGGTGGAGAGGTTGAACAATAAGGTTTTAACCACATTATAACACTAGTGCATAATGATAATCAAAATGTCACAGTTTGGTAACAAGTGCCATTATATACCTAAGTGCAGTGCGATAAGAGTCACTTTATGAGCAAGTGTATTGAAAACGGTTTTTGCGAACCGTGTTGCTCAGCAGATCATACAAAAGAGTCTGCATCAAAGCCACTAAAAGGCGCTCATCTGTTGTACGCAGTTCGTCGAAAGCAATATGCAATGAGTGGGTAATTGGTACAATTCCCATCTCGAACTGGTGTACTAGGACATCGTTACAGCAGCCTTTGTATCTCCTGTATTTCCTTGACTCTGAACCATTTTTAGTTAATTTTACTACCTTAGATACTCAGAAGTAGATAGGTAGTGGATGGGTTGGCAGTTTTTGTGATTCTGATATTCCAGGGTTTAAAATTTTAGAGACACAATAGAAAGACTGTAGGGGTTTAATGAACTAAACAGATTTAGAACTAACTCTAGACCTGAAGAATAAGAAATCTTGCTTGTGAGCTAAATAATTATTAATTAATTATATTCTTAAGTGCATCTACTGTTCACCGCATAAACAAAAAATACAGAACAAACATTAATAAAAATAAGTGTCCAATGGGCGGTGTTATCGCACAGGGCAATTGGAAAAATTTTAGTATCTGGCCTGAGATATGCTTGGAAAATATTCTGAGAAGTTTTATTTGTATGTTATATTGAAGGCCAGGGGGCTGCATAGGTCTTTTTTTTGTGGGCAAAAATCATCCAATGCCAACCCCGCCGTTCTTTAGTGGAGCGGAAGATAGTGTCAGACTCTTACTGACTAAAAATCCACCCTGTTCCTTCGAGCCTCTTCATACCGGAGGGCTTGAGTTCCTTTCGGATAACCCTGGCCCCAGTAGGCTTTGACCCAGCTGGACTCCTTCTGTTGCTGACAACTCCTTGAGGTGCGCGGGAACAGTCAGTAGATAACCTCATTTCAGATAACACTTCCTAGCTAAGAAAGACGTCATTGCGACGACTTATAAACTAAATGTGTTGCCTCCTGAGGACCACCCACCTACTACATTATTATGTGTGACCGTGAAACATCTCGTGTGTCGTTATGCCAATAGAATGGAATATTACAGGGAATTTAGTCTTTTTTTTTTGTCGACGGGGAAAATCATCTTTGACGAAACCCGCTCTTGGGTGGAGCGGGAGACAGTGACAGACTCTTACTGACTAAAAACCCCGCGCCGTTCCTTCTAGCCTTCATACCGGGGCACGAGCTCCCTTTCGGACAACCCTGTCCCCAGTAGGCTTCGACCCAGCTGGGCCCCTCCTGCTGCTGACTACTCCTTGAGGCGCGCGGGAACAGTGCGCGCCGTCGACGTCTTGAACTCGGTCCATTACCGGACGATCGGACAGCGAGCTACCCATGGCTTGCCGTCCGCGAGCCCGCGTCTACGGTGGCCGGAAATCGGGATCGGAATCCCGGCGACGGCAGCGTGGGCGCCGTTGCCTGATGCGGTCGGCCTCCTCCTTTGCAAGCATTACTGCTTCGCAGAAGGAGGCGACCGCCTGCTATTCCTCCTCGCTCCGGACCATGGCCTCGACCAGGGCCCGGCGCGAGAGGTCTCCGCCGCCGATCGCCCCCACGAGGGCACGGCGATGCTCCGCCCAGGCAGGGCACACCTCGACGGTGTGCTCCACCGTGTCCTCCGGGCGTTGCGCACAGTGGCGACACCCGGGCGTCTCTTCCGCTTGAATCCGATGCAGGAACCTCCCGAACTTGCCATGTCCGGTGAGGACCTGCGTCATGCGGAAGGTAAGGACGCCGTGAGGTAGGGAATTTAGTCTCAAAAGGCCATTTTAGTATTTACTTTTTTATAAGGGAAATCATCAAATGACTTTTCTCGCTTAGGGTGGGACGAGAGAGCGTGTCGGAACTTAGACTTTTCTTAACTACTGCCTTTCTGTATTCTTTCAGTTACCCTTTGCATTCCAAGGCCTCAATTTCGATTCCTAAGAATACATTTTCATGCTATAATAGCATATTTTTGGTCTCACAAACTGGTAGGTAGTATTTAAATACTAAGGTAGTATTTTAAAGTCAGCTTTAAAAGATGACTTGCTAAGCATTACCAGACAAGTAAAGAACTGGTAGCAGGTAAAACTACCACTATTGACGATGGGAAACCCTTTGGTAGTATTTGGAGTTAGCTTAAAAAGATGACTTGCCAAGCATTAGCTGCCAAATAAAGAACGAGTAGCAGGCCTAACATCCATCGCTGCATGCACCCATCGCGTGACATCGCGCGTGTATTGTGTACGGCAGTCCCCGTTACGAAAACCGGATTATTACATGCGCAGTGTCGCTAGTTCAATTTTAACGGTGTGCATGTAGTCGTGTCGATGGAGAATTATAATGTGTTGTTATTATGTAGCAAAACGGGCGCGAGGCGCGGCTGCCCGCGACGGAACGCTTTAGTATGGGACCGCGAGGCCGCCCGCGTAACGCAGTATTCGGCCTAAACTAGCACTATTAACGTAGGTAAACCCTACTCTAGATAAGTAAATTTCTGAAATAATTACCTGATGAGTTCCATAGAGCAGGATAGCAGTAAACACAATTTCAAAACAGTAGATGGCGACACACGCGCCCTCTGGTATCGAGATCCCAGCGCCGTGGTAGATGGCGAACAGCCCAAACTCTGTATGTATGGAGTAACTGTAGACGCCCACCATAAACGCACTGAAGATCTGGAATGGAAAAAAGGAAATAATAATAATCCACAACCCCATCTAGTCCCAAACTAAGCAGAGCTTGTGAAATGATACACATACTTCACCCAAAAAACATACTTGCAACAAAATCCACCCCTACTACATTTCCTAATTACCTGTACCTACACATAGAATTACAATATTTTGCACTATCACAAATTGCTTCCTCAAATTAACAATGATCTTTTTTTTTTGATAGTAAAGTTTATTCAAGTAGGTACCAAAATTGATGAATGCGTTCAAAAATGGTTCAAAATGTCATGCTTATGTAAGCATGGTGATTTAAAAACGCGATATTTATAGGTAATTACAAATTGTTGCTACCTATATTATGTACTAGCTTTTGCCCGCAGCTTCGCCCGCGTTGTATATAAAATATAGCCTATGTCACTCAGGAATAAAGCACCTTTCTATTGGTGAAAAAATTTAGCAAACAGACCAGTACTTTCAGAGATTAAGTACCTCTTGCAAACAAATAAACAAACTTTACCTCTTTATTATATTAGTGTAGATTTCTTTATTTTTTAACCGACTTTAATAAGATCCCTAATTTTTATATTTTTACTAGATTACTATTTATATGGAACATTATTATTTACTAGCTGATCTAACAAACTTTGTTCTCCCATATAAATTATTAAAGAAAAATGGTAGGGAGAGGAGCGTAAAAATAGCAGCTACGATCTATTCTTAGATCTACCAAATATATACAAAAAAAAAACAGTCGAGCCGTTTCGAAGGAGTTCCATAAAAACATTTTCGCACTAGATTTTTTTAAAAGAACAGTTTTTGCCCGTAGCTTCGCCCGCGTAGGTACGAGTACATAAAATATCATTCAGGAATAAAGCACCTTTCTATCAGTGAAAAATTTTAGCAATCGGACCAAGGGCCCGAGTCTGCTATTTTTATAAATTCGTCATTCCAACACGATACCATTGTCATTTTGCTAAAAGTTCGTAATCTGCTAAATTATAATGATCGATCATTGATCGGTCAATTGTCTCGTAAAAGAGTGGTGGTAGAATGACAATATCGAGCTTATTAAAACCAATAACTGCTCAATAACGTTCTAATGGTAGGTCACTGATCAAAACAACTGTCAAAAGTTTTGCAAATTACCGCACACGTCAGATATTCATTCGTCATTATGTACGAGATTACCATTTTAAACCACTTCTTTCAATGAAGTGTCAGTGGTTGAGCATTGGAAAGTCATTATGATGCCATTATATTAGTAGATTACCAAAACTTGTCAAAATCAACAATTATGAAGTCAATGATAGACCATTCTGAGACTATTGTAATAGCAGACTTGAGGACCAGTACTATCAGAGATTACCTCCTACAAACAATAACCTAGAAGAACAATCTTTACCTCTTTGTAATTTTAGTGTAGATGTAGAATAGTGCAGATTTAATATATTTAAATTGTCACTGTGTATTTGGAATTCTAAACTGCTAATTGCAAACTGCGTACGATCGCTACAAACCTGCAATGTACGGAATCCTATCACTATTTAGTGAATCATTTCGAATATCTACCTACAAAAACAAAATTTTATACTTTGTACCTAATCTATCAGTATCTCACCGAGCCAAAAAAAAACAGTTGATAAAATTGGCAATTTTGTTTGGGAACCGCCCCTTAACCTTTAACCGAATACCAATAATCAGAGACACAATAGAAAGACAATAAGAGAGCGAATGCCGACGTTCGCAGTTTTTTTTTCGGTGGAAAAATCATCTAATGACATCCCCCGCTCTTGGGCGGAGTGGAAGATAGTCTCAGACTTTTACTGACTAAAAACCAACTCCAGTTCCTTTGTTGTCACGGTACGAAATGCAACGAAGGAATTGGAGTGGGTACGTACGCTTGGGACGTAAGCTTTCGAATACCATAATTAGAGACAATAGATAGACATTGAGAGAGAGCGTACGCCGGCGTGGGCGGTAGATAGTATAAAATAACAAGCCAAGTAGACGGTCCACAAGGTTTAAAAATGATTGTAGGAACCTACTAACACATTACCGCAAACCACAGAGTTCTTAACTGAATCAATTGAGACGCTCTTTGTGTGGCTACTCATACATTACATCTATCAGTTTAAATGCAGGCACTTACGTTACAACAGTCTGGTAGGGTCAGTAGAAAAAACCACAATAAGAATTGTATTTTGTCAAAAATCCTGATTACAGTGATAAGTGTTATGAGAACCTAATTTAATACAAATGCAGTTGCCTCTAGGTGGACAAAAAGGTTTTACATAAATCTTGTGTAGCTTTGCAAAAAAGGTGAAATCTTTGAATTTCTTGGCTTTTATACATTGAATCCTTCCTTATCAATCACTCTGTCTATTAGGTACATGCATGAAAATTCGTTTCTTTTTCTAAAGATAGTGCTTAAATGCGATTTCATTTGACGATAAACAGCGATACAATGCAGCAATGTGAATGCATCGCTGTACAGGCGTACTAGTTTAAGTCTATTTACTTTAGCCTTGAAGAGTACCTAAATTCAGGGCCCGACCTAAGGGGCGGCAAGCCGGGCATTTGCCCCGAGCAGCAAAAAATGAAGGGTGGCAAAATTGACTTTTTCCTATCTTCCAACCTAGCCATTATCCATCAACACCCAACTTGTCAAGTTTCTTTTTACGGTGGGCAAAAATCATCTTATGACAACCCCGGGTGGAGCGGGTGATACTGTCAGACTCTTACTGACAAAAAACGCACCCCATTCCTTCTAGCCTTCAAACCAAGGCTCGAGCTTCCTTTCGGATAACCCTGGCCCCAGTAGGCTAAGTTGTCAGGTTGAGAATTTTATGTGCCACCTTCCAACCTACTGCAGGTTGGATAGTGGCAATATTTAAGACTTAAGACTCTTGACTTATATGGTTTTGTGTATGTAAAGGGTGGCGAAAATTACTCGTATCTTTGCACAGAGCGGCTAAATAGCTGGATATAGATAGCGGGCCCTGCCTATATATCCGTTTAGTAGTTTTTGAGTTTACCTAGAGATGTGCCGTTGCCGGCAATATGGGAATATTGCTGGCAATATTGCCACCAATATTCATACTTCGGTCAATATTGCTGGCAATATTACCACCAATATTCCCTTTTCACGGCAATATTTCCGGCAACGGCACATCTTTAAATTAACCTATTGAGTTAACATAAACATGCAGACGCAGATGGTAGCATGATACATTTATAATTTTGGAGGAGCTCTTAGCTACAATAACAACAGCGGCACAGGTCGATCCCATGCTGAACAATGCTGACCAAAATCAATCTGTAGATGAATGACCATCATAACAACCCAAAGAGATTAAATAGATACAATAGAGCGGCCATCAGAAGAAATTTCTTAAAAAAACTGTCATCCTATGCTTCAGTAAAGACGAAAAATATTTACGAAAATAAACTTGAGTTAGGTCCAGTCGTTTTGCCATAATACGATTTACAATGGTGCAATGCGCAACTCGGCGGCATATTTCTACAAAAAAAATTTTTTTTGGTGCGTATAGCGGACACAAACGCGACTTGACAGGTACAGGTGACAGTGACTTGTTACTTCTTTAGTAACAAGTCTCAGATTAGAATTTTGTTCGCTATGTCCTGTCTATTGGTAGTATATGTTTAATGTCTTTGTAACAACCCAAGATTCCTTTATGCCTTAGAAAGCACTTTAGTTCATGAATCCCCAAGCGACCACCGGTGGCCGCGCATCTATTGTCTTACTATTGTGTCTCTAATTGACGGTATCTGAAGGGTTAAAGCACCCGTTGGTCTCGGCTGTCATTTGTAGATTATTGACAGACGGTACATTGACAACAGTCTTCCCAAGTGGTATCGCGTTGACCAATTACTGGGTTGTTTAGGTAAGATAGACAGTCTAAATAATGGTATTATCCTATCTAGTTGCATCTGGTTAAGATTGGAAGGCGAGTCCAACTTACTTGGGAAAAGGAAGAAAAAATTTTCACGATCTTTTTGCTAACTGTACTTAATGCAATGTAATTATGCAGAGCAGTATGCTCTACTGCTCTAGTAAGTAGAATAAATTCTATACTTTTCTTCTTCTGGCAAAGGTACTATATACGATTCCGTCTAATATTAAGATCTTCATGTAACATGTACTCAGAAATAAACGATTTTAAACTATTCTATCTTGAATAATATCTTGAAAAAAGATTTTTTAGCAATTTTTTAAACGATATATTTGTCATAGATTTTTAGCAGTTTGCTGGTCTATCGTTACCTTGACCTTACAGATGAACGTGCACTAGTCGCTAGCGGCGCCATCTATTACCAAACTTAATCCAACGAAAAAAAAATATTTTGGGGGCGTTTGAACGACTTTCTAATTTTTTTAACACAATTGAGATCTACTAAAAAATCCTGATTTTTAGAATTTTTTCTCAGCCCAATTCAAGAACAGTTATTGTTCAATGAACAAAGTTTATCCGCATCAACAAAAGAAACACGACTCTATCTTGACCACACTTAAATTTGTCCGCCACCGTAGGCGTCCGAAAGTTAACCCGATTAGTCACATCCGAAAAAAATTACGTCGCAAATAGGGAAACAAATAAAAACACTTACTAAGTTAATGTATCCGAATGTAAGAACGCCCTTCCTTAAGGGCATGCAGAAGCAGCACCTTCCAAGGGTCGGCCAGTCGCAGTACATGGTTGAAACGAAACTACACGTTTTGAAACGAAACGGGAGTTTGGTGTGTTTGAGAAACACGCGCGCGTTGTCCGGGTTTATTGTCAGGACTGATGATTCAAGCTATTTGTCAACGTATTTATCTAATGGACAAGTCTGCCTACAGTGCCGGACATCTGAGCTACTGTTGTACTTGATAACGGTGTATGTGACATTATTCGGCCCATAAAAAAAATAGTGGGCCCGGAAAACTCAGGGGGTCTACTCGTTTTCTCCGAAAAACGAAGTTTCGATTGAAATTTCGCGTGTTTCCTACCACGGTTCCTTTCGTTCCCGAAATTTCGCACGAACGAAAATTGTTTGACGTACCGAATCTCTAAACTTACTCTAATTAGTTAAGTTTAAAAAAAAAATTATGACAGAGGATTGTTTGCAATTTTAACGTCAAATGAATATCGTTCATTTACGAAAGTTTCGTTTCGGAGAAAGCGAGTAGACCCCAGGATTGGAGGCCGGACACAGCAACGCGGGGCAGAGGCAGACCACGAAGGAGATGGTGGGACGACCTGGATGACTTGCTTAAGAATTGGAATGAGAAAGCGAGGAACCGTGATCGTTGGAAGGAGTTGAAGGAGGCCTTTACCCAGCATTGGGACAATACGGGCTAACAATAATAATAATAAAAAGTAGGCGTTTTGTTTTACTGGCATTGGTAGCTGAGCTAAATAGCTTAAGATTTTTTTTTGAAATAAATTTAAAAAATTGGGGTACAGGTTCAGTCTTTTCATTATCTCACTTTTTGGTCAAAAATATCTTTAACCAGTTACCCTTCCCAGCTTTGAACGAGTGTCCCGGGTGCCGCCACTGTGCGGAACGCCCGGAGGACACGGTGGAGCACACAGTAGAAGTGTGCCCTGCTTGGGCGGAGCAACGCCGTGCCCTCGTGGGGGCGATCGGCGGCGGAGACCTCTCGCGCCGGGCCTTGGTTCAGGCCATGGTCCGGAGCGAGGAGGAGTGGCAGGCGGTCGCCTCCTTCTGCGAAGCAGTAATGCTAACAAAGGAGGAGGCAGACCGCATCAGACAACGGCGCCCCCGCCGCCGCCGCCGGGATTCCGATCCCGATTTCCAGCCACCGTAGACGCGGGCTCGCGGATGGCGAGCCATGGGTAGCTCGCTGTCCGATCGTCCGGTAACTGTCCGGACCGAGCCAAGGCGTCGACGGCGCGCACTGTTCCCGCGCGCCTCAAGGAGTTGTCAGCAACAGGAGGGGCCCATCTGGGTCGAAGCCTACCGGGGTCGGGGTTATCCGAAAGGAAACTAGAGCCCCGGTATGAAGGCTAGAAGGAACGGCGCGGGGTTTTTAGTCAGTAAGACTCTGACACTGTCTCCCGCTCCACCCAAGAGCGGGTTTCGTCAATGATGATTTTCCCCGTCGACAGAAAAAAAAAAAAAAAAAAAAAAAAGCTTTGAACGAGTGTAAGTTAAAATAAATTACTTAAAGGCGAAACTCTGTGAGTGTATGTATGAAGAGGTAATCTTCACGCTGAAATTAAATTTGGATGAAATTTGCCACACTGGTAGACCATGTCCTGGAATAACACATAGGTATTTTTTTATCCTGGGTGTGAACACCGGCGAAGCCACAGGCGGCAGCTAGTTTTTTAAATTAGCTGGTGCCAGCATCTTCGTCCTTCCTTTCTAGTTAATTGCTTTCTATTAGTAAAATCCGCATTAAATAAAATATCTACGGTACGGACTAAGCATTTCGCCTCGTCCTTTATACTGCGTATATCGACGGACTGGAACAATTTGGCTTATGCGGTCTTTCTGTCCGATTATAATAGAGTCTCTTCAAGGCTAGTGTGAATTGACTCTTATTAAACTAGTGCGCCTCACCATCAACGATTTCATCAATGCTTACCATCAGGTTGGATTGCAGTCGAGCATTTGTTTCATCATCATCATCATTTCAGCCGACAGACGTCCACTGTTGGACATAGGCCTCCCCTAAGTGTCGCCACAATGATCGATCCTGTGCGTCTCGCATCCATCGGTTTCCCGCAACCCTCACCAGGTCATCGGTCCACCTTGTAGGAGGCCTTCCGACGCTGCATCTTCCAGTACGAGGTCGCCAGTCCAGAACCTTTCGGCCCCAACGGCCATCTGTTCTGCGAGCAATGTGCCCTGCCCATTGCCACTTAAGTTTGGCAATTCTTCGGGCTATGTCGGCAACCTTGGTTCTCCTGCGGATATCTTCATTTCTGATTCGATCCCGCAAGGAAACTCCGAGCATAGCCCTTAGCATAGCATTTGTTTATATAAATAAAATAAAAAATATATAAATTCAAATAAAGTCAATTAAACTTAAAAGTACCGTCAGCAGATGATACAGCGGGCAAAGCCTGCCCTTAGTATTAGTGGCTTCGCCCGCATGTTGTAAATTATCCCAAGGAGAGTATTTCCTTGGGATAATTTCCGGTATAAAAAGTATCCTATTATGCTTTCATTTATTATTATTTATTTATTGTATTCTTTATTGTACACGACACAAAAAATACAAGACAACATTATTAAAAATAATCTACGATGGGCGGTCTTACACAGTGCTATTTAGCTTCACTTGTTTGTTTGACTGACCGACATTTTGACAATTCAAAAGTGCCTGTAATTGGTCTATTTGAAATAAACGTTTTTGACTTTGACAGTCGCGCAGGGCAATTTCTTACAAACAACCTTTGGATTAACTGAAAGAAAGGCATTGTTGAACTTTGAACATATATAGCGGGGAGGCATATTTGACAATGCCACATACCCTGTTCTGAATCAGATCACCCGCAAACATAATTTCGACTCTATTCCCACGAAATAAGGATGTAAATATTTAATGCTTAATTATACTATTTACTAACTGTTAACTGATAATATTGATAACTGATGACCTCCTGGAAAATCGAGTCATTTGTGTAAAGATGAGCGATAAGAAACATTTGTATTACATTGCTCTTTTTTAACGAGTTCTTTTTTAAATTGCCTTACTAAAGATGCAATGTATTTGAAATGCTAATATTTAAGTCGTTACTAAAGTTACGGCGTGCTAGAATTCTAGGTACAGATTAAGACTACTCTAGTTATTGTTTTTTATGATGAAGCGCATTATGTTTACGAATGAACATCATAATATTTATGTCAGTTTTTTGGTATTTTTGCTGTTTTCCCAATGTTTTACATAACCTGACCTGAATAAATATGATTTCAGTCATAGAATAGGTAAGTACCTAAGTCTAAACTTTTTTTACGGTAACGGTACATACGGACTTTATGTAAAGGTGGATATACACTTTGCGAGGCATTCGCCGCGAACGGCACACAACGAATGCCTCTGCTTGAAGTGTGCGACCAACATTTACTCGTCGATACATGGCGTGCGAGGCAAATGCTTCATTTGTCTGTCTTCATGTTTGTGGCGTAGCATGTGCTCGCGAAGCATTGGCTGTGCGCCGTGCGTGGCGCATGCCTCGCCAAGTCTGGAAAGCATTCTCTACCGGTCAACTAAAAATCAAACACAAACCGCTTCTAAAACTAATGGGTAACTACCTGCCTATAGCAGATCTCTAGAACCTTGGAGTCCTACACACTTGAGTATGCCCCATTCAACACATTGCTCAGGTCTGGGAGATACTGCAGAACTGCAGATGCCTGACATTTGCCAGACCTGCCTGGAGCGATTCTAGACCGTGTCGCGTGTTCAGAGAGATTACGTTCTAGAGCGATCATCGTTATCATGATTTCAGCCAAAACATGTCTACTGTTGGACATAGCCTTTCTCCAAGTGTCACCACAATGACCGATCATGTGCATCTCACATCCATCGGATTCCCACGATCCTCACCAGGGTGCTTCTGTACCAACAACCTGTACCAACGCTGCGTCTTCCAGTAGGTACGTGGCCACAACTAAAACCTTTGACCCCATTGACTTTTTTCTGCGAACTGCCCACTGCTACTTAAGTTTGGCGATTCTTCGGCCTTTTTATATTCAAATACTTATGAGTGACTACTATGACGATTATAGTACAGTAACTCAAAAGTCCAGTCGTTTAGTAGGTATATTACGCATCATTTATTTATATACCAATTCATTAAAAGACAAGAAGGAAACAGATTAAGAGGTACAAAGGTGAAGCTTACGTCAATAAAAATCTCTTCCAGCATTCCTGCGAAAAGAGCATGTATATTTTGACTAGCTGCTCCCAGCGGCTTCGCCCGCGTGATAGCAGAAAATAATCTCAAGGGAATATACTGCCGGGATAAAAAGTATCCTATGTCCTATTCCAGGACACGATCTATCCGTGTGCCAAGTTTCATCAAAATCGGTTTTGCGATTGAGGCGTGAAGACGTAACAAACAAACAAACAAACAAACTCACTTTCGCTTTTATAATATTAGTAAGGATTATTTATTATTTTATTATTTTTAGGCGACACTTGGGGGAGGCCGCTTATGAGTTATATCCAAAGAAGGGATGGATGGATTGTGTGAGAAGTGATATGTAAGAAAAGGGAGTTAGTGATAGCGTGACGAGTGACAGGACGGAATGGAAGAAAAAAACCTGTTGCTCCGACCCCAAATAAAACGGGATAAGGGCAGGAATAACTTAGAGGCCTGTGTCCAATAGTGGACGTCGAGCGGCTGAAATGATGATGATGATGATAGCTGAGAGTAAGCCAATGTAGCTATACTAATCAAAACCACTCTTTTAGTAGAGGAGCCTATCAGTATCACTAGCCACTGTGCCTGTTGGTTGAGTAATGGGATATTCTGGATAACATGGGATTCGGTCAAGCAACGGGAAATGAGTCAATGTGTAAACGTCATCTTTTATGTTTACTAAACTACACAGAATCCCTCGTAGACACGATTAGATAATAAAAAATCCCACTATTTCCATAACCGATAAGAAACTTCCCAGAACATTTTAGACAATAATAGCTGCCGCCCACAACTCAGCCTGCCCTCGTGAAATGACTAAATTCATCATCATGCCGCTGGGTCTTGGTACAGGCCATGGTCCTGAGCGAAGAGGAGTTGCAGGCGATCACCTCCTTCTGCGAAGCAGTAAGGCTAGCAAAGGAGGAGGCCGACCGCAGAGAACGGCGCGCATCAGGTTGCGATCCTGATTTTCAGCCACCGTAGTCGCGGGCTTGCGGACGGCGAGCAATGGGTAACGGTAACTGTCCGGACCGAGCCCAAGTCGTCGACGGCACGCATTGTTCCCGCGCATCTCAAGGAGCTGTCAGCAACAGGAACCCAGCTGGGTCGAAGCCTACTGAGGCCAGGGTAGTTCTGAAAGGGATTCTCGGCCTGTTATGAAAGGCAAGAAGTAACGGGGTGGATTTTTTATTCAGTCTGACACTATCTCCCGCTCTACTCAAGAGCAGGGGATGTCATTTGGATGACTTTTTCCCACCGAAAGAAAAAAGAAAGTCATTATTATTTCAGCCGAAAGACGTCCTCTGTTGGACATAGGCTTCCCCCAAACATAGGTCTCCCTAGTAAATTATTAAATTATAAATGTGAATCGTGAAAAACTAACGACAAACTGTTCTAATGAACTATTCTGTTTTATGTGGTTGACCAGTCTACCACAATTCCTACCCTACCCCAACCAACACAACCAACCCTACCCTACCCTTTTTAGTTTAAACTATTCGGCTGTTCATTGAACACTTAGGACATTTTTCAGCCCTAAAAATAAACCAATTGTTTATGCATAGTGTCAAGTAGACATAACTCAATGTCAAAAAGTCATCACAACCCATATCATATTATTATACCATGCAAACACTGTAAAATTAGCAAGAATTGGTCTTGTAATTCCAATGCTGGGTGCGAATATTAAAATTTCCAAGTGCACGAAGCGAGTCTATTGTGTGCTGGTTGTATTACTAAGAAATTGTAGATGTGCGACATACCTGTTACATTACCGACGATAGCGTCGTTTTTGATGTTATATTCGTTGAGATGCGGATGTTTTGTCGTTTGGACATGGACTCTGGTAATTATTACATGCCTTTAAAGTATGCGGAACAAGGGTAAAGTCCCGCAAACCTTTGTTGAAAAGGATGGATCTACACAGGACAAGACTGGTGTTATGTCTGGTTCATACAACTGCTTGAGAGAAGATTTCGAACTGTTCATCCAGCCTCATCCTCAGCCTTTTAATGTTCCCGCAACCGAACTCAAGCCTCCTCTCTTGGAGAGGGAATGGGCCGTAAACCAAGCGGGCCCAATGCCGGTTTCCTCACGATGTTTTCCTTCACCGTTTTGTGAGCATTGGTGATTAAACAAATTACACAAAATACAAAGAAACTGTTATATACAACAGTTGGTTCAGAATCAGTAACTGAATGGATCCCAATAGTTTTTACACCATGCTATATATATCCTTTTCCAAAAATATTTAAAAAGGTCACAAAATGGATACCACCGACACTAAGTACAACACAGGTCACGGAAGGACATAGCAAAACAGGCAGGTACATTGGATGATTTCCCACCTCAAAAAAAATCTAGCGATCTATTAGAAGGGCTTTGATTTGGTGTAACAGGAGTAACCGATCGATATCGACAGGCCCATGCTATCATTAATGAACCCTTGACGATAGATCTATTGTCGACTTGTTGTGATAACACCCCCCGTTTTGTCTCGCTTCTAGATCAAATCGCTTAGAGCTCATAGGGTGCAAACATAAAGAAACAGGTTACCGGTGCAGGTATAATTCTCCCGCGTGTTCTTTTGCGCCCATTTATATAGAAACAGGCTTATACTTATCGGTACCGAGTCATACGGGTTTAAGCATTGGCCAGTGTAGTGTTTTACACATACAGATTTACCTGTTTCTTTATGTGGTTGTACCGGTACCTGTCTGTACCAATACCGACCCGTACCGACTTATCGGTACCGAAAATCCTGTATCTTTATGTTTGTACCCATACACGCGAGCGGCATGTTAATGCCATCGGCAGAGGTAACTGCCGCAGCCGTCGCTCGGCGGTAGCTGTTGACGCGTCAACGGCGGCCGTGCAATATTCCAACTTCGAAGATCAGCGGCTGGCGTTGTATGTGTCAACTAGTGTCCGACCGAATGTTCGGTTTCGGTTTTGGTGGCAAACCTGCGGAAACCACGACCGATAGCAAGACTGCACTCGGGAGTTCTCACGCTGTGATCGGTCATGTTCAGCGCGTTAAATTCCTTCCAAGCGAGTAAAAAACAAAGACATTTTGCCGTGTCCACGTGCCTAATGATTTCGTGACTGGCTTGTGTTTGCAATTCATTTTACCTACTGTCAAATAAAATAGAGTGCAGTAAAATTTATATTCAATGAATATAAAATGCATTAAAATAAAATAAGGACTGACTGATACAGTAACGTTTTCTTTATTTTTCCCTCAAATCTGCATGATCCTTGTAAGGAAGTTTAGGTTTCGGTTTCGGCTGAAACAGACTGTTGCCAAAATTAGGTTTCGGTTTCAGTTGAAAAACCAGTTTCGGTCGGACACTTATGTCAAGTTGTGCTATAGTGACGTCAACGGAATTACCTCTGCCGTTGGAAATATGCCACTCGTACGTATGATTAAAAGAAAACTATATAGGTAGGTACTATCTTTTTTTATGGTGGGCATAAATCATCCAATGACAACCCCCGCTCTTGGACGGAACGGGAGATAGTGTCAGACTCTTACTGACTAAAAACCCACCCCGTTCCTTCTAGTCTTCATACCTGACCCCAGTAGGCTTCGACCCAACTGGGCCCCTGATGTTGCTGACAACTCCTTAATACGTTCAGTGCGGTACGAGGTCTAATAAGCCCCGCATGTGTCTTCCTTGCGGTGTTGCTAAGAAGGACATAGTCTTTTCTACCGTGCGGAGGCCGTATCTTCAATTTGATTTAGTTAAGAAAGAGATGAATATATAATATGTAAGATTATTAAAACAGAAATGCAGTGAATGTACTTTAAATACGGGATCACTTTGACCTCATACAACGTTAGCAAAAGAAAGTTTCAGTTTCTTTTAAGTTAAGGGGTCTAATAAGCCCCTTACAGCTATAATGACAGTTTTCAAACGAGGTCTTAAATGCCCCGTACCACAGGAATGGAAATAATAAAAAAATGAGTGCCACTGTCAAAGTGTTAAGGCGCGCGGGAACAGTGCGCGCCGTATTAGGTACTAACCACTAAAACTGATTGTTATATTACCAGCTCCGGTCTATCTTCTACATCATGTTCTTCCTGGTGACCGCCTTAAGGATGTACATGCCGGACCCAAATCCAGAGTGGATCAAGTGGCGGCCTCAGAATAACAACTTCTTTTGCGTGTTTATATGCTTCGTCACCATGATTGTCACAGAATGTTTCGTCACCATGTTCGCTGTTTATTTAGCACTGGGACTATATTATGTATGTATTTGTTCTATTTTTTTGTGTAGTATCGAAATATTGAAGATCAGAAGCTCGCGCGGAGACTTCGTTCAGGTTATAGTCCGCAGCGAGGAGGAATGGTAAGCGGTCGCCTCCTTCTACAAAGTAGTGATGCTAGCGAAGGAGGCGTCTGCACGCGTGAGGGAATGGACATCTTCACGGCCTAGCCACCGAGATCCCGGTTTCTAGCCACCATAGACGTGGGCTTGCAGACGACGAGCAAAGTAGCAGTCTGACGGCCTGCACAGGATGCTACGTTAGAGAGATGAGACAACCACCAGTTCACAACAGACTTCATCAGGAGGCTTAAAAGTCACTGAAAAGGCAGCATCGCCAAACTTAAGTGGCAGTGGCCAGGGCACATTGCTCGTAGAACAAATTTTCGATGGAGCCGAAAGGTTTTGAAGTGCGACTATGCACCGGAAGACGCACCGTTGGAAGGCCTCCCACAAGGTGCACCGACGACCTGGCAAGGGTCGCGGTAAATGTAGAACCCACTGGACCGTGGACCAGTCATTGAACAGCTATCGGCTGAAACGTGCCCTGGCCACTGTGGCAGGCAGAGCACATTACTCGCAGAAGTGGAGTGCAACTACGCATCGGAAGACGCAATGTTGGAAGGCCTCCCACAAAGTGCACCGACGACCTAGTAAGAGTAGATGCGATACCCACTCGGCTTTGGTGATGATGATGATGATACTGATTAGTAAAATGATCATGTCAAAATGGTCTATGCGTACAAAATAACGCTGTTCAGTCGCTCAACTCTTCTTAAACTAACTTAATTATATCTGCAATATAACTTATTTTTCAGGATTCGGCCTACCGAATAGAACAATATTTAATCGGGCGTTTCTGCGCATTACTGCTGGAAGTTACCACCTTAGTATTATTAATCTTCAATCATGGCTACTTTTTGGGGTGGTATTTAATATTTCTTATGATTATCAGTAAGTATACGTTTCGTAATTATATTATTATAATTTTATAAAAATAATTTATAATTTTAATTATAAACAAAATACACGCTTGAACCTGGAGTCGCAGATTGGTACCCATATATTTTTTTTATCTGTTATAAACTAGTGCTTGACTGCGATCCCACCTGATGGTAAGCCCACCCTAATATTCCTTAAATGGTTTGGGTCTAGTAGATGCCTACGTTATTTAAAGCATTGGCAGCATTTATTGTTTTCCAAAGTGAAGATGCATAGTTATAACTTGGGTACTCCAAGGTCTGGCTCATGTTCTGAACAGGGGCACAGCATTTTCATTTGTTATGAGACAGGTCTTCAACAGAAGGCTTCTCTCCGTATAGGCCACTGCAATTCACGTCCAGGTGGCACATGTTTTTGGGGTCAGATTGAGGGACGTTCTTCCCACAGCTGTATTTTGTTAGGTAGAAAAATCATCCAATGACATGCCCTGCCCTTGGGCAGAGCGGTAGATAGTGTCAAACTTTTACTGACAAAAAACCCACTCCTGTTCCTTCTTTGACATTGTTTCAGGGATCTCTTTCGCATCACCCATTGCCCTAGTAGGCTTCGACCCTGCTTGTCCCCTACGGTTGCTGACAACTCCTTGAGGTACGCGTGGAACACTACGCGCTATCGACAACTTGGGCTTGGTCCGGACGGTCACAGGACAGTTGAACGGCGAGCTACCCATTGCACGCAGTCCGGAAACCCGGGCCTGCGGTAACCGGAAATCGAGATCAGGATCCCAGCGGCTGCCCAGCATTGCCAAGCGCGTACTGCTGCCTCCTTTGCTAACTCCTTTGCTAGCTAAGGGAGGCGACCACCGGCCACTCCGCCTCGAAGTTTGTTCCATTGATATAAATCTTTTTTTTTCTTTTATTGCAGTTCTGGAATTCTACTCGTTCATCGTTGTGTATAGCTATTACGTGGACATAGTAGAAGAGCAAAAAGCAAAAGAATGCGCCAGGGTGTGTAACCCTGAACTGTCTGAATACAATGGCTACATGAACTACGAGTGTCCACCAGAACCACAAGACCCACGTATGCAGGAGATCCAGGATGTACGGGCTTCACGGCACTCCAGGGCGTCACGGCACTCCAGGGCATCACGGCACTCGAAGCCTCCACTGACGGTTTCAAGAGATTGTCCAGAGCCGCGAAACATTCCAAATACACAAGACAGAATGAGCTACCATTCGCGAACAATGCAACTTGTACAAGAAAAACTACATAAACCTGTTATTAATTATTCAGATTATCGAGATCATCAATGTACGCGGACTACGCGACAACCAACGCCTTGCTTGTGTGTAGGCTACAAAATTCCTCCTTATTGACTGAACGGGGAACGGAGGGACTCGGAACTAGTATGATGTATGTTACAATAAACAATGATAAATTCATAATTAATTTATGCAGAAAGCTTACAGATTTGGTAAAATAAATGTATTATGTTTTACTTAGATAAGAATATCATTAATAATAAACTTTTACTTTCGCATAAACATACCGATCGATATAGGTACCTACTTAAAAATTGATTTAACAAAAAAATTACATGGCCGGAATTAGTAGGGCAGCCCTACTAATTCCGGCCATGTATTTTCCCTAGCTAAAAATATTCATGTACACAGACAAACAGTACGTCGTATTAAAGCTTAAAGGTATGGCTTTACAATAGTTTGTCTTATGATCAGAAGTATAAATAAGATCCAAAAAAACGCCTAAAAATTTTGAATAGCAATGATGTGCTACAATAACACGTTAAAGTGACTGTGACAGTAAGTTAGTATGAGAACGCCTTTCAGACTTCGGGTATAATTCTATGAAAATATATGAAAGACTTATAAATAAATTGAGGAAATTATTTTTGAGCCGACTTACGATCGTTTTTTAAAAAGCTTATTGTATAGAATAAGTTTGAAAAACATATCAATTTCGATATATTGGTATTTTAACAGTTCTAGCGCCCCGTGCCATGGACAAAACAGTCTTGTCGCAGACGTTGAGCCTGTCAAGACTTCTTGTCTCAAGTGTGCGCATTCCCTGCAGATGGGCGTTGGACCAACGTCTATTTCTAAAACACGCAGCTGGAAAAACAAGTAAAAAAAACAAATAATGCCGTATAATTGCCGTGTAAATTACTAGGTCACGGTCTTTTAATCTTAGGCATACTAGTGTCTTGAAAACTATAATCTAGGTAGAACCATTAATCAAAAGTTTAGACAAACAGAGATAACTAACGATAAAAATAAAACAACGGGTGCAGCAACTCAACTGGACTTGATAAGTATGTACTTATGTACTTTTAATTAGACCGTACAAGAACATTACTTTCACAACCTAAAAACACACCCAAAAAAATCGAGGTTGACAGTCAACCGAAATAGTTTATATACTAACTGTTTATTGGTTATCCGTTATCAACATCGCCCTTTCATATCCATATCAGTGATAACCGATACTCGGCTAAGTTATTATCAGAGACAAACCCAAGTCAGCAACATATTTTGAAAGAATTGTTCACTAGTTTTAAATATAGAAGTGGTTTTTGAAAATAGAATCTGTCAGTGTGTGGTTTATTTTTTATTTTTTTGTGAATAAAACGCCATGGGTATCACACTGCCAAGGTATAACAAATGCTGTTATTGCATACCTCTAAAGATTGGAGTATTGATCATCGGATATGTTTCTATCGTAAGTACTTTTTAATCCTGTAGGTACACGAAACCGTTTTTTTTTTCGTTAATAGTGCTGTGTGTACGTTCTGCGTTTTCTATAACTTCGTAGACTTTGTTAAACACAGCAAAAGTAAATAGTAGAAGGGAAGTGCGCCAATATGTAGGAAATCTAAATAATTTTTTCCTTGCTCTTTTTTCCAACTTATTAATATCTATTAGTCATTTTATATTATCAGTCATTCAATTAATATGTGTACCTAAATTTAGGTATAATTTTTCTTATAGTCAGCTTTTGGACCACGTTAAGTGTTAACAAGACTTCTAATTCTCTAAACAATTAAAATTTAGTTTTGTGAGCGTTCGGACTTCATGATCCTCGAGGTTAAAAAACGTACCTAGAAGTAAACAAAATTATTATATTTCTGCCGCTTGAGGTTCTCCTCAGCTGTAGCACCAGCACAACTCGATACGCTATGAAGATGGGATGATACGAGAGTATCAACACAAGTATTGGCATCGCACACTAAAGGTTCCACTTTTAGTGTGTGAAGCTTCATGCTGATGATCTTTATCAGGTCTTTTGCTATCGAGTTTTAATGTAGGATGCTTCATGCCAAACATAGAGCGCCAATATAGCCTACAGTGACAAGAGCAAATATAATTATAATTAATTATGTCTATAATAGCATTGATTATTAGGAAAATGTAATTATAATTAATTAGGTCTATAATAGCATTGATTATTAGGAAAATGTAATTATAATTAATTAGGTCTATATTAGCATTGATTATTAGGCATTTATTGTAAACATTATTTGTACATGGGATATTAAATTTTACTAGCTTTTGCCCGCGCGATTTCGCTCCCGCTCTTCTCTACTTCACTCTACTGTACCCTACTCTACCCTACCAAACTTGACATAAACCATCTCCTGAGTTCCAGCAGTGGGAACATTAAAAAGGCTGATGATGATGATGATGAAATAATCCGAACAAAGCCTAAAAATTTGGTTTGGATAAGTGAGCCCGTTCTTGAGTTATAAAATTACAACGAAAAGTGGCATTGATTTTTAAATATATAGATAATTAATTAGGTACAGCATTAATTATAAGGAAAATATAATTATAATTAATTAGGTAAATAAGCATTGATATTATTTCGAATTTATTGTTAACATTATTTGTTCGAAGATATTATACGAGTATTTTATAATTGACTAGGTCTATAGCATTCATTATTAGAAAAATATAATTATAATTAATCTTAGTCTCTTAATAATTATAAGATCTGTATTAGCATTGATTATTAGGAATTAATCGTAAACATTGTTTGTACAGGAGATATTATATTTTGTTTTTTTCGGCATTATAATTGCACAGCATTATCTATATATACAAAAGGTGAAATTTACTGACTGACATATCAACGCACAGCCGAAACTCTTGAGACTGGGAGTGTGGAATTTTGCACAATGCTTTCTTTTATCGCGTAGGTTAGCACTAAGAAAGGTTTTTCAAAATTGGCCCCCTAAGGGGGTTAAACGGGGGTCCTAAGTTTGTATGGAAAACCCTTCTTTTACGCGGGCGGAATCGCCGGTAGAAACTAGTTTTATATATGTCTAACTATTTTCAGATTGCATCCTGCGTGACCCTGGGTACGATTTCATATTCAATCTTCAGAGTATCAGAATTTGTGAAGGAAAATAACAACAGACCGAATCTTCAGCACCCACCTAGCGAAGTCTCGAAGGCAGCCTTGGCTCTATACATCACCTTCGCCTACTATCTTCTAGTGTTCCTCTTCAGTTTCACCATAAGTCTCATTTTAGTTATTGGAGCTCACAAGGTAAGTATACTTACTTACCTTCATTACAAGCTTTTATTTAGCTTCACCTGTTCTGATGTTTGTCTGTCATCAAATCTTGCTGACCCACTTCTCGGTTACCGATTGAGCTGAAAGTTTGCATGAATGTGTAAATCAGATGACAATGCAAAATTATTATAACATGGAGCTGATCTGATGATGGAATCGGAAGGTGGCTATTGGAACGTAGTAGTTAAACGACACAACCCCATCGAGTTTGGGCTCTTATGTTTCGTCTTGACAAGTATTAATTATACAAAGTATACCGAGCTATAAAAGCTTGCTATGAATAAATGAGATAATATTTGAATAATATTTTTATTGATAATATTTTGTTAGGAAATAATTATTTGACTATTAAAATGTGCCTAAATTTGGTCTATTTGAAATAAATGATTATGAATTTTGAATGATTTTCATTAAAAGCTTGTTTTTATTTAGGTAAGGGATTATCGTACACTAATGCGACGATATCAATCCCATGGCACCTACCTAACTACTGTTACAAAAGTAGCTAAAAGGTGACAACTAAAAAAACAAAACCTTTTTTACAAAAAAATCCAACCGACTTCAAAAACAATCTGAAAAATTCATAATCGAAAAGTTGGTGTTAAAAAATAACGAAACAAAAACATCGACTTGAAATTCATCATATTATTATGAATTTCCAGATAATACAGGAAGTAATTCGGCGATATTCATTTTTATTTCGCAGAAATAACTATATAACTAGGTAAAAATGATGACCAACTTTTGCACTTACCTATATGTAATCTAAACTAAAAACAAAATTCTTCTGAATTACAATCATGAATGATTGTGATTTTTATCTTATCGTTCATTTACTTATAATGACTTCTTGTAGATTTATATAGTTTTATTTATCTACATTTCTTGGACTTTAACATAATTTATAGTCTTAGGTTAATCAAGCAAACAAATAGCTAATTCATTTTACATTGATTCACCATTGTGATGTGACCAATTTCGAATAAGTAGGTAGTCACTACTAGCATGCTATGTCTGTATGTATCTGGCGTAAGAGCGTTTTTTAATGTCATACGCATTTCATCAGGCATGCGGGATGGCTCCGCACGCGTAACCCTCACAAACTGTAATGCATGGAATACGCATGCGGGACGTGGAGCGTGATACCAGGCTACAGCTCCGCATGCGGGGCAATTCCGCATGAGTGGTGAAATCCGCACGATATTAAAAACACCCTATAAAAATAGTAAACCTCACGCAGGCGTACACCAACCGTTTAATGACGAATACCTACGCGACTAGGAAGCTACGCGTCCGTGGACAGTATGTCTTAACCACTGGTCTAACAATAGGCTAGTTGCCTTAAAACCACGGAATAAAGAAAACTAGAGGAAGTGCCTCTTAGATATCGCCCGTGTGTCAACAGTAGACTAAATTCGCCTATTACATATTATATACTAGTGCAGGTGAATATGGCATCTATTTCAAAGGCACTAGCGTTCTGAATAGAATAAATTGGTTACAGCGCCATCTAGCGTTGAGTAGGCGAACTCGTTGTAAATTGGTTAAAACTTCTTTATTGTTCGTGTCATGTCAAATAATAACAACTTTCTTACGTTGTAATAAGACCTAATTTATGAAAGCAATAAGAATATGAATTGTAAAAGTTAAGTTTGTAATTCGTAGCTTCGTAGCCAATCATATTACTGTTTTTTATGTGTGTAATGTACAATTTGATACGCAAATGTGTGAGTTTGGCGACACTGGTTCCCGTGCTTAGCCACGTTAGGGGCATTTCTACCTATATTTTCTGTTCTGTGCTTAAAACAATGTAATTGGTCCTTCTTTTAGATTATTCAAAAATAAAGGACACGTATTTTCTTATTTGTAAATTACACCAAAAATGACACAGATATAGCCCATTAAAGTTACGTGTTATCAGTATCACACGTAACTTTAATGAGCTATCTTTGTTATTTTTTGTTTAATCGAAAAAAGGAAAAATCGTTGCCAATTTTTTTTTTTCTAAAATACGGACTAAGTAAAATGTAGTTATTTTGACCCTGGAAACTACCCTAGTACTTAAATTGTCTTTGTCTGTTTCAGGAGAAGCCCAGTTACTTGAGGTTTTATTTCAAAGCAACAATGTTCCTGTTCGCTCTGAGCATCGTTCTGGTGGTGGTGACATTCGTGTTCATGGGATTCTTAGCCACGCTTCCTGTCCTCAAGTGGTCTTGTAAGTAGCACATTATTCAACTACTGGTCCGGAGGAAACCGGCCTTAACCATTTTAGGGTTAGGTACCCAAAGGGTAACAACGGGACCCTTTTGCTAAAGGTCTCTGCAGTTCTGCACACAGCCGGCGTGGCGTGGCGGGGCGCGGCGTGGCGGGGCGGCGACGCTGCGCTGGCGCGGCGGCATCGGTCACACTGCGCCTGCGGGCGCGATCACGTCCCGCCACTGCCACTTGTGTTGTACTTGTGTGTAGACTTGTATTCCCGCTCGGCACGGCGGCGGCGCGGCGTGGCGCGACGGTTACCGTCGCGTCGAGCCTACGCGACGGCTCTATGTGGCGTCGCGTCGTCCGTAATATTTAGTACCTACATTACAACACTGCTCAGTGTCGCGTCGCCTTCCCGTCCCGCCGCGCCGCGCCCGCTGTGTGCAGAGACCTTAAGACTCCGCTATCTAACTGTCACCAGGCTGTATCTGATGAACCGTGATGTCTGGGCAGTTGAAATGATGAAATTTTACAGATGATGTATTTTCATTGGCGCTAGCTAGAAATAAAAACAGAATAAAATAAACATTTATTTATTTATTTGTAATAAGCATACCAACAGCACAATCACTTACAATACAAATAAAACTTACATCAAATAAATGACATTTCAGTAACCATGCAAATAACAGGCATTTAACAAAATGAGAAATTAGAGACATAAAAAATTAAAATAGATTGTTCAGTAGGTACACCTAGATACAGAACGCTGCAAAAACAAAAACACGCCGAAACATAAAAAACGTACACTATTCACACTTTATATTATTTAATTCATGAATCCCCAAGCGACCACCGGTGGCCGCGCATCTATTGCCTTACCATTGTGTTTCTAATTGACGGTATCTGAAGGGTTAAGTGGGGCTCACATACAAAAATGTGTTTTTTTTTGCTGTTTTTTTTTTTGCTACCGACACGGACGGTACGAAACACTTCGAGCGCCAGTCCAACTCGCACTTGGCCAGTTTTTAGGAATGGCTTAGTAATGGAAGGAGTATGGGTACTCGGGTAGATAGTCCAAGCATCTCCGACTCATAGAACAACTAAAGGCAACCATGAAATAATCATTTTAAAGAGTAACCATGGAGTTTCTTGCCGGTTCTTCTCCTCTTCATAGGAAATGACCAATTGGAACCGTGCACTAACTTCTGACATTTTATAAGTGTCATCCCTACTCCCTACTAATAATATTATAAATGCGAAAGTAACTCTGTCTGTCTGTCTGTTACGCTTTTACGCAAAAACTACTGAACGGATTTAGATCAAATTTGTTAGGTAGGTAGAAGAGACACTGGAATAACACATAGGCTACCTATAATTCCACTGCTGAGCACGGGTCTCTGCCCGCGCGATATAAACTGTAGTCCACGCGGACGAAGCCGGAGCTGAAAGCTAGTGTGAAATAAAATTGAGGTGGTCAAAAGTGGCTCCAAATGGTTCGTGTAATATTACTCACAGTGCTGCTCGCCAGTTCTGTTACTTGAACTTGGCATGACACGCTACTGCATGTCTAGATAATTTTGAGTAGGGTTAATTAGAAGCCATAGGCCGCGTTGTGCGGTTTTTGCCACGCACGACGCCTAGCATAAAAATCATGGCAAGAAATCGCTGTGAAGCGACCGATTGCTATTTTTCTTACGTCGTAAAATCTTGCAGCGCCAAATCGTTGTGATTTTTGACATTTATTAATTAATTTCAGATTCCTTACATATAAATGGCTTTTTTTCATCTCTCAGGCACCTGTCTGTGATTATTTTTAAGGTCAAAGGCTGCCAGAGGCCCAGAAACTGCCAGAAACCATTAAATATTTTATCTTTCATTTCAGTTACTCTTCTGGTTTGTATGATCATGGTAAGAAGTTACTACCTGATACTGGAAGAGAGGGAAAAGCCGACGGTTTATGAACTGCCGCCGTATGTTCCTGTGCAAGTAGTAGAACAAGGTCAACAACCTTTGATGGCATAAAATATGGACTGTCTTTAGTTGTGTAAAATATTTTTATTAAGTAGTTAGTTATTTAAAATAAAATAATATTGTAAATGAAATTTTGTTTTAATAATACCTACCTAACTTAAATAGTTATTTAGTAGTAAAATTTTTATACTTACAACATTATTTTTAGTTTAAGCGAAACCTGAATATAGTTGGTCGAAGGCTACCTGTCGGATAGGCACATAGTCTACCCCGGTCACCAGGGAGAGTGAAAACACCGAGAGTTGTCGTGTGGTGTTCCGCAGGGATCGGTACTAGGACCACCCTTGTGGAACGTCGGGTACGACTAGGGTCAGCGTCGTTAGCTACGCAGACGACACACTGGTTCTAGCGCAGGGAGAGTCGTACCAGGCGGCGGTCGATCTAGCGTCGCGCGGGGTTGCAATAGTCGTTGACAGGATCCAGCAGTTGAGTCTCGAGGTGGCGCTGGAAGTCCGAGGCTATGTGTTTCCACGAAACTCGGAAAGCACCACTATTGGGTTCGGGAGTTCACATCGGCGTGCATTCCTTTCCAAGCTTTGATGTAGATAGATGAAGAGATGGAGGCCAAAGAAAAGATGGATGGATTGTGTAAGAAGAGATGTGAAAGAAAGTTACTGCGTGACTGGTGACAGGACAGAATACATAAAAAAACATGTTGTACCGTGTGGGAAAAGGGCAGGAAGAAGAAGAGGTTCACGCTTGACCACTTTTTCATTTGGTGGAAATCGACGATGTGGTCGGCGATGGAACGCGCTTGCCTAGAAGTAAACTATTCACTACTGAAAAACGAATTGACCCAAAAATTTACCTGTCTTAGTTACCAGATCAAAAAATCCTAAACAAAATGCCTTTTGGCAAAATTATATCAGGCTGTATTTTGTAAAATAACCAAAAAATGCCCTTTAAAGTTATAAAAAAAACAAATAAAAAAAATCTCTAATGGCATTTTTCATGTTGTTTCTTGAAAACCAACCAGTTTCATTTACTAGTTGCAAATTCAAAAAGGTCTATGTTGCACCTATTATAACCTTTTTATTATAATATACTTAACTGCTCCCAGCTCCACACGCTTGCTGAACAACAATCCATCACCTCTTAAACTCCAAGAACCATTTTCTTGGGAAATAGGTAAATGGTTGTTGGTGGCACCTACTTATCTACAGCAGCACCCTTAAATCCTACTTATAAAAGGGTTTAATAGCTGCAACTTGCATTTTGGAGAGTGCGCAGGAATTGCATGACTTGATTCCGCCATCTCATTTCTACCATCGGATAACCCGACGTACGGCGAGTATATCTATGCTACGTCATTGAAACCTCTATGGCCCGGATTAAGAGTTTCGCCTCGTATTTATACCGCGTACATCGAAGGACTGGATCAATTTTCCTGCGGCAGTCTTCGCGTCCGATTATACTTTAAGTGTCTTCAAGACTAGCGTGAATAACTCCTAATAAATTAGTGCGCCTCGCCAACAACGAGTGTATCTCTGCTTTCACCAGGTGTGGGATTGCAGTCAAGCACTACGTACCTAGTTAAAGCAGTGGTCCGACCGGCAACGATGAACGATAAACACGGAATAAAGAAAAGTAGAGGAACTGCTTCTTAGATATCGCGCGTGTGTCAACAGCATACGAGATTCGCCTATTACATGTGCAGAATTACAAATGCGGAAGAATAAATTGGTTACAGCGTCATCTAGCGTTGAGTAGCCGAACTCGTTGTAAATTGGTTAAAACTTCTTTATTGTTTGTGTCATGTCAAATAATAACAACTTTCTTACGTTGTAATAAGACCTAATTTATGAAAGCAATAAGAATATGATTTGTAAAAGTTAAGTTTGTAATTCGTAGCTTCGTAGCCAATCATATTACTGTTTTTTATGTGTGTAATGTACAATTTGATAGTTTTGATACGCAAATGTGTGTGTTTGGCGACACTGGTTCCCGTGCTTAGCCACGTTAGGGGCACTTCTACCTATATTTTCTGTTCTGTGACGATAAACGAGTCAAACTAGAAACTGTATAATATGAGTTGGTGATCAGCCGGAAGCGAGTTTGTAGTTTCGATAGTTTTGTCGCCGGGCTATAAGCGAGTGTGTAAGTAGGTAATGAATTAATTGTAAAGAAATGATCAAGCGAGCGAGCATCGCTGAACGAGTATCACTGAGCGTGTTTATTTTTGTTTTTTCGTCGGCCAGCGACAAAACTAGTAAAGCGTCAGAGAGCAACTTTTAATAATTATATGCATTTATTTCGTTTTCTCGCTGGCGGTCAGACCACTGCCTCATATCATATAAAAAAGTTACGACCTTTATCTTTTGCAACTAGTAAATTGGATACATATTTGCAAAGGGCACTTTTTGGTTATTTTGACTAATTTTAGCCTGATACAATTTTAGTAAAATTTTATGAACTGGGATAACTGAATCATTTAGGTCAAGTCTTTATTTTCATGTATTATTAAATAAGCAAAGGTATGAAATACCGCAACGCAACGCAATACGACCAACGAAAAATCCAAATCAATATGCATTTATTTTTATTTCGAAACTTAAAAATCTAGCAACACCAGATCAAAATGTCAAGCTATTATTTTACCAATTATAAAAGATTGAAAAACTGCAAAGCTTATCGGATTTCTCTTTCTCTCATAACGCTAAACCCGTAACATATCTCGTTCTTACAAAAGATTTTAATTTCGTTGTATAATACGTAAAACGTTGCGATGTGATCGTACCATTTCATTGAATTTTCTTGTTTCTTCGTAATTTATTGATATGAAACAATGACATCGGTTTAATTTATCTATTTAATATTATTAATAATCTTATTGTAATACAAAATGGCTAGTTTATCTAGCAAAATAAGTATTACCGCTGCTCAAAACCAGGTTTGTAGTAACGTGAACGCGCGAACCCTACAAAATAGCTTTGTATTATGGAAAAATAGTTGTTTGATGCTGCCTTTTGGCTGAATACATAACAGATGTTATAAAGGCAGTGTAAATCGTTTGGATTTTAGCTTGTTCAATGGATAAACGAGGCGGGAATGTCGGACGGCGGTCGCAGGACAGACAGTTTGAGGAAAGCAGTAGAACTCTTGCTTCATCAGTGTTCTTCAATGCTCCCACAGTACATAGATAACATCCTGACTTATTACTGTGATAAATCTGTAGACGTGAGGAAGCTTGTCATCGCTTTTATCGAAGAACTGAGGTAAGTTTCTATTGTGGTATTGATAATGGATAGTAGTAATGCAATAAAAACATAACCCTATCATTGCGACAACATAGCATAGCATTATCAGCCTTTTAACGTTTCCCTCTCATAGAGGCCTCCTCAGTCCTCCTCTCTAGGAGAGGGGAAGGTAAAAATCTTTGAACAAATTAGTGGCTCATTTTCTAATCAAAACTGATTTTATGTATGTTAGCTTTGACAGTCGTAGAACCTGTGTTTTAAATTATCACATCACAATATTGTAATATTTAATTTCAAAATAGTTCTCTTTAAAAGAGTTTCACAATATTATGTGTTTGTAAATATTGCTTCAGTTTATTTAGCAATTAGATAACAAGCAAATAAAAATTAAATCATATTTAGCAAATTTTTAGTTTTATGGCATTGAAAATTCTCATAAAATAAAAATATGAGACTTCTCGACTGATGACGAAACGAGGATTGATGTATTATCAAATGTTAACATTTAAATGATTTTGATTAGCCTATGTATCTTGTCTGAGTGTCTGTTTTGTGGTATGCCATAATTCTGTAAGAGCAGTGCTGGCCGAGTGGTAATGGCTCCGACTTACGAGTTGTCGGTCGCGGGTTCAATCTCAGCCAGGCGCATTACTTTGTGTAGTTTTACTCAACACCACTGATCTCAAAACGGTAAAGGAAAACATCGTGAGGAAACGGGCATGTCCTAGAACCAAAAATTCAAAGACATGTGACATCCACCAACCCACACTGGGCCCGTGTGGTGAATTATAGCCCATTCCCTCTCCTAGAGAGGAGGCCTGAGTCCCTACAATGGGAAAATTATAAGGCCGTCTATGCTATAATTCTGTGTAGCTGTTATTGAAAATTTTTTTAACAAATTCAATCATTGTTGCAGTAAGCTACACCCAAAATTCCTGCCGAAGATCATAGCTCAGCTGCGTCAGCTAGTCAGTGACTCGGTGATTGCTGTCCAGAAGAGAGCCATCCAAGCCTCCAGCATTGTGTACCGGAACACTTTAATGTGGATATGTCAGAGTGCTTCGGAAACTTCTGAGATGCAGTTTGTTTGGAAGAATATAACAGAATTGAAGGTGTGTGGAACTTGTTTTACTCTTAATTAACCTTTTAAAATAAGACAGTTATAGTCTGTCTAAAAAGTTAAACAACTAGGGAATTTTGTACAATATTTAATCATTTAAAAAATACTTATATTCATTACTTTTTATAAGGTTCTTCTAATAGTAAACAACGATCATGATCTCTTAATCAACCTTGATTATTGAACCAGTGTTGACTACATCAGATTTCGTTATGACCTAATAAGTACCCAAGTTGTTAACTTTTTAAACAGACTATAGTAGCAGATACTTCTTTTCATTTTTTATACCACGCTGCCCCGCACTAGAAATTACTCCTAGAAAGACCCAGAACACCAATTTATAGGCCATACAAGTATTTGTTCTGTAGGGGGATCGAAGCAAGCGATCTGCAGATACTGTCTAGGTCATACCTTTGTAATGTTTTCTCATAGACCAAAATAAGTATGCATTGTAATTTTTTTGCTTTTAAAGCTGTTTTCCAAAGACAATGGCGATGGCAATGGTTTTATGTTGTTCAGGAGTTCCTATGTAGTTAATCAGACTGCATTAGGGAGAGTGGGCGCGGGTGAAGGGTTCTTGACGTCTGCGCGTTCACAGTGCCGAACGAGCCAGTCTTGATATCCATGACGGTGCTTCGGCGGTTATGTTTTAGAACCACACGCGTCACCTAAAAGACGTTATATCACTGTGAACGATACTGGAAGAGTCCAGGTCCTGAGGATCAGGTTCATCTGAAACACCCGCTTCAGACGCGCGGTTTGCGGGAACATGGTGAACGCAACTGGCGTCTACGTTACGGCCCGTTCACGACCTTGCCGCTATGAGCGGAAACGAAGCGCGGGGCGGCGAGCGGTAAAATCAAAAGTATGAAAACGTTTGAAGCATGCCACGAGACGCCGCTCATAGCGAAAACGCGCGCGTTTACCGATGACGCCCCGCTCGCCGCGCTGTGCGCTTCTATGAATCAAGTCGTGACTAGACCGAATTACACGCGCCCTATGGCTACTTGATGTTGTCCTGTTTACTGTTTGAGCTGATGGCGCCATGTCTGCATCTCGTTTCACATACACTATCCTAATAGCATTTTTATAAAATTCCTCATCTTCTATCTCCAGCTCGTCGTCCTCAACATGATAGACAGTGACAACGAGGGCATCAGGACGCACTCTATAAAGTTCTTGGAGGAGGTGGTCCTGCTGCAGACGCCTAGCGACGGAGCTGGAGACGAGTTCAACCTGGATACTATACCGGCAAACATGACCTTCATCGATAGGCGTGCTTTAGAAGAAGAATCTGAGTAAGTGTCCGACTTATCATATTGGTATCCTAGACATATACTAGTTTCAATCTGATTTAGGGTGCTTTAAATTTATGCGTACTGCAACCGTCCGGCACGGTAAACGTGCGGCAGCCGGCCGATTGCAGTACGTTAGCAGTCCGACAACAAGCGCCTAAATTGAAAACGTATCTGGCTGCCGTGCGTTTGTATGCTAGCGATACGCTTTTCAACACCGAATTGAACACGTGGTGCTTGTGATGTTGCCGTCCTGTTGTCGACCGTTTGCCGCACGGTTACCGTACCGCGCGCTTTGTATGAAATGATCGTACGTACGCAGTACGACTAACGCACCGCATCCGCACCGCAGAAGGCCGTCAAAAAACTCATGAATTGAAAGACGCAACATCATTATTTTCTCATCAGAGTCAAGTTCATTAATAACTTTGAAGTTCACTATATTAAAATTGGTGATTTTCCAAAATTTCATAAACATTTTTTCTTTTCTCACCTTTTAGGACTATATTCAAGTTGCTGGTAAAATTCCACAACTCCCAACACATATCTAGTGTTAACTTGATGGCCTGTATGACGACACTCTGCCTCCTCGCCAAGTTCAGGCCAAAGTTCATGCCAGGAGTCATAAAGGCATTAGGGGACCTACACACGACACTGCCACCCACACTATCGCAGTCCCAAGTGAATTCCGTAAGGAAACAGCTCAAAATGCTGCTTGTGAACCTGATAAAGCATCCGTCTTCGAATGACATGATGCCGCAGCTGACCCAGTTGCTAATAGATATAGGAATGACGACGCAGGAGATCAATAAGGTGTTGCCTAAAGATAAAAGGAATAAGAGGGTGGGGGAGATCAAAAACGGCGATGCACCAGCTAAGAGGGTTCGGATAGATTCTCCACAGAGTAACAGTCAGGGCAGTGACAGTAATAGTAACAGCAGAAGTGATTTTAACATGTTCGATGATGACAGTTTCGTTTCTGCAGTAGCTAAACAACCTGTGACTCCCACTGAGGACTCAATATTCGAAGGTCTAAACAACGTAGAAGACGTTGTCAACCTCGTTACACACACTCTCGTTAACTACCTACCTATCGAAATGCCTGTCACGTTTGTGAACGCCTACAAACCCATCCCGAACTCCGGCTCTAAAGCACAAAAGAGAAGCTTAGCTAAAATGATCCTCGCGTTAATCAATAACAAAGAAGATCCTGTGCCGCTACCTATTGTTGCGCCTGTACCTGTACCCGTACCTCCAGCGCCTGTACTCTCTGAAGTATCATCTAAAATACCGCTACTAAGAGACGACGAAGAAAAGGTCACGCTCAAAAATGCCGTAGCGAAGTTGCAAGAGTCCACAAAAGCAGAAAGACAGATCGAAAGTGCTGTTTCGAGGCTTATGGAGGAAACGAGACAGGACCATTTGAAAGAGGAAGAGAGGAAACAGAAGGATAAAGAAAAGCCTGTTCCTCCACAAACACCTTCAGTTCCTAAGTTAAAACAGAAAGTGAAGTTACTAAAGCTACAAGAAATTACGCGTCCGATTCCTAAAGAGATAAAAGAGAGGTTGATAATTCAAGCAGTCGAGAGGATACTAAAAGCGGAGACAGAAGCTGTGATAGGGGGAGCAGCACACATACGTGCGAAGTTCATCACAATATTTGCATCAAGTTATACACCAGAATTGAGAGAGTTAGTCTTGAATTATATACTAGATGACGCAGCAAATAGAATTGACTTAGCCTTGTCATGGTTGTATGAAGAGTATGCGTTCATGCAAGGGTTCAACCGCCACCCCGTGACGTTACAGCCCAAGGTTCATGAGAAACATGATCAGAACTACAACCAGCTCTTATGTGCGTTGATCACACAGATTTGCGAGAGAGGAGATTCTGTGATGGAGAGTTCTAAGGACATGTTGTTGAGGAAGATTTACTCTGAATGTCCTGTGGTGACAGATGAGGCGGTTGATTATTTGAAGCACCTGGTGATGGAGGATAAGGTGGCTTTGTTGGCGTTGGAGTTGCTTGAGGAGCTGTGTGTGATGCGGCCTCCGCGCGCGCACAAGTTTGTGGCGTCATTGTTATGTCATATTTGTGAGTATGTTTTGTTTATTATTTTTATTAAGTAGCAGAGCTTGCTGCTAGATGTATGGATCGATCTCCTACTTTAAGCCTTACCGAAGGTTGGTTTGTGGAGTCCTTAGAGGCTACTAAAGTCAATATTACGGAACTTATTAAGACAATAGGCACCAGAGCTCTGACTGATAACTATTGCTTGCTAATGTCCGAATCAGAATATTAAATACCCATATGCCAAATTTCATCCAAATCCCTTCAGCAGTTACAGCATGAAGTAATAACAAACAGACAAATATACTCATACAATTTTTTTCCTAGTCTCACAGTATTCCTGTCAGTAATCAATCGATTCCAATACAACGTGATATTGCCATTGCTAGGACTCACGCACACCGGCCTCATCTGTTTAAATCCTTACTACTATTCTAAAAGCGAAAGTGAGTTTGTTTGTTATGTCTTCACGCCTAAATGGCAAAACCGATTTTGATGTTTGATGGCAAAAACGAATTTACAGAGATAGTTGGGACCCTGGAGACGGAGATAGGCTATTTTTTTTTTAAGTGAGTAAAGGGGAAGAAAAATAATAATAATAAAAATAAGAATAATAATATATTTATTTGCTAAAAAACATGGTATAAAAGGTTGTAAAAAAGGTATATAGGAACAAATATGTTTCGCCATGTAATAGCATGCAAATCTTTAGCTTAAGTAAATTAAATTTAAATTAAAATTTTTTTTCAGTGAAAGGGAGAGGGATTAAAGTATATTAATAAAGGCGGGCGAAGCCGCGGATAAAAGCTAGTTGATGAATAAATGGACGTCAAAAAGTGTTTTTATTTTATAACCTATTTATAAAATAAATGTCATTTGACCAGACATATTCTGCTGAAGACTTTCTTATTTTTTAAATTTTGTAATTACACTTTTTTTTTTTTTTTTTTTTTTTTCGACGGGGAAAATCATCTTATGACAAGCCCCGCTATTGGGTGGAGCGGGAGATAGTGTCAGACTCTTACTGACTAAAAACCCCGCGCCGTTCCTTCTAGCCTTCATACCGGGGCACGAGCTCCCTTTCGGACAACCCTGTCCCCAGTAGGCTTCGACCCAGCTGGGCCCCTCCTGCTGCTGACAACTCCTTGAGGCGCGCGGGAACAGTGCGCGCCGTCGACGTCTTGGACTCGGTCCATTACCGGACGATCGGACAGCGAGCTACCCATGGCTCGCCGTCCGCGAGCCCGCGTCTACGGTGGCCGGAAATCGGGATCGGAATCCCGGCGACGGCGGCGAGGGCGCCGTTGCCTGATGCGGTCGGCCTCCTCCTTTGCAAGCATTACTGCTTCGCAGAAGGAGGCGACCGCCTGCCATTCCTCCTCGCTCCGGACCATGGCCTCGACCAGGGCCCGGCGCGAGAGGTCTCCGCCGCCGATCGCCCCCACGAGGGCACGGCGATGTTCCGCCCAGGCAGGGCACACCTCGACGGTGTGCTCCACCGTGTCCTCCGGGCGTTGCGCACAGTGGCGACACCCGGGCGTCTCTTCCGCTTGAATCCGATGCAGGAACCTCCCGAACTTGCCATGTCCGGTGAGGACCTGCGTCATGCGGAAGGTAAGGACGCCGTGAGGTCTTTCCAGCCACGCCTCAAAGAGGGGACTTACCGCCATAATCGTGGCGTGCCCAGCACTGGGTTGCGATAGCCGTTGACGCCATTTCACCATGAGATCCCGCCGGAGCTCTGTCCGCCATGCCTTGACATGTTGCGGCAGTGGACTTTCACCCCGGCGTTGCATCTCCACGCGCATGTCGTGCATGTGTGCAAGGACTGTTGCCTCCAGATCCCACGGTGGTAGGCCAGCCAGAAGGCTCGCCGCTTCACGGGAGATCGTGCGATAACCCCGCACCATCCGTATTGCCATGACCCTCTGGCAGGCGTTCAGTATGGATGCCGGTCGCTTTGCCAGCGACGGCGCCCACACCGGCGCCCCGTAGAGGGCCATGGACCGAACGATCCCTGCGTAGAGCCTCCGGCAGGAGGCGTCTGGACCCCCAAGGTTGGGCAGGAGCCGCTTGAGAGCAGCCCCAGCTCGGAGAAGCTTGGGAGCCAGACGTCGGAAATGTTCTACGAAATTCCACCGGCTGTCGAGGACGAGTCCCAGATACTTCATCGTCGACCCGACGCCGATGCGAACTCCTCCTACCGTAAGCTGGGAGTCCGATGGTGGCGCGTTCCGAGGGCCGTGGAAGCACATTGCCTCGGATTTATGCAGCGCCACCTCGAGTCCCAGCTCCTGGATCCTACCAACGGCTATCGCAACCCCGCGTGTCGCTAGAGCGACCGCCGCCTGGTGCGACTCTCCCTGCGCTAGGATCAGCGTGTCGTCTGCGTAGCACACCACGCTGACCCCGTCAGGGAAGTCGCCGCGCAGCACGTAATCGTATCCGATGTTCCACAAGGGTGGGCCCAGAACCGACCCCTGTGGAACACCGCACGACATCTCTCGACGTTTCCAGTCTCCCTGGTGACCGGGGTAGACAATGTACCTGTCTGACAGGTACGCCTCGACCACTCGACAGAGGTATTCGGGCACCCGGTGGTACCGGAGTGCCCTCCGGATCGTACTCCAGGGCAGGGAGTTGAAAGCGTTGGCAATGTCCAAGGACACTGCCACGACGCACCTACCCTGGGACACCGCTTCCCCTGTCGTAAGGGCTCGCACGCGCATGATGGCGTCTATGGTAGAGCGCGCCCTGCGAAAGCCGAACTGTCCGTCCGACAAGTCCGGCCCCACCCGCGTTAGCCGCACGACGAGGCGGTTTGCAATTACTCTTTCAAAGAGCTTGCCCACCTCGTCGAGCAGCACAATGGGCCGGTATGCGGACGGAGAGTCCGCAGGGCGCCCTGGCTTCGCTACGAGGACCAGTTTCCCCGTCTTCCAGCGAAGTGGGAACTGGCCCCTCTCCAGGCATGCGCTGAAGAGCCCTCTCAGTCGAGGCCCGAGAGCCTCCATGGCCAGGACCCAGGCTTTCCCCGGCAAGCCGTCGGGTCCTGGGGCGGTGTTTTTGGCACTCAGCCTTCGCACCGCCACTCTCAGCTCTACCTCGGTCACTTCTGGAGCATTGTCATCGTCGTCGCTATTGCGGTCCGCGTCAGACACCGCTGGCGGAGGCGGAGCCATGGGCGGGGGGGAGTGTTCCCCCCGCACAGGGAACAGAGTGCCAACAACACCCTCCACGAGTTGGGGCCGGAGACTCTGAGTCAGCGGCGGAGCCCAGGGGCGGAGCTTGTCCCGTACCAATTTGTACGGGCGCCCCCACGGGTCCGCGTTCAGAGACCCCAGCCACACGTTGCGGGCCTCGAGTTTGGCCCGCTTTATCTCCGTTCGGAGGGTGCGTTTTGCCTCCCTGTATTCCTCATATAGCTCCGCCTCTCTAGCCTCCGCATCCGGCGGGCGGATGCGGCGCCTGCAGTGTCTGGCGTACCGGCGTCGCGCGTGATTGCACGCGTTGCGCAGGGCGCCGATCTCCGGCGACCACCAGTACACCTGGCGCTTAGCTCGTCCTGGACGGACACGGGGCATTGCCGCATCGCAAATTTGCGACATGGCCTCCTGGAACCACTCCGCCTCGACGTCGATGTCGACAGGCCTGTCCGGTGCTTGCACCCAGGCCTGTACCGTCGCGGCTTCCAGGAGGAGCTCCCGGTCCATCTGCTTAAGCGCCCACCGCGGACCGCAAGGGCTCTGTCGGACCGGCGCGGCTGAGGTTTCGGCGGAGACGTCAAACCGGATGTACCGGTGGTCGGAGTACGTCTCCACCTCCTCCATAACGCGCCAGTCGACGACACGCGGCGACAGAGCGGGGCTGGCGAACGAAATGTCCACCACCGACTCACCCCGCATCCTCACCAACGTGGGGACAGAACCCCGGTTCAGTACGACCAGGCCCAGCTCTAAGGCCCAGTCCTCCACCATCCGACCCCTCTGGTTCGTAAACCGGGAACCCCAAGCCGTGTTCCAGGCGTTGAAGTCCCCGCAAACGACCACGGGGAGGGAACTGAACCCAGCGACGACGGAATTTAGCTCCAACAGGGAGACATGGAGTTCGTCGAGAGATCGGCTCGGGGACAGGTAGACGCCCACCACGACGATGTCCCCGAACCGTGCTGCCACGCAACCCCGCCCCCTCGTGACGGACTCGGGGGGCGGGGTACCGGCGGCGGTCGACGAAATTAAGGTCACCGAGCCGTCCAGGTCCTTAACCCAGTCACCCCTGGGTAGGACAAAATACGGCTCGGTGACTACGGCGACATTGATCAACCACTGCGCCATGCTCTGGAGCAACAGATCCTGAGCGGCGGCGCAGTGGTTGATGTTCGCCTGGAGGAGACGTAATGGGGCCGTTATTGACACTCCATTACGGTCTCCTCCCGAGCCCCCCTAGGGGGCACTGCCGCGGCGGCGGGTGCGGCGGCGATGGCGGCGGCGGCCAAGGAGGCGGCTGCGGCGGCGAGGACATTGGCGGGGATGGGCCTGCGGGCCTTGGCCTTGGCCTTGGCGGGGGGGTCGCAGGACCTGCCCCCAGCCCGGTGGTCAGCCGGCTTGCCGGCCGCCGCACATGCGTAGCAGTGTGGCGTAGCACGGCATTCTGCGGCCTTGTGACCGGGCTGGCCACACTGGTAGCAGCGGTCGCTGCGATCCTCCGCGGCGCAGTGGGCTCCCACGTGGTGCCCCACGTGGCAGCGGAAGCACCGCAGAGGTCTGGGCTCCAGCAGCTTGACCTGCGCGGAGACCCAGCCCACCAAAAGCCGTCGGCCCTCCCCGGTGATGGTTTTGGCCGCCTGCACAGGGCAGCTCACCGTAACGGCTCGCATGCCCGTGCTGTCAGCACGGATGGTGCCCGCCCGAACCTGTTCGGTCGTGCACCCACCCGCTTTGACGATGGCGGCCACCACCTCGTCCACCTTGGCGGAATCATCCAGGCCCATGATGCGCATGTCGATGCACTTTGTGGGCCTGGACACTCGGGCCTCTTCCGCATTGAGGGACGCCCTGATCCTTGCGGCCAGGGCATCTGCTGCAGGGCCGCTGGCCGCACCGGGGACCTCGAGAATTCGGGCGCCGGTGATAGTGTGCCTCATGCGGAAGCCCGCAGCGGCTCCGAGCTCGCCAAGGTGGGGCAACACCGCCTGCTTCGCCTTCTCCATGACGTCGTCGTACGTCACGCCCCTCTTTTCCGCTTCAGGCTGTAGCGTAATTACTACAGCCTCGGAATTCGGGGCGCGAAGACGCGCCGCCATGGTCCGCTTCCTGCGCTCCTGCCGCCTCGCTCGCTTTTTGGCTGCTCTGGCCACCTTGCCCGCCTGCTTTTTGGCGCCGACCACCGTCCACTCGGCGCCAGGCTCCTCGGGTGGAGGAGGTGGCAGGCGCGGCCTAGTCGCCACGGCAGCAGGAGGTCCTGCCGGTTTAGCGGCAGGCACCGCAGCACCCTTTTTTTGCCGCTGCTGCTGCTTGCCCGTTGGGGCCGGCCTCGCAGGCTCCGGCCTTGGCGTCGCGGGCTCCGGCGCCGCAGCCCCGCGCCCCGCTTGCCCCGACGGGCCCGCCTTGGGCGTAGAAGCCGCGGCCGCGGCAGCGGCATAGGACGCCGCTTTTTTCGGGGCAGAGGCCGCCAGTGGAGGGCGCAGAACAATGCCCTCCAGGACAGACAGCTGCTGCTGGACGCGCTGCTGGAACTCCAGCTGCTGCTTTTGCAGCCCCTGCTGCAAAGCTGCGAATTCCCTCTGCACCAATGTCAGCAGCTGACTCTCCGGCTCGGGCTGGGGCTGGGGCTGGGGCTGACTTTGCCCCTGCTCCTGTTCGCGCCCCTCCTCCATGGGCTCCTGGCGGACTCCGTTCGGCGCTCTGGCGAGCTCGGCCCGGATCTCCGCCCGGAGTTCGGCCTGGAGCTCCGCCCGGAGCTCCGCCAGCCTCTTCTCGATGGAGGCGTCCAGAGCCTCCTGGAGGGATTTGGCGTGACGACGGATCGTCCTTTCGCGAGTGGCCTTGTCCCTTTGGCGGGCCATGTCCCGAAGCAGGGTGACAGCCAGCTCCTTGAAGGGCATGGCCGCCTCCCCGCCTGACTCCGCCTCGGTGCGCCTCTCGCTTCCGGACGGCTCCGAGAGGTCCCTCCCAGAGTCGGCCGCGCCGGGGTGGCGCCCCTCCGCGGCAAGCCTGTTAGCTCGCTCAGCGGAGTTTTTGGCCGTTAGGCCCCTACCCTTCCCGCGAGCTCGGCCCGCGCCGCGACTGCTGGTAGGGATCTTCTTCGGCCCCCCCTCGGAGCAAGACGATCCGTCCTCCTTCCTGAAAGAAGCGGAGCGCTTCTTCAAGGAGAGATTTGAGCCTCTCCCCGAAGTCCCCGCTACCTCCTCATTCTCCGAGCCCTCCGAGCTCCTTTCGGACCGCGCGTCGAACTCCGACCGCGCGTCACTCTCCACAGGTTTTTTAAAAAAGTGTGATTTTTCCATTCTGTTCCCACGAGTATTAAACTTCGGGTACTTGCTCAAAATACGTGGTTCGCACTAGAGACTAATTTAGCTACCCATTAGTCAAGCTAACAACCTCCCTCACGGTGCGCCGCCGCTTGGAGGTTTGGGGTAATTTTTTATAGAGGTTGTCTTCCTCGCGGCCCGGGCGGTTAAGCCAAGGCCCTCGTCCCCCATCAAGAGTCAGAAACATGACCTTGGACAATCTCTGGGGCTACGAGACTAACGGTGGCAGAAGGAGGAACACGTCTTCCTCCTGCCTGCCCGGCGGCAGTGTGAGTGCACACCGAGCCCGCTCTTACTTCGCCACTGTGCCCTCTGCTGTAGCAGAGGGACACGCGTTGAAGTGCTCCGTCAGACAGAACATTCGCAGACGGCCATAGAGGCCCTTGGGTAGGAGTGCCCAAGGGGGTCTATGGCCGCCTCCCAGGGTGCACCGTCCCGCAGACTGGTCTTCCCTCAGGACGTGTCCGCAAGGGAACTACAGCCCGCGGGCACTCGTGGAGGTTTTCTGTCGTGGCACCCCTTGTAATTACACTTCACTTATTATAATATTCCATTTTCAGTGAACGAAAACGAAGAAATACGCGATGTTGCTCTAAAATCAACTCTAAAGATCTACAAACGTAGTACAGATGCGGTTCGCAAAGTGATCGAGAAGCATGCCCTCCTCTACCTCGGGTTTATATCGCTGAACCACCCTCCGCCCGAGTTGAGCGATAGCAGGAGCGTCAGAGTCGTGTGGACCGATGAAATGTACCATATCTGTCTGAACCTTGTGATGGCGTTACTGCCTGAGAATGAAGGTAAGAAACACGTAATGTTTATACAGGGTTATTTGTAAAACACTGACAACCTCGCAGGACTATGTTACTAACATCGTAAACAACTTTTGTTCTATGACTTTTTACAAAACATAAACACAAGATTTCGTTGTTCTATCTAACACATTTTAACGCTGTATTTTACCGGCCCGTATATACTTACGCCTCTCGCGCACTGTTCTCGTAGTAATAGTAAGCAGGCTTTCGGAACATTGTCATCACACCTAGCCAGCATTCGCACCATTTCTGTGACGAGTACCGTCGTTAGAATATTGATACGTCATCATGTAAAGATAATTACGTCCGCACTGCCGAATTTCGCTACAAGAACACGTATGACGCGACGCAAGCGCATCAAGGCGACCAACCGACTAGTGAGAGCTGCTCGTAAATAGGGTAAGTTCATGTTCAGCTACCCTCCGCTGTTGCACTATCGCTTGCTTCGCCTAGACTTCGTAATATTTAGAACATTCAATTTAAATATTTTTAATATGATAAATATTTAAGTCGTAGAACAAAAGTTGTTGTTTATGATGTGACTATATTAAAAAATATAGTCCTGAGAGGTTGCTAGTGTTTTACAGATAACCCTGTACGTATGTCTGTTAGAGTTGAATGACACTAACGGTCTCGTAGCCTCATAGACCGACGACATGACCCATATTTGTCTCAACTTTGTGATGGCGCTGCTAAATTCATGATAAAGATAAAAAATGTCATCAAATCAGGTTTTAGATTTAAAGGTTTGGTTGCTGGAAGCGTCGCAGTGAGAAAGCGATTTGTGTTTTTCAATAGAACCAAGTGTGCAGTGCAAGTAGGAGTTCTATAGTGCTGATGCCCAATAAGGCCACGTGTGAAAAGAAAAAGGAGTGGTCAGACCGCATAGGGCTAGTGGGTTTTAGGTAAGTTTGACCGAAGTCATTGGGCGATTTCCCGCCTCCAAAAAAAAACATCTTGGATGAAAATTAATATACTGAGGACAGTGCAGTGAATGGCCATTTTTTAGTATTAAAACAAGATTTACGTCATAATCTTATCTTGATCCTATTTTTTTTATTGCAGCTTACTAAATGTAGTATACTTTTTCAGAACTAATAATCGAAGTAGCGCGCGTGTACGGGTGCGCGGGGTCGGAGGCCAAGCGCTGCGTGCTGCGCGGCGTGGAGGGCCCCGTGCGCGCCGCCGCCGCCGCGCAGGCGCTGCAGCTGTCGCCCGCCTTCCGCGCGCTGCTGGACGAGTGCCCGCGCGGCGCCGAGACCTTGCTCACGCGCCTCGTGCACATATTCACTGAAAAAGGTGAGTTTTACAAAACAGTACCAGGATTTTAGAAGAAAAAGTCGCGGGCACCATGTTGAATTCCGAACAAAACTATAGTTGCTAAGTTTTAACCCCGAACGCAGTGAGGGATCCTATGTAAATAACTCCCGAGCACAGCAATGGAGTTTAGTGGTTTTAATTTACGAAAATATTAATTGACGATATTGTATAATTGATGTAATTTTGTTCCCCAAGCACAATTGGACAATATGTGGAATAATTCAAACAGGCGCGATCTCGGTAAAATGAGGCTTTCTTGTAGAATTGACTACGTCATCAAACCTTGCCGAAAAGACGAGCTTATTTAATAGTTGCCATTAAATACTGCAAAAATTGCAGGAGAAAACAAAATGACTGTATTCTGTATCAAAATACAATGTTTTTTTTTTTCGTTTTAGTAGATCTTGCAGACTAATAACATAGTAATAATAAGAATTATAAATAATACTAATACATTTAGTATTAGTTACTTCCTGCAAGTGCGTGATTTGTTGTTGTAGTGCCAATAAAAATACACATTTTTGTGCAAGCTTCAACTCTCTTACGCTTTATGAGGTACAGCCCGCTGACAGACAGGCGGACGGACGGAGAGAGGAGGCTTAGTAATAGGGTCCCGTGGTCACCCTTCGGATACGGAATCCTAAAAAGGTTATTATAATAAATACTCTTTGTTCACAGCGCCACCATCGCACGAGTTGGTCTCAAAAATACGCGAGTTGTATGCGACGCGTGTGTCTGACGTTCGCTTCCTCATACCCGTGCTCACTGGACTATCCAAGAAGGAGGTAAGTAGATGTAGTGGTACCCAACCATTTCTTTTAAATTATGTACTTATATTGTTATTCATCGGATTGCGATTGAAAGGTTGATTCATATTAGGAAAAGGTGATAATTGAAAAAACAGGACAGAAATAAAATCATACTATCTCTGATAATAACAGACAGAGTTTTCCATTATAGTACAAAAACAGTCTTACGCCCAGGATCCTGTATTATGTGTATAATTTGATTGATTATATATATATAACAAATATATTTTAATAGATAATTTTTATATAGATAGTTTTGATTTTTAATTATTTTTCATTTTTTTTACTAGCCATTACTGTCCCACTGCTGTCAAACTGCAGATTAATATAATAATAATATATTCCCCAACTATCACACAACGCCGTCAACTCCCAAGCTAAGCAGAGCTTGTGTTATGAGTACTAGACAACTGATAAACATGCTATATTTATAAATACATACATACAAACATTTGTCCTGAGTGGGAATTGAACCCACGACCTCCGGCATAACAGTCAGGGCCACTAATTACTAGACCAAAAGGCTAGTCAATTGTTTTTTATGGTGTACAAAAAAGAATGTATCTAGTTATTTTTCATCTTTATTCTTCTCAGATACTGGCAGCTCTACCAAAGTTTATAAAACTGAACCCAATGGTTGTGAAGGAAGTCTTCAACAAGCTGCTTGGTCTTCAGAACCCTCACGAAGAGAACTCACCAGGTAAGCTATTCTTCTTCTTTTTGTGTCAATGTTCTCAAACTAGATTTTGTTTGACCAGTTTTTGCAACCTGTACAGCTGTATCATTGGTCTCGTATAATTACATTTACTTTCAGAAGGTAAAATATTAAAATTATATTTAACTTGTTAGAGTGGCCACAAGGTGGACCGACAGCCTAGTGATGGATACGAGAAGCATAAGATCAGTAGTTGTGGCGTCGCTTGGGGACGTCCTGCGGACGTTTTTCAACACAAATGATGACGACGATGATTTTTAACTAGCTTTTAAAAATTTAAATTGGTCAAAGGGATCGTAATCCCTGGATAAAAAGTATTTAATGTCCTAATTAGGCTCCGTCATCGTCATCAGTTTAAGCTTTAAAACGTAACACACAGAGTTGCTGTCATATTTATTATATTAATATTATAAAAGTGAAAGACTGTGTGTTTGTAACTCGTCCAAGCTTTTTTTTTGTCGATGGGGAAAATCATCCTATGACAAAACCCGCTCGGGAGATAGTGTCAGACTCTTACTGACTAAAAACCCCACGCCGTTCCTTCTAGCCTTCATACCAGGGCTCAAGTTTCCTTTCGGTTAACCCCAGCCCCGGTAGGCTTCGACCCAGCTGGGCCCCTCAAAATTACTGATAAAGTTTAGCGCATTCGTAGACCGTGTAGACCAAGAACAGCTTCAAAATTGGATATAAGATGAAGCAACAATGAGCATTTCAAATATTGTTAAGAGGAAAATTGGTGGCAACATCTTGCCATCTCTTTTCTACGCGCGTAACCTAATGGCGGTGACGTCACATTTCAGTTTATGCATCCTTTTTCTGTTACTTGATAGTTACCCCTTCCACCAGATTCAACTTTTTTCTAATTTAATTCATTCGATTTGTGATAAATAAAGTTATTGAGGTTTTATAATATATTTTAAATTAGATCTTCTTTTTAATTTCAGTGTATAGTATAATGATTTGTAAGTAGCAATTGTATATTAAAATATTTGATACAATACGCACCATAGTAGTTTTTAATAGTTTTTTTTTTTTTTATATATTTTTTATCTATACATGGTGCCTTGGTGTTAAGTTTTTATTTGGGTAGGCAAGTAAATTGCCTAATTCAGAGTTTTATAATTTATTTATCGGAAATGGGACATTAACCATAGACTTTTTTTTCTGACTAACCATAAAGATAAGTTTTACATACGTCCTGAAGCTTTTAAGGTTTTACAGCCCATTTGAAATAATATTAGACATACAAACCTTTTTACACACCACCTGCTCGAAAATGTCAAATTATATGTACAAGCAACCTTAACCTAAAGTGAGTTATTAGTGGCCGGGGGCACAGCCGGTCAATAATGTTTTCATTATGACCCGCTGGTCAATAATGTGACTATTATTTTCTCACAGTAGGTGTAAAAAGTAGAGTATCCTCCTCTGGGCTAAAGGTGTCTTTGCCTTGGGCTAGCTTGAATCCCTCGCTGCATTCAGGATTCTTGTATTAACTCCCTCGCTTTGCTCGTGAGTTAAATCCCGAATCCTTCATTGCGCTCGAGATTCAATATGACGCGCGTGACATAAGACACAACTTTAGCCCCTCGGTGCATAATCTACTATTAAATATGTCCACAACACATTATGTAATTTATTTCATCACGGTGAAGGAAAACATCATAAGGAAACCGATATGTCCTAGAACCAAAAATTCGCAGATGTGGCATCTACCAACCCGTACAAGGCCTGCGTGGTGGATTACGACCCATTCCTTCTAAAGAAGAGGGTCTGAGTCCAAGCAGTAGATACATTAAAAGGATGCTGAGTTGTCAGGCCATAGGATATCCAACACTCGTCTCGACCACAAAATAGATAGGTACAGAATTCAATCCCATGTATGTACTTCACTTTTCATACCTACGTTCAGCAATCGCGTAAGGGTCGGCGCCGCTATGTCCGAGCGTGCTCAGGCGAGGCGATAAATATCTAATATAAATTGTAAAAATATTATAGATACCGGCACGGATCTTGAGCGCTGGCTTCAAGTTGCGCATAAGTCAAATATTCGGTCTCTTTAGTAGTACGAAGTGAGACGCAGGGGCGGGGAGTCCGTGATTGGCTCGCCGCGCCATCGCGTCATAGACGTCACTCGTGATTCGTTCCTGCGCTTGCTGCATCTAACAACGACGACGATTGGCTCGCCAATGTATGGAATGAGCAAAGTGATCCCCACTCTGACGCCAAGCGCTCAAGATCCGTGCCGATATCTAATTTTCTATACATGGCCACAAAATCAGGTACTTATCTATTTACCTAACTGTTCTCTTGTTCCTGTTTAAAAAAACGTCCATTAAACAGTACACTTTTTTTTTTGCTCCATTATTTCACAAAAAAGTTTACATACGCGTATCTCAAGCGAATATCGTGTCCGTGAGCAGTGTCAATGTGTGCTTTGCTCGAGCGCGCTTTGTATGTAGATTGACTTGTACCTATCTACTTTGTGACTCGACGCAATCAGTTGACAATTCAAATCACGATAAAACAGCACCCGCGCTTGCATGGATATGAATTCACTTTGCCTGCTGTAGCGAAAAAAAAAACGCTTGTCACCACTTTACGTTTCATTTTTCATTGGTTTGCTAACACAAAATAGTTATTTGTTATACAAGAGTGCACTCAAAAGAGCACGAGGTGAAAAATCTTTGCACGCGAGTGCAACACGTAACTTTTCATGCCACCTCAGCGAGGACATAACTAAATACAAAAAAAAAGTACACCAAGGAGGTTCTGAGTCTGAGTTTTTAACAAATTAAAAAAAGTTGAATGACAAATTTGGTACCATGGAGGTAGAAGCAAGTAGGTTTAATGATGTTTTGAATTCAAAAACATAGTGCACGGGATATTCTACAGTGCGTTTCACTTAAGAAGTTACATTGGCGTAATGTTGGCTCCCCTGTCTGTCTACACAAAAAGAAGGGAAAAAAGGAAAGAGTTGCCTACTCTACCAAAATTGTTCCCCGAAATGTGAAACGAAACCGATTTTAACGGTAGTTGCAACACTTTTTGGAAAATTATGAGAGGAATGGGATTTTATTTTAAAAAAGTAGGTCTCAAAGGAAGTTGTTAATAGAGAGGAACGATACTGTGGCGTGGCGTTTTCGTTATTTGAAAGAATTGCAAGACAATCGGAATGGAGCCCAGCACCCTATACTTTATACAAAAATAGTAACAATAAAAAAAGGCAATTGTTAAAGTAACGAAGTATCAGTTAATCTCCCTCATATCAAGTAATTTAATTGCTAAAAATGTTGCAACACTGTTTTTCCGTATTGCCAACATTACGGAAAAGGAACGTCTTAAGTGAAACGCACTGTAAATTCAATTTACTTTTTCTCACTAGAGAATAAAAACGGCTTTTGCTCTCAGATATCGAAGAGCAAAAACTCTTTGGTGGGATGAAAATAAATAAATGTGATTGAAACACGATATTGCGTACAAATGTTTAATTAAAAGCCTTTTGTTACAGTCACACCAGCTGAGCTGTTAGTGGCGCTACATCTCATAGACCCGAGCATGGCGGATCTTAAGTATATTATCAAAGCAACCGCGTTGTGCTTCGCAGAGAAACAAACTTATACGCAAGACGTAAGTATCAGAGAAAATTTTCAATATATTGAATTGCCTAAAATGGAAGAGTATTAATTATAGGGGAAAACCATACAATAAAACAGAGAATATAAAGAGATGATGTGGTCGACGATGAAGCACGCTTGCTTTAGAATAGCCTATTCACTCTTGGCTTAAAGACCCCAAGACAAATGGTAGTTGAACATATATAAAAAAAAAATGATTTTTAAGTAGTATCCTATCTGATGGTAAACAGTGATGCAATTGTTGATGGTGAGGCGCACTAGTTTAAAGCCTATTCAATCTAACCTTGAAGACTTTCACATTATAATCTGACGGGAAGACCGCAGCTGCCAAATTGTTCTAGTTCTTCGATGTACGCGGTATAAACGACGAGGCGAAACCCGTAGTTCGGACCGTAGAGGTTTCAACTACGTAAGGGTGGATACTCGCCGTACGTCGGGTTGTCCGATGGTAGAAATGAGATGGAGGAATCAAGTCATGCAATTCCCGCACATACTCCAAAATACATCCTGTAAAATACCCAAAGGCTGGCTAACTTATGCCTGTTTGATTGGACTTGACTTGCTGCAGATTGTGATTTACTAATATCAATCAATCAATTGCGTGTGTGTATGTGTTCCGTCGTAATTTGTCAATCTTCTCATTCATAAGTACCTTTTTTAATATCAACATTACCTCTGCAGGTATTATCAGCAGTATTGCAGAGGCTGACGGAGGAGCCGGATATCCCCGTGCTGATGATGCGAACTGTCCTGCAGGCGCTGACGCTGTACCCCAACCTGGGGCCTCTCGTACTCAACATATTGCAGCTGCTCATTGAGAAGGAGGTAAGAGTTTCAAGCATATAGTAGTTAAATATATTCAGAATCTTTGTGTAATTTATTTCATCAGCATTGCTCATGCTCGGCATGTCCTAGAACCAAAAATTCGAAGACATGTGACTTCCACTAACTCGCACTGGGCCTGCGTGGTGGATTACGACCCATTCCCTCTCTTAGAGAGGAGGCCTCCCAGCAGTGGGAACAGTATAAGGCCGTCTATTCTATGCTTTGCGATGTTCAGAATCACCACCACCACTTCGTCGAGTACATCATCGCTTACCATCAGTTGAGATAGTGACCAAACGCGATAAAAAAAACTCGAGAGTATTTTTTCTCTAGCTAATAAACAATTGGTTTTCCAACCTTTTTATGGAACCCTTATAGGATCAAAATGTTGTCCGTCTGTCTGTCAATACCCTTTATCTCGACAACGCGTGGAGGTATCGAGTTGAAATTAAAACCATATGCTCAGGGACAAGTGTGGTCAAGGGATCACAGAGGTCCCTTGAAACTGTTAAAACAATGAAACTTCTGAGTTAATGAAAAAAAAAAAACAGCCGTTTATATCGCAAAAAACGTTTATTTCGACACACTCAAGGGAATCAAAATTCATAGGGACAAACCCTGGCTAACGAAAAATGGCACAATAAAAAGGAGGCCGTATTAAAAAAAAATGGAAGCTGTTTACCCTAGCTGTACGCCGCTTATACGGAGTTGATACTTTTGATCATTCATGAAAATCAAGTGTCAACTCCGTTCTGGAGTGGCGATCGGCTATCTGAAGACGCAATATTTTATTACAAGCTTCTGCCCGCGAATTCATACGCGGATCCTGTTGCTTATGCCAGCGACAACGGGGTTGTCAAAATCGAAGATCTGAAACGTCTGATGTTGAATTTTAAGGGCCTGGACACGGGAAAACTACGTGATGCGCGAGACGATTCGAGATGCCAGCGCCATCTAGTTAGAAAACGGAAACTACATATTATTTACCCAAATATTATAGTATCTTAGTCGTGTGCAGCACCCCTTAGTGAACTCCACTGCGGGTTACGTCACCCGTTACGACAAACTTATTATTTGCGGTTAGTACAATATTCAGGTCTAGGAATCGAACCGCAAAATTTTGTTTTTATTGTATATACTTTTCCGGGATAAAAAGTACCCAGTGTGGTGCTCAAGATATTAAAAAATAATTATACCAAGTTTCATCGTAATCGAATTGGTAGTTTTTGCGTGATGCCTGAACAACCAGATGGACAAAAATTTTTTAAATCATATTTTCGAGTTCAATGTCGGTCTAGTAGCACGGGTGCCATTTATTTTTTTAATATTTTCAATGTACAGAATTTTCACTTCTACAGATTTATTATAAGTATAGATGTAGATTACTACAAAATAGGCAACACAATTAAGACACTACTGAACGCCTAGCGCACATATGTGTCTTCGACCACCTTTGTTTTAATTTATATATATTTATTTTTCCTTTTTTTAACGCATTGCTTTTGCAATATTTTATTTTTTATTTTTATTATTTAGACTTCAACTGCATTAAATTTGTTAGTAATTTATTATGTTAACAGTTGTAATTATTTAAAATTTTCCTGCTTTTTTATGTAGCCTCTTTTTGGAATGTGAGTGTGAGAACACTGTATAATCCACAAACACTTAGATAACTTTCTATTACGACTTACTTTTTTTATTTTATTATGATTAATTTTGTGCTTTTGTGTACAGTGTTGACTGGTCTACACTGTTCTTACATAAATCAATGAATATTGTAATAAACACATTTTTTAAAAGAGTAACCATGGAGTTTCTTGCCGGTTCTTCTCCATAGGAAACGACCAATTTGGAACCGTGCACTAGCTTCTGACGTTTTATAAGTGCCCTTGTAGGCCTATGTGAAATAAAATATTTTGACTTTGACTTTGACTGAGGCTCCAATAGTACTGTACAGTGTTGCATCAGTGTCGTAGCCAGTCACGTGAGCTACTCTCTCTAAACTACTAGCGCCGCTCTAAACAACTAGCGTGGCGCTATCTCTGATATTCTTTAATACAAAAGCGCCGTCAGGTATTATGATACTAAAGGTATGATTACGAACCACGCTGCACGCAGCAGTGCTGTCGCGACACTACTGGTCCCCATACAATTTCTATAAGTTTATATGAGATTACATTCCGAGCTAGGCAGTAGTGTCGCGGCAGCAATGTAGGCAGTGTGGCAATGTGTGGCAGCACTGCGGCAACAACACTGCTGCTTGTTGCCGAGTTCGGAATCATACCTTAATAGCTAAAAATTGGATAATATCCCACCTCCAAACAAAGGTTACTCTTTAATTGACAGACTTAGCAGTTCCATATTTGGCATATAATTGTTACATTATCTACCAACAGGTATGGTTGAACAAGGTAGCGTGGGAGGGCTGGGTGAAGTGCTGCGAGCGGCTCGTGCCGCAGTCGGGCGTGCTGCTGACGAGCCTCAACCCGCGCGCGCTGCAGGCGCTGGGCGCGGCGCCGCGCCTGCACCGCGCGCTGCAGGCGCACGTGGCGCAGATGCCGCCGCACCAGCGGGCTGCCTTGCCGCATCATGTCATCGCTTTCTGTCAGGTTACTGTACCTACTTGTTATTACTTGGTTTTAAGGTAGCCAATTTGCGTTCGAATTTTAGTTAAATCAAAATATATTTACTACTAGCTTTTGCCTACGACTTCGCTCCCGCTCCACCGTACAACACTCTATTATACGCTACTCTATCCTACTCTACTCTACCCTACCTAACTTACCCTACTCTACACTACCCTACTCTACCCTACACTACCCTACTCTACCTTACTCTACCCTACTTTACACTACACTACTCTACCCTACACTACACTACACTACTCTACCCTACACTACACTACACTACTCTACCCTATACTACCCTACTCTACCCTACCCTACTCTACCCTATTCTTCTCTACTCTACCTTACTCTACCCTACTTTACACTACACTACTCTACCCTACACTACACTACACTACTCTACTCTACCCTAATTTTCATTTTTTCATAAGAACCTTGTCCTCACAATAATAAACACCAAAAAAAGGATTAGCGATATCGGTTCAGCTGTTCTCGAGATTTGCGCTTGGCAACGCATTTAGCGATTCATTTTTATATTATTGATGAATTTATGGTAGCCCAGTAGTAACGGCCTCTGCTTTCGGGAGCTTGAAGCCAGAAAAGCCAAGTGATTCCACAACAATTCCTAAAATGGTGAAGGAAAACATTGTGTGGTATCTGGCCTGTGCTAGGACCAAAATTCGACTATATATCCTCACTACTGTTTGGCATTGTATGTCTAAATTTGAGTATTTACTTATTAAATTAAAGTAGCATTAGTAGTTGTTAGTTTCTTTTTGTTTTATTTTTTACCATCAGGTGGGATCGCAGTCAAGCACTAGTTTAACCCTTCAGATACCGTCAATTAGAGACACAATAGTAAGACAATAGATGCGCGGCCACCGGTGGTCGCTTGGGGATTCATGAATTAATAAGTACATGAAAAAAAAAAGTTGTTAACCTGGAAAGATTCGGTATTTCAATACTATTTATAATTTGAAACAAAGTATATAATCTTCGAATCCATGTTCGTACTGGCAAAGTTAAACTATTATAACAATGTAGATTTTTCACAATAAAAGTTTTATATTTTTAATGATTATAATAAAATTAATTTGCTGTCATTTTTATTTCTAACAGCAAGAAATTGCACCACCGCAATTCGTGGCTCCTCCCATGGCAATGCCAATGGGCGTGCCGGCGCCCGTCCCGCCCCCCATGCTCGTGGAGCCGCTGCCGCCTGGCATGGAATGACCAACAACATACAAGTTACCGCTAAAGGAAACATGAACTTTACCTTAACGAGAACCGACGGTATTGTGTGCATAACATAATAAATGATATTGTTTCAATATAAATTTGTATTTTAATGTTTCTGAAAACGGCATATGCCTATTAAATAAATTGTATATTTTATCTCGAAAAGGTTGCATATTTAAACGAGTTCAACCGTTTTTTCACAATTGTTTAAATTATGCTGTGTATATCAATAGTGAAATATGTATAATTATTTGTTAAGTGAATGTTACACGGTTGGAAATGGAATGTTAACAGTGTAAGACTGCTGAAAAGGCTGGAAAGATAATAGTCGGAATAAACTGCGGAATAAACAGTAAGCGTCGTTTGATTTCAGAGTTCTGAAACAGTACACAGATGGAGTGACACTGACATTATAAGTACATTGTCTAGCTTCTGTCAGCGGCTTCGCCCGCGTGAGGCAGTAGTCCGACCGCCAGCGAGAAAACGACTAACTATCGTCGATTTTCTCTCTCTAGAAATGCATAATAGGTGTATATGCCGTGTAAACGAAAGAGATGCACATATATTAGCAGTTGCTTTCTGACTGTTCACGCTGAGCGACGAAAAACAAAAATAAACTCGCTCAGCGATACTCGTTCAGCGATGATCGCTCGCTGGATCATTTTTTTCTGTTAAGTTGGTATTGATCGAGGACGCACGTTTCATACATCAGTTTTTTCTATGGAGTTCCGCCTCTAAACATTACATACTCTTTGAAGCCGAGCGACCACGGGCGAGTGATGCGAGTAATCGCTCTCGCACTTACACATTCACTTATAGCCCGGCGACAAAACTATCGAAACTACACTTTCACTTCCCGCTGATCGCCCATCGTTCCTGCTCCCCTAGCCAAGTTGCTAATCTGCAATAGTTAACGCTAGTAGAAAGCTTCAAATGTACGGGAACGACGTCGCCTCAACGCTGTCACGTGATCAGAACAAAAGAATTGGCGGCAAGACCGACTTGAAGCGTTCGACGCAAGCGAAACGGTTGTAACTTGGCTAGGGGGGCAGGTTTCTAGTTTTACTCGTTTCTCGTTGCCGGTCGGACCACTACCTGAAGGTAGATTTCTCCAAACCAACTTTGGAACCTTCACATGTAATTGAGCGACTCTAACGTTGGAAACAAAATCTGTGTATAACAAAAATAAAACAATCTTATAATTTAGCCCATCATTTATTAAATAATAATAATTATACCCTTAAATAATAGGAGTAATCGGCCTACATACACAACAACACATACATTTGGTGTACAATTAGGAAAATAAATTGACTGAGATGTCTCTGATTGACTGATGTGTCATCACTAATATGCAACCACGAAAAGCTACATCGAAGGTTTAACTTTATTAGGGCTCTTAAAATTAGAATATGTCTGGGAAGCTTGGATCTTGAGCGCTCGGCGTCAAAGTGGGGATCGCTTTGCGCATTCCATACATTGGCGAACCAATCGTCGTCGTTATACATGCAGCAAGCGCAGGGAACGAATTACGAGTGACGTCTATGACGCGATGGCGCGGCGAGCCAATCACTGACGCTCCCGCATCTCACTTCATACCACTAAATAGGCCCGATATTTGACTTCTGCGCAACTTGAAGCCAGCGCTTAATTAAGATCCGTGCCGGTATCTAAACGTTGCCATCTATATTTTTAACTTTTTCACACATAATAAGTTCTCGTTTGTTTTATGTTCAATTCAAGAAACAAAAACGCCAGAAAATAGTTTGTGTGTAAAATATTCGTGGCGCTGGAGGACACATCGCGTATTATATAATCCCATCTTTATATATTTATTTAAACTTCATGTACAGTAGTGGTACATATGCGGACTTATTCAACAAGGCATTCTCAACCAGTCAACCGTTTGGTTAAAAAACGCACTATAGTAGGTATTTTTCTAAAAAACTCCGATTTTCCTGGTCTTCAAGAACCTCGAGGGTTATGGTCGGATCATCTGATTATCCTAGTTTTGCTACGTCAACTTAAAGCTTTCTATTTTAGGTGCAATTGCTTTTAGTATATTTTCTATGCTGTATGGAGTTTCTGAAAAGACAGAACAAAAAAATATATTAGTAAGTTAACGTAAAGGCAAGAAATCAGAAACGTTTATTTCAAATAGACCAAATACAGGCACTTTTGAATTGTCAGAATGTCGGTCAGTCAAAAAAAGTGAAGCTAAATTGCGCGGTCAAGCTAACAAGTGAACCACAAGTCTTCATGGATCGATTTTAAAACGGTCTTGCTGCTCTTTTAACAGTAACGTAAGTAGCCTTTTAAACGTCCTGTGCAGGCTTATACATCTAACGCCCTTCATTTTCTTTTAATCTTGGCTCGAACAATAAAAAGAAAAATGGCTAGATATAAAAAAAAAGTACTCGTGATGTAAGCTCCAAACACACAACCACCCCCTATTTACTTCCTGTGGACGCTGGAGCCCTGAGCAGCTACAAAATTTGCAACCCGCCTTTTGTCTCACTGCTGGTTAAAGGCTCTCCCTTTTCTACACAGGCCTGTTCTCGGCCATTGCGGGCCAGGCCCTCCGGTTATAAATAGCTCATTTCTCCATTTTCGCCTTGGTCTGCCACGATGTCGCCTTGCATTTTATGTGACCCAATAAGTAGCTCTTATGTAATTTTTTATTTTTGGTGTACAATAAAGAAGTTCATCTATCTTAGCCCACAGCTTCAATTCAACTTATGGGTAGCAGCTTATCGAGTAAGGGTCTCCCCACATTTATCGACGCGGAATTGGCTAACACCGGTCAAAAAGCCTTTATGTTTACGTAATAAGGGTGTTACTAATACCATTCGCATCGGCTTGGCTCGGACGAAGCGTCTAGATGCAGGCCGACGGCGAAATGAGCCGTCGCAATAGTTGATCGGCAATAAGTCGAGTAGTGATGTGATACGCACTCGGCTTAAGCCGATAATTGTTGGGAGACCCTACCATCTTTTATCTTAGTTTTGGCATGCAGTACCTATTATGTTCTTTACGCGGTCTGATATTCGAACTCCCAGGATACTGCATTCAGTTCTTTACATAAGTATCTCAAATTCTTAACTCCACAAAGCTGGAAGAGATTTGACCCAACAACTTAAAGGGTGTTACTATTACTCACCAACAATCACCCATTCCGTGTCTGTGTATCCGAACTCAGTGCGGGCGTCCAAGATAGTGTCATGTAGTACATGTGTCACCACCACGGCAAGGGTTAGCGCTGGCTCGCCAGTCGCTGAAAAAAAAAAGTAAGATAACACATGTTTTTTATTTAAATTAAATCAAGCAAGCATTGCCTTTGATGATTGGTGGGACTTAGCGTTCCTCCGGCACAATCTCAGACTTCTTGATTGGCTGATATTTTTACAGCGGGACGAGAGAAGTCTGGTTATTGAGCAAGCCAAGCTAGTGCGTAGACTATGGCGGCCAAACCTTTGGTGAGCTTATTCTAACCGGCCCACCTCTCTAAATACTTACTGGAGCAAAACAAGACATTTTTAAAATTTAATTTATTTATGAACTTTAAACGAAAAAAGTTTAATCAAAATCCAGTTCTTAAATTTTGCTCATCTCTGAGTTCTTCAATTTTGCCCAATTTCTTGCATTTGACAGTATGACGTGACGTCACAACATGGCAATCGATCGTATTCTTATTTGGAACGCATTGCACAAATATTTGAATCGACCTCGGGACACGAGGTAGTGCACCAGCCAATCACTTAACCACTACACCACTCGTGTCGTCGACCTTGAAAAAACCTTATTATCTTCAATCTTACCTTTAGACCTGAGCACACCAGCAGTATTACTGGAATTCCTTTTGAACATGATCCTAAAGTCCACAGGTATGTCCTTAGCCCCGGGTGGCTTGTAATTCCAAGTCCGGTCTGTCAGCAGTCGTCCGGTGGACTCTTCGTAGACGATCCTCTCTGAGGTCCAGAGTCCTAGGCCCATGATGAAGGCACCTTCAATCTGTGGGTATTAGAATGGTACCTGTTAATACTTCGGTTATGAAACGTGGGTAGTTCTGGGGTTACCAACACAGAAGAGATGAAAGTGGTTAGAATGGCGTTGTTGCCGGGGCAGGCGTGCCTCAAAATATGATCATGCTCATAATAAATTTGACACAATCAATAGCAAACTTGCGACGTAATGCCTTGATCGCACGTGACGAGTAAAAGGTCGAGATAGTAAAATGTTGCTCGGCCGAGACAGTGATGTAAGCGAGTTGTAGAGATAAGCGCTCGGCCGAGTACTCGGCGCTTTGTTCGTACGTACCGAGTATTCGGCCCAGAGCACTCATCTCCAAAAAATTTTTTTTAATAACTTACTCAAAACCTCGCTCTATCCCTATCGCTTTTAGGCACGCAATTTACTGTTTTCCGCACTGGTGCGGAAAAATGCGTGAGCTGGCCCCACCAAAATTTATTGTATTTATCATATTAGGCATTATTTCTCCACTTGTATCCAAATATACTATTTTTCTATTAGTACCTGTCCCACGTCGATTTCCGGGCTCATGCTGACGCCGGTGTCCTCCAGCAAGTCTAGCCTCCTCACCATGTGGGTGCCGGTCAGCACGTCCAGCTCCACTTCCGCTGCGCACACGCCATACACATCGTAGCCTACGAGGCCGTCGTTTGCAGAGCTCATGTAGTTTGCCTGGAGGTTTATACCTTTTGGAATGGAAAGAAAGATTAAAGTGAGATCTACAATATAAACACGTGGGCTACGCCTGATTTGTACGTAAAATCGCGTCGCGTGGCGTGAAGCTGTATGGACGCGTCCATCGGATTCCCGCAACCTTTACCAGGTCATCGGTCCACCTTGTAGGAGGCCTTCCAACGATCTTTTGGCCCCAACTGCCATCCGTTCTGCGAGCAATGTCCCCTGCCCATTGCCACTTAAGATTGGCTATTCTTCGAGCTATGTCGGTAATTTTGGTTCTCTTGCGGATATTCTCATTCCTGATTCGATCACGCAAGGAAACTCCTAGATAAGCCACCACCACGTTGACGTGACCACGTTTTTCTGATCAATATGATCAGAATCAGACGAGCCTTCAAGGTTCCAGATAGTTTTAATTGTACTATAAATAAGGTTTCCCATTCAGTATTTTGGGATTTACAGAAAATAATAAAAGTAAAGCAGAATAATTCTATTGAGATCTGCCCATGTTGTACGTAATACCTACTCAGTACATTGCAGAAATTTCCTTTATTATGGGTAAAAAAAAACATTTAAATAAACGAATTACCTGTATCATAAGCCTTTTTCACGATCTCTTCCCACGTAGGGTCAACAAGGTCCTTCTTCGCAGGCTCCAACCTCTTCAGCAGATCCTCACAAGCTTTCAGAGTGGCATACGCCACCAAATCACTGGTAAAACTACTACTAGAGACCATCGAATTAGGAGATACGAAGCTATCACTCCCGCGAACTATAATTTTCTCTAGCCGCACTTTCAAAGTATAAGCACAAACTTGGGCTATTTTGGTATTGATCCCTTGACCCATTTCGATACCCCCATGAGATATGGCGATGGTACCATCAGCATGGTACACAGAAATAGTGACAGGGAAGTTGCCAGTGTATGCAATAGGATAGGACATAATAGATATCCTTAAGCCGCGTTTTCTCCACGCGTTTTCTTGGTTAAATTTGACGATCTCAGCTTTTCTGTCGTCGAAGGTAGTGGTCATTTTGAATGTGGAGATCATTTCTCGGACGGCGTCGTGTTTCGGTGACAGGTTCGCGAGTCTGACCTCTACGTGGTCCTTCTTGGTGGCGTGTGATATGCGCTCCATTATATGTTCCATGAATGCTATGCCCTCTGTTGTAGCTGAAAAAACAAGAGTTACGACACTTAGTTTTTAGAACTTATCAAAATTTAGAGCAAGGGTTTTAGGGAAGATTTTTGTTGGGAGTCCAAAAGAACAACACCAAAAATTGAAGTAAGAATGTCAGTGAGGTGAATGTCAAGTGATAATTATCATCATCATCATCATCATTTTGGCACAAAGACATCCACTGCCCCACGACCCTCACCAGGTTGTCAGTCCACTTTGTGGAAGGTCTTCCAACGCCCTTCCCTTCGAATATCCCACTGCCACTTAAGTTTGGCGATTCTTCGGGATAAGTTGGTGACCTTGGTTCCCCATCGGATATCTTCATTTACCTAATGGTAAATAACATAACGATGAAACCGAAATAGATATAGCTCAATACTCATAGATATAGCTGGAAAGTAGATACAGTATTATTCCGAAATTTTCATTGTAAGATGGCTGCAAATTAGATAATCAGATATTATCAAACAACTCACCAGGTGCTCTACACCAGGTCTCGCAGGGCTTGTCAGTGAGCACGCTGTACCCGGCGATCTGCCACGTGTCGCTGGAGTACAGGTTCCTGATAGTCCCTCCTATGTCAATGGATGGACTATCGTTGAAATAACAGCCACAGTCCGTGTAGTAGGTAACATTCAGGTACTGAATTACACCGTCGTTGTTTACACCAACCTGGATAAAAAAAGAAAACTAGTTAGATGGATAGTTATCTAAAGCCTATAGTATATATATTTCGGTCAACAGGACCTTTATTAAATACACACTTGTGGCTTGAATACCACGATTATTCTAGATTCTAAATACATATAGTTTTACACAATAGTTTGAACACATAGAGTTGAGGCGGCTTAGAATAGCCCTACCCATACCACTGTCATACTGTGAAGACACGGACTTCCCAAGCCTACCTTCCCCCTACGGTAAATCTGTCCCACGGCTGGGCAAAAGCGTCCCCTTCCTCCTTTCAAACCTACACAGAGGTCTCTGACCAAACTTGCCCCACGCATATAAACAAATCGTCACACCACCTTTGCCGCGGAGAACCTCAACGAAATTTACCTCCTTCAGGCGTTTCAACAATCATCGTTCATTTGTCCAGGTGCATTCGTGCGATGTGGCCAGCCCACTCCCACTTTCGCCTGGCTGTATTTTTCACGACATCTCCCACTTGGGTTATGGAGCGTAAATATATAGATGTTTTTTTTATTATAGATAGGCTTGCGTCTTGTGAGCGGTGAGAGCGCTAGCGCACGCCACGAGCAAAGAGCAAGACGCCTTGCTGCAATAGGCGTGTCTACTTGCAGGACTTACCTCGAAGTTAAAATCGCAGGCATGTCTATAGCACGCATATTGCTGTGTCCGACAGGGTTCATAATTGAATCTTTTAAACAACATACCAACTATTTAACATTACGGACCACAATAAAATATTGAGTATTGTAAGTCAGAGGCAGCACCAGTGACGCACTCCCGAATGAGCTAGCTTACGCCACGAACGACGACTGAGACGTCTTGCTGCCATACACACCCTATAGAGGGTGAGTAGTTACTCACTTACCTCATATTTAAACACGTAGGTATGTCGTTTACCTACAGCGTGCATATTCGCATTAGGAGCTGCACAAACATCACGTTTCTGTTGAGATTGTGAGCGGCGAAAGCGCTAGCGTTCGCCACGAGCAAAGAGCAAGACGCCTTGCTGCAATACATGCTGCCTACTTGCGGGACTTACCTCATAGTTAAAATCGCAGGCATGCCGCTTGCCTATAGCCTGCATATTGTGCGTTAGAGGCATCACCAGGGTCGCGCTCCTGTTGAGCTTGTGAGCGACGAGTGCGCTGGCGCAAGCAATGAGCGACGAGCGAGAAGCCTTGGCGCCGTACCCGCCGCCTACTCGCGGGACCTCCACTAGGATACTAAAAGGGAATAATTATTAACATAATTTTATGTTCTTTAAATACCAACTACAGCGCTAACTTCAATAAAAAAATTGTTAGTCTATATTATTTTACACCTGCATCACAAAAAAATCTTTTGGTACTTTTAAGAAATTAAAGAATTTTTTAATTAATTATACCTGATTATATTAAAAAAGTTGAATATTTCCATCTTTTATAAACTAAAGTATATTTAGGTATATTTAATTTTATTTGTTTAGTAGAACATGATTGTAAAAAGTCAAGCCGATATGATTTTATACTAATAACTGTTTGGTTCTCCACTATTCAATACGCCAAAGTGGTGAAAGACTATCAGTTTCTGTAAATAATAACGCCATACTTGGTGATCGAAATGTACGGGTTTTTTTACGCACATTTTTTCCTAGCCCTTACTATCCCAATGCTGAGGAAAGGCCTCCCCCAAGTCCTTTCAGATATTCTTCTCCCACGCCGTCTCGAAGCAGTCCGCACGCATATGATATTTTTGTAAAAGACTGACCAAGCTAGGGTAATGACTTAGGATCTGAGTTCAAACCCAGCCAGACTCAATACTTAGTGTAATTTATTTCATCACCACTGCTATCAAAACGTCGTGAGGAAACCGGCATGTCTTAGAACCAAAAATTCGAAGATATGTGACATCCAATAATCCGCACTGCGCCTGCGTGGTGGATTAAGAAGACCCATTCACTCTCTTAGAAAAGTGGTCGGATTCCCAGTAGTGGGAACATTACAAGGCTTAATCAGCCTACTGTTGTAAGAAAATCTAACATATATATACATACCGGTTCTCATCAATATTCAATGCTTTAGACACTGCTATTTGGACCAGGTCTGCCCACTGCGTAGACGAGCGCATCACCAGCCCATTCTCGGTGACTTGCGTGGTGCAACTCTGCGTCTCCATCGTGTAGTGGTATTGCGTGGGCATAGAGAAGCTGCCGGTGAAAGTGTGCTGGACGTCGGTGCCTCTGGAGGCCGGTTCCACTGTCACGTCTTTGCGCAGCTGCAGAAGTCGGTTGGAACGGTTAGATTAGAGGAGTTATTGGAATACATATTCAGGCATATACTGAATCCGTTCGGCAAAAGCAGGAAACCTGCGGGTGGTTAGGGTAAGGAAGTAAAACTGAGTCTTATATCAAAATACGACCCACTACAATAAGCATCGCTGCTAGAACCGTTTTACAATATGTTTGTAGAAGCAAAGATATCCCCGTCGGCCTCTATCCAGGGCACATCTTTGGCTGTGAAGGAGATCTTCCCTGGTATATCTTTGGAGGAGAAGGAGGTTTTGAACAGTACTGTTCCAACGGATTCCAGGTACCACCGATTATACATATTTAAAAGTCTTTCGTAATGAATAATTATTTTGCCGGAAGACGCAGCATTAAGGCCTTCCACAAGATGGACCGATGAACTGGTTAGGGTCGCGGGAATCCGATGGATGAGAGTCACATATCACCGGTCGTTATGGCAACGCTTGGAGGAGGCCTTTGTCCAACAGTGGACGTCTTTCGGTTGAAATGATGATGATGAATATGTTTAGAACTACTTAATCAGAGTAAAACACTCACCCGTTTATCCTTATCAGGAGCCACTAATGCATCTTTCACACTCAGTACAGGCTTGCCCTCTAGCTTCTTGTACTTGACTTTGACCAGTTCCGCTGCCACCTCTGCTGCTCTCCTGGTGATAGCCGCCACCACGCCCACAGGTTGACCGTAGTACAATATGTTTCTAGATGCAAAGATCTCCTCGTCGGCCTCTATCCAGGGCACATCTTTGGTTGTGAAGGAGTTCTTTCCTGGTATATCTTTGGAGGAGAAGACGGCGATGGCTCCTGGAATTTTCTGAAAATCAAGATTAAACAAATAAGAACTGATGCTCTAAAAGTTTGTTAACCCTTCAGATACCTTCAATTAGAGACACAATATTAAGACAATAGATGCGCGGCCACCGGTGGTCGCTTGGGGATTCATGAATTAATGTGAGGGAGTTTTATCATTTTAAAATGTCGCACATACATAGGTAGCGGCGGAATGAAGTGCAATCACCACAAATTTTATCGACCACAAGTTAATTCTTATATGCAACCAAATCGGGATCTTGCGTAAAACCTAGTATAATCGTCTAAGAAGCCATTTCATCATTCAGGCCTCCTTTCTAAGAGACGGAATGGGTTTTTGGAGGTACGCGAAATAGAGAGTAGTCCCGCAAACCTCCATTGAAAAGGGAGGATCCTCCGACCTGACAGGTGTTATAGTCTGGTGGGCTACTGCCCGATAGTTGACTTCGGGCTGTCGTATATATTCAAATCGCGCGGAGAACTTTGATTGTGCGATGCAGGATTTCGTATTTTCTTCGTAGTTCTAATCCGCCACGTGAGCACAGTAGGTACTAATCGAATTCGAATTTATGATGTAATTTTACTTTGTTTTTTTTTTTTTTTTAAGAATCCCTTACCAATAAACTACTATGACTATGACTAAAAGCCTTAAAATACATACCAGTGCTTCAGTAGCATCGATCTCCAGGATCTCAGCGCGACACACGTCAGACAGCACGAAGGCGACGTGCACTGCGCGAGGACCGTTGAATATGTCGCACGAGTATTTCGCTTCACCTGAACACTGCAGAAGAAAATAATAACTTTCAAGAAGTATTTTAAGACCGTACAAAAAATGCTGCTGCTGTAATTATCCTAATAAATAAAATCTTCTCTCTAAATTCTCTCTCACTTCTCTAAATACTATCAAATTCTCTCTTTATCTTCTGTCAAAAGTCTATTAAAACCATCATCCGTGATTAAATCTTTCTCAAAATTCACGCAGAATTCTCTCAAATTCTCCCAAAATTCTCTCAAAATTCTCTCATAATTCTCTCAAAATTCTCTCTAATTTTTTTCTTGTTATTCTAATTTACCTGTGAGAGTGCTTCAAGTTTTGGAACCGGCTTGTTCAGAGGCCATAGAGACTTGTCAGTCTCATATGTCTGCGTCCCTCGGGAGAGAGGTCGCTCCAGTACACTGCCACCAGATTTGTAGCGGGGATTTGCGTCCGAGTACAGCGATAGTACCGCCTAAAAATATACAAATTGAATCGTTAAATTATACTCAACTGGTAACCGCTTTAGGGCGGAGAAATTACTTGTCAAAAGGTTTTTTCATTATCTGGTCACTGAAGTATTTTAGGGCTATTCGTATTCGGTTTCGTTAGGTTCTTCCTGAGTGTCTGACACCCAGCAAATGCTGAAGTGGTCACTCTTTTGATGCTCCGTAATAGGACATCTAACAGCCTATCTAGGTAGGTAATTAGGTTTATCGAACTTGCAGCTACCTATCAAACATCGCCAAGGAAGTAAGCCGGTTTGATAAAGCTATTAGTTGAAACAAAACGTCGTTTAGCCCAAGAAACACTTTACTTACCTTATAGAACAGCCCCAACGCCATAGTCTTCCTACACTTTGCAGATGGTTCTGGAGGAATTTCCTCTGGAACCAGCTCCTCTTCCAGCTTCTTCAGAGCTTTCAACAATGTTTCATTGGTGAACAGATTCTGTCCAACGAGGAGACTCTCTGTCTGTAGCGCTCTCGTGAAGGTAGGGCTGATGTTGCCGTAGACAATTTTGGCGCATTGGATTGCCTTTGCCGAGTCCAGTTTGAAGAGAAAACCGCCGTTGACTATGGCATGTGCGTTTTGCGCTCGTGGCATTATCTGTGGAATTGTAAATGATGTTATTAGAAACTCAGTCTCTAGAATCATAAATCCAATAGTTTGTATTCAAATGTACAGTTATATAATACTTCATAAGTTTAGTTTTTCAATGCAGTATGGAACGAAGCATGTTTTACATAGTCTATGTAAAACATGCTTCGGGACCGGTGGACTATGTTAAAAAAAATAACCGACTTCACTAAAAATTTAATTGAATTTGAGGAGTTTCCTCGATTTAGCCTAGATTCCTTCATCAGATCCCAACATGGTGACTATGAGACCGTTTGGAAAGTATACCCTTTCCAACAAAAAAATTTTTCAAATCGGTTGGCAAACGACGAAGTTATGCGCGAACAAAAATGAAAAATACAAACATCCGAATTGAGAACCTCCTCCTTTTTTAGAATTGGTTAAAAATAAGGGAAAGAACAAAGGTGGACTGGACTGATCATGTTATAATGAGCACAGACAATACCGAAAGGCTACGCAGTCAGCCAGTTTTTTCTTTTATACAAATAGTACCTATTCTTCTAAATTTTTTCGCTACTAATAACTAACCATGTTTAGTACCTACTGCATTAAAATTGTTCTATAATGAAGTATTATTCATATTAAGTATAGACGACGCTCCGCGGAGGCTGACCTGGAAAGTCATGGCTCGAGAAAAGAATACCTGGACGGACTTGGAGGGAGGGCTTTGCCCGACGGTGGGAAAATGTAGTACATCAATATGTTGAGCTCCTTAAGTCCTGAGTTGAGCTACATAAATGCTAGCACTGAATGGACAGGTTCACTCAAATCTGTGAGATCCTTTCCTCAAAAGACCATCCGACCACTCTGGCCAATCTGCATGGTTCTCATACGATTTGACCTATAATGGTCAAATCGTATGAGAATCATGCAGATTAGTTAGTTTGCTGTATGAACGAGACTGACCCCTGAGTTTGTTTCGGTGTTTCTTCTCAGGGTAGTCAGCTAGGAAACATCGGCCTCATCTAGTTTAAACTAATGAAAAAAAAATTAGGTATTTTTAAAACCTATCATTTATAGGCCAAATACTTTTTGTAAGGAGACGGTAAGCAGGAAAAAAAATATAAGTTTATAATTAGTTATCTAATCACATTACCTTAAATGTCCTGATCAGGTTGCTTGCAGACAAAGGAGGAAGCTTTACGTCAAATATCAGTTTATCCTTCAGGTCTGTTGTTAAAAAGTCATGGATTTTCACCTCCGTCTTCTGTAAATTACTGTTCACTGAAAAATACAAGAAAATAGTATTTTATATTGATAGAAATACTGCGAAAACCTTGTATAAGGCCACCCATAAGATGGACCGATGACATAGTGAGGGTCGCGGGAATCAGATAGATGCGAGATGCACGGGACCAGCTGTCGTTATGGCGACGTTTAGGAGTGGCCTATGCCCAACAGTGGACGTCTTTCGGTTGTCACTGTACAGGTACAGAAGGTACCAGTGCCGCCACATAGGAACTACATACATACTTGACATTGAATATCGCGATATCAGAGTTTTCCACGCGATTAGAACATAATAAAACAGTACAAAAGAAAAAACTATTTGGGCAGTTGCCCGGACCAGAGCCTGTCTGGTCTCCGTTGAGAAGGGTGGATGCTCCATCCACCGTTCTCAATGAGGGTTTTTGGTATGTAACACCATCGAAACCTTAGGGCCATCGCCTACGGTGACTTTTTGTAGTGATGTGTTCGCATCGATACAGTCGCGATGCTGTAGCGCGTTAGTAGCACGTTGGAATTTTTTCTGTAGCTCTTGCTGATGCAACTATCGAGCGTTAGTAGCGATGCTGTCGCGCGCTTACAAAACTTGCGATAGCATCGCTACAGAAAGTCATCATGAGCGAGGGCCCTAAGGTGTCTATCGATTTTTTTCTTACTTATGGTAACAGTGGCTCCAACAGTTTCCAAGATCAAGAACACGTCAGACGGAAAGCTTTGGTGCTGATTCTTTAACGCCAGATTCCCTCCTATTGTTCCAATCTGTAACCATAAAATACATCATCATCATCTTTAAGTCAAGAGTGAAGAGGTTACTTCTAGGCAAGCATGCTCCATCGTCGCCTATATCATCGCATACCATCAGGTGAGATGGTGGTCAAACGCAAGCCTACCAGTAATAAAAAAAAAAACATCTGTAAGTTTATATTTGAAAGCTTCATACTGACGGATGGCTATCATAGAACTCGGAACCTTGCCTGGAGAATAGCCAAGTAAAACGAACGTTCTAAAATGTCATTGCTGGACGCACTACGCGTTGTGGGGTTAATATCGCCGCACATGAGCCAAATGCCACAGCCACAAACACCGCCACGAGAACCTCTAAACAGTCACAAAGGAAGCTGAAGCGCCCAACAGCCACATGTAGCCGGTGGTTGCTGTTTTTTTTTAACCCGTACGCGCACCGGGGCGAAAGCCCGTTGCCGCGACAGGTCACGGCATGGCGGACAGAGCTTCGGCGGGATCTCATGATGAAATGGCGCCAGCGACTATCGTAACCCAGTGCTGGCCAAAATTATGGCGGTAAGTCTCCTCTTTGAGGCGTGGCTGGAAAGAACTCACGGCGTCCTCACCTTCCGCATGACGTAGGTTATCACCGAACATGCATGTCCCTGCACCAGATTTATGCGGTAATATCGGACTTCTTTATAATTTAATAAGGTTTACTTGAAATTAATGCTTTCACTTGGTTTCCCACTTACATTTCTCACAGGCACGTGCGCAACCAAATCCAGGTGTTTATAGAGAATGGCCAAGTAACTGAAGTCCACATTCTTCCGGCTCCACTGCTGGAACGTGGACATGACATCGGTGAGAGACATCCCCGCGCCCAGGATGAGGTTCTCATCTGATTGCGACAGCTTTAGATTCTCTATCGATGATATGTCTATGAGGATCTTCGGTTCGACCTTTATTGGGTATACTCCTGAAATTTGTAGTTATTAAATGCGATTATTTTAAATGAACCGGTCAAGTACGAGTCGGACGCGCGCAGACAGAGTGCCGTACAAACTTACCTATGCAACTGTTTTCAGAACTTTTGCTATATTTGTGGGTACGAGACTTTGATTTATGGGTTTCAGGATTTTAGGTCAACTATAAGTATTGATTTCCTATAAGTTTAGATATTATTCGATAACGCTGACATAGTAAGCTAAGTAGTTTTTTCATTGCGCTAAGGGGTACCAGACCGTATTCATAATTTAATTATAACTAGCTTTTACCCGCGGCTTCGCCTGCGTTTATTAATATAATTTACTCATCCTCCCCTTTTCTCACTTGTTTTTTTTTAAATTAGCCTATGTCCGTCTCCAGCGTCCCAACTATCTCTGTACCAAAATTCATCAAAATCGGTTTTACCATTTAGGCGTGACAAACAAACTCACTTTCGCTTTTATAATATTAGTAAGGATTTCAGCTTCACACCTCTGCGTTCCTCAGGAAAAGGATCTGGACAGAAGAACAGAAGGATAACAAAGTCCTTTTTTGGCGACTGAGGTTAGGCTGATTGAGGTAGGCTGACAGAACCTTGAAAATGATTATATAAACTAGAAGTTTACATAAAAAAATCAACATACCTCTGCCAGTATTGCCTGCAACCAGTCTATAACTATTGGTACCTTCGCGCGCCAATACCTGATGAGATTGATAAAATATTATTCTGATGTACCTATAATGCTCAGTGCTTACTGCAAGTTTGTTTTACGCTAACACGATTAAAACGTTTATGACGTTCGGCGCTCCGATTGGCTCGCTCCAAGATCTTAACCAATCAGAGATCCAACCGTGGCAAACGTTTCGATCATGTTAACGTAAAAACAACTCGCACTCATCGTACAGAAAAACAATGCTTAAGGTTACGGGTTGGCCACACAGCAAACTAGCGTTCCAACCAAGGTGACCTTGCTTTGTGTGTTTGGTTTGTGTTGCGGCTACAATGGATGTACCAATCCACGCGCTAACACGTTCGGTGGTTGGAAAAACGCATCTCCCAATCAAGGGCGTTGAAGGACATTGATTACAACTGCTATATATACGGATGGCACTAGCAAAGTCGCCTTGGCTGGCACGTTGGAATGCAACCATCTAGTCACCCCTTAATTGTTTAGAAAAATCGAATAATTCCAATTGTGTAGGCTATCCGAGCGCTTTCACTTCAAATAGTAAGGAGCAAATCGCGTAAAAGACCCGGTATTAAAAATACCTTAAAGATATCTTCCACACTGTATGCCTTGTACCACCGCCCTGTGTCCAAGCGAAGTTCCTTTAGCGAGCCGCGCGTATCCTCGATGAGGCACCATTCGTCTTCAGATGTGCTGCACTTGCGACTACACTTTTTGGCGCATTTGCTTATGTGCAGGTCTTCTAAATCCTGAAAGAGAAAGTTCTTAGAGGTTTCCAAACAAAAAACTAAAAGGACTGGTAATGGTAATGGATAAAAGACCTTTTTTTTGAGGTGATAGCTTCTACCACTCTGTGTGGCGACATAGAAAGTGGCAGTGGATAGGGTACATGCTTGCAGAAAAGATTTTCGATGGGGACAAAAGGTTCTGGAGTAGCAACCCCATAACGCAGCGCTGCTAGGCCTCCCATAAAGTAGACCGATGACCTGGTGAGGGTCACAGGAATCCTATGAATGCGAGAAGCACATTACCGATTCTCGTGGCAACATTGAGGCATATGGACATACGCCTAGTCGACGTCTTTCAGCTGAAAAAAGGATGATGACAATGCTCTGCGAGAGGGCGTGTCTGAAAGGGCAAACCCTTTGCATTCCAGTACCACAATAACTGTTCAGAATAAAGAAAAAGCTACTTACTCTAATGATTTTTCTGACTCAAAGAACTTTATTGTTGATACGAATACACTTTAAGTAAAACATTTTTTTGTATTTTATTTACTGTAGTTGATGAGACTACAGTGAAACGTTTGGCTGTCTCTTGCAGTTATCGAAGATCGTTCAATCATGTACATGTTACCTGTAACTTCCCCTGGAGCCCAGGGTCGGTGTCTGTGGCAAAGCTCTTGAAGGCATCCAGGATTGGTCTGTAGCCGGTGCAGCGGCACATGTTGCTGCCGAAGGAGTTCTCTACTTGCTGCGTCGTCAGACTCCTGGTGCACTTGTTAAGACTGCGAAAGATATTTTGACTGGAAATAACTAATAGTGAAGGACGGAAAATATTTGCTCTCGTCGCCGTCGCCGGGCCTTGGTACAGGCCATGGTCTGGAGCGAGGAGGGAGCGCCCCTGCTATTTTATTCCTAAGTACAGGCTATGTTTTAAGTACGCAGGCGAAATTGCGGTCAAAAACTAGTGTTAACGTAAAATTAAGGCGTAGAGTACCTGTACATGTTCATGACCCATCCTGGCGTGCAGTACCCACACTGGGTGCCATTGAACGTGGCTAGACGATCCTGGATGGGATGGTAGCCATCTTTGCGGTTGCCGATGCCTTCCACCGTCGTTATGTCCCAGTCGTGGCATGATAGAATGTGGACGAGGCACTGGAAAAACAAATGACCATCTATATCAATTTATCAGTTGTCTAGTATTCATAACACAAGCTCTGTTTAGCTTGGGAATAGACGGCGTTGTGTGAATATTATTATTATTTCCTTTGTTAATTTTTATACATACAAAAATATATTTAAAAAAACATTTAAAAATATAAAACATAGTTATTCGCCGGTGTCGGGAGCAGAATCCAAGCTACCGATGGTTAGGGCTCCGGAGACAGGAACCTCCTCGCAATGCGAGCCGTATCTTTAAGATATAGCTCGCCGTTATGGATTGCCGTTGTTAATGAAAATAATTTTTTCATAGCAACTTTTTATACCATTCCAAAAAGTTCAAACACGATAGGGTTATCTAATTAGTTGTTAATTAGTTCTTATGTGACGCCATAGATGTCGCGAGGTACAGAATCAATGGTGTCACTATATAATTTTCAAGATTTTTTACGAAAGTTTAATTGAAATTGGTAAATTAAATAATCAAACATGTTCACATAAATTAGAATATTAATGGAGTTAAGCCCTGTCACTCATAAAGTCATAATACAAATTTAATTTTAGCTTGAGTAGCAGAGGTCGTTAATCTGTTCAATAAAAAAAAATACACATAAGTTTGATATAAGATTGTTTGCTGCCAACGAATGTCGCAAAAAACGTGAAGAATGGAGGCTGCAATCACAAAATAGATAGGGACAGAAGACAATCTCATGTATGTACTTCACTTTTTATACCTACGCTCGTTCGGTGGCCGCTCACTAATGGGCCGAGGCGCTCCGAGATATCGTGTCCATGAGCGGTGTCTGTGTGCGTTGCTCGAGCGCACTTTGTATGTAGATTGACTTCTGTACCTATATATTTTGTGCTGCAATGTCATGAGAGGTAATATAAAGCCTGAGAATTTTCCTTGGCTTATTTATTTATGGGAAATAGTTCTCAGATTGTAATTGTTTACTACAGGTCAAAAGCCTTTTCTCATATATATACGCAACGAGCATTAGAAATTAGAGCGTAACAATACGCTCATATTTATATTTATATTTATTTATAATTTGTTTTTAAATACCATATTAAGGTTTTTCAGTAATAACAAGTGTTTTAAATGTTTATTTTTACTGGCATAGAAAAAGAGGAAAACATTTAAGATTGTGTTATTATTACAAGACTTCGCATGTATTATGTTTTTAGGGTTCAGTATATCAAAAGGAAAAAACGGAACCCTTATAAGATCACATTGTTGTCCGTTCGTCTGTCTGTCAAGACCCGTTATCTTGAGAACGCGTGAAGGTATCGAGCTGAAATTGAAACCATAATACTCAGGCCTGCGGTTCCTTCAAGCTGTGAAAAAATCTTCAGGCTTCATCCACTTGGAGCTACGATGTATGTACTTATAAATTACAAAATTGATTCCATTTTCCTTATCGATTTCATGTGTCGCATTGGGAAATCCGTACCTACTAAATGTTTAGTCACTTGTTGTTTTTATTTTGTGGTTATTCAATTGGTGTGGGTGGTCCGTAACCCAGAGGGTCAAAAATGGACCCAATTACTAAGATCTCGCTATCTGTCTGTCCGTCTGTCTGTCAACAGGCTCCGCAATAGCTAGACAGTTGAAATTTTCACAAATTATGTATTTCGGTTGTCGCTATAACAACAAATACTAAAAACAAAATAAAATAAATATTTAAGGGGGCTCCCAGACAACAGACGTAATTTTTTTTGCCGAATTTTCCTAAGGAAGGTACGGAACCCTTCATGAGCGAGTCCAACTCGCACTTGGCCATTTTTAGAATACTTTTTCTAGTCTTACATATGTAAGATACTATTTTGATGTAGGTTGGTAGTTACGCATGTCTTTATATTTTTCGGAGTCAATTAAAAACCGCTTACCTATTTCATGTAATTTCTTTTTTTTGCTGATATTCTATCTACCTAGGTACTTTCATATTTAATTATTCATGTATGTAAAAAAGTGATCATGTAATTTCAAATGTATTGCGATATACGACTATTTATTTCCTTGTTAATTCTGCTACATCTTAAGGGCATGCAACTCGACATAGTTTTTCATACAACCCGTCTTACGCGATTATGACGCTATTACACATTTTTCATTAGATATTTTGGAAACACAGTATCTTGTGGATATTATAAAGGCTTCTATTGAAATCAATTTATAAATTTGTGTAAAACTAATCCAGTAAAGACCTCTGAAAATCTACTACTTTGCGTGAACATTGACACTTCTTAATTTACCCAAAATTTAAAAAGTGAAAATAGGAAAACAATAGAAGCCATGCAAATTTTATCAAGATTCTAAGTGACGACAATTTTTTTCAAAAACTATTAAGGATTTAAAAAGTATTTTCTGGAAAAAGTTTGTAAAATATTCGAGTAAATCACGGAATTACCGAATGCTAACAGAGTTATCTCTCTTTTTTCGCGTTACATTTTTGTCAAACATCGCGTTGGATTGCATTAGAAGCTTTGAATTCATGCTCGAAGAGCAGCCTCTTAATTCAATTGTTCATATCTGTAAAAAAGTGAAAATGTGAATTTCTTCTTTACATGAATTTGGGCCGTTTTTCTACAAAAATGTGTGATGCAAATTAATGAAAAACATAAAATATTATTCTGCAATTTGACGATTGTCGATAGAAGTAATGAACATCCCAGCTACATCTTAAAAAATCCAAAAGCCTTCTATATTTTAATATACTTACTTTAAAGTTTGAAGGTAATACATAACATGGGGAAATTTCATTTATCGGTATTCACACTAGGAGTTACTCCTGTATCGTGGGTGCATTCGCTAACATGTCAGCTCAAATAAACAATACTCCCAGACCCATAACGGTTCATTATTTCAGCCGACAGACGTCCACTGTTGGACATAGGCCTCACCCAAGTTTCGCCAAACAATAAAATTATTACAGTGTTAAAGAATATCTAGAGGATAAGTCGTTAGTAACAAAATAAAAATAGGCTTTACTCCATATCACATAAACATACATACGTACGCCATAGTATGGCAGGATATGCTGGAACCAAAATTGTAACATCTATTGTACCTTAATCTGACAAATAAACATTTTTGATTTGATTTGATTTGAACGAATCCGTGGGCCATAAAAATTTTGTTCTGTACGGGAATAGAACCCGTGACACGCAGGTCTACCTCTAAGCCCCTGTACCAACTGTACCGTAAGATTGGAATTTACCAACAGGTTTTTACCCCCTTACGCCATTGTTATGTTACACCATTATTATTATCATTTTATGAATACGTATTATTCGTGAACGACAATGTTTCCTCCTGATATTATATTTAAAGGAAATTAAATCTATACCTACTAAATACTAATATATATATATATATAAGATATATATATATAAATACTAATAAACATATATATATATATAACAGGTAAAGTTTGTTTTCTTTGAAAGTACTTAGTACTAGTCCGATTGCTAAAACTTTTCACCGATAAAAAGCTGTTTTATTCCTGAGTGACATAAGCTATATTTTATACTAGCTGCTCTCAACGGCTTCGCCCGCTTGATAGCAGAAAATTATCACAAGGGAACATACCTACTTCCGGGATAAAAAGTATCCTATGTCCTATTCCAGGACATGGTCTATCCGTATACCAAGTTTCATCAAAATCGGTTTTGCCATGAAGACGTAACAAGCAAGGCTCGGATACCGGTTAAATTTTCAAACCGTTATTATGTACTTGACGCAAAACCTTTTATATTAGGTTTCGTTCGCATATACCGGTTTTTTTAAACCGATATATGGAAGAGTATTTATATAAAAGGTTTTTTCGGATTCGTTTAGAGCATTAAAAACCGGTTAATACGGACGCACAATAAAGAAACAACGCGCGCAATTCAGATTTTATTCAGTAGTAAGAATTGTTTTGTTTTGGGTCGGACGTTTATGTCAGTGCATCAATAAGCTACGCTGCAAAAACATGAAAAAAATATACATCACATACCGCGCCGCTATGCGCGGCATCCATATAAGTTGCAACGCGTTTACCGACATGCCGTTCGCCGAATAAACCGGTTAATTTAGGTTAAAATAAAGTTCTTAAAACGTTCACGTTCTTAAGAAAATTTCGGAGGAAAACCGAAATAAACCGGTGTTAACCGGTATTTTTTAAACCGGTTCCGAGCCTTGGTAACAGGCAAATAAACAAACAAACTCACTTTCGCTTTTATAATATTAGTAAGGATAGCCGGGTGAAGCTGCGGGCAAAAGCTAGTAATTATTAATTTATCCATAAGAGCAATTATACCCGTACTAGCAATTTGCCCACGTTTTCGTTCGCGAGAATGTTTTCATAAAAACTTTAACACCCTATCTAATTTGAGAGTAGTTTTAAAAAAAACTTATAAGTTCATTACTTATACCAGTCTTTATTAATTTTGATTAGAATTTGTGTCAAGTATCAAGTTCATTAATCCAAGAGATAAGAATCCTCCATAGACTGACAGTCTGTCAGTTTCTCCTTATGTGGAATATTATATTATTATGTATACAGGGTTATTTGTAAAACACTAGCAACCTTGCAGGACTATATTACTAACATCATAAACAACAACATTTGTTCTAGGACTTTTTACAAAATATAATGCATTTACTAAAAACAAACCTTTAAAATGTCGTTGTTCTATCTAACACATTTCATAGTCTGTATGTTATCCCGCCACCCGATCCCCACTCCGTTCCGATATTGTAGTATCGTAACGCTTGCTTCGCGTCAGCTTTGTAATATTTAGAACGTTCAATTTAAATATTTTTATTTTTGTATGAAATCTATATTTGATGAACCAAAATATGATAAATTATTAAAAATTATAGAAAAAAATTTTTGTTTATGATGTTAGTATTCTACCATAGTCCTCAGAGGTTGCCGGTGTTTTACAAATAACCCTGTAATATCAAAAAAAAAGTATAATTATTCATTGTAAATATATAACTTGGATATAAAACCTGATTACCCCTGGTTTTTCCTAATGATTGGAGGTAAAAAATTGTTTGCAGTAACTTATGAAGGACCTAAAAAGACATAAAGGGCATTAACACTGATATCTCCTTGGGACTCAAGATAATAAATTGATAGTTAGTTAGTATGTGTTACTTCATTCAATTAATCAAGATTAAATGTAAGATAGTGCTCCATATAATAGGCATCATAGACAGTTCCCTGATTATGGTCATGTGAAGAGGAGGGATGAAGCGCATATTACTAAAAGAGTTCTGAGATGGATGAACGGACGTGTAGTTGGATGGAGAGGGAGAGGAAGGCCGAAGAAAATATGGATGGATTGTGTGAGGAGTGATATGAAAGAAAATGGATTTAGTGATAGTTTGACGGGTGACAGGACAGAATTTAAGAAAAAAACGTGTTGCGCAGACCCCAAGTAGGTGATAGTAAGGGCAGGAAGAAGAAGGAGGAGGAGGACAGTCCCCTGTGCAGAGCTTGTTTAAAGAAGGAGGAGACCATTGCGCATATGCTTTTTGAGTGCACAGTCGCCTGTGTAGAGCATACTTGGAAAAAGAGGACACAATTACGCATGTGCTCTTTAAGTGCACGTTCAGATATCACCTGTCAACACGGCACGAACCCTAGGACCTCCATATTCCCTTACAGATGCATAAGAAACCCATGAGGCCTAACTTTTTACGGTGCTTGGAAATAAGGCGTAGCTTGGATTAATTTAAACTTGGGCGAAACACATCAGCGAGACCTTTTTCTTTCATAAATTTGAAAACCGATACAACGACTGTCGCAATCAAGTGTTTGCCAACATCGTCGCTTACCATCAGTTGAAATAGTGGTCAAATCTATTAACTGTAAAAGAAAAACCCTCGTTCTTAAAGAGCCCTCGCTCATGCGAGGCCCTTTTGCGAGGCCGAAGGCGAGGGCCCACTTCGCCCACGCCTAACTACGGTACTGTATACACGTGTCACTAATACACGCAACCCTAGGATCGCAGAATTTTTTAAAGATACCAGAAACCTAGGAGGCCTAATTTTTACGGTTTTTGAAAAATGATAAATAATATAGGTAATGTGTTTGGTTGGTATGATGGGCACCGCTGCCGATGGAAATGCTTTTTGCAGAAAGAACGCGTGTGTAGGAAGAACAGGAAGACCGCGCGTGGACCTACACGTGTGCAGCTCCCGTGCACACGTGTAGGTCCACGCGCGCTTCAAGGAAATGTCAGTAAACATAGGGGCCCAGCAGAATCGAAGCCTACTGGGGCCATGGGTGATGCGAAAGAGTACCCCGGGGCCCTGAAAGGCAAAGAAGGAACAAGAGTGGGTTTTAGACTGTTAAAGTCTGACACGCCCTCCTGCCCCGCTCAAAGGCTGGAGATGTCATTAAAAACCTCATTTGACTAGGTCTGCACAAAGCCTTTTCTACTCGAAACAGGACACATACACTCACACAAGACAAAAAAAATATACATTAAGTTCTCTTAATTATTTGTTATTTTTCATAGTATTTATTAGTTTATTATTTTAACATATATATGTATTTTATTTTATATAATTTGCTTTTTGTTTTCATTTAAAGTATTTGTTACTTGTTTATTGTGCAAACCTACGACAGTGTTGTCTCTTTAACCCAAAGGTTGACTGGGAGAGAATGCCTTGTTGCATTAAGTCCGCCTATGTACCACTACTGTACATGAAGTTTAAATAAATAAATAAATAACATGTCATTATTGCTGTTTATTTATTCGTATTTGCACAACATTACAGGTAACATAAGGCATAATTATATCTTATCATTTTTTTGTACCAATGCTACATCAGCTAAGTGACTATTATGTGAATCAATTTAAATAAATTACTCGTATGTTGGAAAAAATAATCAGTCAAATTAATTAACAAAGTAACATTCATAATTTGTATTTAAAAAGAACTAAAAAAACGCCATCAAGTGGATAAGGAAAAATAAAAAAGTAGGTTGGCACAATACCTACAACATGGAGGTACCTAACTGTATTAAAACACACTAAGGCTGCTTGTCCACCAGAGATGTGCTATGCCACTGGCGTAACTATAGGGTGGCAAGGCTGGCAAAATGCCACGGGCCCCTGGCCTGATGGGGCCCCCGGTCCAAGAGGCCTTGGGCTCTCCAGATGTAAATATATACAAATTCAAGTAAATTATTAAGATTTATTAAACACATTCGTAAGAAAAGTATCAATTTCCCATTTAATTTAAAAATTTCCAGTCTTAAGTCCCACTTTATAGATTCTCTACTGGTAAGTCCAGCTTCAAAGACGAATAAAAGTCCTAATAAAGAATATTTTATGTCTGTAGTCTGTCCTTTAGTGATTTATCCAAATGAAATTACAAAGTTGACGAGTTTCCTGGGGCCCCAGCCAATGATTTTGCTACGGGCCTCAGATGGTATAGTTACGCTACTGTGCTATGCAGCTAGGTTGCGACGATGTAGTAGCTAAGCTGTGAAACTATGTGACCGTTTCCACTGATACTAAGCTATGTAGCGGTGCGAGTAAGCTGTGCTATGAAGATGCGCTGCTGCACAGCAACTGCGCGAGGAATATGCGCAGCTCGAGTTCGATCGAGTATCGATAGGAGGGATCCTCAACACGCATCCATAGCACGCATCCAAAGCTCTCATCCATAGCACATATTCATAGCGCGAATCCATAGCAGTAAAGCACACATCCTTCCATATGAAAAAAACTTATCTTAGTTTTATCAGTTTCCACCAGTGCTATGTGCACCAACGAATATGATTGGTGGATATCAAACGCATCCGTACCAATGTAGCACATCTTTGGTGGAAAAGCACCCTTACACTAATGAAACTTGAAGTGTTTATAAAACAACACAATCTCTCCATTGTATCTTTTACGTATACAAGCATGGACTTACGAATGCAAACATTAAGAGTGGCCATTCCGAGGTACATTACGACGTACGGCGCTGCGTCACCGGTACATGGTGGACATCCCACCCATACGCACAAAGCGTTTTGGGAACACATTTATTATGCCTACAGCCAAGGAGTGGAATTCCCTGCCGGAGTCTGTGTTTCCTGATAGCTACAACTTGGGGGTCTTTAAGTCAAGAGTGAATAGGTTACTTCTAGGCAAGCGTGCTCCATCGTCGACCACATCATCGCTTACCATCAGGTGAAATGGCGGTCAAACGCGACCTTATTAATAATAATTATAAAAATAAAAAAAACATACGTCGACGGCGCGCACTGTTTCCGCGTGCCTCAAGGAGTTGTCAGCAACAGGAGGAGCCCGGCTGGGTCGAAGCCTACTGGGGCCAGGGTTATCTGAAAGGAACTCGAGTCCCGGTATGAAGGCTAGAAGGAACGGGGTGGGGTTTTTAGTCAGTAAGAGTCTGACACCATCTCTCGCTCCACCCAAGAGCGGGGTTTGTCATAAGATGATTTTTGCCCACCGAAAAAAAAACCCGTGGTACATTTTCATACAACCGCTCTTACGTGATTATGATGTTATTACACATCTTTCTCCAGATATTTTGGATACACAGATATCTTTTTGATATTATCTAGGCTTCTACAGAAAAAAAAAAACGTTTGTGTAAAACTAATCGTAAGACCCCTGAAAATATGCTATTTTATGTGTAAGGAAGAATTAAAAAAAAAAATGTGTTTCCAAAAAGATACATGTGACCCCTGAGAAAGTTTTTTGCATGAAAGCTTTCCCATGTCCCGCGTACCTATATCTTTTAGGCACACATGAAAATTCCTGGAAAAGGATTGGAAAAATTGTTTTTTCTAAATACCCATACTATTGAAAAAGCATTAGAAGTCGACTTACGCAAATAAAAAAGGGAAACCCGGAAAATGAAAAAATGGTTTTTAGGCTTGGCGGTCAACTTGTTTATTTCGGATCAGCCTGGTATCTTATGCGTAACATCAATTCACGTACACCAATAAATAAATAAAAACCTTAAACCAATAACTTAACATGACGTCTCACAAAGAACGCGTGTCCGTGAACTTGGCTGAGCGTTGAATCACCTCGGTTGGCGACACTGACCGATGTAGCACATATGAAAAAATAAAATAACCTAACATGTTTTTATTCACGGTAAGTACGAGTTGCCAAGACTATAGATCTACAGCCGGTTCTTTCTATTTAGCGAGAACTCAGACTTCAGCCAGAGTATTAACTCTTTTTTTTACAATGTATCACGTGAGATACAGGCAACTTTAAAATGTCGTAATTACAAAAATAGAAACGTCTCATGTCATAACAATGTTTGTATGTATGGATGGATGTATGGATATTTGTTACTCTTTCACGCAAAAACTACTGAACGGATCTCGATGAAACTTGGCACACGAGTAGACCATATCCCAGAATAACACATAGGATACTTTTTATCCTGGGATTATGTAGGTATGCGGGTGAAGCCACGGGCAAAAGCTAGTTTATAATACGCTTGTTTTCGAACGAATTTCATAATGTTGGTAACTTGAGACTACCGTTGTATACCTATTTTTTTTTTAAATTGATCGCTAAGTTGGCACAATCCCACGCAATAAGGTAAAAATTATTTATATCATCAATACTGATCCTCAAAAGAGAATCAAACAAAAAAAGGACTAATTCTATATATACCTATATATATATATATATATATATATATAAATTTAAAACAGGGTGTAAGGGACAGCCCTCTGCAAACTTTAAGGGATTGCTCAGTATATGAAACTGAATAACCTTCGGGAGGTTCATTTCCCGAACAGAAATCTTGTGGAAGGTTGTTTTTTGTGAGGCCGATTTTTGTTTCGACAATAATCGGCCTCTCCAGGCCGATTTTTGTTTCGTTTGTATCTCCATACAAACTGTCCATTCAAATTTTAATTTTGTATGGTGAGGCTGATTTTGTTTTCATATTTCTATGATAGCTACGCTAATACGCTCTACGCAAAGCAGTAAAAAATATTTGATGTTTTCTCACGTAAAAAAGTATTGGTGTGGCAAGTGGCTAGTTATATTTGACTTTGATATGTTGCCAGTTTTAAAATAAAGATAGAGCCAGACAGTCATACTTTGTATTCTTTCAGAGGCCTTTTGCGTTCTCGCAGGTCTGCTACGATCTTTACGCTGTCTTTTATGGCAAACGACGTGAGAGACAGAGTCGGCGTTAGGGGCGGGGGGGGGGGGGGGCTGGGGCACGACGGGGCGACGGCCCAGGGCGACAATTTCGGAGTCTCCCCTGGTGATAACCCTCAAAACTGTGCTCTACGCTCTGCGCTTATGCATATTTTTTATTGAGATTTTTTTAGATGGATTTTTTGAGGGTTTGTGGTCGAGGAGCGATTCTAACTATATCGTTAGTTTCGCTCCTCGACCGCACTGCGCTTACGCTTACGATTGGTGCGATACTTCCACCTGGGCGCTACAATATTTTCGCCCGGGGTGTCAGTGGCCCTTACACTGCTGCCTGCGTTAGTTAAAAAGACGCATCTAATATTTTTTCCAGATTTGAGTTATATACATTGCCGGAATCAAGAAAAAAAGCGCATCTGCCTGTATTTTTTATATTTTGCTAACTTTGCTTCAATGCGGTTTTAACACAAGGAAAAAAGACCCGATTTCCCGTTTCATTCATTAAAACATTTTTTATCCGTTTTCATTTTTGTTAGATACGGCTTTTTAAATATCAGGGGCAGACTGGTGAGAGAGTTTTTTTTTTCGATGGGGAATGTCATCTTATGACAAAACCCGCTCTTGGGTGGAGCGGGAGATAGTGTCAGACTCTTACTGACTAAAAACCCCATCCCGTTCCTTCTAGCCTTCATACCGGGGCACGAGCTCCCTTTCGGACAACCCTGTCCCCGGTAGGCTTCGAACCAGCTGGGCCCCTCCTGCTGCTGACAACTCTTTGAGGCGCGCGGGAACAGTGCGCGCCGTCGACGTCTTGGGGTGAGAGAGAGATGCGCAGAGCCTATGTTCAGGCTCGCCAAGTTCCGTTGGCTGTAATGTATCCGTACGTCACTGAGGATCACATCGTGCTGTGTCAAACCGGTTTGTACTCAGTGCTGTTTACTCTAAGAGCTGTAATTATTTATTTATAATACTGAGTGTAGATCATTATTGTTATTACTTATGTCATTGTTTGCATATAATCTTTTGTTCATTATTATGGAGTTCTTACGTCAACTACAATAATTTACCTTGATTTAATGCAAACTGTCTTGTCTGTAGGTAGTTAAATAACGTAATAAATGGGTATTCTAAATAATAATGTTCATATAACACTGAGCAATGCATTATGTGTACTTTTAATTGGAAATGGTCATACTACTTATAGTATGATAATTTCAAACTATACATGGTTATTTGTGAAACACTAACAACCTTGCAAAAGCTTGCAGGACTGTATTACTAACATCATAAACAACAACTTTTGTTCTATGACTTTTTACAAAACCTAATACATTTAACAAAAACAAACCTTCAAGATTTCGTTGTTCTATCTACCTACATTACATTATCTACATTATCTACATCTTACATTATCTACTACATTTCTACTCTGTATTTTGCTATACCTACCACGCACCCCCGCTACCCCGCTGCTTGATCCCCGCTCCCCTGCGCTATTGTACTGTCCCTGACCATTGCTTTACATAGACTTTATAATGTTTAGAACGTTCAATTTAAATATTTTTATTTTTGTACGAAAATCTGAAGATATATGATAAATTTTAAAAATTCTAGAACAAAAGTTGTTGTTTATGATGTCAGTAGTTACCATAGTCCAAATGAAAATAATAAAATGATCATACTACCTATAGTAGTATTTTTTTTCGGTGCACAGATATCATCTTATCATAACCCCCGCTCTTGGGTGGAGCGGCAGATAGTGTCAGACTCTTACTGACTAAAACCCCACCCCGTTCCATCTAGCCTTCATACCGGGGCTCGACTTCCTTTCGGATAACCCTGACCCCAGTAGGCTTCGACCTAGCTGGGCCCCTCCTGACCTATAGTAGTATGATCTACATTGCAGTTGCAACTTTACAGTATCACTTACAGAGTTAACAGCGAACACATGCTTCTCCTTGGTGGCGGGGTGCACCTGCGATACCGACACTATGCACGCCCCGCAGCCCCCCTCGTGGCACATCGCCTTCGTGCCATGCAGCTGCAGGTAGTTGCGGAGGTAGTCGTTCAGGGTAGTTTGAGGACTGACCTCCGTGCCAGCTGAAAAAAATTAAACATATAAACCAGTGCTTGAGAGGTTCTTACTAACTAAAAAACCTGTTCCTTCGTGCCTTTCATACCGGGGTTGAACTACCTTTCAGAGCTAACCCTGGCTCCAGTAGGCTTCGACCCAGCTTCCCTTTTTTTAACCGACTTCTAAAAAAAGAGGAGGTTCTCAATTCGGATGTTTGTATGTTTTTTTTATGTTTGTTCACGCATAACTTCGTCGCTTGCTAACCGATTTGAAAAATTATTTTTTTGTTGGAAAGGGTATACTTCCCAAATGGTCCCACAGTCACCAAGTTGGATCTGATGATGGAATCTTGGCGAAATCGAGGGAACTCCTCAAATTCAAGTTATTTTTTTTTATGGAGGGAAAATCATCTAATGACAACCCCCGCTCTCGTAAACTACTAGTATTTGACATAAATAAGACCTCTGCACTGTACTCAATCCTGTGTCTTGAAGAACGTTGTACTATAAATGGATTGATACAGTTGTTTTTATTGTCAGTAGACGCAGATAAACTAATAGGCAATATATATAATATGTCAACGCACTCAGCTGCTATTTTGATAGAAGCACGTTTGAAGTTTTCAAGATTTTTCAATAAAAGAGAATCGAAAAATCTGTTGTAAATAAAATAATACTGCTGGTATTACGGAATCCTTAATATTATAAAAGCGTAAGTGAGTTTGTTTGTTTGTTTGTTAGGTACGTCTTCACGCCTAAATGGCAAAACCGATTTTGATGAAACTTGGTACACGGATAGACCATGTCCTGTCCTGTCCCTTGGGATAATTTGCTGCTATCACGCGGGCGAAGCCGCTGGAAGCAGCTAGTAATATTATAAAAGCGAAAGTGAGCTTGTTTGTTACGTCTTCACGCTGTTTCACGCCTAAATGGCAAAACCGATTTTGATGAATTTTGGTACAGAGATAGTTGGGACCCTGGAGACGGACATAGGCAATTTCTTTTTAAGTGCGAAAAGGGAATACAGTAAAGTATATTAATAAACGCGGGCGAAGCCGCGGGTAAAAGCTAGTAGACAATAAATACGGGTTCAAACAAATATCCATGGTATTAGTTGAGTGGTATTAAAACGGAGTAAATCGTAAAAAAAGGCTTACAATTGTTGCTGCAAAACTGTTTGTCACAAACCAGTAGTTTTGTAACTTACTGTGATCTACATAGTTATGCAAGAAGCCTAAAAAGTGCCCTTAATAACAAAATGAATGAAAGTTGCTCTCGTTGTGCAAGGCGCTGGACAAGTGTGAAGTGGTGCTGGGCTTAAATATAGCATACATAGCATAGTCGGCCTTACAATGTCCCCACTGCTGGGACTCAGGCCTCCTCTCTAGGAGAGAGAATGGGCCGTAATCCACCACGCCAGCCCACTACGGGTTGATGGATGTCACGTCTTGGAATTTTTAGTTCTAGGACTTGCCGGTTTCCTCACGATGTTTTCCTTTACCGTTTTTGAGAGCATTGGTGATGAAATAAGTTACACAAAGTAATGCGCCTGGTTGGGTTTTAAACCCACAACCTAGACTCGTAAGTGTGGACCGTTACCACTCGGTCACCACTGCTCTCTAGCTTACATACTTCAGCACAATTTTATTGGCGGCGTTTGAGCCGGAACTGTTCGACGAGCGGGCCGAAGCGCTCCGAGATATCGTGTCCGTGAGCGGTGTCTATGTGTGCGTTGCTCGAGCGCGCTTTGTATGAAGATTGACTTCTGTACCTAAGTATATATTTTGTGGTAGGAAGTTGCATCCATTCCTAATTAAGAATTTTTAATTATGCCACCATTGCTTAATCAATTTATTAAAAATTAAAGCAGTTTGTAATTAAAATAATTGCAATGTTAGCTTAGCTTATTAAAAATCCGGTAAAATAAGTACGTTGTTTTGGTTTTAATTAATTAAAGTTAGATAATAAATTCTCAAGACCACATACCTACGTATGTGGATATTTTATGACCTTACTGACAGCGTAAGTAAAAACATTCATATTATTTAATAAACTATTTTAAAGGTCAATTTGTTTAAGTAGGTTCGGGTGTATCGGGTATATATTTGGGTTATTTGTAAAACACTTATAACCTTGCAGGACTGTATTACTAACATTATAAACAACAACTTCTGTTCTATGACTTTTTACAAAACAATACATTTACTTACCAAAAATTAAGTAACTTTCAAGATTTTGTGGTTGTATCATCTAACACAGCGTCTGTAGTCGTTTGGGCCCACTCGGTTTGGGTCCGCGGGATCAATCGAGCCAGTCCCATTTTGAAGGGGTCGATTGGGCCTACCACCCAATTTTATTATAAGTACAGTCATGAACGAAAGTCAAGTCTATTTCAAGTTTTGAACTCTATATTTTGCCGACAAACCAAACACTTTGAATTTGTTTTTTTAATTATTTTTTTTGGATTTTGCGGTTGTCAGGCGGAAGTGTCTTCGATAGTACAATCAACGACTGAGAACTTTAACTTTATATCGACATTCAAAAGTTATTGCTTTTGAATGTCGATATAAAGTTAAAGTTTAAAGTCGATAAAAATTTACAAAAAAATAAACAAAACATATGTTTTATTTCTTGAGAAGTTGAAAATTTGTTAATTTATTCAGAATAATAATAAATTATTCTTGTCCCATTATTTGTAATATTTATAAATGTTTTATGGCAGTAGGTACTTACGTATTCGGTTAGTTATAAGGAAATGTCATAAAATAGCCATATTGCTTTAGTTGGGACAAATAGATACAATAGAGCGGCCATCAGAAGAAATGTCTTAGAAAAACTGTCATCCTATGCTTCAGTGAAGACGAAAAATATTTGCGAAAATAAACTGGAGTTAGGTCTAGTCGTTTTGCCATAATACGATTTAACAATGGTGCAATGAGAAACTTATTACGGCATATTTCTCCAAAAAATATTTTCTTTTGACACAAACGCGACTTGACAGTCAGGTGACAGCGACTTGTTACTACTTTAGTAACAAGTCTCGGACAAAGATTTTATATATCCTAGTACTAGATTGACTACGACAGCCTCAAAAGCGTACCTGAAAAGGAAAGTCAGAAAGAGTCCTGTCATCTCGTTCTACTAGTGTGTCCATACACTAGCTACATACTACGGAACAATTTTGCTCAAAAGTTAGTTAAAGATATTTTTGATACATTAAAATAGACATTCAAGTTAAAAAAACAATTAATATGTATAATATGCTTACCAAAAGAGAACTGTGAGTTTTCTCTGTAATGACTAGGAAATAGCTGATGTCCGTATATATTATAATAGCAATATCCTCATAAGCGAGTACGAAATACCTATACTGATAAAAAAATGCCTAATGTGTGTGTACCTACGTAAGAAAATCACTTCAGAACGGCTGCACCTATCAGAATAAGGTTTGTCTGAAAGAAAAAACTAGTTAGTTTATAATAAAACTAATGTTATTCTTTTATTTTTACTTTATTAAAAATAGACTGATGCGTGACATCAAATTGTACATTTTTTATTACGTTAAATTGCACTTATTAACTGACAAATAAACAATAAATAATACATTAAATAAATGATCCTCGACTGGTTTATAAATTTATTTATACTAACTAATACTAATTATTGCCGATGCCCGTTAGCGCCACAGGAAATTTCCGAAAGGAAAACCATGGTCCTGAAACACAAAGGGCAACTGAAGAACACGGGTAGATTTATTCAGTATAAACCTCAAATAACTTGTCCCGCTCTACCTTAGAGCAGGCATTTTTACCACATCAAAAAAAGTCCCCCACTACGTTCGTTTGTCTATATCTGTTTGCAATCAACTCAAAAACTACTGAACGGAGTTTTAACAACGGATGAACTTAGAAAAGGGTATATAGATGTAATAGAATTAGGTTTTAGTATTGATTTACATCTTCAGACTTAATGTGGCGACTACAAAACTGTTGCTGAAAAAAAAAAATTTAAATGGCACAACTTCAAAGCCACTGTTGCCGATGGTTCTCGTTTCTTGGAAATCTACAACAAAACATAAAAAATAATATATTACTAGTAGTTAACGCGATGTGGCTTAACACATACGTGCAGCATTACCTACCTACCTAAGGACTAAACTTAAAGACAGTAGACTATGATTTAAAATGAATATAATTCTCGAATGTACTATATCGATGTTGAAGATTTTGGAGCGCACGCGGGTCGTTTTAAGAAGTGGTCACAGATAACTATATACTGAATTGGTCCGAAGACACGTCCCGCATGCCGCACCTCTGGCCGCCGCTGCTCGCTGCTTTCTGTTGTGTCACGAGAGTAGCCGAAGATCGCCGAGCGGCCGAAGGCGCCCGATCAACAGAAAAGGTAAAATTAGTAAAATTGGTACGCGCTTGACTTATTAAAAAAAAAAAATTGAGCCTCCTCAGATTTTTAGAAATTTGCGTATAATAATATAAAACTTGAACAGTAGACAATCAAATTTTATAAAATTTAGCACCCAGTCCGTCTTCTGAGTCGTTTATGATGCCCCTTCTCTATGTATTTTTACAGGCAGTTAATAGTTTTAATTCCCGCATGAAATTCAAAACGATGTTTGTTGTCACCCTACATAAATATTTTGTAAACAAAACAGAAAACTTACCAAAAAAATGAAATTCCACAACCAGGATAACCATCACTATTGCGAAACTTTACACAGCAACGTTTTGAGCATCTTGCACACTTTATACTTTACTAAACATTGAGATAAAAACTTGTAACAATTAAAAATACAACTTTAGCCCTATGAAGCATCAGCCATATTGTTTATTGATGTCAAATTCTGTCAAATTGAAACCTCCTAAATGTTGCCTTTCATAATTTGAATTACTACGAATAGCTACTATATCTAAATGAAATCATCATTAAATACAAGAAGAATGCGTATAAAATTACAAGAAGCAATATTTGAAATAAAATATTTAGTTTCAATTCATTTTTATGTTGCATAAACCTATCAAAATGCATGAACACGGACTATTTAACGACAACTGGAACAATCTAAAAACTACCATCTGTTTCTTATTTTTTTCTGGTAGTATGTGAGAAAGGGACACAGAGGATTTATCTCAGTGTCTTGCTCCAGGCCATTTTTCCCTTTTGCGTGTCAATAACACACATGAACTTAATGCTAATGAGAATAAAGAACACTTTAGAGACTGTCATATTTCTTCGTAGTCAATCTAGTCTACTCTAGTAGAATATATAAAATCTTTGGTCTCGGATTACAATTTTGTTCGCTATGTTCCGTCTATTGGTAGTATATGTTTAATGTCTTTGGTTGGGGCTGTTGGGAGGTGTTTTGATATTTTATTTTTTACTTGGAACCCGTTCCTCGGTAGTGATGCATTTGTCGAGTCTAAACTCTAAAGGGCTTGCGCACACTTGGCAAGACACTATATAAGACACGAGACAAGAGACAAGACCGTTTAGACAGCTTTGTCTACGACTCGGGGCGCTAGAGTGGTTGATAAAATATCAATATATCGAAATATCCACGGATATCGATATTATCGCAGTCAAACAGCTGAACATATAAACATGTATTTTTAAACCTCTTAAGAAATATTGGTACCTATGCATAAATGTTTTATTAAAATTGAAGAATAATTACTGAGAATGTTACATTTTCAAAAATTTATAATTTAATTGTTTTTTTTTTAATTATGTATAGGCTCACGTTTGACCACTATCTCACCTGATGGTAAGCGATGATGTGGCCGACGATGGAACACGCTTGCCTAGAAGCAATCTATTGACTCTTGGTTTATCATGAATTATAAATTGAGTAAGTAATTTTGAGCGGACTTACGATTGTTTTTTAAGACAAATTTAGGCTAGAAGGAACGGCGCGGGGTTTTTGGTCAGTAAGAGTCTGACACTATCTCCCGCTCTACCCAAGAGCGGGTTTTGTCATAAGATGATTTTCCCCGTCGACAAAAAAAAGCCGAAAAAATTACGATATTTTGATATTTTATCAACAGCCCTAGCACCCCGTGTCGTAGACTAAACAGTTTTGTCTAAGACGTCTTATCTTAAGTGAGCGCAGGCCCAAAGTCTTGAACATTGACGCCGAGTGGCTAGCCTATCGGTTTTCTATCGTTTACATTGCGGAGAGTGAGCATTGAAATTGTATAATTTAATTCCGCCAAGTCTATTCCATCATTGGACCGCAAGACGGCGTTGTGCCACCGGTACATGGTGGACATCCCACCCATACGCACAAAGCGTTTTGAGAACACATTTATTGTGCGTACAGCTAAGGAGTGGAATTACCTGCCAGAGTCTGTTTCCTGATAGCTACAACCTAGGTGTCTTTGGGTCAAGAGTGAATAGGTTAATTTTCAGCAAGCGTCGGCTACATCGTCGCTTACCATCCGGTGTTATCTACTTATTATTTTGCTATTGATAGGATTCGCATCCAACGCGTTCCCGCGACTTTTACCACGGCGTCGATCCACCTTGTGGGAGGATTGGTCGTTGTGGCGACGCTTGAGGGAGGACTATGTCCAGCAGTGGGCGTCTTTCGGCTGAAATTATGCTGATGATTGATAGTTGTTACTGAGAATATTTTAATGAAAATCTATATAACACTGCTTCAACAGGAAATTGAACCAGAGACCCTTCCCAAGCAGTACCGACCACTAAATCAACAAGTCGGTCATCAGTCATCGTCTTCTATCAACTTTAAATAGCATATAGTGTCACTCAAATTGATGTTTCTGGAAGTAAATTGTAGTGGAGGATTCCATTACCGGATGTAGGGGTACCTCAACGATCTTATGATTTTGTTACACCAGCAATGACTCGAATCTCGTACTTTGTACCTTTAAGAGGGGGCCCTTTTACACTCGCCTATCGTCAACGTCGAACATGGTTTAAAAGATTGTTGTTTCATCTAACGCAATCCAATGTTAGATGAAGAGGCAATGCCAAAAATGAGAGAAAACGACTGAAAACTCTGTTGGCATTGGGTGATTCCGTGATGTACTCGAATATTTCACAATACTTTTCCCAGAAAATACGTTAAGGTTGTCTGGAAGATATCGCATTCAGCGATAAGACCGCCTTTGTACCCATACATTTAATTTTATATTATAAGCTGTGTTACTTTTGGTGCACAATAAAGTTTATTCTATTCTATTCTATACGTGTTTTTTAAACCCTTAAAAGTTTATTAGAAAAGTTTTCGTCATTCACAATCTCGATTAAATGTGCAAGGTTTCTATTTATGTAAGTTTTATATTTTTACTATATGTATTAGTAGATTATAGAGGGGTAAACGGTTCACGTAAAATAGCAGATTTTTAGAAGTCTCTACTGGATTAGTTTTACACAAATGTATGTTCTGATAAAGAAGCCAAATATCTGGAGATTATAAAACTCGCGATTAGCTTCTGTAGTTCTCTTAACGGGTAAAGTGTTAGTTTCTTTATAATAAACTAACACTTTACCAGTGACTGCGTTCGCGAGAATGTTTCAATTAAAATAAGTTCAATTTAAATATTATTTTTATTTTAGTACGGAAATCTGATGAATCAAAATATGATAAATTTTTAAAAGTCATAAAACAAAAGTTGTTGTTTATGATGTCCTTAACTAGCACCTAAGAGGTTGTTGGTGTTTTACAAATAACCCTATATATGTATGTATGTAGATACGTAGACGCTGAATCTTATAAGGCTATGTCTTTTAAGGAATACTGTGGTCCTGGAACGCACAGGGCAACTGAAGAACAAAAGTAGGTTTTAGTTAGTAAAAGTCTGACACATCTTTACACTCTACCCTAGAACGAGCAGTCATTGGGTTAGATGAGTTGCCACTTTAAAAAAAACGTGCACTTTTTCTAAAGAATTGGAAAAATTTTCATCATCATTATTTTTCAACCGAATGACATGCAATGCTAACATAGGCCTCCGCTAAGCTACGCCACGACGACCGGTCCTGTGCATCACGCATCCAGTCCATCCACTCACAATAATCTATAACTTGTTATTTATTTTTTTTCAATACACTTGCTCATAAAGTGATTCTTATCGCACTACACTTAGGTATATAATGGCACTTGTTACCAAACTGTGCCATTTTGATTACCATTGTGCACTAGTGCTATAATGTCGTTAAAACCTTATTGTTTATCCTCTCCGCCGTCATAATTTTATTACATTTATCGTATCAGGATGGGCGCAGGTCGTCCCCAACGAGGAAAAGAAAAAAAAATGGGCGCGCATATGAAAACAGATTTTTACCGCCATAAAAGTTTACTAGTTTTACAGTTATTTTCTTTACAAGTGTACTGAAAAACGTCGTATGATACACGTGAGTAATTCATGATTACCTACCGTTCGCGGCTTTCTTAAGACCCTCGCCATGGCTCGGGTCTAAATATCACCTCAACGGTAATCACTAACATTACACACTTATATCATAATGTACTATTTTTTTTTTATTAATATCAAAATGTTAATTAGTGGTACTATTTACATTTTGATATTAATCAACGTTTAAATTCTTTCCGGTTTTTAACTGATGACCTCTGGTATTGTAGCTCAATATCTTATCCCTTGTATTTAGGTCACCGGAAAATAGTATCTCCGTGAGATGTAATCGTAATAATGTGTGTAGGTACTTATGTGCCAAATATCCGTGTTTTCTTTCTTTCTTTCTAAAGATTTTTTTCTAAATAAGTCACGGTTGGAAACTAATTTAATTTGTACGTGATTTATAGTATACAAAACGATTTTTTCATAATATCGCTCATTCAGTGCAACAACGGCGTAATTACACTTTTTTCAAAACAAGTTTTATAATGTTATAATGTGCGTAAAGACTATTTTCATCGGGGAAGACATCATTTACGTTGATTTTATTTATAGGACGACCCACTGACCAACAATTAGAATTGTAATAAGTTTCGCTAAAATGCCATAACCATTATTATTAATCTTTGACTGCATCTCCTGTAAAATTTCTAAAAATGTAATTACGTCATTGTTGCACCAAATAAGCGATATATCGAGAAATTATAATCTAACTAGCTTTCCGCCCGCGCCTTGCTCGCGTGGTGCTCAGCAGTGGAATTATAGGTAGCCTATGTGTTATTCCAGTGTCTCTTCTACCTACCTACCAAATTTTGAAAATTGATCTAAATTCGTTCAGTAGTTTTTGCGTGAACGCGTAACAGACAGACAGACAGACAGAGTTACTTTCGCATTTATAATATTATATATATAATATATAAGTAGGGATAAAGATGTGGAAAAGTACTTTGACGCCTAAGTATGCTTTGTGTTTTTGTATTATATATAAGTACATAGTTAGGTGTTGGTATAAATATCTAGTTCTGTATATATTAAAGTTTTTTTTTTTTATTAAAATAAAATATTACAATCATACGATGTTTGTAATTTACCGGTGACATTATATGTCTACAACAACCTCTTGTTTACTTAAGTATTATATTACTAGCTTTTGCCCGCGGCTTCACCCGCGTACATAATCCCAGGATAAAAAGTATCCTATGTGTTATTCTGGGATATGGTCTACTCGTGTACCAAGTTTCATCGAGATCCGTTCAGTAGTTTTTTCGTGAAAGAGTAACAAACATCCATACATCCATCCTTACATCCATCCATACATCCATCCAAACATACAAACTTTCGCATTTATAATATTAGTAGGATGAATCCTAAATGTATTGGCCAGAAACAAAAGTTTCACAATAATTTGTAATAAACAAAACAAAAAAAAAACAAAACAGCCAGACGTGTTTCCATATTCGAATTAATTTAAAAAAGAATTTTATAAAACTCACTCAGAGAATAATGGTCCCCGTTGATTGTGAAATTAACTCTATCCATTATAATCTCATATAACACTGTATTTTAATCGAAACACAACACTTATTTTTTATTTATACTTATATAAAAACGTAGTCGATGTCTTGATAGTGTCGCGCGCCGACGCAAACTGCGCACCTAGCACCTACTCCGAAAGGGACCGGCTTGGAACGTAAGATGTTATCACAGATAACATACCGTGCAGATACAACACACACATCTACAAAGCTGGTATAAATGAATTTTAAGGGGGAAATGAGAAATATCAATTCTTATTTTTATGTTAGTTCAATAGCACTAGCTCTGGCAATGTCAGCGGTTTTAGCGGATTTAAAGAACTATTACTACAGTACCTACATACATATTTACAAATATTAGCCTATGTCACTCAGTGACAAAGAGTGCATTTTACTTTTTGTTATCGCTTATAAGTTATCGGCCCGGTTCAGTTTTTAAGTTTATATAAACAAAAATATAAAATTACAAACATTTACTCTATATTATTATATTAGTACGGCATATTCCATCTTGACCTGAGTGAATGGCACCTGCCAGTATGTGGAATACCATACGGCATCTGTCGATGTTTTTCGCAGGTGCCATTAGTGGAATTCTATTCCAAAAATGGCATATATGGATCAGTAGGACTAGGGACAAGAGACCAGTGTAGATCAGTGTTGTGGTGGTGGCTTTTTTGCAGGTGCTATTAGTGGAATAATTTATTATTTAAAATTTTATAAAAAAATAAATCATCACACATTTCATTCAAATCATTTCAGCCAAAAGACGTCCACTGTTGGACATAGGCCTCCCCCAAGTATCGCCATAACGACCGGTCCGTCTCGTATCAATTGGATTCCCGCGACCTTTTCTAGGCCAATGGGCCACTTTGTGGGAGGCCTTCCAATGCTGCGTCTTCCGGTACGTATAAACTCACTCCCTACAATACGTGGTGGGAGTATGAAAAAAAGAATGTTATGCAAGAACTGACCAAGTGTGGTATCAAATGAATGGGTATAAGACGTAAATTATCAAGAGGGGGCGAGTCGGAGAGTTTTTAAAATAATTAAATTTTATTTTTATTTATTGTTTGTCGTGTACTAACTCTTCTCTTCTCTTTTTCTCTTCTTTCAAGTGTCGCCACATCAACAGGATCTGACTATCTAGCAACCAGAAGATACCCGCGGAGCCGAAGACTGTCCGAAGACCAGAGACTTAGTGGATGTCTTCGGTCCATCTTCTATGTAAGAGACATTTCAGTAAAGTCATAATCAACCTTATAACGCGCCCATTGCTGGGACTCAGGCCTCTTCTCTAAGGGACCGGTCCGTAATCCACCACGCTGGTCCCGTGTGGATAGATGTCATCTTCGATTTTTTAGTTCTAGGATTTTTCACGGTTTTCTCACGAGATTTGCCGATGAGAGCAGTGGTGATGAAATAAATTACTCAGAGTAAGTCGGCTGCCAAGGAGAACCAAGGTTACAGACATAGCCCAAAGAATCGCCCAACATAAGTGGCAGTGGGCAGAGCAGCATTACTCGCAGAACAGATGGTCGATACGGACGAAAGGTTCTGGAATGGCGTCAACGTACCAGAAGATGTAGTGTTGGAAGGCCTCCCACAAGGTTGACCGATGACCTGGTGAGGGTTGGGAATCCGATGGATGCGAGACGTACGGGACTGGTCATTATGGCGACACTTGGATGAGGCCTATGTCCTACGGTAGACGTCTTTCGGCTGAAATGAAAGACTGATGACTGAAGATGGCTGACTGAGTTTGATCCTGATCTCCATGATGATGACCATGGCCTTACAACTCTTAAAAGTCGGGACCGCTATACTTCAGTCCACAACGGCTCCACACAATCACACATAAAAGAAAAATCTACGACTACACAAACTATTTCACGCTATCTATATCGAAACAAAACCTTTTTATAAATAATAACCGACTTTGAATTGAATTTGAGGAGTTCCCTCGATTTCGCCAAAATTCCAACATCAGATCCCATCTTAGTGACTATTGACTATACTGGGAAGTATACCATTTCTAACAAAAAAATATTTTTTCAAATCGGTTGGCAAGCGACGAAGTTATGCGCAATAACGCAACAAACAAACATAAAACAAAAATACAAACATCCGAATCGAGAACCTCCTCCTTTTTAAGAAGTCTGTTTAAAACGAAAACGAGTAAAAAGTTCCGAATAGAAAACGCCAATCTATCGCTAAGTTAGAGCAAATCGACAACAATGAGCACCTGAATAATCGATGACGGTGAAATGAAATCGAGAGCTAGCTGGAATGTGTTACGAGAATGAAACGGTTGCATGATTTTTCGCCAACACTGCGTTACTGAAACGTTCAATCGATTCTCAAAGATTTACATAGCTAAGTTTGTACAGAAGCCTCGGTGCGTATGATCGACTCGCACTTGACCGGTTGTTTTTCGTAATCGTAACAGACGTCGTAACTACCAAGTCTATCTACGTAAAAAGCGCGCTCGACCAACGCATACATAGACACCGCTCACTGACACAATATCTCGGAGCGCTCTGGCCCGCTCGTCCAGCTCAAATGCTCATTAGTGTGCGTCCACCGAGCGTAGGTATAAAAAGTGAAGTACATACATGAGATTGTCTTCTGTACCTATCTATTTTGTGCTCACGTCATACCACGGGAATTTTTGATCCCCGATATACATTTCAGTCATTAGGGTGTTTGATAGTGTGTTAACGGACTCCGGCGCCGTCCTTCGGCATGCCGTAGCCTGCCGCAGCACGCCACGGCGTCCCGCAGGGGGTACCCACGACGCGTCTTTTAATGCTGTGCCATGTTATGAGTGTCTATGCGATGGGATGGGATCATCATCATCATCAGCCTTTTTAATGTTCCCACTGCTGAGACTCAAGCCTCCTCTCTATGAGAGAGAATGGGCCGCAATCCACCACGCGAGCCCGGTGCGGGTTAGTAAATGTCACATGTCTTCGAATTTTTGTTTATAGGATATGCCGGTTTCATCACGATGTTTTTCTTCACCGTTTTGAGAGCAGTGTTAATGAAATAAATTGCACAGAGTAATGCGCCTAGCAGGGTGTGAACGCGAGACCTACAATTCGAAAATCGATGCCTTAACCACTCGGCCACCACTGCTCTCAAAATCTGCTCTGTGACGGGATCACTTTGAAGCAAAGGAATTTATGTCGTATTTCTATTTCAATATGTCTGAATTTCCATTGCTAAAACTTTAAATCCTTTGCTCTGGCGTCCGGATTCCGTAGGCTTTTAATCATTGATACTTCCGTTCATTAACGATATTATTTGCGCTTATCTTGTAGAAGTAAGTAGGTGGAACAGATAAAGTACACTCATCATCATCAGCCTTTTCAATGTTCCCACTGCTGTGCAAGGCGCTGGACAAGTGTGAAGTGGTGCTGGGCTTAAATATAGCATACATAGCATAGTCGGCCTTACAATGTCCCCACTGCTGGGACTCAGGCCTCCTCTCTAGGAAAGGGAATGGGCTGTAATCCACCACGCGAGCCCTGTGCGGGTTTGTGAATGTCACATGTCTTCGAATTTTTGGTTCTAGGATATGCCGGTTTCATCAAGATGTTTTCCTTCAACGTTTTGAGAGCAGTGGTACTGAAATAAATTACACAGAGTAACTCGTAAGTCGGGGCCATTACCATTCGGCCACCACTGCTTTCAAGTCCTCTTATACCTCCGTTGAAATGGAAGGAGAAGATTCAATAAATAAATAAATAATAAAAACCACCTTAAGAGGGTCCTTCTCCACTCGCTTATCGTAAACATCGAAAATGGTTTAAAAGCTTGTTACTTCATTTAATGCAATCCAACGCGATGTTTGACGAAAAGGCAACGCAAAAAAAGAGAGATAACGCCTGGAAACTCTGTTAGTATTCGGTAATTCCGAGATTTACTCGAAAATTTCACAAAACTTGCTCCAGGAAATAGCTGTTTTTTTTTAAACACTTAAAAGTTTTTGGAAAAAGTTGTCGTCAATTAGAATCTTAATAAAATTTGCAAGGTCTCTAGAGGATTACTTTTTTGACTTTTTTAATTTTTAGGCAAATTATGAAGTGTCAAAGTTCATACAAAATAGGACATTTTCAGAGGTTTTTACTGGATTAGTTTTACACAATTTTAAAAATTGGTTTCTTTAGAAACCTAGATAATATCCACAAGATACTGTGTTTCCAAAATATCTAATGAAAAATGTGTAATAACGTCATAATCAGTTATGAGCGATTGTATGAAAAACAGTGAAAATGTGAGTCATGATACAGCATCTTAAGGCTAGGTTTGAACCCAAGACGAAAGTCAGGCTCACTCACCACTAGGCCACTGTTCATGGTAAATAATTATCACTGTGTAACTCAGTGATAATTATTTACCACGTCGACCGATTTTAATCTCCCTTTCTTTTTTATCTTACAGTTTTTTCTGGGCTGATATAGAAAGCACAACTTGAGTAGGTACTAAACATGTCAAACGATGGTCCTTCAAATCTGCACCACTAACCCGGAAAGCGGTAGTATCTCAGCATTTTTCGATAAATCGTTATATTTTTTGCATCTAAATGTTTAAAACACTCCGCATTACAAGGGCTACTCGGTAAACCTGTATTATATTATTGGAATACTGAAAAAGAAATATAATCCGTATTAAGTTACATATAATGTTTGATAAAATTTACATATGTACTTACATAAAAAAACATAAACTACTTACAGAATTTTTTAGGCTGTGGCAAATTAACATTACGAGAGGACTGCCAAAACCACTTGTCACGGTATTTTGATCAGAAGTCCCAAAATTTCTATAGCAATGGGATCATGTCCCTACCTATAAGATGGCAAAAAGTTATCGAACAAAATGGTACCTACATACTTTAGTTAAATGCAAATAAACTGTATTAAAGAGTGTTTTGAATTTTCTTAAAAAAAGCGAAGACACTTTTCCCCAACCTATTACCTATTAATTGATCTAAATATGCTATGTTCACTTTAAAGAATAGTTAAACACCAATTTTTATGTGTAAAAATGTTTCAAAAGATCTAAGTCGTTTCGAAGAAATAAGGAAAAGTTGCAAAATTGATCATATTTTTTTCAGACTAAAGTATTAATCGCACGAAAAAATCAATAGGTAGTTGATAATGTTGTTCATGAATCTATGATAAACATTTTTTTTTTAAACCATAAATCTGGCCGATAATAGGTTTGAAAAAAAAAAATATCAGCAGGTCTGCTGAAAGAAAAAAAAATAAACAGCGCCATTGTACTTTTTTTTTTTTCAAAATCCTTTTTTTTTCTCAAATGTCACTTCCTTTGAGTTATGACATTTTTGCTTGGTAGAGCAGGAATGAGGAGTATGAGGACCTACACTTAACAAAGGTCTATAAGTAGTCGAAGGCCTTGCCAACACATTTGTTTATCATAAATAACTTTTGTTTATAAGTTTGTGAGGCTTGCTTGTAAAAAAGCCACTTGAGTTTACAGGGACGAATTCGGCGATATCGTAATTTATTAGAGACAGTGAATTTTGTGAGTTTGTGTTTATGTATGTTTGTATGGGTTTGCAAGGCTAGGTATTGTTATTTTTATTCATATTTTATCCCTAGTAAGTTGCATGCTTGTTTCTTCGTTTGTTTTTTTTTTAAATTTTTTTTAGAGGTAGTATTTTATTTTAATATTTTTGCATAGTATTATTTTGGACCCATAATTTATTCAGTAATTAAAAGGAAGATTATGCTTATGCTATTGCAAAGTATTCTGCATTGTATTAGTATTTTGGTTTGTGTTGTAAGATTAAAATAGATTTATAAAGCATAGCTTGAGAAGATACTAAACATGTCAAATGGTGGTCTTTTATAGTACAAATCTACCCTACTAAGCCAGAAAGCGGTAATTACTCAATATTTTTCAATTTTTTTAATTTTTTTTTGCTTCGAGTTGAATAGATTTCTAATCTGTAGAAGTTTTTAGTTGTGCGAGTTTCACGTAAAATGTACGAAATCGATGTAGACAACTTCTATACTTAAAAATGGTGTGTAAATTGATATATTACCTATCTACTTATGCTTTGTTTTATAGCTATCGACCGATTATATAGGTATAAACTGTTAATAAATGCCTAATCTTGTAAGATTAAATAGTGTAACTATTTGAGGATGACAAATAAATTAATAAATGAGTAGATAATAAAAGCAAAATCTATTATTTGCATGACGAAATCATTAATTATAAATATGACGCACTGTTAGTGGATTAACTACATCAAATACATCCAATAATGGTCATCACAGTTGAATGTTTGCATTAATTATGCATTTTTTTTATTTAATTCATAAATCGGTAACCATTGGTTAGCCTTATAAATATACCAATAGGTACGTAATATTTCCTAATATGAGAAAATACGTCATTTGAAAATTACTTTCAACTGAATAACTATATTTATTTATGGTTGTATATTTCTCAAAATAATGAGGAGGAAAAGTAGAATTTAAAATTGGAATAATAATTAGACCTCGCATTAGACAATACAGTCGTTTTGCATTGGATCTGATCTGAATGAATGAAATACCTATAAATCCATGTTAGTTGTAATACCACCAGTAAGAGGGGTTGCTCACTAGATTACGACTCGAATGCATTCCGCTTCAGAGGGTTTCCAATACAAATAGATTAAACACAAAAACAAAAATCAAATTCAGATTCGTATTGGATGTCAGAAACAGCAGGGGCCCAGCTGGGTCGAAGCTTACTGGGGCCAGGGTTATCTGAAAGGGAGTTCGAGCCCCGATATGAATCCCGATATAAGCCCGATATGGCCAGAAGGAACGAGGTGAGTTTTTAGTCAGTAAGAGTCTGACACTATCTGTCGCTCCGCCCAAAAGCGGGGGTGGTCATTGGATGATTTTTGCCCACCATAAAAAAAAAAAAGATTCTTATTGGTTTTTCTTTCATTCGTACTGGATGAATTAAGTAAAAGCTTTCCTACTATAATCGGTTATTTTTCGTTGACTTACGAAATCTAACAAAATCGATGGAGACCTGCCAACGCTGCGTCTTCCGGTACTCATTCGCCACTTCGGAACCTTTCGGCCCCAACGCCCAACTGTTCTGCGAGCAATGTGCCCTGCCTATTGCTACTCAAGTTTGGCGATTCTTCGTGCTATGTCGGCAACCTTAGTTCTTCTGCGGATATCTTCATTTCTGATACGATCACGCAAGGAAACCCCGAGCATAGAGTGATTACTAATAAATAAACTTTATTAATATAATACATAGTAGGTACTTATGACTCGGGGTTAAAAAAATCAGAATCAAAATATCGGACCTTATGTCCCGAATACGCCCCTGTGCACTTTTCGTCTCACTAATCATAATAAGTGTATTCAGTTTCACGAACTAGTGTTTATAATATTTATTTAGTTAAGCGACGCCGGGGGGCAGAGGGAAAGGAAGGGATTGGATACATAATATTATCCCGTTGGCCACTATTCTTAACTAAACGGTAGGAGGATAAGGTCGTGCTGTGCTGTCCCGTGTGTTAAATTACAGTGTGTGTAAAAATGTGCTGGTCTGAAAAATGTTGCTACTTCGTGCCGGCGAATTTGGGATGTGTGCTTATGGGGATTGTCAGTTTTGTAAGTGACTTTTTATTTGATTTTTTTTCTTTTTTTTTTATTATTGATAGACTCGCGTTTGACCACTATCTCACCTGATGGTAAGCGATGATGTAGTCGACGATGGAGCACGCTTGCCTAGAAGTAACCTATTCACTCTTGACTTAAAGACCCCAAGTTGTAGCTATCAGGAAACACAGACTCCGGCAGGGAATTAAACACTGTCTTGTTTTCCGCGTAGTGCTATAGTTTTGTGTGTGTGTATTTTTAGGGGTCCATACCCAAAGGGTAAGTACGGGACCCTTTTTTTCCGGTGGGTAAAGAACATCTTATGACAACCCTCGCTCTTGGGTGGAGCGGGAGATAGTGTCAGATTCTTACTGACTAAAAACCAAACCCGTTCCTTCTAGCCACTGCATACCGGGGTTTTAGCTTCCTTTCGGATAACCCTGGCCCCAGTAGGCTTCGACCCAGCTGAGCCAGGGTAAATATATATGGGACCCTATTACTAAGACTTTGCTGTCTGTCCGTCTGTCTGTCACCAGGCTGTATCTCAAGAACCGCGATAGCTAGACAGTTGAAATTTTCACAAATTATATATTTCTGTAGCCACTATAACATCAACTACTAAAAGCAAAATAAAATAAATATTTAAGGGGGGCTCCCGTACAACAAACGCGATTTTTTGCCGTTTTTTTCTACAGACGGTATTTACAGAACCCTGCGTGCGTGAGTCCGACTCGCACTTGGCCAGTTTTTGTTCATTAAATTCATAATTGGTACCTATTCTTTTTAATATAAAAAATAATAAGAGAACCTCTTATTCTGTATTATTTAATGAAATACTTATGGGTAATTGAATGCCCTTGGGAAACAATCAATTCTTCCATTCCACAACTTTAAGTTAGCGTTTATAAAAATAAAATAAAACACGTTTGGATTTAATCAACTGGTACTAATTATTACTAATGTTTTGTAATCTATATTATAAAAATGACCCCCGTTTTCCGTTGTCACGACTTGGCATGAAAACGGCTTGACCGATTTGGCTGATTTTTTTTTTTGTTGTGATTGTTATTGTGAGGAGAAGGTTCTTATGGAAAAAAAATAAGAGTAGGGTAGGGTAGGATAGAGTAGGGTAGGGTAGGGTAGGGTAGAGTAGGGTAGGGTAGGGTAGAGTAGGGTAGGGTAGGGTAGGGTAGAGTAGGGTAGGGTAGGGTAGAGTAGGGTAGAGTAGGGTAGGGTAGGGTAGGGTAGGGTAGAGTAGGGTAGAGTAGTAGGGTAGAGTAGGGTAGAGTAGGGTAGAGTAGGGTAGAGTAGGGTGGAGTAGGGTAGAGTAGGGTAGAGTAGGGTAGAGTAGGGTAGGGTAGGGTAGGGTAGGGTAGGGTAGAGTAGGGTAGAGTAGGGTAGAATAGGGTAGAGTAGGGTAGAGTAGGGTAGAGTAGGGTAGAGTAGGGTAGAGTAGGGTAGAGTAGGGTAGAGTAGGGTAGAGTAGGGTAGAGTAGGGTAGAGTAGGGTAGAGTAGGGTAGAGTAGGGTAGAGTAGGGTAGAGTAGGGTAGAGTAGGGTAGAGTAGGGTAGAGTAAGGTAGAGTAGGTTGGAGTAGGGAAGAGCGGGAGCGAAGCCGCGCGGGCAAAAGCTAGTCTATATATATAAAAATGACCCCCGTTTTCCGTTGTCACGACTTGGCATGAAAACGGCTTGACCGATTTGGCTGATTTTTTTTTTGTTGTGATTGTTATTGTGAGGAGAAGGTTCTTATGGAAAAAAAAATTAGGGTAGTGTAGGGTAGAGTAGGGTAGAGTAGGGTAGAGTAGGGTAGAGTAGGGTAGAGTAGGGTAGAGTAGGGTAGAGTAGGGTAGAGTAGGGTAGGGTAGGGTAGAGTAGGGTAGAGTAGTAGGGTAGAGTAGGGTAGAGTAGGGTAGAGTAGGGTAGAGTAGGGTAGAGTAGGGTAGAGTAGGGTAGAGTAGGGTAGAGTAGGGTAGAGTAGGGTAGAGTAGGGTAGAGTAGGGTAGAGTAGGGTAGAGTAGGGTAGAGTAGGGTAGAGTAGGGTAGAGTAGGGTAGAATAGGGTAGAGTAGGGTAGAGTAGGGTAGAGTAGGGTAGAGTAGGGTAGAGTAGGGTAGAGTAGGGTAGAGTAGGGTAGAGTAGCGTAAAGTAGCGTAGAGTAGCGTAGAGTAGCGTAGAGTAGCGTAGAGTAGCGTAGAGTAGCGTAGAGTAGCGTAGAGTAGCGTAGAGTAGCGTAGAGTAGCGTAGAGTAGGGTAGAGTAGGGTAGAGTAGTGTAGAGTGGGGTAGGGTAGGGTAGGGTATAGTAGGGTGGAGTAGGGAAGAGCGGGAGCGAAGCCGCGCGGGCAAAAGCTATAAACTGTTACGTATGTGGGTAATTAAATGCCGGTTTACTAACAGAGAACTTTATTCACCACAAACAATAAGTAATATGTCCAGTCAAGTTCCGTTACACTATCGCTTAGGTCGTTAGATAAAATCACTTTGCACACTTGGATAGTTCGCTCTTGATCGCAGTCGAAATCAAAACTGACTCGCTTCCGTTCGGGGGCTCGTATTTCTATGCGGGGCAAGGAAAATTTTAGACACCGACGTCTCAAGATAAATCCAGAACTATAGCGACGCGTCGCGGGGCCATAAATCATTTTTATTGCATAATCCATCGCGAGTCACTTTCACACGAAGTTCGACTCTATTGTTAACAGCGGAAAGTACCATTTCCCTTATCTAACTACATACCTATCTACTATTATTATTTGAATAATAGGAGTAGTAGCTACTTATGGTAGATTTTTCCAGGCTTAGGTACATACCTCCATTCTAGATTTTTCGAACAGCAATGCGTTTTTATTATTCGTTGCGACTCTTTATTTCGTCGAAGATATGGCGTGTTCAAGTTTGACGGCGTAACAGATGAACCAATATAAATATATGTCGAAGCGTTGGCGCATATCAGTCGGTCTGCATCAGCGCCATCTATCTTTCACTGGAGGAACTATGTAGTTAGATTGAACAGCTTACGTTTGGGAACGTCAAGTATTAACTTGGGGATGGTTAGCGTGGAGTAATAGCAACACTGAGCGAATAGTCGAGTCAAATGTCGATCCGGAGGTATAATCGATTATTCGACATTGACAGGTACTGACGTTGACAGGTAAATTGGCTAACCGGAATGGGGGTAGGTCCACGTGTCGGGTGACGGTTGATTTGGAGGGCACTTTTGAATCGGGCCGGCGGTCAGGGAAGACATTGGTTACTCCACGCTAAACTTCCCGCGTTCCTAAATTCATAATCAAGCCATATCTCAGGCATCCTTGATTATTTTGTACTGAGTGTGTGTTACGAGTAATTAAAAGTGTTATCGAAGGTTTTTGTGAGTGTTATTTCCGATGTCGCGACCCACTGATATCGATCCTCCGTTATATATTATTTATATAAGGAAAATGAAAGACGTTATCTGCGGTTTGGTTATGAAATGATACTTCCATTTCATAACCGTAGCAGTAGACTGACTACCTTTGAACATTATGGTTTCATTGAAATACTGACATAAAATGAGAAAATACATACCTGAAAGCAAAGCCAAAGGAGGGTTATGATTTTGTTAACTAGCACATCCGACCAACAGCTTTTTTTACGGTGGGTAAAAATCAGCCAATGGGAATCCCCGCTTTTGGGAGGAGCGGGAGATAGTGTCAGACTCTTACTGACTAAAAACCCACCCTGTTCCTTCTAGCCTCTTCATACTGGGGCTCGAGATAACCCTGGCCCCAGTAGGCTTCGACCCAGCTGGGCCCCTCCTGTTGCTGACAACTCCTTGAGGCGCGCGAGTACAGTGCGCGCCGTTGACGTCTTGGGAGACCAACAAGCTTGGTATCAAATTGGGTTCACTGAAAGTTTTTTAAGATATCAAATTAATTTACTAGAAATAGTAATTTCTTCTTTAATTCTTTATTATACATCATCATCATCATATCAGCCGAAAGAAGTCCACTGTTGGAAATAGGCCTCCCCCAAGTGTCACCACAATTACCGGCCCCGTACGTCACGCATCCAAGCAACAAACGTGAACTTTTGCCGTTTTTGTGCTACGAACGGTACGGAACCCTTCGTGCTCAAATCCGACTCGCACTTGGCGGTTTTTTTAGGGTTCCGTACTTCAAAAGGAAAAACGAATCACTTTGTGGTCTGTCCGTCCGTCCGTCTGCCCGTCTGTCAAGACCCTTTATCTCGAGAACGCGTTGAAATTATTGGAACGTCGAGTATGTGGTCCCTTCAAGCTATGAAAAAAATCAAACTTCTAACTTAACGAATAAAAAAGATACGGCCGTTTATGTTGCCAAAAACGTGTATTTCGATACGAAATTCATAGGGTACTTCCCGTTGACCCAGAATCCTGAAATTTGGCACAAAGCAAGGTCTTATAGCACAGATATAGATATAAATCTGAAATAGTAAATTTGTTGGTCTAAGAGTAGAATCAGGCCTCCTCTCTAAGAGAGGGAATGGGCCGTAATCCACCATGCAGGCCAGTGCGGTTTGGTGAATGTCACATGTCTTCGAGTTTTTGGTTCTAGGACTTGCTGGTTTTCTAACGATGTTCCTCCACCGTTTCGAATTTATTTCATTACCACTGGGTAATGAAATAAATTACACAAAGTTATGCTCCTGGCTGGGTTTGAACCCGCGACCTACAACTCGTTAGTCGGAGACATTACCACTCGGCCACCACTGCTCTAAAACTACTCTTGGATAAATACCCTATGTATATAAAACGATCAATATTTTATAATCTATGCGTTCGTTTGGTGTTTACCGGCAGGGACCCAGCTGGGTCGAAGCCTAATGGGGCCAGGGTTAGTCCGTAAGGTAGCTTAGCCGAGTACCAAAGGCATCGAAGGAACAGGAGTGGGTTTTTAGTCAGTACAAGTCTGACACTGTCTCCCGCTACGCCGAAGAGCGGGGGATGTCATTAGATGATTTACACGCCGCGAAAAAAAAAGGTGAGAAGTGATCCAATGACTTCTCCAGCTCTAGGGTGGAGTGAAAGGGTGTGTCAGATTTTTGCCGACTAAAACCCAACTGTGTTCTTCAATTGCCCTTTGTATTCTGGGACCACTGTGTCCCTTCAGAAATTCCTCGTGGCCCTGGCGGGTGTCGGCCCTGTTGGACCACCTACCATTTGGCTGACATCTTTCCTTTTACACGTATGGCAAGGCTTTATAATGAAAGGTCCAACTTGGTGGATCACTCTATCGATGTCTTCTCGATGAGTTTTGCTTCAATCAGACGCCGCCTATATAAAGTGTGAATGGTGTACGTTTTTATGTATTTTTTTGTCTTTGTAGTGTTCTGTATCTAGGTGTACTGGACAATGTTTTTTTATTTTCTATGTCTCTAATTTCTCATTTTGTTAAATGCCATGCATACCTGTTATTTGCATGGTTACTGAAATGTAATTTTTTGATGAAGTTTTATTTGTATTGTAAGTGATTGTGCTGTTGGTATGCTTATTACAAATAAATAAATCTCTTTGATGTGCGTGTGGAACACCACGCACCAACGACAAGTCGGATTTGGTCCTTACTGGATGGCTAGACGGTAAGTTACCAACTGTCCGTCATCCACAAGCTCGCACAGAAGACGAGGCAGGGATGGGTCGCCCCTATAGCGGCCGAGGACCGTCCTGTGACTCCCAGCAGCCAATGTGAAGGAGGAGTGGAGAACGCAATTCTTTGCGTCCATCAGATTCCCGCATTCCGCAACCCTTACCCGGTCATCGGTCCTCCTTTTAAGAGACCTTTCAACGCTGCGTCTTCCGGTACGCAGTCGCCACTCTAAAACATGTCGGCCCTAACGGCCATCTGCTAGCGATCACTGTTCCCTGCCCATTGCTACTTAAGTTTGGCGATCCTTCGAGCTAGGTACGTATGCTATCATCATCATCATTAGTCTTTTTAATGTCCCCACTGTTGGGACTCAGGCCTCCTCTCTAGGAGAGGGAATGGGCCGTAATCCACCACGCGGGCCCAGTGCGTGTTGGTGGATGTCACATTTCGTCTTTTTTGGTCCTAGGACATGCGGCCTATGCTATGCTTTTTATTTTTATATAAATCTAAATTACAGTTTGTGACTTAGCTTAGGTATAACAAATACCATTCAATTATAATATTTACGTTTCTAATTAATTATTTATTTAACAGTTTTACCTTGTATACATGAGTAACTCATGAAAGCCGTGGTTGTGTAGGTTCATATGCACACTGTTTATGTGTGCGTGCGCTATTTCCTGCGACCCCCAGCCACTTGTACTACTTTTAGGCACTATTACTGACCCAGCACACGGGCTTCAAAAAAACGCCACTTCAAGCTTAATTTTGAGGCGGCCTTTTTTGTGGCAGTGCTACCACAAAAAAACGCTTGGAAGCGGCTTCAAGATTCACCGGACACAAGAGGTGTCACGCGCTTCAGCTGTTTTTCGTAGCCGCTTCAAGCATTTTTTTGTGGCGACGTTTATTTGAGGCCCGTGTACGGGGACAGTTACTTGTTCTATAACCGAGCCCGCGAGTTGTGACGTCAGTTGTGACCGAATGCTCAGAGTTTAGGTACCTACGCACAAACATTCAACTAATATAGGTAGATACCTATTGCCTTGATCACGCGTAGGTACCTACAAAGTAAATGGGCGTGACAATGCTGTCGGCTGAATAAAAAGCGCCGAGTGCTCGGCCGAGCGCTTATCTCTACAACTCGCTTACATCACTGTCTCGGCCGAGTAACATTGCAATGTCTCGCCCTTTTACTCGGTGCGTGTGATCAAAGTATGTTTTAGTCTTCTGACTTGCAAAGGGTACTTCACTGTCTGGCCGTTCAGCACGTTGCCGGGTAATACTCTTATGCTTTGATCTCATGTACCAAGTGAAAGGGCGAGACAGTAAAATGTTGCTCGGTCGAGACAGTGATGTAGAGATAAGCGCTTGGCCGAGCACTCGACGCTTTGTTTATACGTACCGAGTACTAGGCCGAGAGCATGACTGTCTGCCCGTTTGCTCGGTACGTGTGGTCAAGGCATTAGGGCTTTTTTTTACGGTGGGCAAAAATCATCTTATGACAACCGAACCAAATGAGCGGGAGATAGTGTCAGACTCTTACTGAATAAAAACCCGCCCCATTCCTTCTAGCCTCTTTATACCGGGGCTCGAGCTTCCTTTCGGATAACCCTGGCCTCAGTAGGCTTCGACCCAGCTGGGCCCCTCCTGCTAAGGTGGGGGAAGGGCTGATATCTGCCAGGGTTGCGGTTTGTTTGAAACATTTACCGTTTCTCTCGCAAATGGCAACCGCAGGTACACTTCTTTAAGTGGGAAATAATCCAATTACGTCTCCCGCTCTAAGGATGAGCGGTTTACTGGCTAAAAACCACTCCTCTGTTCCTTTGTTGCCTTGCGTTTCAGCACTCCGGGTTTTCCTTTCAGAAGCGAACCCATGACCTCAGTAGACTACGACTTTGCAGGGCCATAATTGCTGACATCCGTTGAGGCGAGTGTGATGTCCATTACTTGGGTTCGGTTCGGATGGTAACTGTAACTAGATGGCCGGACGGCTAAATCCCACTGCTCGTCGCCCGGAGGGCTTTCAAAGGCTGAAGTCATTTACTTACAAATGGCACAGCAAGAAAAAGGCATTAGAACTGCAGTAGAAGTACTGTTTAGGATATGAATAGGACAGTTAGGAACAGCAGTTCTAATGAAGTCTAGGACAGATAGGAACAGCTTTTCAGTGCATTTCAGCTTTTAGTTGATGGCAAGTCGCTAGGGCTGCTCGTGCGCTCAGTCACGTTATGTGGTGTAGCACGCCACAGAATGGGGAGAAGTGAAATTAGTAGAGAGGGACAGGAAAAAAAATGGAGTTTATAAAGCACGTTCCGGTAGAGCAAGCTATAAAGACATACGCAGTCACGCAATTGCCGGAACGTGTCTCCAATGAGTCGAAAAACGAGCCAGGCCAGCCCTCTGGTCACGCAATTAAAAAGGAGACGCGCACTCAGACCTCATGATCCAAGCGTTTGTACAGTTAGCCAGTAAAGTCGAAAGTATCTTTATTTTGATACGGCATACAGTCTTGTGGCGATGCTTGGGGGGGCCTATGTCCAGCAGAGGACGTCTTTCAGCTGATATGATGATGATGATGATGATGATGCATTACCAGATGCTATCAAACGCGCTCAATCTTTGCCTGCCTTCAAGAGACTTGTTAAGGAACACTACTTGTCGCTGTGATTATTGAAAGTCGCCCTCATGATTGCTCATATATTTGGTATGTTTGTATTATATTGCATACTAGCTTTGCCCGCGCGGCTTTGCTCCCGCTCTTCCCTACTCCACCCTACTATACCCAACTCTACCCTACTCTACCCTACTCTACCCTACTCTACCCTACTCTACCCTACTCTACCCTACTCTACCCTACTCTACCCTACTCTACCCTACTCTACCCTACTCTACCCTACTCTACCCTACTCTACCCTACTCTACCCTACTCTACCCTACTCTACCCTACTCTACCCTACTCTACCCTACTCTACCCTACTCTACCCTACTCTACCCTACTCTACCCTACTCTACCCTACTCTACCCTACTCTACCCTACTCTACCCTACTCTACCCTACTCTACCCTACTCTACCCTACTCTACCCTACTCTACCCTACTCTACCCTACTCTACCCTACTCTACCCTACTCTACCCTACTCTACCCTACTCTACCCTACTCTACCCTACTCTACCCTACTCTACCCTACTCTACCCTACTCTACCCTACTCTACCCTACTCTACCCTACTCTACCCTACTCTACCCTACTCTACCCTACTCTACCCTACTCTACCCTACTCTACCCTACTCTACCCTACTCTACCCTACTCTACCCTACTCTACCCTACTCTACCCTACTCTACCCTACTCTACCCTACACTACCCTAATTTTTTATTCCATAAGAACCTTCTCCTCACAATAACAATCACAACAACAAAAAAACAGCCAAATCGGTCAAGCCGTTTTCATGCCAAGTCGTGACAACGGAAACGGGGGTCATTTTTATATATATAGATGTATGTATCTGTGTATCTATTAATTATAATAAATATAAATTTAATTAAATTTCGATGTTGAACTTATGACAAGCCCATATCATGTTCTGACAATTACTGTCTATTCTAGCTTGCCTGGAAGAGATCGCGGAATGCGATAAGGCCGCCCATCGTACGTGTTTTAGATACAAGTTTTTCTTTGTTATATTTTATGTTACTATAATAAAGTCTAAAATAAATAAATACAGTCTCTGTGTTGCCCATTAGTGTTGTGCCTGGTTTATTCCTCTCCTATCAGTCTGTCCAGCCTGCGTCGTCGTAGATAGTTCTGCAGCATCTTAGACGAGTCTTTTTAAGACGTCTTATCTCAAGTGTGCGCAGGCCCTAAAAGTCTGGCACACCCTCTCACTCCACCCAGAGCAGGAGAAGTCATTTGATGTTTTCCATTCAGAATCAGAATTTTATTTGTAGAACACATGAAAGTCTTACTTTAATTAAATGGGCGCTATGTTTTGCCGTGAAGGCGTACAAATGTTGAGATTATGAAATCGTTAAAAAACTAAATAAAAATAAACTAACACAAATAGAAACAAAATTAAACTCTCCAAAGAAAAAAGAAATTACTATTTTAAATTTACATAAAAATCTTTGTAAATTAAATTAAATTCACGTAAATACTAGAATGAATATAGGCTAGCAGGTTATAATAACGTTGTATACTAAGTTATTTTAGCTACTTAGTAACTTGTTTGTGTAACAAGCTATTCCTGTGTTATTTACCTTATGGTAAATACAACATGGAATTTGATATCCCTTGGGCCTACTTCCTCTTATGAGAAAGGGCATATGCCTTCTCTTTCTAACGGCTTTATTATTAGCTAACGGTAACTGGTCTTGCTTACATGCAATTCTTACACTGTTCAGGGTTTCCTGCGTTTAGCGGCGGCGGTGTTGCCCTTGTAATAAATGACGCATACTAAATCTTGTAGCGTATGATTTTTTCAGCTGGCAATCCTGTTATTGTATGTATGACGAATATGAGTAACCTTAGTTAGATTTTATATTGAGATTATAAATTGCGATTATGAGAATTTTAAAGAAACGAATTTAAGTAGATAACTCTTAGTATGAAGCTAGACATAGACTTGCTACAATCTACATTAATATAATAAAGAGGTAAAGTTTGTTTTTTTGTTTGTAATCAAAGGAGGTAATCTCTGGAAGTACCGATTGCTAAAATTTTTTCTTCGATAGAAAGCTGCTTTATTCCTGAGTAACATAGGCTATATTTTATGTACCCGGGCAAAAGCTAGTAAAGTATTATGAGGAGCAGTGGTAGCCAAGTGGTAATGGCCCGAGTTGTAGGTCGCGGGTTTAAACCCAGCCAGGCGCATTATTTTCTGCAATTTATTTCATCACCACTGCTCTCAAAACGGTAAAGGACAACATCGAGAGGAAACCGGCATGTCCTAGAACAAAAAATTCGTAGACTTGTGATATTCACAACCACATTCATCCATTCACTGGGCCCACGTGTTGAATTACGGCCCATTCCCTATGCTGTTAAAATGTAGTGTTCAAGTAGTGTCTAAAATGCTGTCCCAATTCGTCTATCGTCAACGCGGGCATGGTTTTAAAGCTCTTTGTTTCATCTAACGCAATCTAAAGCAAAGTTTGATGAAGAGGCAACACGAAAGAAGAGAGATAATGTCTGAAAACTCAGTTCGTATATCGGTAATTCCGTCATTAACGCGAATATTTTACAAAACTCGTTCCGGTAAATCTGGGGGCACGGCAGTGCCCCCGCCAAAGACGAGCCAAGCGAAGCGCTAGGGCACTACTTACCTTTTCTCGAAGCTTCGTCGTTTTTTTGAACCCTCATAGAGTTGGTTCCCGATGTACCAGATAGTTCATATTCTCAGAATATGATGTCAATAATAGACTTATTAAACATACAAAGTCTCAATTGAATAGCTTTAATAATTTAGATTTTATTTGATATCTAAAATACACCGATTTCGTCACTGACACACTGATGATCATCAAAATGTTTGGCTATTTCCTGAAGTGCTAGAAAGCTGAAATTTGGTATGTAATCTAAGTTTAGTATATAACCAACAAAAAAATTCATAAACTTATAACTTTCGCCCCCCTTAAACTTCCCCATAAACTTATAACAGCCAAGCCATACATTTTTACTGATATGTTGAATTTGTGAAGTTAGGATCGGTAGAGTTAGGCCGTGTATATTCTGAATATTCAGTAGCTTGGCTCTTCATGAGATCTGATATCGTTTTCACAGGGCGAACCTTATGTGGTCGTCTTGGCAACATTTTACATGAAATGTTTTTAGACAAGTGTTTTTAAAAACCTAAAATTTTTGGATACATGATAATTTCATTATTTAGAATCTTGATTAAACGTGTAACGTTTCTATACTTATGTGATTGACAGCTGTCAAAATTACAAAAAAATTACGATTTTTACATGCTTGTTTTTAGTTTCACCGGTCCCGATGTTTGTCGGTAATCAAATCTTGTAAATTTTTTTTGACCCTCTTCCTGGTTACCGATTGAGCTGAAATTTTGCATGCATGTTTAAATCAGATGACAATGCAAACTTATTATGGCTGATCTGATGATGGAACAGGAAGGGAGCTATAGGAACTTGGCAGTTAAACGACACAACCTCTTCGAGTTTGGGCTTGTATGATTCGTCTTGACGAGGATTAATTATATAGATATACCGAGCTATTAAAGTTTACTACTTTTTAGTCATAAACCTCTTTGACAAAAGATTATGAGCTCAAAAACTCGCTGTCCAGTATTACAGTTTTGCCAGTTTGTCATTGCGACCGAGGTAACGGAGGATGCTATAGACCTGAGAGCTGCAGTGACATTTTTCCACGGGTATCAAACGACGTTTTTCAAAATACTTACGAAGACACAAATAAGCGCGAGTCGTGCTCGCGTAGTGCTTAGCCTGAGTGCTTAGCTTAGTGTACACGCGCACTTTACCACACTAGTGCGAAAAACAGTAAATTGCGTAAGTACCTAAAAGCGGTAGAGATAAGAGCGAGTTTTCGAGTAAGTCTATGTAAAAAAAATATTGTTCTTTATTCCAGATGCTTTCCCTACTCGCGCTGACAACCTCCGTGGCATACTTCATCGTTGAGGGCAACGAGAATCATCATGATGAGCAGGTCTCAGCCACATCAGGTCCCCCACACGTGCACTTCGAGAGGGTTTTAGGCCTGAAGCTGTCTATCCTGTCAGTGCACATCATCCTGTCAATCGTGATCATCATAGCAGCGTTGTGGATGCTGTTCTCTATCGTTCTGGTGGTTGGCGTTATAAAGGTAAGGGTATATTCAGACGTACCACAATCACACCACAACCACAACAAAACACGTACTAAGACACTATTTTTTATAAAAAACTAGCTTTTGCCCGCACGGCTTCGCTCCCGCTCTTCCCTACTCTACCCTACTCTACCCTACCCTACTCTACCCTACTCTCTCCTACTCTACCCTACTCTACCCTACCCTACTCTATCGTACTCTACCCTACACTACTCTACATTACATTACTCTACACTACTCTACCCTACGCTACCGTACTCTACCCTACTCTACCCTACTCTACCTTACTCAACCCTACTCTACCTTACTCTACCCTACTCTACCCTACTCTAACCTACTATACCCTACCAAACTTCACACAAACCATCTACTAAATGGTCCGAACAAAGCCTAAAAATTTGGTTTGGATAGGTGAGTCCGTTCTTCAGTTATAAAATAACAACGAAAAGTGGCATTGATTTTTATATATATAGATTAAATAGTTTAATTCAAACAGATCACATTTTGTCCTTGAACGCAACCGTGTAAGTGATATCGAGCAAAAAAAGTGATATCGATTATACCGTTTCAAACCAATAAGATATTATTATTAGAGTATCTTGGGGTAAGATCGGCATAGGGGTAAGAACGTATAAATATAATTTATACCACTTATTTATTTTTGTTTAGTAATATTGCGTGCCGCGTTATTATGTCTACCTTGCCCAGCATTGTGGCTGACTTTAAAAATATAGCTTATTTAGCTGTGTGTAGTACTTACTGCCGCACTCAGAGACGCCCATTAACGCTAATCTCTGATTTACTAATTTTGTCATTGAATAATAGTCTATATCTTTATGACGTTAAGTGTTGGGATTATTGGGACACCAAAAAGAAACAGCGTTTTAAGGATTTAAATAAGAACTGTTTATTATCCTTTTCTTTATATTGGAAGGTGTGTTTCAGTAATATTAGGTGAGACGTGTGTTCCTAAGCAAGGCTAAGGGAATACAGTAACTATATCCATACGAGGGATTTCAGTCAAGTGGTCTCACGGGACTCTGTCCATTAAATATAATATTTATTGGTTAGAAAGAGTAAGACCATAGTATTGAAGCAGGACGGATTTGTTTTTGTCATATTCCAACACGCCCCCCTCAAAAATAAATCCTTTTTTTTTCTTTAATCGCAGTATAATATCGATTACATAGTACTATACCAAATAATTTTATACAATAATAAAAATACACACCTTCCTTCTTTCTGGGAATACAATATCATCATGGTCCAACATTCGTTGCGCAGGATTAGGGAAAACCCAGTAAAACCTAATCAGACCAATCAATAATTTCATTGATTATTGAAACTATGAATCTTGTTCGTCTACTTATTTTAACCAAGCTCTTAATATTAACATAATATAATAACTCATCCTTATGCACATTGCATCTATTTACGACGTCACAACGAATTTCATTCTTATCTAAGTGTAACACCACGTTCGAAATTTCACAGGATACCAGCTATCTGGTTAAGTTGTAGAAACAGAAAAATATATTTTAGTAATATATTTTTCAACCTGATACTTAATGTCTATGTGTTTGTTTGTGGCTGGTAGGATAATTCACAATGCTTTTGCATTAATTAGTATTATAATTATCATAAATAAAACCAGCATTTTGCTATAGTAATGCCTATAAAGAATAATTAATATGTAATACTTGTCACCAAAGACTTTAATCACAGTATCTTTAACTGTTTTACATTAGACCGTATTCTGCATTACTAGTTTGTACTATCTTGCTTTTGTCTGCTGACACTATGTTTGCCAGCAAATTATACATTGCTTAAATAATTTGAAGTAGTGACCAACAGTACATTTTGTATTTATTCATCATTGCCGCTTCAGTCACAATCAACAAAGACCTATTATATTATTCTATAATATTATTATTATACTTGAGATTTATAGTTCCTTTTAAATATTTCAAGACAAAGGGTCTTGTATCTAAGTGTAACCCTTACAAATAGTCGTTTTTGTTTACATATCGAATTGAGATGTAAACAGTAATCTAAGATTAGGCTCAATTGCATAGTTCAGTATCAAGCACGTCATAGGATTTCGACAAAGGGGCTCTTGTAATTTCCCACGAACTCAATGATTTGTAGAATACACAGGAACTCAATGATTTGTAGAATACACAGGAACTCAATGAAGTGTATGGGCAAATTTATTGCCCCCAAAGCATTCCTCAAGTTAAACATTTCAAGAACTATTATTTATCTACTGATTTAAAGTAATTTTGTTTTCTGACCTATTTATTTTTGGTTCACAGAAAACATATTGTAAATTATAAGTCAACGATTAAAGCTACGTTACACATTAAAACATAGTTGTTAAAATGCAATAACATAGACTTAGAATTAAAAGTACTTAAAACTAAAAAAAACTTTGTCCTTTATCTCATAACATAAACATCACGCCTTTATGACCCAAAGGGTCAGGCAGAGGTATACCTATAGTAGACCGATATTTCATCAGTTATGTTTAAGTTTATTTACTTTTTTTTTTATAATTATTTATTGTACACCAATATAATAAATAATAAACCTTATAATAGTGAGCATACCTATTGCCATTAACCAGGTACTAGACTTCATGCATCATCATCTCCCAACTGTCTTGGGGTCGGCTTCTAGTCTGACCAGATGCGTCTAAATACCAATATTTTACATGGAGCGACTGTTTATCAGGCCACCACAATCCAGTTACTAGGCAACTACCAGTTTTCGTTCATAACCCGCATTAAAACTTAAATGCATTGGTCCACTGATGAGTATTACAAACACCTTTTTGTCTAAGATCACCAAAACATTAGGAACCAATAATATACAGAATACATACGTTCATATAACGATTTCATTAATGTATAAATTATTAATTGTTAGCCAGAATACCTTTAGCTATATTCATAAACTAAAATTTCTTCATCCAGGTTCCTACAAATTATGCTTATATATCCACATAATAACCATGACAACCAAGACATTACATTAAAACATAAAGGCTTAGCTAAAAACTTTGCTATTCTTTCAACTGATACAAAAGTTTCATTAACATTTATCTGATTATAACCACGAGCCACTAAACTCACTTTACAACCTATTTTCAATTGCACTTATTTTAAATAAATGACTTCTTTTCGTATACAATCGATTTGATTTAATCGAATTAATATTTCTTTTATCTCTTTTTAGAACTAGATTTAGAACTAAATTAAATCAATTATTTCATTGAAAACATACTTCATTTAAATGCTTAACATACCAGCATTTAATTTTATTTTTATGATCCAGCACACAATAAGTACCTAATAACATATTATCAAAAATACTGTCGCCATCGTATTCATTATGCGAAACAGAAAATAAGTTTTGCATCCGACACTTCGTCTCTAACTATGTAATGTTTCTCGGTCTTAAAATAAAGATAACTTATTTCCATTGTGATATGACAATCTCGAGCTCTCCACTGTTTCTCAAACAGATTTATTTGCAATTACGCCAGGTATTGTATCATGTTTGTTTGCTTAAAAACTGATTAATTTTTATCAGATCCACACCTCTTTTCAAACGGGTGTACCAAGTCAGAGTTACCAAGTTATGCTATTTATAGCTCATAACCCATTTAGGCTCAAGTTTCACTGGCCTATTTGATAAGAACTGGGTGAGATTAAACCCATTTCACATCTCTGACTCCCACAAACATTTTTGGTTTAACACATCCCACACTATATAAGAATTAAATTTGATTCATCATCACGAAATTCCCTTTGACAACCTCTTTGTCAAATTTCGTTTTTTGACTTTTACTAACTTAGTAAACAGTTGAATCAAACAGTTTACAATATACGGCTTTGGCTAATTATTATGCCACAACTCATCAGGTATATTATCTAACCTCAGTACTCCCCTGAACAATCTAATTTCAGAACGATTTGTCTTATTTAGACTCGTTTTATCATCGGCATTGTTCATCATACATCGTACGAGTACGTTCGGCCATAGGTACCATTTACAGCCAGTGTATGCGGCACTGTTTAGGGATAACCAGACAATACCTTCCCGAGCTCAACTCTTCCATTTAATAGGATATAATTTCCCTTTCATTATCACAAACTAAGTTAACAATTCTCAGACCAAAATGAACTTCACATTTTGCAACGTAAACCCGAAACTTAACAATAACTTTTGATTTATCCTCAAAAACACAACATAATTTTTAACTTCAATAGACGAAAAAAAACTGTTATGACCGTAAAACATCTGTGTGCACTTGAGATTAAACGACTTCTCGTTTGGAACTTTTTGTTTTCAATTTATCAAATAACAGACAAGTTTTTGTCATTTACAAACTTCACACCAAATTCAAAACCGTTAGGTTTAATATTATCAACTGTATAATTATCAGACAATACTTTCAATCATTTAATCTATTCTGATTTGCAATTATTTGATTCCATAATAATTCATAATTACTATTACTTTATCTAATGAATATTCGCTATTTAAAGTATTTTTAAGTACAGCTAGCCAGTTACCGCTTGATAGTTTGTTCAAAGACTTACCCTGTTTTGCCGGCTTACCATCACAAATACACACTCTGTAGTATACCTGGTACGCCCATTTTACTGGTCACTTGATAATTCTTCGCCGATTGTTTAAACGCACCAATACAGCAACCGAATCATTTCTTGGCTTCTCACGCTCAGTGAAGTTTACTGCAATTTTTCTTGATTTCCAAATGATCTGCTCCAGAATTCCAAGCAAAAGTAAATTCGTTTTGCCCATCATTTCTCATCATCACATCAAGGCCCGCCATAATAGCAAATCCAGAAGTATTTGAGTAGTTTGGTTTTGAAGTAATCAACTACACCGTTTTATTGTTGGCTCCTTTGTTTTCAATAGCGCTTTTGTAATTCTTCAAATCTCCTTTTTTGCCTGAGATAAGAATTTCTTAGGTTCTAAATTGTTCTTTATTGACTTGTGTTTTTGTCGATGCTCTCTTGAATTGTTTGAAGGTGTGACTTGTGGTCTCGTAAGTTTCAGCCTGAAGTACTTTTCTTGTTTTTCAAAGTTAACATTAAGTTGTCTTCGGTCAGTATCTCCATTGCGGTGATAACGCTGCTCCGTACTCGTTTCGTTTGGTAGAGTCACGAAAAAGGCGAATCGCTTTATCGGATTCTAATTTTGCACCTGCCATAGGTTCAATGACGATGTCATTATATTCTTGAAAATATTTGGTTAGTGTGGTGTTTCTAACCAGTTTCAAATTCAGCAACTTTTTACTAAAAGACAGCTGCATCGCCATGCATTTTTCTTCACTCACTCGGTACTTGTTTCTACCGGAACTTCAACGTCGATAATGTTCAATAGGTAATACACTTAATATTTTTCGAATTCGAAATGTCCACTCGCTGTATTTATCACCATCAAATTGTTTAATGTCTCTTTTATACAATTTGATACACAAAACGTTTTTATTATTTTATTGTTCGTTTATTTTCACTTTATATTATTTGCACTTTGATTTAGCGCTCTGGGCCCATAACCTGTTGGGATTATTGGGACACCAAAAAGAAACAGCGTTTTAAGGATTTAAATAAGAACTGTTTATTATCCTTTTCTTTATATTGGAAGGTGTGTTTCAGTAATATTAGGTGAGACGTGTGTTCCTAAGCAAGGCTAAGGGAATACAGTAACTATATCCATACGAGGGATTTCAGTCAAGTGGTCTCACGGGACTCTGTCCATTAAATATAATATTTATTGGTTAGAAAGAGTAAGACCATAGTATTGAAGCAGGACGGATTTGTTTTTGTCATATTCCAACATTAAGTACCTTAGGTTTTGCTATAATTGACATTAAAGTTAAATGACGTCTCTGAGTGCGGCAGTTAGTGGTATAATTTATACGTTTTTACCCCTATGCCGATCTTACCCCACCCCACCTTATAAATATATTATTAGATATTATTAACATTTAAAGAAACGTTTTTTACTGTCTGTTCAACGGATTTTAACCCTTCAGATACCGTCAATTAGAGACACAATAGTAAGACAATAGATGCGCGGCCACCGGTGGTCGCTTGGGGATTCATGAATTAACTTATATTTCGTAGACATAAGGATGGCATTAAAAACAAGGTAAGCGAGCAAAAGTGGTTACAATACCAACTATTAACTGCAGCCGCCATTTGTCATGCCACCAAAATGTAATGAAAGTCAAAACTTGTTGAACGGACACTAATAAAAGGTTTTCATAAAGGTCTAATGTTATTTTGAACAGAGTATAGATACTGCAACGTAACTGCAAGACATAGCACAAAGAACTGTCAAACTTAAGTGGCAATGGGCAGGGCACATTGCACGCAGAACAGATGGCCGTTGGGGCCGAAAGGTTCTGGAGTGGCGACCGCGTACCTGAAGACGCAGCGTTGGAAGGCCTTCGACAAGGTGGACTGATGACCTGGTGAAGGTTGCGGGAAACCGATGGATGCGACGCACAGGATCGTTCGTTGCGGCGACGCTTGGGAGGCCTATGTCAAACAGAAGACGTATATCGGCTGAAATGACGATGATGATGAACTGCAAGAACTCTATTCACAGTCACACGCGTAACTATACTTGTCGCTGTTTTGTGGTGTAGCTGTGACGCATGTGTAAAGCCTTATGAAATCGCCTCATTGGTCTTGAAGTAGCAAACGCGACTATTACGCCCTCGCCCACGGCGACTTACTGAAGCGAGGCTGTAGCGCGTTCGCTTCGATACAGTCGCGATGCTGTAGCGCTTTAGTAGCAGCGCGTTGGCATTTTTTCTAAAGGGCTTTCTTTTTTGTCGATGGGCAAAATCATCTTATAACAAAACCCGCTCTTGGGTGGAGCGGGCGATAGTGCCAGACTCTTACTGACTAAAAACCCCACCCCGTTCCTACTAGCCTTCATACCGGGGCCCTACCCCCGGGTAACCCTGACCCCAGTACGCTTCGACCCAGCTGACCCTTGAGGCGCGAGGGAACAGTGCGCGCCGTCGACGTCTTGGCTCGGTCCGGATAGTTACCGGACTATCGGACAGCGAGCTACTCATGGCTCGTCGTCCGCGAGCCCGCGTCTACGGTGGCTGGAAATCGGGATTGGAATCCCGGCGGCGGCGGCGAGGGCGCAGTTGCCTGATGCGGCCGGCCTTCTCCTTTGCTACTCTTCCTCGCTCCGGACCATGGCCTGAACCAAGGCCCGGCGTGAGAGGTCTCCGCTGCCGATCGCCCCCTTGAGGGCACGGCGGTGCTCCGCCCAAGCAGGGCACACCTCGACTGTGTGCTTCACCGTGTCCTCCGAGCGTTCCGCACAGTGGCGACACCCGGGCGTCTCTTCCGCTTGAATCTGATTTTTTTTTCTATAGGTCTTGCAAATGCGTCGCGTTCCAGTCCCCTCCGTTAACTAGACGAGAAGAACTAGAGATGTGACGAACTGACTCTTTACTATTAATAGATATTATTAATGCATTATTGCTTTGTAACGTATTATCTTTAAACCACAATACATATAAGTAAGTTGGCAAAGCTTTGTACCTTGTATATGTATTGACTGCAATATGATCACGTAGGACACCTTGAACATTTGTCATCATATATTTAAATACTATTTCATTTTTTCCTAATATGCGTTTATACATGTTTTTCCTTCCTAACAATAGCATAATAAGGAAAGTGTGCATAGGAAGTTATTTAATTGCAAATATACATAACGGTTGGAAGGTAGAGATTTCTTGTTAATTGACATTTTATAAACTAGTGCTTGACTGCGATCCCACCTGAGGGTCAGCAGTGATGCAATTGTTGATGGAATAAATCAAAACACATTTTTTATTTATACAGGGTTTTTTTTTTAAATACTGGTAACCTCTCAGGACTATGTTACCAATATCATAAACAACAATTTTGGTTGTATAACTTTTAAAAATGTATCATATTTTAGGTCATCAGATTTTCATACAAAAATAATAATATTTAAATTGAACGTTCTATATATTACGAAGTCTATGCGAAGCAAGCGATAGTACAATAGCAGAGGGGAGCGGGGATCGGGCAGTGAGTACAGAGTTGAATTGTGTTAGATAGAACAACAAAATCTTGAAGGTTAGTTCTTGGTAAATGGATTATGTTTTGTAGAAAGCCATAGAACAAAGGTAGTTGTTTATGAAGTTAGTAATATAGGCCTACAAGGTTGTTAGTGTCTTACAAATAACCCTGTATAATATTGTAAGAAGATAGTTTTTTCGATGAGATAAAATTCTATCTACGTAGGTTACTCAGGGAAACAGATCCATGGGCGTCTTTAATTGTGTAAAGTTCAAGTTTAATATTATCCCATAAATAACAGTCATAATTATAATAATAAAATCCCTCAACTTTGACACATCGCCATCTAGTCTCAAACTAAGTAGCTTGTGCTATGAGTAATAGACAAGGGCGTCCATTACGTGTCATGCAAGCGTCAATTATTTCCATCAGTCATGAATGATGGTTTTCGTCAGCCAGTACCATAAGGCGAACATTTACACTGTAGGTTTTGCTGTCAACTTTGCCACAGTCAAAATCTTGATTGACAAAAAACCGACCGTCTAATGCGTTGCATGACGGTTTTTAGTACTGATTGACGAAAAGCATCATTCACTATCATTCATGATTGATGGAATTGATTGACGCTTGCATGACCATGTAATGTTCGGCTAAAACGTGAATCACCGCATTAGACGGTAGGTTTTTCGTCAATCATAACATTGACTGTGTTAAAACTGACAGCAAAACCTACCGTGTAATGGAAGCCTTAAATATACATACTTCTAAATATGAACATTATATCTATACAAATATTATAAACAGGAAAAATTTGTAAGTTTGTATATATGCGGTAATCTCTGGAAGTACTGGTCCGATTGCTAAAATGTTTTCTCCGTTAGAAAGCTGCTTTATTCCTGAGTGATTTAGGCTATATTTTATGTACCATCAAAGACACTTTTGCCTGACCACCACTAAGAACGTACATATTTTAAGTACGCGGGTGAAGCTGTGGACAAAAGCTAGTTATAGATAAATTACACCTAGACACAGAACAAATGATCGTGCTCATCGCATCATATTGGGTGGAAATCTAATCCACGATCTTCAGCTTACCAGTCAGGGTCTCTAACCGGACCAGCAGGCTAGTAAGAATGTGATATATTTGTTTCCAGAACAAGGCGAGTTTCATCCTCTCTTACTTCTCATTTGGCATCATCATCACGATCGTGTGCCAGCTCAGCGCCCTCTTGTTTTTGCTGCACAGCTGCTGGATCCTCGCACTCATCCTATTCTTCCTATCTTGTAAGTACTAATAGCTGACCAGCTTTTTTAGGGTGCCGTACCTCAAAAGGAAAAAACGAAACTCTTATTTCCTTTTGAGGTACGGCTTATCACTTGGTTGTCCGTCTGTCTGTCTGTCTTTCAAAACCTTTTATCTCGAGAACGCGTGGAGGTATCGAGTTAAAATTAAAACCATATACTCAAGTCTGCGGTCCCTTCAAGTTGTGAAAAAAATCAAACTTCTAAGTTAACGAATACAAAAGGTACCGCCGTTTATGTCGCAAAAAAATGTATATTTTGATACTCTTAAAGATCGAAATTCATAGGGTACTTCCCGTTAACCCAGAATCCTGAAATTTAACACAAAGCAAGGTCTTATAGCACAAGTATAGGAATAAATCTGGAAATAGTTTTGTTGTTACCTACGTCAAAAAAAAAAATTTTTTTGCAATTTGGAAAAATCTTCGAGGCTCCATTCGGGAATTGTAGTTCGCACGGAACCCTCAGTGCGCGAGTCCGACTCGCACTTGCCCAGTTTTTTTATTTTTGGTACGGCGGCGTTTGACCACCATCTCACCTGATGGTAAGCGATGATATGGTCGACGATATAGCACGCTAGCCTAGAAGTAACCTATCCACTCTTGACTTAAAAACCCGTTAGTTGTAGCTATCAGGAGTTTGCTTCAGCTGAGCCGGAGTTTGCTTTGAGCTGTACCCACAATAAATGTGTTTCCAAAATTTTTGAACGAGTGGGATGTCTGCCATGTACCGGTGGCGCAACACCGTACAACTACTGGTTCGATGTTGGAACGGACTTGGCAGAATTAGATTGTGAAATTCCAGTGCACACTCCCCGAAATGTAAACAAAAGAGAACCGACAGGCTAGCAAACTCTATAAGGCTTTAGAGCTTCGACTCTACAAGTGCATCATTGCCGATGATTGCTTGATGGTGATCTATCTATATTGGAGTCTTGGACCAATTCCTGCACCTGCTTTTTTTATAATGTATAGGCTCTCGTTTGACCACTATCTCACCTGATGGTAAGCGATGATGTGGCCGACGATAGATCACGCTTACCTAGAAGCAATCTATTCACACTTGACTAAAAAACATTTTCAGGTAGTAAAACATCGAGTAACTCTCTGTGTTGAGCTGAGTCCGAGTTGTTTTTTCTGTTATCACGATCGAAAACTTCATTTTTGTGCCTTTATTTTTCGTGGTGTGGGCGAGGACAAACAGCTAGCATCCGCATCGCGACTGTATCGAAGCAAACGCACGATAGCATCTTATCTCTATCGCTACAAATAGTCGCCGTGGGCCCTAAATAATTTCTGTACTATCTTCAACTAACATTCATTTCTTTCTGATTCCAGTGCTCCACATCCATGTATTGGTGGTCGTGCACACGGTTTACGAACTTATGTCAAGAGGCAAAGACTTCAGCTTCCAACAGCACCAAGACGATGAGGATCCGCTGGCTGACTGCTTCGATGAAGACAGCAGCAGGATTTAGAGTTATATGAAGTTGATTTATGACCGCAAAGATACTTATGACACCATGTGTAAATCGTAAATGTTCCATTTCTGATTTCTCTTTTTGCCACAGCCTTGCGCTATAATAATAATAGTAATAAACTGCGCTGTGGCCAGCGCTGATTTCTAATACCCATAAAGCCAAAGTGCCATACCAAAAGATTTTTATGTACTTTTACCAAATTGTACGTCTTCGCGAGCAATTTATTTGCTGTTTTACCTCCTTCTAGTTTTAGTTAAGTCTCTCCGCACTGTAGTGTTACCGCACACGGGCCTCAAAAAAACACCGCCACAGAAAAACGCTAGAAGCCGCTTCAAGCTTCTCCGGCCACAAGTTGCCGCGCGCGTCAGCTGTTATCTTGCGGCGGCTACTAGCTTTTTTTTTGTGGCATCGTTGTTTTTGAGGCCTTTGTGTGGGGGCAGTAAGCAGTACAGAACTACAGACTTCGTAGTCAAGAATATTACGTCCTATGGACGGAATACTTACCAAATGTTTATTTTTTACTTCTTATACCTAAGATTTATTTAGTACTAGCTTTTGCCCGCGCGACTTCGCTCCCGCTCTTCCCTACTATACCCAACTCTACCCTACTCTACCCTACTCTACCCTACTCTACCCTACTCTACCCTACTCTACCCTACTCTACCCTACTCTACTCTACCCTACACTACCCTATTTTTTTTTCATAAGAACCTTATCCTCACAATAACAAACGGAAAACGGGTTTAATTTTTATATATATAGATATGGAGGATTTACAGCTAATACAAGCAGACCAAAAAAAATCATAATCATGCTAATATATACTTATACTTATTTTTTGTACTTATATCCTCACTAACCAAAGTATGTGGGACGATCTTAATATTACTGATATAATCAGTATAAAAAAGTGTGATGGAGGAGTATTTCATCCATCTGTCACGCCAATTTTAGAGTATAGTAAAATATTAAAGCCCTCGAAATAGAGGAAATGTATTTTTTTATTAGTAAACTTGAAATAAAATTAAAATTGGTGTAATTACGATATTTAGGTTATTTTTAGAGAGAACCAACAAACTGTTTAATAAATTCACTGCCAAACCCTTTGAAGAATGTATGTGTCGCAGCCATCTGGTTAAATTAGCCATCCAATTGAAAGCCTAGGGCGTTTGTTAAACGCCGGCATCCAATGAAATGGCTGAAGAACAACTAGCCATGTCGCTGACCGCAACGTTTATTCAGATGGCTGACCGTTGTGTAGTCATTTAGTTTAGTAAATTGTAAACTCATGGTGAGTTTATAAATTATATAAAACTATTTTTTAGTAATAGTGTCCACGAAGTAATAGTGAAAATGATTAAATCAATAAATAGCGGATCTAAATTTGAATCACTTGGCTGAGTCTTGATCAGTCATTTCGAAAGGGCTAACTTTTAATACGCCAAGCTGTTAAACGTTGGGCCCGAACGCCCTCGGCGTCCAATTGGATGTCTAATTTAACCAGATGGCTGCGACATATGCGTGAGGTTATGTCAGCTTTTCCTAACTTAAAGTACTGAACCTAACTTAGTTAGGTTAGGTATTTTATAATGCCTAAATGTATTAGTAAGGTTTGTAATCAGAGTGCCTAGTGCTAGTTAGTTTTACGTTAGCGCGATCGACACGTTTATGACGTCCGGCGTTCTGATTGGCCCACTGCGAGATATTAACCAATCAGAGAGCTAAGCGCTGTAGACGTTTCGATCGCTTACGTAAAAAGGCCTTAGAAAATCAACTTCAGAGCTACCAACGAGTAAATGTTAGCTATTTTAAAGTAGTTTTAACAGGCTAAATAATATTTCTGACCAATTTTTACATTTAAAGGTGGTTTTGACCACAGAAAATATGAAAGAGGTTAGAATTGCTTTGTGGGTGGAGCCGGCGTGCCTCAAAATACGATCATGCTCATAATTGACATAACCAATAGCAAACTTGCGATCTAAGTGTGCGTGGTGTGATAGTTGCGTAGTACGCGTTCGTATTGGTTTATTGCCTGTAGTGGAGCTAAAGGGTGGGAGACAAGCGGTGACACTCGTTGTAGTACAAATCGGAAAGTATTTCCTTTCTAACCTCTTTCATCTTTTGTGTGGTTTTGATCGCATTCTATTATTATTTCCGTAGAGTATAATTTTATAACATTATACCTAATAACAAGACTGATACTTACCTGTGTATGTATTAGTGAATTCTGACGATTATACAATGCCATGGAAAGAAAACAATTTATATGTAATAACAGTATTATATATTTTTTTAAATAGACATAGAGTAACAAGAATTAACAAATTTTATTGACTAGCATTTCATAAATACATATTTTTGTACTAATAATAAAATGCTATTTACAATAAGAAATCGCATTTTTAATAAACCTTTAATAACTTTATTAATAGTTATAATTTGACACATAATTTGGCTCGTTAAATGGCGTTTTACTATCTAAATATATAAAAAGAGAAACTGATTGACTGACAGACATATCAACGCACAGCCGAAATTACTGGGCCTAGGAAAGTGAAATTTTACCCTTAGCCAAATTGATAATGATGGTATGGCAATCTCTTTTCATACCAGGTTGCCTGGAAGAGATCGCGGAAAGCGATAAGGCCGCCAATTGTATGTTTTAAATATAAGGCTCAAATGTAATTTATTATCTTGGTGTACAATAAAGTACCTATATATAAATAAATAATCTGCAATCGTTAACGCTAGTAGAAAACTTCAAATCTACGGGAATGCCGTCATCTCAACGCTAAGTCACGTGGCCAGAACAAAAAAATTGGGGGCGTCGTCAACTAGAGGCGTTCGACGCAAGCGAAACGGTTGTAACTTGGCTAGGGTAACAGGGGTCAAAATTTTATATGGAGAGACCTACTTTCATGATTGCGAAGCAGCTGACAAAAACTAGTAATGTATAAGTATGACTTGAACTTGATTCTTATCGGACGGCTCGCTGTACGCAAGTCTGAGCTACAAATAGATAGGTACAGAAGTCAATCTCATGTATGTACTTCACTTTTTATACCTACCCTAGGCGATCGCGCTAGGGTCAGTGCGTTGCGCCGAACTGTTTGAATGCGACCGGGCGATTGAGCCGAGATCCGAGAGCCGTGTCCATGAGCGGTGTCTATGTGTGCGTTTCTCGAGCGCGCTTTGTATATATATTGTCATCTGTACCTATCTATTTTGTGTCTGAACCCACGGTGGTGTGACTCCCGACGTCTGGCGAGTTTTCTACGGCAGTGGCTGGGACATGAGGATTTCAAACACAAGATCTTGAGGTCAACTCAGAAATACTCTTTTTTTTTATTCTTATAGAATTTTCCAGCAGTAGTCTGGAGTCAGGACTAAATGGCAACAGGTTCGCTCATTATAACATTTTATTTATTCGGGTCGATTTTAATTAAGAGGAGCTGAAGTACATACCTAAATAAGCATATTACTAAATGTTCATGAAGTTAGCAGCGTACTTCTAGATTATGAAAGCCCTTCGAGCCGAAATTGTGAGGCAAATCGGACTCTCACACTACTAACTATGCTGTAGGTACCATGGTGGTGCCTAGCATTTGCTAAGAGATGGTGTAAAGTGCGCAATTTCGTGATATACACAAACGGGGCAAATAGAAGTACAGAGGTAAATAGAAACATAACTTTGATTACGATTTGTCCCTTTGACACTTTATATTGATGCTTCTAACAAAGCATCAATTATTTTAAATTGTCATAGTTAAATTTTTCAAGTTTCGTGTCTATTTACCTCTGCATTCATTTACCCCTGAATTTCAATTCACCCCGTTTGATGAGAGTATTAGTAGAAATTAATTTCAACTGACATTCACATCTTTATTTATGTGGTTTCTAGCAAAATTTGACTAGACTTGGATGAGATCATAAACTTATACCTCTAAACAGCACTGTTTTCTAAGGACTTATTTTTAAGTCTGAGTCGAGGGTGGGGCAATTGCTTCATCTTACCCCATCATGTGTGCGCTCATGACAATAACTGTCACTTGCACAAAGTACGCTCCACACTATAACTTCAGCTGGTACTCACAATACGTGTGACCAAATTAAAGATGGATGCTATAAGAATGATGATGATTGCACTACTGTATTCAACGCTATACTGGCTTATAGGTATGACGTCACAGTCCACCAGAACAGCTTAAACTTCTTCTCTGCTGTTGAGCTGCTTGTAGAAACTGTGGCTTAGCAGGATCGTGTATATGTTGTGACCTGGAAACATAAAATAAATATAATGTGAGATGTTATAAGCCGGGAGATACCCGCGAGATCCACCAAGTTTTTGATCCATTTTCAATAGACTGGCCTGTTGGTCTAGGGGTCGATTCCCACCCAGGACAAATGTTTATGTGATGAGCATGATCAATTGTTCTGTGTCTGGGTGTAATTTATCTATAATATGTATGTATTTAGAAATATATAAGTATGTTTATCAGTTGTCTAGTACCCATAACACAAGCTCTGCTTAGCTTGGGACTAGACGGCGTTGTGTGATAGTTGTGGAATATTATATATATAAAGCTTCTTCTTCTTTATTATATATATATATTTGACTGGCCTGTTGGTCTAGTGGTTAGTGGCCCTGACTGCTAAGCCAGAGGTCGTGGGTTCGATTCCCACCCAGGACAAATGTTTATGTGATGAGCATGATCATTTGTTCTGTGTCTGGGTGTAATTTATCTATATATGTATGTATTTAGAAATATATAAGTATGTTTATCAGTTGTCTAGTACCCATAACACAAGCTCTGCTTAGCTTGGGACTAGACAGCGTTGTGTGATAGTTGTGGAATATTATTATTATTATCTGGGAAAACGTTAAGAGTTTCTTAGCTCTGAGCTAGTTTTTTAAACTACATTAACGGGCTAAGCCAAGTCAATGTAGCGTGTTGTGAGTAAAATGAGTATTATGTGGAGAAATTTCATTTTCCTCGATTTGCATGAATTTTCTTACTATTCTGCAAGTGTTTAAAATTGCAGCTTTTTGCTTATTATTATTATTATTATTATTATTATTATTATATAATCTTGAATTGTTAAATGCATGAAGCAGTGGCGGAACTATAGGGTGGCAAGGGTGGCAAAATGCCCCGACCCTTGGCTCGATGGGCCCCCGGCCTCAAAGGCCGCAAGATCAGTGTATTAAACGCATTTATAAGAGGATCGATTTTTAACGCATCTATTTGGTTGCTTTATTTTTTGTCGCCATGCTTTGGCGGCGCGGGCGAGCTATTGTGGTTCGGGGAATTCCCGCATATTGTTAACAGAGAAAGTTTTTTTTTGGTATGGTGCTCCGGGTTAGCAACACATGTGTGTAAAGAAATGTGAGATATTTTTTATTTTTGAAGTACGCAGGGCTGTACTGCGAATTCTTTGTTTTATTGCGACAGTCGGTCACTTGTGTCGTTGTTGATGTCGGGCTGTCGTATATGTTCAAATCGCGCGGAGAATTTTGATTGCGCGATGCAGGATTTCGTATTTTCTTCGTAATTCTTATGTGGCGTCATAGATGTCGCTACACCCATAAGCCGATCTTACCCCAACGTACTTTACCTATTGTTAAGTTACTAAGATCCGATTTTATAAGAACTATTTATTTATAGTTTTATTAAGTAAACCAAAGGGCCAGATAAAATACTTAAGTTCATTTCTGTTCAGGTTCTAAAAGAAGAAAGCTTATTCATTAATGAAATAAACGCCGCACTATTTTACTCTATTATAATATTCATTCAACTTAAGATATTTCAAAGGCAGATCAAATATGCAAGCTGTGCCGTTATTGGTTGAGAAAGACGTTTTTGATGCGGGATGATAAAAACACCACGTAATGATCGCAGTAATTATTTTTAAAGAATTACTGAGCCTGTAGGAGTAATAATTAAGACAATTTATTTACAGTACTTGAAGTTAGCGCCTGAACTTTAACTCTGAGCAACAATCTACAGATAAGCAGTTTTAAGGTGGTGCATCATGACTCACATTTTCACTGTTTTTCATACAACCGCTCATAACTGATTATGAAGTTATTACACATTTTTCATTAGATATTTTAGAAACACAGTATCTTGTGGATATTATCTAGGTTTCTAAAGAAACCAATTTCTAAATTTGTGTAAAACTAATCCAGTAAAATCCTCTGAAAATGTCCTATTTTGTATGAACTTTGACACTTCATAATTTGCTTAAAAATTAAAAAAGTCAAAAAAGTAATCCTCTAGAGACCTTGCAAATTTTATTAAGATTCTAAATGATGACAACTTTTTCCAAAAACTTTTAAGGGTTAAAAGAAAACAGCTATCCCCTGGAGCAAGTTTTGTGAAATATTCGAGTAAATCTCGGAATTACCGAATACTAACAGAGTTTCCAGGAGTTATCTCTCTTTTTTTGCGTTGCCTTTTCGTCAAACATCGCGTTGGAATGCATTAAATGAAGTAACAAGCTTTTAAACCATTTTCGATGTTTACGATAAGCGAGTGGAGAAAGACCCTCTTAAGCTGATTTAATCTAAATGATGGCTTGAATGTTTTTGGTATGGTTTGAGTTACGCGATCGACGACGTCGAAAGTCGTATCATTTAAACCGAACCATAATCAACCCGAAACCATAAAAAAAAACAAAACCACTAAAACATCAACCAATCCAGAAAGCTGGTATTGCGTATACAGATACCAATTTTCTAATTTTTGAAGTGTAAAAGTGGTTTTTTGAAAACCTATTTACAAAATAAAGATCATTTAATAAGAAGTTCTTCATAGGGTAGTCTGTAAATATCGAAAATAAGCAAACCTTATTCTCTTTTTCGTTATTCTATAGACTAAAGCCTATTCTTATTTTCCGTTTAGAGAAACAGTAAATAACAATAGGCTCCTTAGTCTCTGCATTTTGATTTTGTTTTTGGCACCCCAAAAAAGAAGGCCTGACACACATCAGGACATTTATTGTGCGTACAGCCAAGGAGTGGAATTCCCTGCCGGAGTCTGTGTTTCCTGATAGCTACAATTTAGGGGTCTTTAAGTCAAGAGTGAATAGGTTACTTCTAGGCAAGCGTGTTTCATCGTCGACCACATCGTCGCTTACCATCAGGTGAGATGGTGGTCAAACGCAAGCCTATCAATAATAAAAAAAAACTAAAAATTGTTCGAACTTGGCTTCGAGTCATCAACGCCTGCTCTTTGTTACTGAGCAGATCAACGGCGCAATGTCTCATGACGTTAATAGTTTGTAAGGTTCAATTTACGTGTGACGTCATCAAACTCCATCTTGTACTTTCATTCAGAACAATATATCTGACTAGCTAACAGCAATTTTTGAGTTTCCTTGAAGTATCCCTAAAATTCCCCAACAAATATTACTCACCAATGTAAAAAATTTCGGTACAAATAGTCCCGGCGCTCATGTCTGGAACATTGAGGAAGAAGATGAACATAGAGAGGATGAAGAACACAATCCACATGATCATGTACGCCTTGATGATCGCTTGCCGCTCCTGGAAATGCAAAAAGTCAGATTTATTCACCAAAAACCTGTTATGCCTACCTCAAGTAACATGGGACAAGACGCAGGAAGATGATTATTGAGTTTATGAAATCCACAGCAGCAGAGCATCTGGACACTACTTCTCATAGACTAGTTCCATTCTGCAAGATTTATCTTACTTAACCCCTGGGACGACGATATACATGTATCTGTGCCCGCTTCCTGTTGGACCCAGACCTGTAGCTGTGCATATCTACAAGTCCAGTGCTCCAGGAAGGTGCAATCCAGCTTATGAACTATTACCCTCAAAATGCTATACAAGTTTTAAGGGATAGCCCTCCGCAAAAAAATGATTTTTTTTTCGTTTCCTGAAAAAAAATCTTGTGGAAGGTTGTCCAGTTTTGTCACTGAGCAATTCCTTAAAGTTTGCGGAGGGGTGTCCTTTACACCTTGCATAATATATCTGTTTCAGATACGAATTTTATAATTTTTTTAAGTAAAATACAAAAAGATTTTTTTTTACTATTATTTGTAGTATAGTACCCCCCTAGCCAAGTTGCTAATATGCAATAGTTGACGCCAGTAGAAAGCTTCAAATGTACGGGAATGACGTTATCTCAACGCTCAGTCACGTGGTCAGAACAAAAGAATAGGCGGCAAGGTCAACTCGAAGCGTTCGACGCAAGCGAAACGGTTGTAACTTGGCTAGGGGGGCTGGTGTGAATGTTATGTGGTGATGCTAAATTGGAATAGTTTTGCAAAACTTACTGTAGAGACTCCATATACAAATACGACATCAAACAGAAACTTGAAGAGGAACATGAAGACCAGGATGATGGTCATGGCGTAAAGCCCCGTGACCCCAGCCTGCATTTCCACATCACCAGCATACTTCACTTCGGCGTCAATGGCGCCGACTTCTGCTGCCAGCACTATCATCAGAGATAGTAGCGTGAACGATAGCACCTGGAAATGAAAAAGGTAAGTCAAAACATACTTACAATATTATTGTTAATATATGCGAAACCTGAATATAGTTTGTTCAGAATCAGTAACTGAATGGATTCCAATTTTTTTTACACCATGTTATATTTTTTCTCAAAAATATTTTAAAAAGGTTGGACAACATTGACTCTAAGTACAAAACAGGTCGCGGCAGGCCATTGTGGGCATTAGACGCAGCGCTCATCTGGGTGCGGGAGCAAATGCGGATACCATACGCGTGGCCCATACCATACAGTGGGAACATTATAAGACTTAAATTAAGGGTAAGACAACCCTTAACTCAATGAGGCGTAGAAAATAAAAGTATTGAGAGCATAATCGTTTGAAATAAGCGCCTGATCGTTTACTTTTGGCAACAATCTGTAGAAAAACATTTAAATTTTTTAATTATTATTTCTTTAAATACATATTAGCTCTCGTAAACCAATATTATTTTCATCTACAAAGAACTTATAAAGGTTCATCACCAACATCAGCCTTTTTAATGTTCCCACTGCTTGGACTCAGGCCTCCTCTCTAAGGAGAGAGAATGGGCCGTAATCCACCACGCGGGCCCAGTGCGGGTTGCTGAATATCACATGTCTTCGAATTTTTAGTTCTAGGACATGCCGGTTTCCTAATGATGTTTTCCTTTACCGTTTTGAGAGCAGTGGTGATGAATTAAATAACACAAAGTAATGCGCCTGGCTGGGTTTGAACCCGCGACCTACAATTCGTAGGTAAGTATGGAGTTTCTTGCGCGTTCTTCTCCATAGAGACCTACGCTTTGGAACGTGCAATTTAGCTTCACTTTTCTTGGACTGATCGATATTTGACTATTCAAAAGTGCCTGCAAATGGTCTATGTATTTGAAATAAATGATTTTGATTTTAAGTCGGGGCCGTTATCACTCGGCCACTACTGCTCTTATAAAGCTGCTATTATAAAAGAAAAGTCTGACATGCTTTTTGACATCTAAGGCCAGCCGTTATAAAAAACAACGCCTTAGCGCGGTCTGGGGGTATGGTAGCGCCCAAGACGAGTAAATATTTTGTTTAAAATTGTTACAGGTCTCTCGTTTGCTTTACTAATTTTGATATTGTTTACACAAACCTACTAATTAGATTTTGTACATTTATTAATAAACTGGTTATTTCGTCGCTGCGCCTGACAAGTTCCATATATGATTTTTGTGTGGTTTTGGGAAACAGCAAAAAACATGTTATAAACTTAAAAAAAGGAAATAATACACTATTAAGAATGCAGTTTCAAAGACATTTATTTACGACGTAATAATAACACAAAATTTGGCATAAATATTCAATAACTATGGTGCTAGAATTTTTTTTTTTAACAAAATGTGCACGTAACTGGTTTTGTACAAGCAAAAAAAGTTACGTATGTGCATTATTACACATACAGAATTAGGCAATATGCTGCATTTGGTAAATTTAAGATTAATCATTATGTGATCCTTCAGTCTCTTTAGTAATTTAACAAAGTATTATAATAATTAAATTATTAGGAACTTCATAAGAACTATAAAATAATATAAAATCAACGAGATCTTATACTTTGGCCCTTTTTAACACTTAATTATTAGGTCTTTACCTATGAAATTGCCGTTTTGTATGAAAAAATTTAAACGAATTTTTTTCATGTATTTTTTATTTGTATTAATCGAAGTAATCACCCATGCAATCAATGCATCTTTGCCAACGCAGTGGCAGTTTATTGATGCCCTTTTTAAAGACAACAGCTGGACGGGAGGCAACAAATTCTTCAAAGGCATTTTGTACTGCCTCTCGGGTATTGAATTTTTTTCCCGCCAAGAAGTTATCCAAATTCTGGAAAAAGTAGTAGTCTGTAGGCGCCAGGTCTAGTGAGTAGGGCGGATGACGGAGAGCTTCCAACCCCAGTTCTTGCAACTTGGAGACCGTCTGCTGTGCAGTATGAGGTCACGCGTTGTCGTGCAGGAGCAGCGGAGACGAGCTATTGACCAATGCTGGTTGGAGATGTGCCCGCTTCTCCATCATTGTGTTCAGTTCTTCACATTACACATCTGCAGTAATGCTCACCCCATTTGGTAAGAAGCTGTGATGAATCACACCGGCGCTAGACCACCAAACAGTGACCATCACTTTTCTAGGGGTAAGTTTTCGTTTAGGGCATTGTTAAGGGGCTAAACCAGGATCCAACCAACTTGCTGAGCGCTGGCCGTTATCAAACAGAATCCATTTTTTATCGCAGGTAACAATGCGGTTCAAAATTACTTCATTTGTGTGTCTGTTGAGCAGTGCAAGGCACGTCTCGACGCGTACTTCGCGCTGGCGATCATTGAGTTCGTAGGGTCAAGCTTTTTTACCTTGCCAATTTGACGCAAATGGACCAATATTGTTTTGACGCTAACGTCGAAAGCTGCTGCTAATTCAGCCGTAGATTGTGTAACATCAGCTTCCACAATCGCCTTTAATTCGTCATTGTCGACCAGTCTTCGGACGACCGCGAGGTTCATTTTTCAGGTCGAAATTTCTAGAACGGAAGCCAGCAAACCAATAACAGGTGGTGCGTTGATTTGTAGTGTTAGCTCCGTAAACGTCGTAGATGTTGCGTGCCGCTTGTGCCGCGTTGCTGCCACGACGGTACTCATATTCCATAATTACTCGAATTTTTAACGTATCCATGATGACGAAAAATATTGAAATGCGATGAAAATGTAACACTAATCAATAAACAAATGACTACTTTTGGAAAAAAAATCCAAATTTTAAAATAAAATTAATTTGCAATTAGAATTCTTAGCCAAAAAAATATATTTTGATTTGAAATGGCCAGAACTGCAGAACGGCAATTTCATAGGTAAAGACCTATTATTAGTTTTATAATCACATAATACTGCCATTGCAATTGTGACAGATGTTATTATATTGGAAATATTTTGGGTCGACTTTAAACTTCCTAGGCTTTGCGATGGATCGTAACTACTGGACATAAAAACATCTGAAGTCATATATAAATCTTCATCCAGATTTCTATTGCTTAGTCCTGTAGCCAAATTTATAAGTACCTGTGCTCTGGATACTGGTTTGTGCGGATTTGGGGAAGCCATATTGCCTGAACAAACAAAAAAATAAAAATGACACAGAATGTAGGTAAGTTTTCAGACTATATCTTTATTTTGATGATCTAATAAATAAATAAATTGTTTGATAAACACAATCAAATCACGAGAAAATTCCATCTACTGCTAACTTCTTAATTCTAAACTTTATTTGGCAACAGTTGTACTATAAACATAAACACTCATCAATTAAATAGGCAAGTAGGTAAATTACTCAGTGAGCTTACTTATTTTGCTACTTATTGACAGATTTTATACATCATAGGTTTAAAATTTATCAGCCAGGCTTACTTAAATAGTATCAGTTCAAGAGTTTAGTCGTGAAAAGTTAACAAACCGGCAACAAATAGGCACTTTTTTCGTATAATAATAGTACTTAGTTAGGTACTTTGAAAGTATGAAACTTTTATGCCATATTGGACTAAGCTATGTTCATAATTAAATATAACTGTAAGTACTTATCTAATAATCAATCAAATCAGCGGATAATCTACCATAATTTATTATAATGATCTGACATTGTCAAGAAATTACACAATATGTATTTTTTTGGTTAGGAAACTATCTATGAATTAAAATGATGAGTGTGAGTAATATTTTATCAAAAACTAACATGAAATCAACAACTACTAAATAAATAAATAAATACTTACCAATTTCAGTATGTTTTCACTCTTAAAACCGATTAATTAGTTTTGTTTACATCACAACGCTCATACCTATAACGCAGTTGACGGGCGATTGAGGCCCGAACACAAATCCTTTATGTGCAATTCTACACAAACAGAGATTTTCCTAACCGTCAAAACACTTACGGAATTTGTTAAACTCGTTTCCAGTCCAAATATCACAAAAAGGATTTTACTAACACATAGAGAATTAAACGAAGATTATTTTTAGGGAAAAAACCAAAAATCGAAAAAATGCACATACGGGATTTGGCAGGCGCAGCGACGATTTAATAAATATTTTTTTATTACAAGCTTTTATTTAGTTTCACATGTCCCGATGTTTGACTGTCATCAAATCTTGCAAATTAAATTTGATTCACTTCCCGGTTACCGATTGAGCTGAAATTTTGCATGCACGTGTAAATCAAATGACAGTGCATAATTATTATGACATGGAGCTGATCCGATGATGCAACCGGAAGGTGGTTATAGGAACTCGTAGATGACTAACTACGAAGATACAGAAGCATATAAGTAGACCACACAACTCCGTCGAGGTTGGGGCTCCTATGATTCGTCTTAAGTGACGAGTATCAATTATAATATCATTTGTTCATAGCAAACTCTTATAACACCCAGCTATAAAAGATTGCTATGAAAAAAAATATTTTCATTAAAAGCTTGTTTGATTCATATAATCTGGCATTCATAATTTCATATTTCAACGATAACGATTCAATTTCAATGATCTGCTAATTTCTTGAACTAATATAGAAGACGAATTATTTGGGAGGTCCCTTTTTGGGGTGACACAGGATAGATCTTGGTAGAACAGATGGAATAGGGTCTATATATATGTATATTTTAGCTCATCTCATTCAATTGAATAAAAATACGCCTACCAAAAAAGTCATAGCAAACTTACCGCATTGATGCTGCCCATTATAATGCAGCCAGTCTTCAGGTCGAATACAAAGCAACATGTTGTCAGCTGAGGAAGTCCCATTTTGTCCTGAAACCATAATCGTTCACATTTTAGCTCTTCAGGAGGAGTAGGTACCACTCCTTAGTCCACCGTCAGGTGTCCACTGCTTAACAGTAGTGATGTGACCAGTTTGCAGATGCTCTTATAGCTACAAGCACTTGTAAAAACGTTGCTATTGTTTTGTGTAGGCATCTTTATATTATCTACTATCTTTATCATAAAATATTATGTCACTCAGGAATAAAGCAGCTTTCTATCGGTGATAAAACTTCCTCTTTATAATAGATATATAGGGTTATTTGTAAAACACTAACAACCTCTCAAGACTATATTACTGATATCATAAACAACAACTTTTGCTTTATACCTTTACAAATTTATCGTTTTAGTTCATCAGATTTTCATACAAAAAAATAACTGTCTGGACCGAGCCCAAGTCGTCGACGGCGCGCACTGTTCCCGCGCGCCTCAAGAAGTTGTCAGCACCAGCAGTGGCCCAGCCGGAAAGAAGCTTACAGGGGTCAGGGGTCAGGGTTATCCAAAAGGGAAGCTACGCCCCAGTACGAAAGGCAAGAACGGGGTGGGTTTTTTAGTCAGTAAGAGTCTGACACTATATGACTATTATGAAAGAAAAGGGAGTTACAGTGCGTTAAGATAAGATAAGATAAGATAAGATATTCTTTATTTGTCTAAACATTGTATACATACAGTAGCATGCAAGATATAAATTTATTATTTGTGTCCAGTCATGTTTATGCCGAAGTATCGGCGTACAAATATTTATAAAATTGAAAACTAAAAATAATAAAATTGATAGTAAATTCTAACACATAAAACTTAGCTAGCTGAAATCAATAACAAAATATTTTAGGCCATTTAATTCGAAATTATTTTTATCTTATCATGTCAACATTCAAAATAAATAATAAAAAACAATCAGTTATGTCAAACAAATACAAAAACAATGTCAAAGCTACAAAAACATTTTCAATATTAATGTCAAAATTACCATATATATATCAAAATTATAGGATAATGTGAAAATTACAATATAAATGTCAAAATTATAAGACAATGTCAAAATTACAATATAAATGTCATAGTTACTAAATACATGTCAAAATTATAAAATAAATGTCAAAACTACTATATAAATGTCAAAATTAATATATTAATGTCAAAATTACTGTATAAATGTCAAATTTACAATACAATGTCAAAAAAAAAAATTAATCATAAAAACTTTTCTCGGCTAGAAATTCAGAGACACTATAATATGCTCTTTGTAAAAGGAATGCTTTTAATTTACGCTTGAGTGCACTACTATTTAACTCTTTCCACCGTTTAGGCAATACATTAAATATAGTCGGAGCCATGCAGACGATACTCTTGCGCATTAGAGCCGTTTTTGCTGGATAGATGCGCAGAACAGTCATATCTCTTCTGTTACGCGGTACGGCGTCTTCTAGACGTGGAAACAATTTTGGATTTGTTTTAACAAACATTGCAGTTTCCAGAATGTACATACTAGGAAGAGTTAATATTTTGTAATTTTTAAAGTATGGTTTGCATGTATCAACCGTTTTTAACCCAAACATTGATCGAATGCATCTCTTTTGGGCCTTGAATGCCGTGTTAGCGTCGGTAGAATTTCCCCAAAATATTATCCCGTACCTTAGGTGAGACGCAGCTATGCCATGGTAGGCTGTAATCAAGGTATCTGCATTCACAACTGCAGCTAGAGAGTGCAATGCAAATGCAGAACTACAAATTTTTTTGCACAGGTACTCTATATGCGCTTTCCAATCCAGTCTTTTATCAATCATTAGTCCAAGAAATTTAGTGTCATTTACGATTTCAATAGTTTTATTATCTATATTTATGTCCATATTTTCTATAGTCAAACGTTGACTAAAATGTATGATTTTAGTTTTATCTAAATTAATTTTTAAATTATTGTCATTTAACCATTTTATTATTGATGTCAGAGTATTACGAATGTCAAGTTTATATTGGATCATGTCACTGTTATTACTAGAAATTGTCACCGTGCTATCATCTGCAAATAAAGTCATAGGGTGTGTAATTGATTTTGGTAAGTCATTTATATATAGTGTGAAAAGAGGAGGTCCCAATACACTTCCTTGTGGAACACCGAAAGTAGTGAGACGTTCCTCTGATAAGTGTGTTTCCTCCATCTTAGTGTTCGTATTAATTCTAGTAATTTCCGTCTTTTGTTTTCTATTACTTAAATAAGATTCAAATAGATTAAGGACATTACCTCTAATACCATATTCGTCAAGTTTTTTAATTAAGATGTCATGATTTACGTAGTCAAAAGCTTGAGTCATATCGCAGAAGACAGCACATACAGGTGTTTTTTTTATCTACTTTTGTCAATACAGTGTATATAAAGTCATAGATCGCCATATTTATAGTCTTATTTTCGCGAAATCCCTTTTGCTCATTACATAATATATTGTTTTTTTCTATGTAGCCATTTAATTCCTTTTGAATGAATTTCTCAAATATTTTAGAAAAGATTGGAATCAGATAAATAGGCCTGTAGTATTCCATAAGCTCTCTATCTTCTTTCTTAAATAATGGCTTTACGATGGCTATCTTCAGTGCGTCAGGGAACTTGCCCGCCATAATGCTAAGATTTATAATATGCGACAAATGGTGGCATATTTCAGACGCTACTGCTTTTATTATTTTCGTTGAGATGCCATCGTAGCCCACGCTATTAGTGTTTTTTAAATTATTTATAATTTTATGTGCCTGTTGTGGTGTACAGGGTGCCATAAACATCGAGTTTTTGTTGTTAAAGACGGGTAATGTAGTTTTATTATTAGACTGTATTGGTTTTATTTTGTCAATAAAATAGTTATTAAATTGATTGGCAATTTGTTCCGCGTCCGTAATTTTGTTGTTATTGATTTTAATTTTCGATATATAATTTTTAGGTACATTAAATTTGCCTCTATTTATTATTTGCCAGGCAGTTTTACATTTATTGTCTGATGTCTTTATTTTGTAGTTGTTTTGGGAACGCTGTGTCAGAGTCATGATTTTCTGCGTTTCACTTAAGAAGTTCCTTCGCCGTAATGTTGGCAATACGGAAAAACAGTGTTGCAATATTTTTATCAATTAAACTACTTAATATTAGGGAGATTAACTGATACTTCGTTACTTTTAACAATTGTTTTTTTTTACTATTTTTTAATAAAATATAGAACGCTGGGTTTCATTTCGATTGTCCTGCAATTCTTTTAAATACCAAAAACTTCACGCAACAATATCGTACCCCTCTATTAACAACTTCCTTTTAGACCAGTTGTTTTTAAATAAAATCCCATTCCCCTCATAATTCTCTAAAAAGTGTTGCAAATACCGTTAAAATCGATTTCGATTCACATTTCAGGAAAAAAATTTGGCAACTCTTTCCTTTTTCCCTTCTTTTTTGTGTAGACAGACAGGGGAGCCAACATTACGCCGATGGAACTTCTTAAGTGAAACGCACGTGATAGTTTGACGCGTGACAGGACAGAATGGAAAAAAAAAAACGTATTGCGCCGACCGCACCTAATATGGGATAAGGGCAGGAAGAAGAAGAAGAGTCTGACACTATCTCCCGCTCCACGAAAGGGCGGGAGATGTCATTTGGATGATTTCTACCCACCAAAACATTTAACGGGTGCATTTTTTTGCCGAAACGAAAAACAAATGAATAATCCTATCTTCGAGCGCAGTCGGTAAGTAGATAAACGTTAAAACATACACGTACAAATTACATAACAGTAATCAAAAATGGCGCAACCGGAAATCTTCAATAGTATTTGATTTATAATCTCCGTTGTCTTTATGTAAAGTTCAGCTATATTTTTTGTGAGCTGAGAGAACTGAGCAGAAATAATATGCCAAGGCAAACATGTATGTGTTAGTTTCTAGCATATATTAGTGCGAAAAAATAAGGAACTCAAGTTGATATAAAATTCAAAATTCTTGTCTTGTGTAAATGTGTGAATTGATGTAAATTAGGTATTAAATCAGCTAGGTATGCTTTTAGAGATCTACAAATATTAAAAACTAGCTTCTGCCAGCGGCTTTGTCTGTGGGACTATTGGTTATTGCGGACACGAAGTCGTTGTCAAACATGGATAAAAAGTACCTAGACTATGTCCATCCTATGAGCTTAAAACTTCATCTGTACCAAATTTTTTCAAAAATGGTTTAGTAGTTTAACCGTGAAACTGTAAAAGACAAACAGCTATTTTGACTGCCCTTTTGGTCTAGTGGTTAGTGGCCCTGACTGCTATGACGGAGGTCATAGGTTCGATCCCCATCCAGAACAAATGTTTGTGTGATGAGCATGATCATTTGTTCTGTGTCTGGGTGTAATTTATCTATAACATGTATGTATTTAGAAATATATAAGTACGTTTATCAGTTGCCTAGTACTTATAACACAAGCTCTGCTTAGCTTGGGACTAGACGCCGTTGTGTGATATGTGGAATATCATATTATATTAGCTATAGTTACTTTCACATTTATAATCACTACATAGTATAAAACAAAGTCGCTTTTTCTGTCCCTATATCCCTATGTACGCTTAAATCTTTAAAACTACGCAACGGATTTTGATGCGGTTTTTTTTTTAATAGATAGAGTGATTGAAGAGGAAGGTTTATATGTATAATATTGCACCCGAGCGAAGCCGGAGCGGGTCGCTAGTATTAACTATGATACCTGGGTAGCATTCCATCCTCCCTACATCCGTAAATGTCAAGGTTGACAAAAGCTTTGAAAAGGGTAATAATGCCAAAGGGTTCAATCGACAAATTTAATGTCTTTGCTCCATAACTGTATTGTTAATGTACACTCGGGCTTTTATTAGCTTCTCCTATATGTTTGCTTGTAACCACTTGGCTTTGAGCTTGACTTTGCCCAACTTTGGGCGAACAGATTTTCTTCAAACTTTGCACACTCATCAATTACCTATCAAATTCGGTGACTATTCACTAAAAAGTCAAAAATAAATATACTTAGTTAAAAAAACCTAAAAAACACGCTTTCATAGCGTATCAAACTAAAAAGTGTTAAATAAATTTTCGTTTATTATATTACTAGCGACCTGCCCCGGTTTCGCTCGGGTGCAATATTATACATATAAACCTTCCTCCTAAATCACTCTATCTATTAAAAAAAAAACCGCATCGAAATCCGTTGCGTAGTTTTAAAGATTTAAGCGTACATAGGGATATAGGGACAGACAAAGCGACTTTGTTTTATACTATGTAGTGATTTACTTTCTACCTATATTGCAAATGATGATACGTTTCTCGAAGCCTACTGGAGCTATATGGATTAATATTCAAAAAAGAATCCCGAGACTGCTAGGCAAGGCCAAAAAAGGAACCTAGGTGGGTTTCGTCAGTATAAGTCTGTCACGCCGTCTCGCTCTCTGCCCTAAAGAGTCTTTAACCACTTATGGGCCTACCACACGCACAAGGACCACCATGTAAAATTGTATGAGGTATACCAACCACACGCATGGTGTTCCGTGTACAAGGGCCTCAAGTCTGATATTACAATAATGTCAGAATGGTCTATCATTGATTTCATAATTGATTTTGACAAGTTTTACTAATCTACTAATATAATGGCATCATTATTACTTTCCGATGATAACTGACACTCCATTTCAAAAAACGGCATAGAATGGTAATCTCGTACATAATGACTAATGAATATCTAACGTATGCGGTAATCTGCAGTTGCTTTGATCTGTGACCTACCATTACGACGTCATTACGCAGTTAGTGCCTTTAATAAGCTCGATATTGTCATTCTACAACAATTACAAGACCATTGATCGATCAGTAATCGATCATTATGAATTAGCAGATTACAAACTTTTAGCAAAATGACAATGAGATCGTGTTGGAATGACAAATCTATAAAAATAGCAGACTTGAGCCTCAGGTCTGCTCAGGCAAAACTGTGCAGCTTGAGCGTGTAGCAGGTCCATTAACCCTTCAGATACCGTCAATTAGAGACACAATAGTAAGACAATAGATGCGCGGCCACCGGTGGTCGCTTGGGGATTCATGAATTAAATACACAATATCACTACATAACTAACCCACACAAGAACTTAGCATAGTCAGCCTTATAATGTCCCCACTGCTGGGACTCAGGCCGCCTCTCTAGGAGAGAGAATGCGTCGTAATCCACCACGCGGGCCCAGTGCGGGTTGGTAGATGTCACATGTCTTCGAATTTGTCGGTTCTAGGACATGCCGGTTTCCTCACGATGTTTTCCTTCACCGTTTTGAGAGCAGTGGTGATGAAATAAATTACACAAAGTCAAGAACTTATTAAAACGATAATTCACAATAACACAATTTGAGGAAGCAAAAAACAAAGAACACGTAATTTAGTTCAGATATTCACTTGGTAAATATTATAGTTATATATTGGAATGACGTACCTTTCAATACGTTTGCCTACTAAGATGTGCGGTAGTTACTGTGCCACTCACTACTGCCTCCCTTACTAGACGGGGTCTCCATGGCGTTTTGCCAAAGACTATTTATGTTCAGATAGAGTAGTAGGTCAAGTATTGAGGGAACCTCGGTGAGGACCACTTTTTTCAATATGTTTTTTGCTGATACATCATACCAATTCAACTCTTTTATCAACGTTCTTAACCGACTTCAAAAAGGAGGAGTCTATATTTTCGGCTACATGTATTTTTTTAAATGTAATCTTTCTCTCCCTTCTTTTTTAGGAAGAAGAAGAAGGTCAAATTCGTAAATCTCAGATTTACGTTTTGTTAACTTAACGTATGACGTTGAAATAAACACACAGATACACGTTACGTGATTGAGATACAGACATATATATACAAAGTAAAATTGTTACGTCAATTACCACAGGATAACCATATAAAATAATGTATAGTGATATGACGACACTTAGGGGCCTATGTCCAACAGTGGACGTCTGTCGGCTGAAATGATGATGATGATGATGATAGTGATATGAGGCTATATTTTTTTCACTTCTCTTAAAATAAACCGGAGGTATGTAAATTGTTATTTAACGCTCAAACAATCCTAGTTAATGGCTTTTTCAGCCTCTATAGGTCAGAATGCTGTTAAATTTTTTGATTATTCTTAACCCAAGCTCTATATATTTATTGAATGTCTAATTTGGCACTCGGGTAGACAACTCCTGAAATAGTACACAGGATAAGTACTTACTTTTTATTTCGGGAGTATGTTCCCTTGTAATAAATTTCTGTTATAGTTGTTGTCGTTATTGTTGTGTTGTTGATCTTATGTAACACATGTGATATAGCATTGAATCCTTACTAATATTATAAAAGCGAAAGTGAGTTTGTTTGTTTGTTACGTCTTCACGTCTAAATGGCAAAATCGATTTTGATGAAACTTGGTACGCGGATTATCCATGTCCTGGAATAGGACATAGGATACTTTTTATCCTGGAAGTATGTTCCCTTGGGATAATTTTCTGCTATCACGCGGGCGAAGCCGCTGGGAGCAGCTGGTTCAAAATAAAACGCCCGTTTTGACATTTGTATTTTGACTACCTAGCGGCTTGTCCGGTGTAGTGTAGCTACTACTAAAATAGCTACTACGTCTACACAGGCAGGACCCCTAATTATTATTTTATTGATTCTTTTAGTTTTTTTCAAAGTTACATTCTAGGGTTTTTCTCAAATGTCAAAACTGAGCTTTTATTTAACGAGTTTATCACACAGTCGAAGCCACTGGCAGCAACTAGTATTTTATACTATCAAATTTTAGAACGCTCAACTATGTGTCTCATCTGTTTGTAACACAACGTTAGTCTGTGGTCCTTTAGGCGCCGTTACGTCTGAAATTTTAATCAATAATATGTACCATGTCTGGGATGTTGAACCAATCGGGTTCTATTGAGGGTAGGTTACAGGACCAGACAGTTACTGCCCCGAAAAGAGGTGAACGGGATCTTTCTTTTCTTTTATGCGAAGAAAACAGTATTACTGTTAAAAGATTATATGATTACGGTGAAAAGATTATATGGTTAGCAAGAACAGTAGCCAAGCTGGATATCGAACCTAAAATTGATCGCCAGACAGTCACTTTTTCTACATGCAAACAATTTCAATCCCGCGTGCGTATTTATTTATTATTATGAGGAACACCAACGACATATTAACAAATTCTTATTCAGATGGGTAATTTTATTGACATTAAATTCTGTGTAAATACGTCAATTAAAGGCGTCCACAGCTTATACAATGTGACGATATAAAAAATTATAATTATAAAATGAAATTAATATTGGATTTAAATTGCATAAGATTTGATAAAGTTCTGGAAATACATTACAGAATAGGTAATCATACAAAATATGTAGATATTTAAATTCATAAATTAAATTAAAATTGTATTAAATGTAATTGATAAATTAAAATTAGAATTTAATTAAAATGAAATAATAAATTCTATATATCTCTTCTCTATAATTTCACGCATTACAATAAATACTTATAGATACGAAATGGACATATTACTACTATACACTCTTAGCCGACTTCAAAATGGAGGATTTTATAATTTTGATCGAATTGATCCCAGTACCTAGTCCCATTATATTAATGCCGATCTGATGAACTACGGTAAGTATACAACGTGTAACGTTAAATGCGCAAAACCTCAGACACCCCAAATTAATTTGAATTCAATTGACCTAATTATGTATGAGAAAATTTGATTGGACTACAACTATTTGTGTTTATTAACTATTTGGGCGGATTTGCGCACGTGATGGCTTGACCTATTCATAAATAGACAGGTCGACGTTTGTAATGAAGATTTTTTCGAAAAATGTAACCTATATTAAAAAGTGGTTTAATTGATTCTGCTCGTCATTCTGATCAAACTAATTTCAGTTTTTGCGCATTTAACGTTACACGTTGTAGATAATGGAACACTTTAGTAATTGTTATTGATAGCAAATCTTCTGGGTTTGCTACACATGTCTGTTTATCATCATCAGCATCATCATCATTTCAGCCAAAGGTCATTCGCTGCTGCACATAGGCCTCCCCCAAGTGTCGTCACAACGAACCCAGGAATACGGAAACGCGGCGCCAGACGCGTCCTGTGCGTCTCGCATCTACCGCATTCCTGGGGCTCTCATCTGGTCATCGGTCCACCTTGTGGGTGGCCTTCCAACGCTGCGTTTTCAGTGTATGTTCATAGTTAACTCCATTTGCGCGCGTTATATCACTATCGCACCTGATGGTGAAGGCGAGATAACATCTGTGTCCTTCAGTTGTCCTTTGCTTACAGGTTCCCCCATGGTCCTAGTGGGCATGGTGCATGGTAGGGGTCCAGCAGGTTCAAAGCCTGCTGGGGCCAATGGTTTGTTTCTGAAAGGAAAACTCGGCCCTGGGGCTAAGGCAAAGAAGGAGTGGGGTTTTAGTCAGTAAAAGGATGACATGCCTTCCCGCTCCGCCCAATACCGGCGGAAGACAGATGATTTTCATCACACCCAAAAAAAATTTGGTATCGTCATCGTGCATTGATTCTGCTGGGCCCCTACGGTTTGCTCTCCTCCTTGAGGAACGCGTGGAACACTACACGCTGTTTACGACTTGGGTTTGGTCCGGCCAGTTACCGGATAGCCAGACCGTGAGCTACCCATAACTCGTCGTCCACAAGCCCGCGCATACCGTGATCCTGTTTAATCAGCAGTATTAGAATTCCCTCGCCGCCGCCACCGGGATTCCAATCCCGATTTCCGGCCACCTTAGACGCGGGCTTGCAGACGGCGATCCATGGGTAGCTCGCTGTCCGATCGTCCGGTAATGGACCGAGCCCAAGACGTCGACCGCGCGCACTGTTCCCGCGCGCCTCAAGGAGTTGTCAGCAGCAGGAGGGGCCCAGCTAGGTCGAAGCCTACTGGGGCCAGGGTTGTTCAAATGGGAGCTCGTGCCCCGGTATGAAGGCTAGAAGGAATGGGATGGGGTTTTTAGTCAGTTAGAGTCTGACACTATCTCCCGCTCCAGCCAAGAGCGGGTTTTGTCATGAGATGATTTCCCCGATCGAAAAAAAAAGAAAGCGGTATTAGAATTCTGCTACCTCATAATTAAAAGCATCGGTGATATTTTTGTAGCCAGTTTTTTTTTTGTTGGTTAAATCATCCAGTTGGGAAAACCAACGCGTTATAAAAACAAGCCATAATATTAAATGGTTCCCAGGCACTAATCAAGATTTCAATAAGCGAGATAATTGTCTAATTAAGTCACTTATAAAGAGATTAAGGAGCCGGTAGCTGCTTACATGTGCTGGCCAGTGTATTATCTATTTTATGGCGTTTGTCATACAAGTACTAGCCTAACAAAGAAAGAAAAAAACTGTTTGTTTGGAATACAGACACAAAATAAAGAAACAAGTATGTACTTACAAACACATCATCATCATCATCATCTTCCTGCCCTTGTCCCGTTTTATTTGGGGTCGGCGCAACACGTTTTTTTCTTCCATTCTGTCCGGTCGCTCGTCACGCTATCACTAACTCCCTTTTCATTCATATCACTTCTGACACAATCCATCCATCTTTTCTTTGGCCTCCCTCTCCCTCTTCATCCATCCACATGTAAATTCATAGCTCTTTTAGCAACAAACATATATTTAAAAAAACTGGGCAAGAGCGAGTCGGACTCGCACACTGAGGGTTCCGTGCAAACTACAATTCCCGAATGGAGCCTCGAAGATTTTTCCGAATTGCAAACATTTTTTTTTTTTTTGTAACGTAGGTAACAACAAATTTACTGTTTTCAGATTTATTCCTATACACAGGCTTTATAAGTTTTTTTAGTGCCAAATTTCAGGATTCTGGGCCAACGGGAAGTACCCTAATATATGTATTTTGCGACATAAATGGCCGTATCTTTTTTATTCGTTAACTTAGAAGTTTGATTATTTACATAAAAACAACGTCATCTAGCCCCAAGCTAAGCAGAGCTGGTGTTATGAGTACGAGACATCTGATAAACACACTTATATATTTCTAAATACATACTTATATATTATAGATAAATGACCTACACCCAGACACAGAACAAATTACCCTACTCATTACACAAACATTTGACCAGGGTGGGAATCGAACCCACGACTTCCGGCATAGCAGTCAGGGTCACTAACCATTAGACCAACAGGCCAGTCTAATGAAATAAATCTATATGAATGTCTCTAACGAAAAATATTCCGCTATGTTACACGCAGTATTTTCATTATAGTAACTAAGCCAAAATGAGGGTGTGACAGAACCATGGTGGGAGCGCCTATCGATTGGAACACCGTAGCTATGGCAACCCATACAAGTATGGCGTGGCTCGTGGGTGAGGGTTGCCACCCTTTTTTTAGGTAAAATATACTATTTTTTCTTGAATTCAGGATTTATTTTTATTATAATGTATAGGCTCACGTTTGACCACAATCTCACCTGATGGTAAGCGATGATGTGACCGATGATGGAACACGCTTACCTAGAACCAATCTATTCACTCTTGACTTAAAGACCCCTAGGTTATAGCTATCAGAAAACACCGAAACACAGACTCCGGCAGGGAATTCCACTCCTTAGCTGTACGCATAATCAATGTATGCCCAAAACGCTTAGTACGTATGGCTGGGAATGATGTCCACCATGTACCGGTGGCGGAACGCCGTACGTCTTGTGGTCCGATGATGGAACGGACTTGGCGGCATTAAATTGTGTAACTGTGTGGAGTGTGCACTGACACTCCCCGAAATTATTAGTATCCATTTATTTATTTTCTGTGATGCATAACAGGCCTTTTAATCCCATATTGGATAAAGGCCGTAGTGATTTTATCCCATATTATTCAAACCGTCCGACCGTCCGGTAATCGTCCAGTAATCGTCCGGTAAACGTCCGGACCGAACCCAAAACGTCGACGGTGGGTATCGTTACACGCGCGTGTCAAGCAGTTGTCAGCAAACCGTAGGGACCCAGCAAGGTCGAAGCCTACTGGGGCCAAGGATCTGTTTCTGAAAGGAAGATTCGTTCCCGGTACGAAAGGCAACGAAGGAACAGGAGTGGGTTTTTAGTCGGTTAAAGTCTGACACTATCTAGCTCTAGCGGGGGATGTCATTGGATGATTCTCCCACCTAAAGAGAGTGTAAAGTCCCACATACCGCCGTTGAAAATGGAGAATCCTCCTACCAGACAGGTATCATGGTCTGGTGGGCTACTGCCCGATAGATGATTTCAGGCTGTCGTATACATTCAAATCGCCTGGAAAAAAAATAGTTCTTATGTGACGCCATAGATGTCGCTACATATCATTGAAACTTAGACTTATTTTATTTATAACGTAATAAAATTGCATTATAAATGAAATAAATACAAAAACGTCAGAAACTAGCATACGATTTCAATTGGACGTTTCCTGTGATGAAGAACCAGCAAGAAACTCCATGGTTACTGTTTTTTTTTTAATAAAACTGATTATTTAATTAACAAAGATTTTACGCTAGATTGAGTGGAGCGAACTTCATCACGTTTATTTTTTTTAAACTTTCATATTAAAGTAAGAGTTAAGGTGATGGACTCACGCAGTTCAAAGGATTTAGTTATTAGATAATTATGTTACAGAGTGTGAGATTCTAGAACAAGGTCAAACATTATGGTACAGCACCCGAGGCCTTGGTACAGGCCATGGTCTGGAGCGAGGAGGAGTGGCAGGCAGTGGCCTCCTTCTGCGAAGCAGTAATGTAGCAAAGGAGGAGCCGGGATTCCGATCCCGATTTCCGGCCACCGTAGACGCGGGCTCGCGGACGGCGAGCCATCCCGCGCGCCTCAAGGAGTTGTCAGCAACAGCAGGGGCCCAGATAGGTTTAAGCCTACTGGGGCTAGGGTTATCCGAAAGGAACTCAAGCCCCGGTATGAAGGCTAGAAGGAACGGGGTGAGTTTTTTGTCAGTAAGAGTCTGACACTACTCGTATCTTCCGCTGCGCCCAAGAGCGGGGCGGAATTATTGGATGATTTTCCCCACCATAGAAAAAAAATGGTACACTCCAAGATTCTCGTGAACCTAGAACGCAAAAGCAACTGAAGGAACATAGGTGTGGTTTAAGTTAGTCAAAGTCTGAAATGCCGTTTCGATTATCCTAGAGCGAGAGGGAAAAGTTAGTAGATTTTTCCAAATTAAAAAAAATGTGGCAACCCTGGCATGGGCGCCGAGTGGCGATGGTTTGATTGACACGTGTTTACGCAAACCATAGAGTTCGCGTTAATGACTTAAATCATGAGTCGGTAAACAATGCCGGAACATTGGAGAGGGATAGGCAAATTCTAGGTTATTATAAATAAAAGTTAAGATAATAAACTTTATCTGCTAAATGATGTTTTGGTAATCAAAATAAATATTTTTCCTTATAATACAGTCGTCTTATTTTTATGTGCAAATCTCCGTCATATAAAAATAATCATGAACGCGTTAGATTTACTTGGAATTGGTAAAAAAACTAGTTTGGTATTTATAAATCGAGCAGGAGTTGGAACATTAAAGAAAGAATTTTATCTAAAACAAGTTTTTTTTTCTTTAAAAGAGTAACCAATAGGGAGGAGCTGGAGGGCTTGTCAGACTTTTACTGACTAAAACTCACTCCTGTTCCTTCTTTGCCTTCGTTTCAAGGTCCCGGGGTTCACTTCCTTTCTCGCCGTCAAACTATAAAGTTTGGCAAGTTAATGTTAATGTTTAAATTTGGATATGTTAAACGAATGTTAATAGTTATGAGAGAGACTTTCGCACAATCAATGGCCCCAATAGGCTTCGACCCTGCTGGGCCCGTAGGGCTTTGCTGACATCGCCTTGTGGCCTGCGTGAAACACCACTCCCCCCCCAAGGGCGGGGGATATCATCTGAATGATTTTTATCTATTATCTATTGCCAAGTATCCATTGATAAACAAAAGAACCCGGGTTTTTTAATACATCAATTGCAGTACCTATATTATTAAATTATTATTGACTATATTATTAACCTAGCAAATCAAAACGGTCATGTCATTAGTAAGACGAGCGATGCGTGCACAGCACGTTATTATGCACACAATATACTATTAAAACTGTGCTTCAGTCATTGTGTGGTATTTGTATAAAAACTAGTCAAGGTCGCTACTTAGTTTAAACTGTATTGAAATACCTGGCCGGCTGTGCTAGGTTTGAATTTTGAATACTTCCTATAATTCGTTCATTCATTTTTATACAAGTGTAGAAAATTTGTCATTGCTACAGAGGCGGTATTCGCCCGAGCCGCAAGGTGAGGGTGCGATTGGGCACGCTATAATTATGGCGGTAAGTCTCCTCTTTGAGGAGTAGTTGGGAAGACGACACGGCGTTCTTATCTCCCGCATAATGCAGGTCCAGGCATGGTCAGTTCGGGAGATTCCTGCACCGAAGAAAAGCTCTGGTATCACCATTGTGTGGACCGCCCGGAGGACATGGTGGAGCATACGGTAGAGGTGCGCTCCACTTGGGCAAATAATCATGATTATCAATAATAGCCTGTACAATATTTCCATAAATTGAGCGACTAATTTAAAACTTTGCTGTTCATGAATATTATTTATTGATACTTTACTGAGATAATAACAAGACCTTTTCTAATAAACCCATTAAATATTTGTAATAATTAAAAAATAGTGGTATATTATATTAACTATGGAGGTTATATTAGCAAGATAACAATGTGGGTTTTCACATTAAGCGATAACGATGACGAAACATAATTATTGTAAGACAGTTCATTTATCTGAGGATGTGGAGTTGGGATTAATCAACAGCTTCTGTTTTCACATTAGACGATAGCGAATTTTTTTGCGGTTATGGTACGTCTGAAGAATCCCTTAGTTATCATATTTCACTACGAGGTTCACTGATAAGGTTAAATAGCGTAACAGTGGTTACTTAATTCATGAATCCCCAAGCGACCACCGTTGGCCGCGCATCTATTGTCTTACTATTGTGTCTCTAATTAACGGTACCTGAAGGGTTAAAAAAAAAATAGTTCTTGTTTTAATAATTGTTAGCAACAATTCGCTTTCTTTTTCTATTTACCACTACTTAGACACTTCTCATAGTGACACAGAGATGAAAATCGTTCACAATTCGTATTTTTTTTTAATTTCTTGTGGTGCTCACCTTACCCAATTTTTCCGATTAGCTATGACGTCACAACATGGCGCAAAATCGATCACATTATTTTTTTAAACGCACTGTAAATAGCCTGTTTGTCATTTGTCATTATCATTGGTATATAGTTCAATAAAAAGTGTAGTACCTAAGTAAACATATAAGGAAAAAACTCTCAATAATAATGAAGAACAGATAATTGTAACCTTTCGCAGTTCACAGTTCATTAGCATCTGTTTAGGTATCACCAAAACTTTGTTGAAATCGGCTTTCAGTCTAATCGGATACAGGTGCATGCCACGGGTTCGATTCCCACACGGACCAAATATTTGTCATCATCATCATCAGCCTTTTTAATGTTCCCACTGCTGCGACTCAGGCCTCCTCTCTAGTAGAGGGAATGGGCCGTAATCCACCACGCGGGCCCAGTGCGGGTTGGTGAATGTCACATGTCTTCGAATTTTTGGTTTTAAGACATGCCGGTTTCCTCACGATGTTTTCCTTCACCGTTTTGAGTGCTGTGGTGATGAAATAAATTACACAAAGTAAAGCGTCTGGCTGGGTTCGAACCTACGACCTACAACTCGTAAGTTGGGGCCATTACCACTTAGCCACCACTGCTCTCACTGGGCACGCCACGATTATGGCGGTAAGTCCCCTCTTTGAGGCGTGGCTGGAAAGACCTCACGGCGTCCTTACCTTCCGCATGATGCAGGTCCTCACCGGACATGGCAATTTCGGGAGGTTCCTGCATCGGATTCAAGTGGAAGAGACGCCCGGGTGTCGCCACTGTGCGCAACGCCCGGAGGACACGGTGGAGCACACCGTCGAGGTTTGCCCTGCCTGGGCGGAGCATCGCCGTGCCCTCGTGGCGGCGATCGGCGGCGGAAACCTCTCGCGCCGGGCCCTGGTCGAGGCCATGGTCCGGAGCGAGGAGGAATGGCAGGCGGTCGCCTCCTTCTGCGAAGCAGTAATGCTTGCAAAGGAGGAGGCCGACCGCATCAGGCAACGGCGCCCTCGCCGCCGTCGCCGGGATTCCGATCCCGATTTCCGGCCACCGTAGACGCGAGCTCGCGGACGGCGAGCCATGGGTAGCTCGCTGTCCGATCGTCCGGTAATGGACCGAGCCCAAGACGTCGACGGTGCGCACTGGTCCCGCGCACCTCAAGGAGTTGTCAGCAACAGGAGGGGCCCAGCTGAGTCGAAGCCTACTCGGGCCAGGGTTATCCGAAAGGGAGCTCGTGCCCCGGTATGAAGGCTAGAAGGAACGGGATGGAGTTTTTAGTCAGTAAGAGTCTGACACTATCTCCCGCTCCACCCACGAGCGTATTTTGTCATAAAATGATTTTCCCCATCGAAAAAAAAAGGTGTCTTCAAGACTAGAGTGAAAAGTGCTTCACCATCAACGATGGCATCACTGCTTACCATCAGGTGGGATCGCAGTCAAGCGCTAGTTTATTCGTTTGAGCGCAAACATACCTACGTCTGTACTACTTGAATGACCTTGAAACTTAAGAGGCTGCTTTTCTACTCGCTTATCGTAAACATCGCTCATGGTTTAAAAGCTTGTTGTTTCATCTAACGCAATCCAACGCAATGTTTGACGAAAAAGCAACACAAAAATAGAGAGATAACACCTGAAAACTCTGTTAGTATTCGGTAATTTCGTGATTTACTCGAATATTTTACAAAACTTGTTCTAGGAAATAGCTGTTTTTTTAAACACTTAAAAGTTTTTGAAAAAAAATTGTCGTCATTTAGAATCTTAATAAAATTTGCAAGGCTTTTATACGAGTAGTTTAAGTTTTTTAACTATTTAAATTTTTAAGTAAATAAAATTATGAAGTGTCAAACTTCATGCAAAATTGCAGATTTTCAGAGGTTTTTACTGGATTAGTGTTACACAAATTTGGAAATTGATTTTTATAGAAGCCTAGATAATATCCATAAGATACTGTGTTTTCAGAGAGCAGTGGTGGCTGAGTGGTAACGGCCCCGACTTACGAGTTGTAGGTCGCAGGTTCGAACCCAGCCAGGCGCATTACTTTGTGTAATTAATTTCATCACCATTGCTCTCAAAACGGTGAAGGAAGACATCGTGAGGAAACCGGCATGTCCTAGAACCAAAAATTCGAAGACATGTGACATCCTCCAACACGCACTGGGCCCGCGTGGTGGATTACGGCCCATTCCCTCACCTAGAGAGGAGGCCTGAGTCCCAGCAGTGGGAACATTAAAAAGGCTGATGATGATGATGATGACTGTGTTTTCAAAATGTCTAATGAAAAATGTGTAATAACGTCATAATCAGGTAAGAGCGGTTGTACGTAAAACAGTGAAAATGTGTGTCGAGATGCATCCTCTTAATTGTCGTTTTGTGCACAAGTTTGTGAGATTCGTTTTTGGCCGAAAAATTTAGTTTCTATATCTTTTCTAGCTGCTCCCAGCGGCTTCGCCCGCGTGATAGCAGAAAATTATCCCAAGGGAACATACTTCCGGGGTAAAAAGTATCCTATGTCCTATTCCAGGACATGGTCTATACGTGTAAGTACCAAGTTTTATCAAAATCGGTTTAGCCATTTAGGCGTGAAGACGTAACAAACAAACAAACTCACTTTCGCTTTTATAATATTAGTAAGGATTTTTCTTACAATAAACCAGAATAATGATACCTAATAATAATATAGTTTTCCACCAGCCGGGGTTGACCTTGGATGCACTTGAATGGCGCGTATAGGGATATTCACCGATTGGTACAATATTCAAAATAGTTAATAAAGGACAAACATTGACAAAAATAAGTGTAGGTACAATATGACGGCCTTATGAAGTAGGTAAGTTTATATTTATTTATTTATTAATTTATTTTTAGTGATTTGCGTAAAACTGCGCAATTGGGTAATAATACCAATCCCCACGATCCGCACAATCCGCACGAGAGGTCATGGAACATCAATTTAAAAATTATAAAATAGTACTTGACTGCGATCCCACCTGATGGTAAGCAGTGATGCAATCGTTGATGGTGAGCCGCACTAGTTTATTAAGAGCCTATTTACTCTAGCCTTGAAGACGCCTAAATTATATTCGGACGGGAAGACCGCAGCAGGCAAATTGTTCCAGTCCTTCGATGTACGCGGTATAAATGACGAGGCGAAACGCTTAGTCCGGATCGTAGAGGTTTCAACAACGAAAGGATGGACACTCGCCGTACGTCGGTTTGTCCGATGTTTGATTGTTTGTATATATACATATCTACCTACATATACATATATTTTTACTATATACAAACGGCATTGAAACAAATCAAAACACGAATTCAAAAACTATGTAAATATAGCACAAATCCTGAACACAGGTCACATCCGTAGTGTTTAGATATTGTATTAATTAGTATCTCTATATGTTATACTGTAGCTTGGTATCAGTAATTCGATGGAGCGCCCAAAATAGTCGGCACAATAAAATGACATCATCGTTCATGGCTGCCAGTCTGACCTTGCGTTCGCCGAAACGGAACGCCATAGTTTTATGTAGGTACATACAAAGATACTAGGTATAGCTTTTGAATACTTTTTTTGGTTTGTGCTAGGGCTGTCGCGGAACCTCGCCTCCGACTCCTCTAAAGCGGAACTTCGACACACACCCTCATGAGACATGATAAGTTGTGCCCTACATTCAAAAATAAGCCTGGCCGTTCGAAGCGAACCCAAAGAGATGGCAGCAAAACCGTAGGGGCCCAATAAGGCCGATGACAGCTGGTCAAGGGGAAATTCTGAAAAGGTCCTCATTTGTTCCCGATGAGCTTTTAGTCATTAAAATTTAACTCACCCTAACGAGGGAGAAGTCATTGAATGTTTCTCACCTGAAACCAAAAAATCCTAGTAGTCCGTACAAGTTTAAAATTAAGGTCTATTATAGATTTATCAGTCCCGTAGTGTTATGTTAAGCATACTTTGTCCATATTGCGTTGACAAACTAAGAGGCTTTTTTCCGGTGGACCACATTAAAAATAAGGGAAAGAACACAGGTGTAAGATGTACTACAGAAAATTTGGAAACTTAAATGGAATTAAACTGGTCATATAATGAGGACGAACAGTGGACAAAATTAGATGAAGGACGTAATGGAATGGTACCCTAGAAATGGCAAAAGACTGAAAGATCGTCATGTCAAAAAGATGGAAGGATAATCTGCCGAAAGGATGGAAGAGGATAGGTCGTGACCGAGGTAACTGGAAGTAAATGGGGGAGGCCTATGTCAAAAAACAACCTGACTAAGTTGTTGTAAAAAATTATGTTTATTTAAAAGTAAAATTAGATTATGTAAGAATTTTGATAATTTTTATAAAGGTTTTTATTATTATTATAGATATAGATTATTTGCTCCAAAATAACAAAGGAAATACGAATCGTACATCATGGACACAAATAACGAAAAACGTCACTCGCACAGGATGAACAATAGATAAAAATATAAATTAGGCAAATAAACTGACTAACATAAAAAAAAACAATAACGAATACGGCAAACCTCACATCATAACATTTAATTGCATTTAGCCAAATCACAACTTTGTGCGTCTCCTCTAAACGCTCAAAATAAGTTATTAATTAAGCAAATCAGTACGTTTTTAGATCGCCTTAAGACTTATATTCCCTTGAAAATCTAGCCGAATTTAAATGGACAAAATACTTGTAGACGCCTACGCGGCAGTACGCGTATCTGTGCATTTAATTGCGGCCATTAAATCTATATTCTTTTCGAAATATTGATTGATTTATATAATATGCCATGTTCACTTTGAAGAATATTTAACTACCAATTCTTGTGTGTAAAAATTTATTTATTTATTTAATACTTTATGCACAAATGTACAAAGGCAAACTTAATACCTTAGGCATTTTCTTCCAGTCGACCCTTGCCCTTTGGGTGATGCAGAGAAAGATAGTAGTAGGTGCAATAAAAGAGTACGAAAAAGGCGATTATAATAATAAATCTACTAATAGACCATACCATTCTAAAGAAGCCGTTTTGAAGGAGTAGGGAAAAGTTGCAAAATGGCAAAAAACATTTTTCTGTAAAAGTATTAACGCACGAAAAAATCAATAGTTGATAATTTAAGAACAGTGGTGGCCAAGTGGCAATGTCCCCGACTTACGAATTGTAAGTCGCAGGTTCGAACCCAGCCAGTGGCATTACTTTGTGTAATTTATTTCATCACCACTGCTCTCAAAACGGTGCTGCTCAGCCGAAAGACATCCACTGTTGGACATAGGGCTCCCCAAAGCGTCGACACAACGACCCTGACCTTTTCATCGGTCCACCTTGTGGGAGGCTTTCCAACGCTGTCTTTTGGTACGCGGTCGCCATTCCAGAACCTTTCTGCCCCCACGACCATCTGTTCTGCGTGTCATGTGCCCTGCCCATTGCTACTTAGTTTGATTTTTCGTGCCATGTCAGCAAACTTGGTTCTCTTGCGGATATCTTCATTTCTGATTCAATCACGCAAGGAAACTTCGAGCATAGCCCCTTTCCATAGCCCTTTGAGTGAATATAAGCCTTCTGATGAGTCCCATTGTTGTAGGCCCAAGTTTCGGAGCCATATGTCATTACATGGTAACACGCACTGGTCATAGACTTTCGTCTTGAGACACAGTGAAATTAAGATTTAAAAAAAAAATATTTTCATAATCTTTTTTCTCTATATTTCTTTTTACCTTCACCTCCGCTGAGGTTAATCCCTGAAACTCCGCCATCGCTAAGATGGCTTCCGCAGTCACACCCCTAGTGAGTATATTTGCTCATGTCATGTTCTCGGCTGTCTGTAGCCTTGCCATGCTGTATACGAGGGGAGATGTCAGACATATATACTTATTATATATCTGACATCAATATATTTAAGTAAAGTAAATATAATATCCTTACATACCGCGTTTGTCTGTCTACATGAACATAAAAACTACTGAAAAAATCTTACAGTTTTTATTCTTGAGGATGGTTTAAGTGTAAAAATCGCATTTTTTTTGAGACGTATCTATAAATTTACAGTTTTCAGATTTTTTCCTATATTTGGGCTATGAGAACTTGCTTCATGCCAAATTTCAGAATTCAAGGTCAACAGTAAGTACCTATGAATTTTGATTCCTTTGAGAGTGTCGAAATACAGTTTTTTTGCGACATAAACGGCCGTATCTTCTTTTTTCGATAACTCAGAAGTTTGATTTTTTCGCAGCTTCAAGGAACCACAGACCTGAGTATATGGTTTTAATTTCAACTCGATACCTCCACTCGATCCCGTGATAAAGGGTCTTGAGACACAGACAGACAGACAGGCGGACAACAACGTTCCGTTTTAACAATTGATGTAGCCGTGAGGTATTCGCAGCTACACTTTTTTGTTTTATGCTTAGTTATTTTTTTTTATTCTTTAAAAATTTAGGAACTTTTATAACGCATAGCGTATGCCAGTCCCATCGTACCCTAAGACAATAATTCCCAAATAAACGAGATCAATGGATCAGGGCCATAAATTCGAACAATTTTCTCGCATCATCGGAAGTCGGCTTACTTAATATTTGGTGAAATGTACCTATATTGTTCTTGTTCAACTTCAAAACCCTGAACTACTTATGCTTAGTTATGTCTGCATACCTTGTGCTATGCCCAGTCAATCTATTTTCTGTCTTTCAAATAATCTACTGCAATCAGTAATCTCCTTTATTAACCTTATTGTGTTATTACGGGCTTTTCCTAGCGACATCACCCACGTAATGTCGTCAATTTTCTCAAGAGAATAAACCTATCCAAGTGTTTTATGACACTTTAGAGGTATGCGGAACAGAGAGTAAAGTCACATACCTCCGTTGGAAAGGGAGGATCCGCCGACCAGACAGGTGATATGGTCTGGTAGGCAACTACCCGATAGATGATTTCGAGCTGTCGTATATATTCAAATCACGCGGATAACCTTGATTGCGCGTCTTGTGTGGCGCCATAGATGTCACTACATCACTCCCCTCCGGAGATCGGAGATCGATGGTTCTTGATGCTTCATAATGCGTGCCAGGCCAGTGATAGGTTGGTTCCAGTGGGTCGGAACCGATGCCGTATAGTTCTCGGTCAGTCAGAACTGTCTGCGGTGATACCCCAGTAAGTCGGGGTGTTGCTATCCCAGTGAGTCGGGATGATGCTGCAGGCTCCAGTGAGTCCGAGTAGTGCTGCTGGCTCCAGTGAATTGGAGCGGTGCTTGTGCGATGTAGGGCTTGACTGCTGGCGTCAACCAGGAGAGGTTCTTCATGGCTCTTCATGTGACTGGCCGAAGGTGTGGTGTGCTTAGCCAAGGTCGCTGAAAAGGCTGAAGGGGATAACCAGGTATGATGAGTATGTGTGCATTTAACTTTGCCCAAATTTTCAAGGGACTATACGCTATATTAAGTTCTCATATACAGTTTTAATTGGATTAGTATTTAACTGATTCTCAATTTATTCCTGTTTTCTACAACAAATCATGCCTTTGTTCTGATTAATTGACTGATTGTGCACTAACATCACCCAGAAGGTGATTGGGTGATTAAAAAAAGTTCATTAATCTTACATTAATGAAATGGCCAAACCAGGATTGAAATATTATTAAATGGCCAGTTTTTGTTAGCCATATCACACACAACGATTGCTCCTATCTTGTGCAATGTTTACGTAAACAAATCCGAATGCTGACTTAATGATATAATTATAAACTCTTTGGTCAACGCAGGTCATCGTGACATGATAAGATGTATCTATATTATAAAAATGAGCCCCGTTTTCCGTTGTCACGACATGGCATGAAAACGGCTTGACCGATTTGGCTGTTTTTTTTTTTTGTTGTGATTGTTATTGTGAGGATAAGGTTCTTATGGAAAAAAAATAAAATTAGGGTAGTGTAGGGTAGAGTAGGGTAGAGTAGGGTAGGGTAGGGTAGAGTACGGTAGAGTAGGGTAGAGTAGTAGGGTAGAGTAGGGTAGGGTAAGGTAGGGTAGAGTAGGGTAGAGTAGGGTCGAGTAGGGTAGAGTAGGGTAGAGTAGGGTAGAGTAGGGTAGAGTAGGGTAGAGTAGGGTAGAGTAGGGTAGAGTAGGGTAGAGTAGGGTAGAGTAGGGTAGAGTAGGGTAGAGTAGGGTAGAGTAGGGTAGAATAGGGTAGAGTAGGGTAGAGTAGGGTAGAGTAGGGTAGAGTAGGGTAGAGTAGGGTAGAGTAGGGTAGAGTAGGGTAGAGTAGGGTAGAGTAGGGTAGAGTAGGGTAGAGTAGGGTAGAGTAGGGTAGAGTAGGGTAGAGTAGGGTAGAGTAGGGTAGAGTAGGGTAGAGTAGGGTAGAGTAGGGTAGAGTAGGGTAGAGTAGGGTAGAGTAGGGTAGAGTAGGGTAGAGTAGGGTAGAGTAGGGTAGAGTAGGGTAGAGTAGGGTAGAGTAGGGTAGAGTAGGGTAGAGTAGGGTAGAGTAGGGTAGAGTAGGGTAGAGTAGGGTAGAGTAGGGTAGAGTAGGGTAGAGTAGGGTAGAGTAGGGTAGAGTAGGGTAGAGTAGGGTAGAGTAGGGTAGAGTAGGGTAGAGTAGGGTAGAGTAGGGTAGAGTAGGGTAGAGTAGGGTAGAGTAGGGTAGAGTAGGGTAGAGTAGGGTAGAGTAGGGTAGAGTAGGGTAGAGTAGGGTAGAGTAGGGTAGAGTAGGGTAGAGTAGGGTAGAGTAGGGTAGAGTAGGGTAGAGTAGGGTAGAGTAGGGTAGAGTAGGGTAGAGTAGGGTAGAGTAGGGTAGAGTAGGGTAGAGTAGGGTAGAGTAGGGTAGAGTAGGGTAGAGTAGGGTAGAGTAGGGTAGAGTAGGGTAGAGTAGGGTAGAGTAGGGTAGAGTAGGGTAGAGTAGGGTAGAGTAGGGTAGAGTAGGGTAGAGTAGGGTAGAGTAGGGTAGAGTAGGGTAGAGTAGGGTAGAGTAGGGTAGAGTAGGGTAGAGTAGGGTAGAGTAGGGTAGAGTAGGGTAGAGTAGGGTAGAGTAGGGTAGAGTAGGGTAGAGTAGGGTAGAGTAGGGTAGAGTAGGGTAGAGTAGGGTAGAGTAGGGTAGAGTAGGGTAGAGTAGGGTAGAGTAGGGTAGAGTAGGGTAGAGTAGGGTAGAGTAGGGTAGAGTAGGGTAGAGTAGGGTAGAGTAGGGTAGAGTAGGGTAGAGTAGGGTAGAGTAGGGTAGAGTAGGGTAGAGTAGGGTAGAGTAGGGTAGAGTAGGGTAGAGTAGGGTAGAGTAGGGTAGAGTAGGGTAGAGTAGGGTAGAGTAGGGTAGAGTAGGGTAGAGTAGGGTAGAGTAGGATAGAGTAGTAGGTTAGGTAGTAGGTTTTTTTTTTTTTTTTTTTTTTTTTTTTTTTTTTTTTTTTTCTCTCTCTACCTCCGACAGTTCTCGGAGACCTTACGTAGCTAATTTGCATTCATTCAAGTTCTCACGTTTATGCTTCTCGTACTATCATGCTTCATACTATATCTTTCTTTCTTGCCATTCTCATTCATTCCATGGGTGGGACTCCCATTGTTTTCTAATCTACGCTTTCTATTTCCAGTTCTATCTATACATTTTTAAGTAATTACTTTTCTCTACTTTCTTTTTATTCTATATAAACTTTCTTGATTTCGTCTGTTTATACTTTCTTTTTTGTATACTATTCCATTATATTTCTCTCTTTTTGTTATTTTTATTGTGTTCCTTGGACACGGGGAAAATAAGGAGTGGACATTTTTATTTTATTTTCTGAAAATTTTTTCTTATTCTAATACACTTTTGTGAACAATTAATCTTATTCTGATACAATTTTCTTATCTAAGTTTGTTTAGTTTAATACAATTTTCTTATCTTAGTTTCTTTAGTCTAATACTATTTTAATTACAGTCTTACTTCTAGTTACTGCTTATTCTAATACACTTTTGTGACCAACTTTTCTTATTCTAATACAATTTTCTTATCTAAGTTTGTTTAGTTTAATACAATTTTCTTATCTTAGTTTCTTTAGTCTAATACTATTTAAATTACAGTCTTACTTCTAGTTACTGCTTATTCTAATGCATTTTTATTTAGCCAACTATTTCTTATGTTTAACAGAGATATATAACAATATATTTGAAAACATAATTTTATTTACTTCTGTTTATGACCTTTTTACAGACGTTTTTGCAGTAATTCAGAAATGTATGTCGGTCTTTGCTTGATTGCATTATTACGCTAATAATTTCCTTACTGAATTTTATTTCCAACTTCCTCTCCAAATTGTATCTCTCCATGCCAAAAATAGGACAGTCCACTATGATGTGTAGAGTAGGGTAGAGTAGGGTAGAGTAGGGTAGAGTAGGGTAGAGTAGGGTAGAGTAGGGTAGAGTAGGGTAGAGTAGGGTAGAGTAGGGTAGAGTAGGGTAGAGTAGGGTAGAGTAGGGTAGAGTAGGGTAGAGTAGGGTAGAGTAGGGTAGAGTAGGGTAGAGTAGGGTAGAGTAGGGTAGAGTAGGGTAGAGTAGGGTAGAGTAGGGTAGCAAAGCCGCGCGGGCAAAAGCTAGTTTGTTATAATTTTTTAAATATACATAAATATAAAAGGAGAAACTAACTGACTGACATATCAACGCACAGCCGAAACTACTGGGAATAGGAGCGTGAAATTTTGCACAAGGCTTCCTTTTATGACGAAGGCGAGCACTAAGAGAGGGTCTTCTAAAATTCACCTACCCTATGGAGCGAACGGGCATGCAGGCGAAGCCGCTAGCAGAAGTTAGTATATGTATAATAGAAGCAACAAGAAATATGTAAACAAGCATTATAGGTATAATAATCATAAGCATTATAGGCATAATCTGATTTAAAAGAGTGTCCATGGAGTTTCTTGCACATTCTTCTCCATAGAGATCTACGCTTTGGAACGTGCAATTTAGCTTCACTTTTCTTGAACTGACCGACATTTGACTATTCAAAAGTGCCTGAATATGGTCTATTTGAAATAAATGCTTTTATATTTGTATATCCAATTGTGTACAACTGGCTTGTGCCTGCGACTTTGTCCGTGTCGTAAAACAGCACAATTCCATTTAATCATTATTTCAAAACGTATTTTTTTCGCGGACCCTTATTCCATTTTCTAAAAAGTATCCTACTTGAAGTAATTACTCCTTATACAATCAGTGAAACTAATATCAAAACAGATCTATATCTATCCTGTGGTTCTCACATCCAGAGGATTTTTGGGCCAGCGGCCTGTACCAGGTCATCGATCTAAGTAATGATCCTTCAATATCCACTTGAGCTTAAAATCTTTTAATTTTTGATTCGATGATGCCAGATGCAACGTAATGTAATCTACGGTACAGTGACCTATACGGAACATCTTCCCCCTGGACACGAACTACAGTGGCCAATTTGGAAATCTCTAAACCGACTGCGAAACCAGGTTGGCCGCTGTAAAAACAATCTGGTCAAATGGGGTTTCCTCAACCCATCTCTAACACAGTACCAGTGTGGAGCCTCTCCACAGGACATGCGCCACCTGCAGTTTCCAGAATCTATACGAGGCCAACAATAAAGCTGTACAAGTTGCTCAATATTGGTCAGAAAAAGTATAGTTTGAGAGCATCGACACGAAAAGAAGAAGAAGTGACCTATATTAGCCAGACACAGTACGAGGTTGTACTTAGGTAACCTTGTGTGGTGACCTACATTACCCAGATGTTGTACTCTTGTAAGGTGACCGATATTTACCAGCTGTGTGATGTCTTGTACACTAACTTATATTAACTAGATCTGTATTAACTACTGGTGCGATGTTATACCCCTGAACTGTGTAATTCCGTGATTTACTTGAATCCAGCCGGTTCTCTTTTAAGGTAATGGCACGTGAACACATTCGGAAGAAATTGGCAGAATCATCACAGCAGTGATTTGTTATACTCATTTCTCATAATAATTTTGTTTATTTGTACGTATTTATATAAGTTTTTATTTTTATAATTGTGTATTTATTTTGATTTTAATTTTCTTTTTGTTTGTTTGCTTTAAAGTTTGCACCTTCCGTGTTATGTTTCTGCACCACCCTAAGGTCGACTGGTAGATAATGCCTAAGGCATTAAGTCCGCCTTTGTACAGTTTATATGCAATAAGCATTAAGGCTGGAGTCTTGTAAAAATTCACCCGCGGCAAATTATTAGCGCATCTTTGTATGCTTTTTTTGAACAAAATAATGAAACAACTTGAAATATTATTATAGCACATATTTAACCATAGTATGAGTAGTAGCCAGTTATTATTTTTAAGCCAATTTGGGTGTATTATGTTTGGTAAATCAAGCGTTAAACATAGCTCTTTCGTGCTAACATCATTTCAACTTATGTTTGTGAGCTTCGTTAATGGAACGAATTTACAAATCTTACGAATGATTTCCAAAAAATGTGTATAAATTTATTAGTATTTGTACACATTTTTTGGACATCTTTTAAAATCATTATTTTGGATAAATTATGGTGATTTAGATTTTAATTTTTTTATTATTTGCTTTACTGAACTTTTGGTATCAAAATAATCTAATTATGATGTAACTACGATGCTTAGTTATTGTGAAAAAAAAAACATTTAATAAGAGCCAAATATTGAGAATTTTGATGAAATTGTGACTTCTGAAATAAGAAAATGAAACATAATTAGAACTAGCCATGAATGCATTTCAAAGATGATAATGTTGCGCTAAGTTTCCATTCGTAAGATTTGTAAATTCGTTATATTATGCCATTAACGAAGCTCACAAACATAAGTCGAAATGATGTTGGCACGAAAGAGCTATGTTTAACGCTTGATTTACCAAACATAATACACCCAAATTGACTTAAAAAAAAAACTGGCTACTACTCATACTATGGTTAAATATGTGCTAAGTATAATAATATTTCAAGTTGTTTCATTATTTTGTTCAAAAAAAGCATACAAAGATGCGCTAATAATTTGCCGCGGGTGAATTTTCAAAAGACCGCAGCCTTAATAAATAAATAAAAATAATTCATAAAAATTGTTCCAGAAACACGCGTTTTTTGTTATCAGTCAAATCTTGATTAGATTTGCAAGGCTTATATTGATATATATCTTTTTACTTTTAAAATTTTTGAGTACATTATGAAGGGTCAAAATTCATGCAAAATAGCAGATTTTCAGAGGTTTTTACTGGATTAGTCTTATACAAATTTATAAATTGATTTCAATAGAAGCCTAGATAATATCCACGCCATATTTATGTTTCCAAAATATCTAATGAAAAATGTGTAATATCGTCATAATCGCGTAAGAACGGTTGTATGAAAAACAGTGAAAATGTAAGCCGAATTGCATTTCCCTAATCATCATCATTTCAAGAGAAAGACATCCACTGCTGGACATAGGCCTCTCCCAAATGTCGCCACAATGAGCACTCGTGTGCGTCTCGCATTCTTCGGATTCCCATGTTACATTTACATGCTTATATAATACAGAGCACACTAATATAATAAAGAGGTAAAGTATGTTTTTTGTTTTTAAGTTTTTTTATTTGTAGCAGGTAATCTGTGAAAGTACTGGTCCAATTGCAAAATGTTTAATACCGATAGAAAGCTGCCTTATTCCTGAGTGTCATAGGCTATATTTTATGTGCACGGGCGAAGCCGTGGGAAAAAGCTAGCCTTAAAGCTAGCCTTAGTACACCTAATTTAAAATAACATCAGTACAAAATTGTTAGCCATTATTCTCCTCCATGTTTAAAAATAAACTTTTAGGGTTGCCGCACCCGGGTCACCGGCCACAACCACAAAACACCGTCATCGGCATATTTCCAGTAGGTTTCATACATTTAAAATGGATTCGCCGCACACGGTTGACGCCGGTGGCCGTCGCGCGGTAAAAATCACCGCTGCTCGAGTCTTGTGGCCCAATCGAACCAGCCACTAAACACCGATACACGCTACTCGCGCATTTAAACCTTCTTCGTCAGAGTCCATTATGATACGTCTACGCGTATGGGTTAAAAAAAAAGTAGCAGCCACTTGCCACAACTGGCTGAGGCATGCTTCAGCTTCCTTTGTGGCCGCTTCTAGCTTCTCATGGTGGTTTGTAGTTGCGGCATGTGGTCCATGTGCGGCGACAACTAGGTTTATTTTCGACGAGTGCTTAGTTAGTTTCAATTAAGACGGAACACCAATTAGTTACGAGGAGTAGGTATCTCAAAACTAGTTGTGTTTTATTAATTTGTTGGTGCTATCGTACTCATAAATCAACCAATTTCAAATCCACTAATTACTAGTATCCGGGTTATACGATATACACTAAAATGCTGCCGAGAATTAGACGATTTAGAACTAAACATCTCAGAACCAACTTCATTTGGATATGTCATATTATTATGTGGCTTAAAAGTGGCAAGCGGTTTTTGAAAAAGAAAAAGAGCTTATTTGCTTCAAACATGGCGCATACCTTATAATAAATCAAATACAAGTATCGACTGAAAGTAGCACGTAAGTAGGATATGCGTCACATCCGCGCAAAACGGCTAGCGCTCAGCTACCAGCATTAGCAGCTGCAGCGAACTACCGTTAACTATTGCAGATTAGCAACTTGGCTTAGGGTACTGAATTGTGATTACATCCGACCCCAGATAATGGGACGGATGAACAGGAAGAAGATAACATATTATTTTGTTGGAAAATCATCGGCCTTCGTTCAGGCCATGGTCCGGAGCGAGAGCAGTCGCCTCCTTCTGCAAAAACACATTTATTGTGCTTACAGCCAAGCAGTGGAATTCCCTGCCGGAGTCTGTATTTCCTCATAGCTACAAATTGGAGGTCTTTAAGTCCAGAGTGAATAGGTTACTTCTAGGCAAGCGTGCTTCATCGTCGGCTACATCGCTTACCATTAGGTGAGATGGTGGTCAAAAGCGAGCCTATCAATAATAATAATATATACATAATATATACATATAATAATATATACATATAATAATAATATATATATAATAAAAAATAAACCTACTAGCGAAGGATATATTCGCTCGCGTGAGGGAACGAACATTTTTATTCCCCAGCAGCCGCGACACCGATTCCAACTATCAGCCACAGTAGGCGCGGGCTCGTGGACAGCGAGCAATGGGTAGCTCGCTGACCGGCCGTTCAGTAACCGTCCAGACCGAGCCCAAGTCATCGACAACGCATTATTATTACGTGCTACTCAAAGAGATGTCAGCAAACTGAAGGGGCACGCAAGATCCCCTTTATGCCCACTAAAGAAGACCACGAAATATAAACTACGTCACAATAAATTCAATATGGTGATCAATTTTTAAAATGCGTTTTAAAAATATAGTTTTTCTATACACTTAGGTACTTGAAAACTCGCCTCTTATACCTACCGCTTTTAGTCTCGCAATTTACTGTTTACCACACTAGTGCGGAAAAGTGCGCAAGCTAGCCTCCACGAGTCACGCGCGCGTCAGCCTCCATTTATTTATGTCTTCATAAGTGTATTGTAAAACGTCGTTACACGTGGAAATACGTCACTTCAGCCCCAGCACCATAACACCGCCAACAGTTCGAGCAAAACCCGCCTCAGTCGCTATAATAAACTTTCTCCACCTGTATTGCTACTTTTTTTAACATTATTTTGTTTCAGAATAATTTATAACATACTAGCTTTTGCCCGCGCGGCTTCGCTCCCGCTGTTCCCTACTCCACCCTACTATACTACCCTACTCTACCCTACTCTACCCTACTCTACCCTACTCTACCCTACTCTACCCTACTCTACCCTACTCTACCCTACTCTAACCTACTCAACCCTACTCTACCCTACTCTACCCTACTCTACCCCACTCTACCCTACTCTACCATACTCTACCCTACTCTACCCTACTCTACCCTACTCTACCCTACTCTACCCTACTCTACCCTACTCTACCCTACTCTACCCTGCTCTACCCTATTCTACCCTACTCTACCCAACTCTACCCTACTCTACCCTATTTTTTTTTCCATAAGAACCTTATCCTCACAATAACAATCACAACAACAAAAAAATCAGCCAAATCGGTCAAGTCGTTTTCATGCTATGTCGTGACAACGGAAAACGGGTTTCATTTTTTATATATAGATATCTTCTTAAAAACAAAATTCCAGTAAGGTAACTAGCCAATAAAATCAATCAACGACTTAACGTTATCAAACCCAGCACGTGTCACCAACATGCTCTATTTAAATTGGAAACAAAAACATTGAATTCATGAACTCACCGAACGCTCAGCCAGTACATAAATTCATTGATAGAAGCCGTAATGGGTTTGAAGTGGGATTTTTTGTTTATTTTCATTTCGTCTATGAAAACAGACTTACATGCTAGATATAAATTCCATTTTAGTGGGGTAATAAAGCTGTTGGAGTCGGAGAAATCAATGAAAACGTTATTTTTACGTTTTATAGAATCAGCTCTAGCTGGTTTTATTTTCAGAATGGGTCAGCCACCTGTAAACTGAGTAGTTGGTAGCTTCTAGTCGTGTGCAACTCTTTATTGTACCGACTCACTGTTCCAAAACATCTTTGTGTTCCGAAAGATTGGAACAGCAGTAATGTTTTAAATGGAACAATTTGAACACTGTAAAACTCTTAACTGCAGTTTTTTTTTAAATTCAAATTAAAACGTAAATAGTGTAAATATAAATTAATGACCTGAACGAAAAACCTCTGCTTTAAATCAAAATTCAATTACATGGAAATTTTAGTGTATATGAAGCAACGTAACAGATTAATAACAGTCAGTGTCTGTGTTTTTTTTAATTATGTACACGCTGTTTTTGTTTGTATCTTTTGAGCCGTTGTTCCAAATTTTCCGTTTGTATCTTGTGAGTCAATGTTTCAAATGTTCCGGTTATATCTCTTGAGCCATTTTTCCAAATGTTTCGTTTGTATCTTGTGGGCTGATGTTTCAAATATTCTGTTTGTATCTTTTGAGCCGTCGTTCCAAATGTTCCGTTTGTATCTTTTGAGCCGAGGTTCCAAATGTTCCAAATGATACATATCACTGTTTCGGAACATTTTAATGATTCAGATGCAAATGTTCCAATTTCTATCGCAAAAATGACACGGTACACTTTGCCCACGCCTAGTACCTTTAAAATCGTTTCTAGCTTGTGCTATTGTGTTTTGTTTGGTATGCTTCGGGCTTAGACAAATCTTACTCCTAGGGAAACGGGTACAATGATGTATTCGCGCGTTATATTGTGGGTATAGAGAGAAAGTTGGTTTGTAACTACCATGGCACATTTTAAATACATAATATTTAGTTACGTACCTATTATAACAAAATGATCACCTAAATACACTAGCATCAATATTTTATTATAAGTATGGGTTATATTTATATAGGTTATATTTATTTATATGTTAAGTAGATATATTTTATTTTCCATCATCCGTGCGTCACTGCGGGGTGCCAGCTGAAAATCAGCGCTGGTTGTTTGACGCCCAGCAATTGCTGAGTTGGTGACCCTTTCGGTTTCGGGCACATTTAATGCATCTGTATTGTATTTCTGTAATTTTTTTTATTATTATTTTATGTTGTGGTATATTGTGTGCTTGCGCCGAATAAATGCTATTCTATTCTATTCTATTCTATTCTATATTTTAATAGAATAGAATAGAATAGCATATATAGGGCCTGTGCTTACTTGAAACAAGACTGTCTTTGACAGATTTGTCTACGACGTCGCAGAGACTTGCGAGCGAGTAAGAGGGATGATTTTATAGACGATGTATAACAATTACGATGTATAAAGTAGTTCAATTGAAATGACGATGTATAAAGTAGTTCAATTGAACGACATTTGGAGGTATGCGAACAGAGTGTAAAGTGCCGCAAACCTTCGTTGAAAAGGAAGGGTTCTCCAACTAGACGGGTGATGTCCGGCGGGCAACTGCTTGAAAGATGATTTCGGACTGATCTATATGTCAAATTGGGTGGATAACTTTAATTGCGCGATTCTGGATTAATTTTTATATGTCGCAAAACACGCTCCTACAAATAATTCAACAGTTCAGTTAAATTGAAGTTAATTTAGATCATAAAATGGACCGCGTTAAGAGATTGTGGTAAGGCCTCTGGAATGTTATAGAAAGTATCGGACATTCGAAATAAATATCCCTTGTATAATTACATAATTTATAATATGTATTCTACGATATATTGATATTGATACTATTTATGAGCAATCAATTTATTTTATCTTATTTCGCCGATGGTTGTGATGGCTCAGCCTCGCCTCTCATGCTTGAGTGAGTACAAACCTCGGCTAAAAGGCACCGATGTATTTTTTTTTTCAATCAAAATATATTTTTCAATACACGTACTCGATAACCCGCTCTTATCCCACAGCTTGGCACGTAATAGACTGTTTACCTCACTAGTGCATGAATAAGTGGAATAACATAAATGGTACTTACTGCGTTTATGAAATAAAAATATTCAATGTCTTATATTTAGAAATAGAAATAATAAACAGTTATCCTTTATTTTACTGGTAACTGTACGAAACATTGTTATGGACTCGTTGGGAAATAAAATATTTACTTACTATTTTAAAATGACTTGGACTTATTTATTTTTTTCGGTGGGATAATCATCCAATGACATCCCCGCTCTTGAGTGGAACGGGAAATAGTGACATACTTTTACTGACTACCCCCAGACTCCAGTAGATTTCGACCCAGCTAGGCCCCTGCCGTTGCTGACAACAACTTGAGGCGCGCGGGAACAGTGCGCGCCGTCGACGATTTGGGCTCGGTCCGGACAGTTACCGCACGGTCGGTCAGCGAACTACCCATTGCTCGCCGTCCGTAAGCTCGCGTCTACAGTGACCGGAAAACCCGGCGGTAGCGAGAGCGCCGTTGCATGATGCGTTCGGCCTCCTCCTTTGCTAGCATTACTGCTTCGCAGAAGGAGGCCACCTCCTGCCACTCCTCCTCGCTCCGGGCCATAGGGAACTAATGTTCAAAATTTCTTACGTTCTAGAATCACGGTCACTCTTTCAAACATTCCCGCTTGAAGAGCTAGTTTTCAGTTGAAACCCCGCAATGACATACAGTCGTGCAATAGCTATTTTCTGTAAAACTAAAGTCATTTTTATTACAAATAAAGCACTTAAAGTACTGATGAACATTCATCAATAGAGGGGAATTACTTAAATCGTTAAATTACTTACTATGAAGCAATTTTGACTCACGCACAGGAAATTGTGATTCATTTTATTAATTCATGAATCCCCAAGCGACACCCGGTGGCCGCGCATCTATTGTCTTACTATTGTGTCTCTAATTGACGGTATCTGAAGGGTTAAATCACAAGTAGGTATTCAAGGTACTTCACACTTATCTCTTCTAAGGAAATGTTGTCATTAAGTGACTGTGAAATGGTAAGAAAAGGACTCATTTTTATTATCTCAAAAATAAAGAATAAATAAACAAGCTTTTAATGATAATAATTTTTTCATAGCAAGCTTTTATAGGTCGGTAAGTATACCTATATAATTAATACTCGTCAAAACGAATCATACGAGCCCAAACTCGATGGGGTTGTGTCGTTTAACTACCAAGTTTCTTTCGATTCCATCATCAGATCAGCTTCTTATCATAATAATTTTGCATTTTCATCTGATTTAAACATGCATGCAAAATTTCAGCTTAATCGGTAACCGGGAAGTGGGTCAAATTTAATTTACAAGATTTGATTACAGACAAACATCGGGACACGTGAAACTAAATAAAAGCTTGTAGATAATAATAAAAAAGGAAGGAATTTTGTTTTTTTTGTAGAATACCATTAATTATTTTTACAAAATTATTTTTAGTTTTAAATGCGAAACCTGAATTTTGTTTGTTCAGATGAGTCTGAACAACAGTTCAGAATCGTCTGATCAGTTCAGTTCATTCCAATTGCTTTTTTACTATGTTATATTTTTATGGGAGACAAGCGGCGACACTCGTTGTAGTACAAATCGGAAAATATTTCCTTTCTAACCTCTTTCATCTTTTCTGTGGTGTACTCAAACAAGCTTAGTTGATGTCTCATCGTTTTCTTCAATAGCGTTGACCTAAGTTACCCCTATTGCGAAACTTTGCAACCACGGGCGCTCGGAGTTTATACAATTTATATTAAAAAAAAAAAACGAAAAGATATTTTTCTAAAAAATTCGTAAAAAACTGCCGAAAAATTCCACCACTTGGGGGTCCACAATCCTACTGGGTGCAAGGTATTCGTTTGTACGTCGATGTCAAAGACATCCTGTATATTTATAATTTCCTATGTGAGTTGTGTACCATACGCAGAACTGCATAAGTGCATAGGTCACCCTGACCTTACCGACAGTTGCTAGGGCAACGCACTGTTTATACCTCGCTATTTCTGTTTATAAACATTTCGAAGTTTTACTCATTTTGAACTTTTTTAAGCCTCTGGACATCCACAAATATAAAAGAGAACACCATAAAAAAATATTTTATTTAAATTGACTATTAAGCCAAGTGCCGGAAATCTAAACAATGATAACAATATAAATTAGTAGGCTCGATAAAAAAATTGCGAATCTTCCTAACTTAAAATCATTTGAAATCTCAAACGTGTATGTTGTATTGTATGTGTATAAGAGATTACGTCACGGAAATATTTGAAAGATCTAAAAATAATAAGCTTTTAATGAAAATCATATTTTTATAGCAAGCTTTTATAGCTCGGTATACCTGTATAATTGATAAAGAAAATAAAAAAGAAAAGAAAGAAGATCAAATAAATAAATAAATAAATATAATTGATACTCGTCGAGACGAATCATGCGAGCCCAAACTCGATAGGGTCAAAAGCAGGGCCAAAGCCTACTAGGGCTGTGGGTCGATTTTTAAAAGAGGGACCCGTGGTCCTGGAACGCAACGGGCAACTGAAGGAACATAGTGTAATTTTAGTCAGCAAAAGTCTGACACGCCCTCCAGCTGCACCCTGGAGCAAGAGAAGTGATTTGATGATTTTCAATATCAAAAAAAAAAATTTTGGTTATGGTCAATCTATAATTTTAAAGTTAAAACAGTGCGCTTATATTTTTTTTAGGTGGGAAAATCATCCAATGACCTACGCCTCTCTTGAGCGGAGCGTGAGATAGTGTCAGACTTTTACTGACTAAAAACCCACTCCTGTTCCTTCGTTGCCCTTCTTACTGGGACCGAATCTTCTTTTCAGAAACAGATACTTGGCCTCAGACAGCGCTTATATGGATACAAGGTCTTTCAACGTTTGTTCCGTCAAGTTCCATGTTTACAAAGATAATTGTCTGTTAATCGTTTCACCCACAACAAAGACTAAAAAAACTAACTTTTATTTAAAACATACAACCGCATCTTTATACGATACTAGCTTTTGTCCATAGTTTCGCCCGCTTACATAAAATACAGCCTAAAGCAGCTTTCTATCGGTAAAAGAATTTTAACAATCAGACCAGTATTTCCAGAGATTACCACCTACAAACAAACAAACAAACTTTACCACTTTATGGTATTAGTGTAGACAAATTCTTCTGTACGTGTTTTTGTCACCTAACTCCTTCTAAATGACTTGATCGCATTGGATGAGGTTTTGATTCTATATTTGAATAGGTCCCTAGATAGTTTAAAAATACAAATTGAACCTTGTAGGTAGGAGCGCTGTAATCAGGATCTCAATTTTATTTTACTGATAAAAAGCTTGCTAATGGGCAGACAGCGCCAGTCGGTTACTTAATCAGTAGTCCACCCAGGTAGGCAGATGCAAACACAACTTAGTCAAGTTAGGTTTATTTCCTCCGACCTCAATTTTGGACGGTTCTCTGAGTCCAAAGTCAAAGTTGCTGCCATTAAACTAGGCGTTCTTGCAAAGGTCCGGCGGTACTTAACACCATGACAGCTTTGAATGTTATACATAGCACAGGTCCGATCGTGTGTGGAGTACTGAGCCACATATGGGCTGCTGCAGCAAAGTGCCACCTAGCAGCTTTGGACTCGGTGGAAAGGCGTGCGAAGAGGCTGATTGGTGATCCAGATGTGGTTAAGTGTAATCTTCAAAGCCTTGAACACAGGCGTAGGGTAGCCAGCCTTTCGATGTTTTACAGGTTGCATTTTGGACAGTGTGCACAGGAATTGCATGACTTGATTCCGCCATCTCATTTCTACCATCGGACAAACCGACGTACGGCGAGTATCCACCCTTACGTTGTTGAAACCTCTACGTCCCGGACTAAGCGTTTCACCTTGTCGTTTATACCGCGTAAATGCACATCGAAAGAATAAAACAATTTGCCTGCTGCGGTCTTCCCGTCCAATTACAACTTAGGTGTCTTCAAGGCTAGAGTGAATAGGCTCTTAATAAACTAGTGCGCCTCACCATCAACGATTGCATCACTGCTTATCGCATTCGGCGGGATCGCAGTCAAGAACTAGTTTGTATCGATAAATAAATGGAAATTAACAAAAATGAGGCTGCAGAGTATCTAAGTCGTTAACAACAATACTGGTTCAGAATTTAACATCAATGACCTTTCAAATTGGTTGATTGTTATTTCAATTAATAAATTAATATACCGGTTATCTACAGATATCGTCATCGATAAGGCCAGTATTACTTGACTTGGAGCTCTGGCGCTGCTTGTGAAGAAAAGTTCATAGTATAGTCGGCCTTATAATGTTCCTACTGTTGGAACTGACGCCTCCGCTCTAGAAGAGGGAATGGGTCGTAATCCTCCATGCGTGCCATGTCAGTAAAACCTTAGGGGTCCAGTAGGGTCGAAGCCTACTGGGGCCATATTTTCGTTTCTGGAAGGAGTTGCTCTGGAATGCAAAGCAAAGAAGGAAGATCATCATCATCATCAGCACCACTGCTGGGCCTCCTCTCTAGGAGAGAGAATGGGCCGTAATCCACCACGTAGGCCCAGTGCGGGTTGGTGGATGTCAGATTTCTTAAAATTTTTGGTTCTAGAACATTTACCAGTTTCTTCACGATACAGCGTTAGAGGACCTCTCAGGAATCCGATGGAAGTGAGACGTATAGGACCGTTGGTTGTGACGACACTTGTGGGAGGCCTAGGTCTAGCAGTGGACGTCTTTCGGCTGATAATGATGATGAACCTATTCATTTTTGAATTAAAGATCCACAAGTTATAACTATCAGACAACAGACTTTATATTTTATTTCCTTCCACGGGTCGTTTTATATTGTTTGAAGTGTTTTCTTTTTATATTAAAAACTTGTTCATTGACTACTTTTTTATATAGGTACTCGTAGGTTTTCGTATTATAAAAAAACAAAGTCCTTCATCACGTTTGTCTTAGATCTGTTGGCGATAAACTCTATAACCAAACACGTTCATTGCGGCTATACCCCTATAGGTATAGCCATTCCTATGAATGTTTATACAACCTAGGAATATTTAAGTCAAGAGTAAACGGTACCCAGAGCCAAGTTGCTAATCTGCGATAGTTAACGCCAGTAGAAAGCTTCAAATATACGGGAAGAACGTTATCTCAACGTCACTCACGTTTATTTTATTAATTTTTTGTCGACGGGGAAAATCATCTTTGACAAAACCCGCTCTTGGGTGGAGTGGGAGATAGTGTCAGACTCTTACTGACTAAAAACCCCGCGCCGTTCCTCCTAGCCTTCATACCGGGGCTCTAGTTTCCTTTCGGATAACCCCGACCCCGGTAGGTTTTGATCCAGCTGGGTCCCTCCTGTTGCTGACAACTCCTTGAGGAGCGCGGGAACAGTGCGCGCCGTCGACGTCTTGGCTCGGTCCGGACAGTTGCCAGACGATCGGACAGCGAGCTACCCATGGCTCGCTGTCCACGAGCCCGCGTCTACGGTGGCTGGACGGCGCCCTCGCCGCCGACGGCGGCGGCGAGGGCGCCGTCGCCTGAAGCGGCCGGCCTCCTCCTTTGCTAGCATTACTGCTTCGCAGAAGGAGGCGACCGCCTGCTACTCCTCCTCGCTCCGGATCATGGCCTGAACCAAGGCCCGGCGCGAGAGGTCTCCGTCGCCGATCGCCCCCACGAGGGCAACGTCAGTCACGTGGTCAGAACAAAAGAATTGGTGGCAAAGTCAACTCGAAGCGGGGGGCAGGTTACTTCTAGGCAGGCATGCTCCATCGCAGACCACATCATCGCTTACCATCAGATGAGATAGTGTCAAGCGCGAGCTTAGCCATCATCGTTTTAGCCGATATACGTCCACGGTTGGACATAGGCCTACCATAAGTGTCTCCACAATTAACGATCCTGTGCATCTCGCATCCATCGGATGCCCGCAACGAAGTATCGCCAAATTTAAATATTCTTTTTTAATTTATTTTCTCAATGCAATGCAATTGAATAATGTAATCAAACTGTAATTAAACAATATGTGATTTTCAATACACTTGCTCATAAAGTGACTCTTATTGCACTGCACTTAGGTATATAATGGCACTTGTTACCAATCTATGACATTTTGATTACCATTACGCACTAGTGCGGTTTTTTGTGTGGTTAAAACCTTTTTGTTCAACCTCTCCACTGCCATAATTTTATTACATTTATCGTATCAGGATGGGCGCAGGTCGTACCCCACGAGGAAAAGAAAAAAAAATGGACGCGTATATGAAAACAGATTTTTACCGCCACAGAAGTTTACTAGTTTTACAGTTATTTTTTTACAAGTGTATTGAAAAACGTCGTATGATACACGTGAGTAATTAATGATTACAGTTCTCGGCTCTCTTAAGACCCTCGCCACGGCTCGGGTCTAAATACCGCCTCAACGGTAATCACTAACATTACACACTTACATCATAATTTATTATTAACTTGATTATTGTAATGTATTTATGTGTATAGTAATGATTAATCTCAAACTTTGTTTAAGGGGTCTGGTGACCTGACAATGACACACAGGTTCTGCAAAGAACTTTGTCCAGGCACCAGTCTTCAGCAAATTAATTATAATATTATCGTGTTTGTGGACTTTTTAATTACTTTCTCTGTAATTTGTGGTAAGAAATAAATAAATTATTATTATTATCCCCTGCCGGTCCGTGTTTTCTGTCAAGAGTGAACCTTACCCCTAGCCAAGTTGCTAATCTGCGATAGTTAACGCTAGTAGAAAGCTTAAAATGTACGGGAACGACGTCGCTTCAACGCTCCGTCACATGGTCAGAACAAAAGAATTGGCGGCAAGGTCAACTCGAAGCGTTCGACGTAAGCCAAACGGTTGTAACTTGGCTAGGGGGGCAGCCCCCCTAGCACAAGTACAAACGTTTGGCTTATGGCTGGTTACTTCTAGATAAGCGCGCTCTATCGTCGACCGTATCATCATCGCTTTCCATCAGCTGAGATAGCGGTCAACCGCAAACCTATCAAATTAACACTAATGTAGCGACATCTATGACGCCACATAAGAACTACGAAGAAAATACGAAATCCTGCATCGCGCAATCAAAGTTCTCTGCGCGATTACCTACCTATAATACCCACCAAAGCACGAAGGCTGCGCTGACGTTCTTTGTCGAGGGTCACCAGTTTGGTGGGTATGCGGAACAGAGAGTAAAGTTCCACATACCTCCTTTGAAAAGGGAGGATCCTCCGACCAGACCGGGTGTTATAGTCTGGTGGGCGACTGCCCGATAGTTGATGTCGGACTGTCGTATATGTTCAAATCGCGCAGAGAACTTTGATTGCGCGATTCAGGATTTCGTATTTTCTTCGTAGTTCTTATGTGGCGTCATAGATGTCGCTACACTAATATTATAAAGAGGTAAATTTTGTTTTTTTGTTTGTAGGAGGTAATATTTGAAACTAGGTAGTGGGCATATTGCTAAAAATGTTTTCACCGATAGAAAACTGTATATTATGTTATACCTACACGGGTGCGAGCAAAAGCTAGTCAACAATGAAAAAAGAAGAAATTTTGTGTGTGTTTGTTACTTCTTCACGTTCGAACGGCTGCACGGATTTGGATGAAATTTGGCACACGGGTAGACCATGGCCTGGAATTGCATATAGAATACTTTTTATCTTGGGTTTGTGTGCCTTTAGGATTATTTTATACTTTCATGCGGGTGAAGCTGCTCGTAGCAGCTAATCTACACTAATATTAAAAAGAAGGAAAATTTGTATTTTTGTGCGTGTATTTGTAATGAATAAACTCAAAAACTGTACCGATTTCAAAAATTCTTTCACCATAGGAAAGCTACATTCACCCTGAGTAACACAGGCTAATTTATTGCACGTGCGAAGCCGGGACGGGCCGTTCGATCCTATCGGCCCTAACGCACAGGATCGATCATTGTGGCGACACTTGGAGGAGGCCTATGTCCAGCAATGGACGTCTTTCGGCTGAAATGAAGATGATGACTAGCTGAATCGATAAATGTTCTTCTGCCATATAAATTATATTATTATCATCATCATCAGCCTTTTTAATGTTCCCTCTGCTGGGACTCAGGCCTCCTCTCTAGGAGAGGGAATGGGCCGTAATCCACCACGCGGGCCCAGTGCGGGTTGGTGAATGTCACAATTCGAATTTTTAGTTCTAGGTCTAGATCAGTTTCTTCACGATGTTTTCCTTCACCGTTATAAATTATATTCTGAAAGACAAATATGGAAGAAAAAAAAAAAACAGCCAGGTGCGAGTCTTACTCTTACAGTGAGAAATCATCTAATGTCATCTCCCGCCCTTGGGCGGAGCGGCAAGGCGTGTCAGACTTTTACTGACTAAAACCTGCTCCTGTTCCTTCTTTGCCTTCATTCCAGGGCTTCGGGGTTCACATTCGCACAACTCATGGCCCCAGCAGGGTCAAAGCAAGAAGATCCTTTACACTTGAGCTCGTTCCGGAACTCCCGGGGGGTGAGGGGATAAAGGAGAGTAATTTTGTGAGTATGTGTTAAAGCTCCACGCGAACGATGCCGCGGGTAACAGCTACTTAACTTATTTTACACTCAGCTTCGAACGGGTACATAAAATATAGCCTACTAGCTTTTGCCCGCACGGCTTCGCTCCCGCTCTTCTCTATTCTACCCTACTCTACCCTACTCTACCCTACTCTACCCTACTCTACCCTACTCTACCCTACTCTACCCTACTCTACCCTACTCTACCCTACTCTACCCTACTCTACCCTACTCTACCCTACTATCCTACCAAACATCACATAAACCATCTACTAAATAGTCCGAACAAAGCCTAAAAATTTGGTTTGGATAAGTGAGCCCGTTCTTGAGTTATAAAATAACAACGAAAAGTGGCATTGATTTTTATATATATAGATATGTCACTCAAGAATAATGCAGCTGTCTATCGGAGAAAAAAAAATAGCAATCGGACCAGTACTTCCTGAGATATCCTCCCACAAACAACAAAAAGTTAAAAACAAACTTTATCCCTTCAAAATAATAGTGTCGATAAAACCTAGTCATATCCATAACCTAAGTGCTGATGATGCATTCCACAGCGTTGTCTATACCCACGTACAAGGCATACAAATTATATCTACGCGTTTTATTTTCAGATAAAACCGCTCGTAAGTTTGGCAACGTCGCGTCTTCAAATCTCCAAGGTCGCCGAGCTTCGAAACCTGTTCGGCATCATTTTCGGCGTGTACGAAACTTTAGCCTTCAAACTGTTCAAACGTAATAAGAGCTCCGAATTGAATTTTATATAGTAGTATATATCTGGTTTTTGCTCTATGGATAGATTAATTGTTCTTTGTGGTGGGAGAGAAAGGGAAAATCATCTACACTAATTTTATTGACTGGCCTGTTGGTCTAGTGGTTAGTGACCCTGACCACTATGCCGGAGACGACCTCCAGCCTCCTTTGTCCTTTGTGGGTTCGATTCCCACAAAGGACAAATGTTTGTGTGATGAGCATGATCATTTGTTCTGTGTCTGGGTGTAACTTATCTGTAATATGTATGTATTTAGAAATATATAAGTATGTTTATCAGTTGTCTAGTACCCATAACACAAGCTCTCCTTAGCTTGGGACTAGACGGCGTTATGTGATAGTTGTGGAATATATTATATTATTATTATATTCACCTAGGTCATCGGTCCACCTTGTAGGAGGCCTTGCGCGCTGCGTCTTCCAGTACGCGGTCGCCACTCCAGAACCTTTGGTTGCGGGAATCCGATGGATGCGGGACGCACAAGATCGATAATTGTGGCGACACTTGGGGGAGGCCTGTGTCCAACAGTGGACGTCTATCGGCTGAAATGATGATGATTATTATTATTATATTAATCTTTCGAATACCGTAATTAGTAGATACATAGTAGAAAGACAATTACAGAGCGAACGCCGGCGCTACATTCGCTTGGGGTTTAACCCTTCAGATACCGTCAATTAGAGACACAATAGTAAGACAATAGATGCGCGGCCACCGGTGGTCGCTTGGGGATTCATGAATTAATGAATGAAAGTTTGTTTTTTTTTTTGTTTGTAGGAGGTAATCCACAGATCATTGATGTGGCTCAAAAGGCTGCCCAAATTAAACGGGACTAAACAGGACATGTCTGCCGCATGTCTAACGAGCTGTGGGCCCGTAAAATGCAGGGATTGGTGACGCGGAGCCATGACAGACCACGACGGTGATGGCTTCCTTAATTCATGAATCCCCAAGCGACCACAGGGGGCCGCGCATCTATTGTCTTACTATTGTGTCTCTAATTGACGGTATCTGAAGGGTTAAGAATTGGAATGAGATAGCAAGGAACCGTGATCATAGCCCCTAGCCAAGTTGCTAATCTGCAATAGTTAACTCTTGTAGAAAGCACGAAAGTTCAAATGTACGAGAATAACGTCCTCTCAACGCTCAGTCACGCGGTCAGAACAAAAGAATTGGCGGCAAGGTCAACTCGAAGCGTTCAACGCAAACGAAACGGATGTAACTTGGCTTGCAGGGCTAGTCCATTTGCTAAATTTTTTTCACCAATAGAAAGCTGTTTTATTCTTGAGTGACATAAGCTATATTTTATACACGCGGGCGAAGCTGGGGACAAAAGCTAGTAATTAATACAAGCAGTATGTTTGCAATATTTTGCTGCATCCCATTTATTGATCTTTACAACCGAAATAAAACTAAAAATTGCTAAAATATTTTTTTGGTTGTTTATTTAAATACTCGTTTATATTTAAATCTGTGTGGAGGCTTTTTTTTGGTGGACAAAAATCATCCAATGACAACCCAAGAGCGGGGGTTGTCATTGGATGATTTTTGGTGGTGTGAGAGATAGTAGAGTCATACTGACTAAAAACCCACCCCGTTCCTTCTAGCCATCATACCGGGGCTCGAGCTCCCTTTCCTGGGCCCCCCCTGTTGCTGACAACTCCTTGAGGCGCGCGCGAACAGTGCGTGCCGTCGACGTCTTGGGCTCGGTCCGGACAGTTACCGCCGGTCGGACAGCAAGCTACCCATTGCCCGCCATCCGCGAGCCCGCGTCTACGGTGGCCGGAAATCGGGATCGGAATCCCGGCGGCGGCGGCGAGAGCGCTTTTGCTTGATGAGGTCGGCCTCCTCCTTTCCTAGCATTACTGCTTCGCAGTAGGAGGCGACCGCCTGCCACTCCTCCTTGCCGGCCCATGGCCTGAACCAAGGCCCGGCGCGAGAAGTCTCCGCCGCCGATCGCCCGCCCCCATGTGGGCACGGCGATGATCCCCTTAAGCAGGGCACACCTCGACTGTGTGCTCCACCGTGTCCTCCGGGCGTTCCGCACAGTGACGACACCCGGACGTCTCTTCCGCTTGAATCCGGTGCAGGAACCTCCCGAACGTGGCATGTCCGGTGAGAACCTGCGTCATGCGGAAAACAAGGACGCCGAGAGGTCTTTCCAGCCACGCCTCAACGAAGGGACTTACCGCCATAATCGTGGCCTGCTCAATCTGTGTGGAAGCTTGTATTTATCGATTAGATAATTTTAGATAAGATACAGACTTTATTATAATTTTTTATTTTTTTTATTTGGCTGTATGCCTTCTATAAAATCCTTACTAATATTATAAAAGCGAAAGTGAGTTTGTTTGTTTGTTACGTCTTCACGCCTAAATAACAAAACAGATTTACGTGAAACTTGGTACACGGATAGACCATGTCCTGGAATAGGACATAGGATACTTTTTGTCCCGGAAGTATGTTCCCTTGGGATAATTTTTCACTATCACGCGGGTGAAGCCGCTGGGAGCAGCTAGTAAATAAATAATTATTTTGCATTTTTATTTTAGTTTGTTTTTGAAGTCGGTTCAGGTTTTTTTTTTTTGTGATAAAGTTTTTTATTTATCACTTTTTAACTTTAGTATTTCATAGCCAGTATGTTCCACACAGAGACTATGTTCCCTTGAGACCATTTTCTACAAAAACGTGGGCAAAGTCGCGGGGAAGTGGCAGCTGCTATAGTAATAGCTACATATACAGAAATAGCGATCAATAATCATACATCAACTCAAGTGCCCGCTTATCTGATAACGGGGAATAACGTTGTCAGACCAATTCATGCTGAGTACATTATAAATAGGGTTAGCTTCGGTGTACATTGATTAAATAATGAATAGCTGATGTGGCACAAAAGGCTGCTCAACTAAAATGGGACTGGGCAGGATATACAGTTCTATTTGTAAAACACTAGCAACCTCTTAGGTGCTAGTTAAGAAGTCATAGAACAAAAATTGTTGTTTATGATGTTAGTAATACGGTCCTGCAAGGTTGTTAGTGTTTTACACCTTGTATACAGGGTTATTTACCCTGTATACAAGGTGTAAAAGACTGGTCTCTCTTTGGCCTTTCACAATCTACTCATTGAAAAAATTAATAAAGTCCATCCGTAGAAGCCTTGCACATTTAATCGAGCTTTTGATTGACGGTTTTTTTTTTCCAAAAAATTAATGGATTTTAAAACACGTCCCAAAAAAATCCTGGAAAACGGTTTTGTGAAATATTCGAGTAAATCACGGAATCACCGAAAGCTAATTCTAACAGAGCTTTCAGGAGTTATCTCTCTTTTTTCACGTTGCTTCTTTTTCAAACATTGCGTTGAATTGAGTTTGATGAAGCAACAAGCTTTTAAACCATGCTCGATGTTGACGATAGGCGGAAAAGGTCATACTCGTATATTATAATGGCTTCTGGTTCGAATTTAAAAATTCTTTTAGTTTTGTATAAGCCCGTATAGTGGATATACTTTTGTAATCCTTATTTTCAAAAAAATACAACCGACTTCAATATAAATGAAACACTAAAAAGAGCAAAATAACTTGAATTTTAGAAGTCAGTGTTTCTGTAATTTAATACCGACTTCCGAAGTTAAAGTTTTTTCTCCTTTTTTTACATTGAAGTCGGTTGTATTATTATTTTGTAAAAAGTTTTAGAAAAAAATAAATAAGCTCCAAGCTATCAGTGGTCAGGGCTCCTGAGAGAGGAATCTCCTGACAATACGAGCCGTGTCCAGGACTACTGCATTCTGGAGGGCTCGCGTTGGGCAGTTGGATTAAGTCCAACGCCCAACGCGAGCCTCCTCAGATGTTGATCGCGGCCTTAGCAATTAAACCATTGGCCGTCATGACTAACAGCATAATTGGGTACTGCTGTATCCACTTCCCACACGCAGTGACGGATTAAAACTGCTTGATGCCCTAAGCAATCCACGCCCGTGGGCCCCTATCCGTATATCAACTAGAATAGGTCTTTAAAACTTACCCGCCTAAAAACATTAGTTTTTTGAAAAATAAGATGATGAGATGTAACGTACCTTAGAAGTGGAGTAGGTGCGACAACAATAAAAATCAAAGCACAAATTAATAATTTATTGAAATGTGCCTTGCGGCTTTTCCGGGCATTAAATTCACGCAAGATAGTATTAACTTCTAACGTTTTTAACATATCGGACTCTATGTATATAATATCGATTTGCCCTAAGGACGGATTTTTTTGTTCATCTTCTGGTGCCCCTCCAGACATGATGCCCTAGGCAATTGCATAATTTGATTAAGGGTTAATCCGTCACTATCCACACGTCGATAACCTTATGATTATTATTATGTCATAGTTGGTGTACATATTGATCGAAGGTGTACAATAAAGAACTACGAATGAAATTCCTTGTGTCAGAGTTTATGACGTAGTTAAGTAAGTCGGCTATCGTGAACGGATCTTACACGTGGTGGCGTGGGCGTTCTTTATGATAAAACACACATTCTTAAAATAAATGATTTATTATTATGGCTAAAAGCTAACACCTGCTTGAAGGTGAGATGTACACAAAAGAGTCTGAGAACATGAAATCTTCATGCAGCTGACATTTCAAAAAGAACTAGTAGTAAATAACGGAGTAGTCTCAAAAATCCTTTCATTTTCCTTATATAAATAACTAGCGACCCGCCCCGGCTTCGCTCGGGTAGCAGCCACTATTTAATGGATATTATTATACATATAAACCTTCCTCTTGAAACACTCTATCTATTAAAAAACCGCATCAAAATCTGTTGCGTAGTTTTAAAGATTTAAGCGTACATAGGGATATAGGGACAGAAAAAGCGACTTTCTTTTATACTATGTAGTGATATATATTTGTATACAAGATGTAACGTTAAATGCACAAAACCTGAAATTAGTTTGATCAGAATAACGAGCAGAATCAATTAAACCACTTTTTATATAGGTAATATTTAAAAAAAAAATATTCATTGAAAACTTCTTCGACCTGTCTATTTATGAATAGGTCAAGCCATCACGTGCGCAAACCCGCTGAAATAGGTAAACAAACACAAATGGTTGTAATCCAATCAAATTTTCTCATACACGGCATATAAAAGTTCTTATTTCAATGCAGATATGAATTTTAAACAAACTAAAACTGCTCATAAAACCTTTAATTTTTTTTTTATGTTTTTTTTTCTCACATAATTAGTCAATTGAATTAAAATTCATTTGGGGTGTCTGAGGTTTTGCGCATTTAACGTTACACGTTGTATATGTAGGTTAATATTATATTAAATATACATGGTTATTTGCAAAACACTAGCAACCTCTTAGGACTATGTTAAGAATCTCATAAACAGAAACTTTTGTTCACACTTCAGCACTTCTATATACCAATAGTCAATCTGGCACCGTTGGAGAGACCGCAGCACAGCCCACGTTTCGATAATAATTAATTGGCTAAAGACGTATTGGCAGAACCTATCAGTTACATTAGTAATCTAAGTTTAGGACAAGGCACTATTATTTCTTCAATTAGTACAACAAAAATTAAGTGTACGTACGATTCAGCAAATCAACATTTGTTTATATTCGTAATCTGTTTGTCATTAAAATAACATTCTCAACATACTAATTATATACCTCTAATACCAATCAGAAGGTGAATAAGTTGATAACTGTGGCAAATAAATTGACAACTCAGTGAATAAGTTGATAACTATGGTGAATAATAATAATATAATAATAAATTTTTATTTTCACAAAAATTAAATACAGATTTCACAATGTAGACTAAAGACAGTTTATAAGAGCTTTGGTAGTAACACAGTACAATCTAGGAACTAAAATCTGTACACAATAAGGAAAACCCTGCTTCTCAAACTAGGTTAAGTACCTGTATCTTGAGAGACAGTGATTCAGCTTAGCAAAAATAAATTGACAACTCAGTGAATAAGTTGATAACTCGTTGGTGAACGATTTGATGTCTATTATTGTTTATTATTGGCAATTTCGTTTATTTACTATCATCATTCGAAAGATGGCCTAAAATAACCCTCTGGGTACATAAAACAGTCACAGTAAAGTAATTGATTTACCGGTAAGAGTGAAAACACTAAAATGGCCGTCCTGATAAATTGCGGTTTTAGACAATGTCAATTTATTTACGCCAGCCACGAATATAATTATTATATCCCTACTAATATCCCTACTAATATTATAAATGCGAAAGTAACTCTGTCTGTCTGTTACGCTTTCACGCAAAAACTACTGAACGGATTTAGATCAAATTTGGTAGGTAGGTAGAAGAGACACTGGAATAAAACATAGGCTACCTATAATTCCACTGCTGAGCACGGGTCTCTGTCCGCGCGATATAAACTGTAGTCCACGCGGGCGAAGCCGCGGGCGGAAAGCTAGTACTATATATAATGTACAATTTTATTGTAAACTTGGAAATAAAGATTTATTATTATTAGTCAAACGACACAACTTCATCGAGTTTGGGCTCGTATGATTCGTATACAACATCTAACGTTAAATGCGCAAAACCTGAAAATAGTTTGATCAGAATAAGGAAATCAATTAAACCACTTTTTAATATAGGTTAAATTTTTCAAAAAAATCTTCATTAAATATGTCGCCCAGTCTATTTATGAATAGGTCAAGCCATCACGTGCGCAAACCCGCTGAAATAGGTAAACAAACACAAATGGTTGCAGCTCAATCAAATTTTCTCATACACGGGATAATAAAAGTTCTCATTTCAAAGCAGATATTCGTTTTAAACAAAGTAAAACTGTACATAAAACCTTGAATTTTTTTTTAAATTTGTTTTTTTTCTCGGTTTTAGGCCTTTTAAATTAAAAATCATTTGGGGTGTCTGAGGTTTTGCGCATTTAACGTTACACGTTGTATAGGTAGTATCTACAAGCTGTAAAAGCTTGCTATGAAAACATGATTTTCATTATAAGCTTGTTTTTAAGTATTCACCTACTGTAACTACATAGACCTTTGCTAATCCCTTCGGGAAAACCGATCCGCTTTGTTATGAAATCCATTAACCTATATCTTGATAATATACATAGATAAAATAATGCAACAATCCATGAGGAAAATGAAAACTTAGGCAGGGCGCAAACGTGGACACTTTTGTGCCCTCTGCCAGATACAAGCTACCGATGATTTGATTTCTATAGAACCAGTATGAAATCATCGATTTCCTGCGCATTTGTAAAATTTTTTGTGTCTAGTTGCTTCCACTTATTATTTTTTTTGGAATGTGTCATTTTGATAATGTGGCATTTTGCCAATGTGGCATTTTGAGATAAGACGTTCTGCGAATGTGTCATTTTGCTAGTGTGTGGCATATTGCGAAATGTCGTTTTGCGAATGTGGCATTTTGCGTCAATATGCACATGCTTATGACGATAAAAAAGTGTTCGGTGTCGGTAACTCGAACAAAAAGTGTCTCCGTTTGCGCAGCGCCTTACTTGACCAGTTCTTGAGCTAGGACCACTTTTTGCGTCTAGTTTTTGCTCTAGTGCATAGACGTCAATGCAAAATTTAGAATGGCATTGGGAATTAATTTGGTTATAGTTATGTAACTTGTCAATATACAAACGCCAAACTAAGTGGTAGTGGGTAGCACATTGCTTGCAGAACAGTTAGGCTAGGGCCGAAAGGTTCTGGAATGACGACCGTGCTCCGAAAGACGCAGCATTGGAAGGCCTTTTACAAAGTGGACCGATAACTTGGTGAAGGGCCCTTACCAAGTCGATAATCTGTAATCGTTAACGCTAGTAGAAAACTTCAAATGTACGGGAATGACGTCATCTCAACGCCCAGTCAGTCAGAACAAAAGAATCGGGGGCGTGGCCAACTTGAGGCGTTCTATGCAAGGGAAATGGTTGTAACTTGGCTTGGGCTGGAGTGACGACCGCGCACGGGTAGACTGATGACCTGGTAAGGGGCCCAGGATTCCAATGGTGGGAGACGCACAGGACTGTTAGTTGTTACATTTAATGTTACATAACTTTGACTTGCCTGTTGGTCTAGTGGTTAGTGGCCCTGACTGCTAAGCCGGAGGTCGTAGGTTCGATTCCCACCCAGGACAAAGTGTGATGAGTACGATTATTTGTTCTGTGTCTGGGTGTAATTTATCTATAATATGTAATAATATGTATGTATTTAGAAATATATAAGTATGTTTATCAGTTGTCTAGTAATTATAACACAAGCTCTGCTTGGTTTGGGGCTAGACGGCGTTGTGTGATAGTTGTGGAATATTATATCCTTACTACTTAATATTATAAAAGCGAAAGTGAGTTTGTTTATTTGTTTGTTTGTTACGTCTTCACGCCTAAATGGCAAAACCGATTTTGATGGAACTTGGTACACGGATAGACCCTTTGGGATAATTTTGTGCTATCACGCGGGCAAAACCACTGGGAACAGCTAGTATTATATATTTGGGCAAGCCTATGTCCAACAGTGGACGTCTAAAATGATGATGATGACATGTCGCAGCATTTGTTTTTTATGTGACATCTTATGTCTTTTCCTCCTCTAGAGTGGAGCGAAAGGGCGTGATGTGTTTCACTTACTAAAACCCACCTTTATCCTTGTTGATAAAATCACAAGTGGAGTTGCTATATCATTTAAACTAGGAAAAGTGTTTCTGAGAAGGAAAAATGTTTTTTCATTTGGAAATTTCAAAAGCAGTTCGGAATTTTTAAGTTAAGTATACCGGTAAAATTACCACAGTTTTATGTATAGAAGCATACCCAGGCAGTCGCCTTCTTCTGCGAAGCAGTACCTAATACTAGCAAAGGAGGCGGCCGCATGCGCTGGGCAATGGTCCTCACACCCCAGCCAAGGGTTCCGATTCTGATTTCCGGCCGCTGTAGGCGCGGGCTCGCGGACGGTGAGCAATGGGTAGCTCGCCGTCCGTCCGTTCGAGTAGCCATATGGACCGAGACACGCCCTCCCGCTCCGCCCAAAGGCGGGAGACATATTTACATGATTTACCCATCTAAAAAAAAGTTTTGTCTATACTATCCTTATCATATACCATACATAGAAGTCAAAGGAAGACTGACTGACATATCAACTAAGCACAATCGAAACTAGAAAATTGGTACACGACTTCCTTTTATGACGTAGGCGAACACTAAGAAGTGGTTTTTGGATGTCGAGCTACCCATTGCTCGCCGATCGCAAGCCCACGCCTGCGGGTAGCCGGAAATCGAGATTGGGATCCCGGCGGCTGGAGCTTGAGTATAGTGTATAGCTTCATGCCTCTTTCTGACTTTTGACATTTTAAAATTACGTCATCGCAATTATCTCACTATCTAGTCTATATAAAAAGTCAAACGACTTAGAAATTTTTGAAAGAAAATAAAAAATCTGTTGTTGGCATCACGAATTGTAGTTTTCATTCACTTGTTTCTTGAGATTATGTTAGCTCTACAACTGATTTTGATCGTAATGTGGCTAGTGATAGTGATGATGAATCAATAAGCGGAGTAGAATTTTTGAATCAGATTTCTCTTACGATACCAGATTTATGTTATTACTTTATACTTACTTATGACACTACTAGCTGCTTCCAGCGGCTACGCCCGCGTGATAGCAGAAAATGATCCCAAGGGAACATACTTCCGGGATAAAAAGTATCCTATGTCCTATTACAGGACATGGTCTATTCGTGTACCAAATTTCATCAAAAATCTGTTATACCATTTTGGCGTGAAGACGTAACAAACAAACAAACTCTCTTTCACTTTTTAACCGACTTCGAAAAGGAGGAGGTTCTATGTTTGGCTGAATGTATGTTTTTTTTTTTTTTTTGTATGTATGTTCACCGATTTTTCGGTCAATTGTGTACCGATTTCGAAAATTTTTTTTTGATTGAAAGGTTATGCTTCCAAGTTGGTCCCAGAACTTCGAAGATATGGAACAGAACTCCTCATAGAGTCATAGCAGAATTGTTGTAACAAGTAAAATTGCTTTGTTTATACGTGTAGTCGATGACTGACTGAAAGAAAAGGGGGAGGGGGTAAATTCATGTAATATTTACCGTATTTGGGATTATAAGAATCGTTATGAGATGCACTCTGGCTATAAGGTAATTTATGTTTAGCTGAAGGGAAGGTACTTTTTAGTGGTGCTACCATAACTAAAAAGTGAAAAATAAAAAACTTTTTACAAAAAAAATTTAAACCGACTTCAAAAAGCACAAAATAACTTTAATTTCGGAAGTCGGTGTTAAATAACGAAGAGACAAGATTAGGTATCTATTATAGAAACACCGACTTCCGAAATTAAAGTTATTTTGTGCTTTTTGAAGTCGGTTTAAATTTTTTTTGTAAAAAGTTTTTATAATATTATAGTAAGGATTATATCTTTGCACATTATCCTACTAAATATATGAAGTGTATTCTAAACGAAAGTCTTTTACTAAAAATCTTTTACATTTTTTATTGTTAAAAAGTCACCTAATAATATTAAATCATTTAAAAAACTACTTATATTCGACACTTTTATAAGGTTCTTCTATTAGTAAACAATGATCAAGATCTCTTAATCAACCTTGATTATTGAACCAGTGTTGACTACATCAGATTTCATTATGCCCTAATAATTACTGAAGTCGTTTGACTTTTCAAACAGACTATACAACATGTATTGTTATTAACGTTTCTGAGCGATTTACACTACAAACATTTAGTATAAAACGCGTACACGAAACGCCGTGATTTATTTAGTTTTCAAATTTATTATATTATCGTAATTATGATCATTGACATTGTATCACAATTTACATAATATAGGTAAATGATTGTGTCTTGTTCAATATCTATCTATATATATAAAAATCAATGCCACCTTTCGTTGTTATTTTATAACTCAAGAACGGGCTCGCCTATCCAAACCAAATTTTTAGGCTTTGTTCGGACTATTTAGTAGATGGTTTATGTGAAGTTTGGTAGGGTAGGGTAGGGTAGGGTAGGGTAGGGTATGGTAGGGTAGAGTAAGGTAGAGTAGGCTAGAGTAGGGTAGAGTAGGGTAGAGTAGGGTAGAGTAGGGTAGAGTAGGGTAGAGTAGGGTAGAGTAGGGTAGAGTAGGGTAGAGTAGGGTAGAGTAGGGTAGAGTAGGGTAGAGTAGGGTAGAGTAGGGTAGAGTAGGGTAGAGTAGGGTAGAGTAGGGTAGAGTAGAGTAGAGTAAAGTAAGGAAGAACGGGAGCGAAGCCACGCGGGCAAAAGCTAGTAGTATTAGAAATAGTAGGTACATTTTGATACAAGTGCAGAAAGTTTGACATTGCGGAATTCGCTCGAGCCGTAGGCGAGGGTGTAATGGAGCCGAGGGCCGAGGGCTGCAGTGACAAATTTGCTCGTGTATCTAACGGCTTTTTTCAATACATACTCATGAGAGTCGACGCACGCCCAGCCTGATACGATAAATGTGATAAAATTCTGGCAAGGAGAGCACTCTTTTCTGCACTTTTTCGGAAAACAGTCTATTGCGTGCCTAAAAGTGGTGGGATAAGAGCGGATTCTCGAGTGAAAAAAAAAACTTTATTTTAAAACGCAAGCAAGTCAGCTATACACTTCTGTGACATCACAAGCGTAAAATTCTAAAATTATCTACTAGCTGACTCGGAAAACGTTATTTTGCCATATGCTCAAAGAAAAGGGGACGGCTGTGGGAGGGTAAAAAATTGCCTACTTACTACTTTTCCTCACACCTACCCTTTATATGAGTTTAGTTCCGAAAAGGACATACTAATGGTCCTGGAAAAGAAAAGGCAACTGAAGGAACACAAGTGTGATTGTAGTCAGTAAAAGTCTGACACGCCTTCCTGCTCTTTGCTAAAGCGCGAGAAGTTTTAAGATGATTTTTATCTCAAAAAACAAAGACCAACAAAACATAAAAATACATTTCCATACATAACCTAAAAAAATCATAAAAATTGGTCAAGCCGTTTCGGAAGAGTTTGATAACCAAACACTTGGACGCGAGATTTTTATGTAAGTACTTAAGTATAGATAACGAATTCACCACGGTATATAATTACCTGAACATAGTTTATCAGTGATTCTAAATAGCACTTCAGTTTGTACGCGCTGTTTCTCCGAAACAAATTTCCTCCTTGTTTTCTTTTTATTTTTTTATATTTATTATTTATTTATTGAATATCAATGCAACAAAGCTGTATACAATAACACCAACAGAGTTTTTTTTTGTTAATTTGTGCCGGTCGCTGCGTGCTAAGCCAAACCCTGCGTGACGCAAGCCAAGCCAAGCCAGTGTGTTCCGAGCGCGTCCCTCACTCAGTCGCCAACGCTAACTTGCGATTATATCCAATAATTGCAATACATTTTTATTTTTAAATAAATAAATAGTGACTGTTTGTTCAGCAATCAACAAAAAAAGTGAGTATCAGTGTTTTTCTTTTTTTTTAAGTTTAAAAAATTATTTTTGTGGATTCATGCCAATTTTTTTTTTGGTATTTTAAAAGTGGTCTCGTAGATCCACTGTCAATGATAAGACCGCCATTGTACCTACTCCTAACAAACTTTGTTCAAAAAGTTTTGAAACTATTTTGGTGTATAATAAATTTTATTCTATTCTATTGACAGAATAAATATCTCAGTATATCATATTCTATTCAAAATAAAAAATAAAACATTTATTTACGGTTCATATTTTGCGCACAGCGCATCCTATTTTTACGCAACCCACGCCAACTTTCGGTTGCAGAAATGGCAGTTACCTTTCCGCCATTTTGTGATTTTTGATTATTTGCAAATCCAGGATTGTCATGTTCTATTAATTTATTACGTTTTAAGTATTTATTTATCGTGCAGCTCTCAAGACTAGATACTGGCAGTGATTTTAAACAAGCTATATTAAACAAAAAAGCATTTATTTGACTCGTAATACCTACTTTAAATAATGGATAAGGAAAATAAATTTCTAAAATATCAACCCTAAATCGTTAGCTATCGCTGTGTAAATACCAGGTGCGTGCATTTCGTAATAAAAATATATAGTACCCATAAATTTGATAAGAATATCCCCTAGTTTTTTTACACGAGTTTTTTTTTGTACTTTTCGTGAATTTTTAATGGTGGATGTAGTTTAATACTTTTTAATAATCTCCTACTCTCAATACGGGAATGAAATATTTGGAACTGGAATAAATATTAACTAGTCTATCTGTAACAACTTTTTAAGATTTTGCAAACTTAAAAATATACTTATACCTTTTTTTTAAAAAAAAAACTCATGAAATTATTCATCATTCTAAAACACTAAATCGCCTCCGTAATAAAATTTCTTCTTCTTTTTTTCGAAAAAGTTATTTCGGAATTCTAAAATTTTTGCGGGTAGTTCAAAGTTTAACTCAATTTATGGTTTAGTTCGTTTAGAATCCCATATAGGGTTATATTTACCCAATTGACGCTTATTTTTATTTTATTTATTAATATTTATTGAGAAGCTTTGTCACAATATAGAACATGTCGCTCCATCATAGCCAAATTATATTTTGATTTATTTTAAATGATTGTAATAAATTTTGTATAGAACTCTTGCCTCGTTTGACGTAGGTTTAGCTAAGATGCTGTTGCAAGTACCGATTTCTAACATATTTAGAGTGCTAAACATATTTTTCCTGAGGCGTAGTATAAGATACAACCCGGGAATTTATAAGTCAAGAGTGAATAGGCTTCTTCTAGGTAAGCGCGTTCCATCGTCGACCTCATCGTCCCTTTCCATCAGGTGAGATAGCGGTCAAGCGCAAATTTTTATAAACAATAAAAAAAAAATTGACGGTTTACTATAAGTATACGATTGAAGTATTGTCAATAGTCATACATTGTCATTCACGTGTCAATCACAATTGACCGTTTCGGGTGCTTAGTGTAAGTATGATGTAAGCTTTAAACATTTGGTGCTCACATTCATTTGTCCCCACTGCCATATGTTTTTGCCGTGTGATGTCGATACTATAATCATCCCAACGTACTTGGGTTAATTCAAGTAGTAGGTACCTAACTACCTGGTTTTTTTTTCTGGGGGGAAAAATCATCTAGATGACATTCCCTGTCCTTGGGCACAGTGGGATAATGTCAGACTCAAACTGAATAAAAAACTTACCCTGTTCCTTCGTGCCTTCATACCGGAACCGAGCCTCCCTTTCGGAACTAGAGCTTTGGCCCCAGTAGGGTCGAGCCTTCTGGGCCCCTACAATGAACTACCGGAATGGAAATAAGTATCCTATCTATATCCTATTATGATTCAGGAAATCGGCTATTAATCTTCCCGTTTCATAAGTTTTAACATATTTCGTTCAGCCGTTGAAGCGTGATTGATTAACGCATCAGTCAGTGTTTTTCGATATTTTTTGTTACTTGTTTAATACCGATTTTCGAAATTAAAGTTATTTTGCTCGTTATCTTGCAGTCGATTAAAAATGAGTTGCACCGCCCTCAAACATTACAAGGACAGGAAGATGATAATGAATTTGATAAATCATTAATTTATGTTAGTTAAGTATTTTAATAATTTTGGAGTCAAGTTTTTATTTAAATTAATCTACACTCAAATTGAACAAGCAGTGGTGGGCGAATAGTAATCGGGAGTCTAACTGTCCCGAACTCCCCACACACGGGCTTCAAAAATACGCCGCTTCAAACTTTATTTTGAGGCGGCCTCTTTTTGTGGCTCGTGTGCGGCGGTGCCTCCACAAAAAACGCTTAAAGCAGCTTCAAGCTTCAAGCCGGCCACAAGCTGTCGCGCGCTTCAGCTGTTTTTTGCGGCGGCTTCTAGCTTTTTTTTTGTGGTCACTTCTAGCGTTTTTTTTTTTTTTGTGGCGGCGTTTTTTTAAGGCCCGTATGCGTCGACAGTTACGAGTTGTAGGTCGTGGGTTCAAACCCTGCCAGGCGCATTACTTTGTGTAGGTAATTTATTACATCACCCCGCTCTCAAAATGGTGAAGGAAAACATCGTAAGGAAACAAACATGTCCTAGAATCAAAAATTCAAAGACGTGATATGCAATTATCCACCAACCCACACTGGGCCCGCGTGATGGATTACGGCCCATTCCCTCTCTTAGAGAGAAGGCCTGAGTCCCAGCTTAAAAGATTGATTAAAAAAAAAATATTGCTTAATTGAATAAATTTTTTATTTTATTTAATCACTAGCTGCTCCCAGCGGCTTCGCCCGCGTTATAGCAGAAAATTATCCCAAGGGATCATACTTCCGGGATAAAAAGTTTCCTATGGCCTATTCCAGGACATGGTCTATTCGTGTGTGTGTAGTTTCATCAAAACGTAACAAACAAACAAATTTACTTTCGCTTTTATAATATTACATAGTAAGGATTGGGTGGGTGTTTAATGTGTGTGTGTTTCGTCGAGTGTGTATGTCAAATAAATAGTTTTCTTTCTTTCTTTCAATTATGAAAATTAAACAATATAAATTTCATTAAAATCAATTATTTTGTTACCTACTACGCAAAATACATTTTGTTTTTACAGTATATTTTTTATAATATATCTTTTATAGGTATAAAATTCGTCCAGAACATCAGAATGTAATCACCAAACGGTCAGAGAACAATTAAACAAAACTTGATAACACGTCATACTAATTAACTCGAATTGAATAAATATTTGTGTCATTACCGAAACAGGTTCATGACACGTGACTGATTTTTAAAGAGCCAATGTAGGTAACTAGCCACCGTAGACGCGGGCTCGTGGACAGCGAGACATGAGTAGCTCGCTGTCCGATCGTCCGGTAACTGTCCGGACCGAGCCAAGACGTCGACGGCGCGCACTGTTCCCGCGCGCCTCAAAGAGTTGTCAGCAACAGGAGGGGCCCAGCTGGGTCGAAGCCTACTGGGGACAGGGTTGTCCGAAAGGGAGCTCGCGCCCCGGTATGAAGGCTAGAAGGAACGGCGCGGGGTTTTTAGTCAGTAAGAGTCTGACACTGTCTCCCGCTCCACCCAAGAGCGGGTTTCGTCAAAGATGATTTTCCCCGTCGAGAAAAAAAAAAGCCTACCGGGGTCGGGGTTATCCGAAAGGAAACTAGAGCCCCGGTATGAAGTCAAGAAGGAACGGCGCGGGGTTTTTAGTCAGTAAGAGTCTGACACTGTCTCCCGCTCCACCCAAGAGCGGGTTTCGTCAAAGATGATTTTCCCCGTCGAGAAAAAAAAAAAAAGCCTACCGGGGTCGGGGTTATCCGAAAGGAAACTAGAGCCCCGGTATGAAGGCTAGGAGGAACGGCGCGGGGTTTTTAGTCAGTAAGAGTCTGCCACTATCTCCCGCTCCACCCAAGAGCGATTTTTGTCACCGATGATTTTCCCCGTCGACAAAAAAAAAACATATCTGGAATATCTGGAAGACGTTACACGAAGCATCCCTACTATCGCTACTAATATTATAAATGCGAAAGTAACTCTGTCTGTCTGTTACGCTTTCACGCAAAAACTACTGAACGGATTTAGATCAAATTTGGTAGGTAGGTAGAAGAGACAGTGGAATAAAACATAGGCTACCTATAATTCCACTGCTGAGCACGGGTCTCTGCCCGCGCGATATAAACTGTAGTTCACGCGGGCGAAGCCGCGGGCGTAAAGCTAGTACTTATATACAGCAATCGGCCTCACCATACAAATTTTCCAATCAAGTTTATAATTTGGTATGGTGAGGCTGATTTTTTTTTTCGTTTCCTGAAAAAAAATCTTATCCCCAAGTGTCGTACTCTTGTATTTACAAATAACTATTTTGTCGTAGTTAGTTCTATGCCTTCGCAATTTAATTTGGTTAGTACTTCATAATAGAATTAATTTTTAGTACGTTTTAGGTAAGTAGGTTTATCAGATATTAATATATTTTACTATTTTTTTAAATTGTTATTTCATTTTTATAATGATTTATTTTTGTTACATAATTTCATTTTTATTGTTATTTAGTTGTTACTTAATTTCATTTTGTATTGTTATTTATTTGTTGCTTAATTTCATTTTTTATTGTTATTTATTTTTATACACATGATAATAAAAAAATACGACAACCTATATCCAACAGTAGACGTCTTTCAGCTGAAACGATGATCTTCATCATCTTCCTGCCCTTGTCCCGTTTTATTTGGGGTCGGCGCAACAAGTATTTTTCTTCCATTCTGTCCTGTCACCCGTCATGCTATCACTAACTCCCTTTTCTTTCATATCACGTCTCACACAATCAACCCATCTTTTCTGAAACGATGATGATGATGATTTATTTATAATTCCCGTTAATGTAGTTAACCCTTCAGATACCGTCAATTAGAGACACAATAGTAAGACAATAGATGCGCGGCCACCGGTGGTCGCTTGGGGATTCATGAATTAATTGCTAAAAAGTAATGAAAGACAAGATAGTTTTTATTTTCCTTTTGTCCACCCAAATTCATAGAGCGTCGGAGCGGCGCCATCGTGGTTGGCACGTGTAAGAATAATTGGTCAAGGTCATAAAAAAGCCGGGAGTGGCGGGCGTTCAGTTGTCAGGCACGCCTACTGGCGTGAAACGAGCTTCAACTTTGCATAATATAAATACGGATACAACTGTTGCTTTGTTTGTAAGAGGCAATCAAACAGGTGCCACTGTAATCAAATGAAAAATTACTAAATCAGTAATTTTAATATTATGTTCAATAAGTAATAATAATAATATTTAGAGATGAAACGGATACCGAATACCGGATATTCGGCAAGCTACGAGATCGGAGCGCCGGATATCTGGCTACCGGATATTCAGTCCTTTATCGCGTTTCATGACGCGATTAGTTTGATTTGCTAGAATTTATTTTTCCGAACCTGTAAGTAGATTTTTTACAGCCAAAATCTATTTTCTGAAGCTGTTCTAGTTTATGAAGCGAAAAATGCGGAAAATTTTGTATTCATTCACCACAACTTACCAATTACTTATAGTTAATTTTTAACAAAAAAAAAAATCAAATCGGTTGGCAAGTGACGAAGTTATGCGTGAACAAACATAATAAAAAATACAAACATCCGAATTGAGAACCTCCTCCCTTTTTTAGAAGTCGGTTAAAAATAAACCACGGAAGAACACAGTTAAACCGAAATAGATTCGTTTCGAAGTTACGTCAGTAACGCATTTATCATTTTTGATCAACGTCGGTTCTTTTGTATTTAGAGTATCTATTGTTTTTGTCTAAGACGATGAAAAAAAGCCCCACTGTGTCAGTGTGTGCGGTACAAATGCCAAGCAAAAAATGATGGCAGGTAAAAAATGCGCGTAGGTAATGTTTGGAGCGTAAAAACTTTGCCATAGTTTAGTGTTCATAAGATTCCGGAAGATACGTGTTAAGTAGCTTGAGACTAAACAAGCTTTTAATAAAAATCATTTTTTCATAGCAAGCTTTTATAGCTCGGTATATCCATATAATGAATACTTGTCAAGACGAATCATACGAGCCCAAAGTCAATAAGGTTGTGTTGTTTAACTACCAAGTTCAGCCATCTTCCGGTTCCATCATCAGATCAGCTCCTTGTCATAATAATTTTGCATTGTCATCTAATTTACACATACATGCTTACAGCTCAATCGGTAACCGGGAAGTGTTTCAAATTTAATTTACAAGATTCGATTACAGACAAACATCGGGACAGGTTAAAACTGAATAAAAGCTTGTAAAAAAATTATACTGGCCTGTCAGGCAAAACTGTGATGAAACTTGTGCGTGTGGTATGCTCATAAGACATTTTATTACGCCTAGGATCGCGGTTGATAACTATCTCACCTGATGGTAAGCGATGATGTGTCTGACGATGAAGCACGCTTACCTAGAAGTAACCTATTCACTCTTGACTTAAAGACCCCTAGGTTATAGTTATCAGGAAAGACGGACTCTGGTTCACATATCAGCCCCGCTACCCAAGTTACAACCGTTTCGCTTGCGTCGAACGCTTTGAGTTGATCTTGCCGCCAATTCTTGTGACTGAGCCTTGAGATGACGTCGTTCCCGTACATTTGAAGCTTAACTTTTTTTACTAGCGTTAACTTTTTCAGATTAGGAACTTGGCTAGGGGTACAGGTATTAAATTTTACTTGAATCATACATCTATGCTAAACTTAATAGGTATACCTAACCTATAAAGAGCTTGGCCGATTTTTAAAATTTGTTTTACCTACCATTAGAGTGCACTTTATCACTAAGTAACATGGCATATAATTTCACGCGGGCGAAGCTAGTGTTATAGTAACGTTATGTTTGTTTTTTTTTTTATTAAAACGTTGCCTAAGACGTTGGCCGCGGTGGACCGCGAAGGAGATGCCGTGACGAATTGGATAGATTCCACCAGAATTGGCAAGAAGAAGCCCGAGCGCGCGAAAGATGGAAGAAGTGGGGGAAGCTTTTGCCAAGGATTGGGACAGAACAGGCTAACAAAAAAAAACGTTGCCTTACCTACGCTAGGAATATTACTCAATCGTGGTCGCGTCCATAAAGATTTGGACTCACATTATCAATACACCTAGACCCGGAACTACTATCTGTACGTCATAAAAATATTTCCGTACGAAATCGAACCCTCGGCCTGCAGCGCAGCAGCCAATCTTTTAACTTCTGCGCAAACTTTACTGAACATTATAAATAACTAGCGACCCGCCCCGGCTTCGCTCGGGTGCAATATTATACATATAAACCTTCCTCTTGGATCACTTTATCTATTTAAAAAAACCGCATTAAAATCCGTTGCGTAGTTTTAAAGATTTAAGCGTACTTAGGGATATAGGGACAGAAAAAGCGACTTTGTTTTATACTATGATATAGTGATACCTGTTGATATTTTTAGACTATGTCTATAGTCCATTTAGTGTTACCAACACCCATGCAATGACGATAGATTGTTATCTAGACAGTTGAGCACTTCTGAGAAAAGTATAACATACATTCCATTAGCCCGTACTCTAAACATATAGGTATATGTCAACAATATATAGTACAAGTACATAAATGACGTCACACCCGACGCCAGGCGAGCCTGGATCATTGTTTACTTACTCGCAACACTGTCGTCAAGCAATCATGGTTATTTACGAGTTTATTGCTCTTAATCAACCATAGAGTTAATACATTAGTTTTTATTATCTTAGATACCCTCTGGGAATTCGTGTCTATGACGTGTTTAAAAGCATTTTTTTAAATAAAGTAGTTTATAAAAAAACGGTCAAGTACGAGTCGTACTTATGTGCCGAAGATTCCGTACAACCATATTTACGTCACAAAATAAGTATTAATACTTAATGCCATGGGTAAGTTCGATTCCTAAACCGAGTCTCGAAAATTCTGAATCGCAAAAAAAGTAGTTATTTTATAATGTAAACTACGAAGCAGTTTTCAGACTTATACCTACTTGATACTTTGTTTCTTGCCTTGCCAAATTTCAGGTTTAGACTAACGGAAACTACCCTATAGGTTTTGATTTCCTACCGAGTGTTAAAATAAGCGCCTAAACGGAGCTTGATTTTTAGCAGTTTGATTTTTTCACTGCTTCAAGGGGTAGCAGACCTGGGTATTTCTTTTAATTTAATTAACATTAATAATATTTTTTTATATCCTACTAATTGATTTAATATCCTACTAATTGAAATGAGTAGGATATTAATGTTTCATATCCTACTAATTGAAATTAGTAGGATATTAATGTTTTAATTAGTACCTCTACGATTTCCTCAGTTTTTTCTCAGTCTGTCTACCTGTATTTTTGGGTATTGAGAGACGACCCAAAAAGTGACTAGTATGTGTGGCGTATCAAACAAGCTTTTGATTCTTGTGGCGAATTTATGATCTAACTTTGACGCGAATATTAATTTGGACTGAAAATTATTGTGAATTTTATTATGATTTATTTTAATTTTTTAAGGTTGTTTAGAATACCAACATCGATTTCTTACATTTTACGTGATGCGCAAACAACGCAAAACTTTTACAGATTTATTATATATATATGTATATATATAAAGAAGATAGAAGATGATGATGATTATGATGATGATTATGATGATAGAAGATTAATGACTGAACTCAAAAACTACAGAACTGACTTAAAAAAATCTTTCACCAGTAGAATGCTACTTTATTACTGAGTAACATTAATATATAATAGGCATATATTTTCTACTATCAAGCAAGCAAAGTTGACGTAAAGCAAGCAAGCAAAGTTGACGTAAAGCAAGCAAGCAAACGTAGGTACATATTATCTTTTATATTACTATAGGTATATATGTATTTTTATATGAGTACGTAACGTATATTTTAATTGTTTAATATTTGGAATCGGTTAACGACAGACTACCCTCTTTTTAGTTTAAAACCTTATCGTCCATCCTTAGGTTGTCTGGTAGATATCGCTGTTAGCGATAAGACCGCTGTTGTACCCACAGACTTAAGTTTCTGTAAAATTGTTACTATTTTATTTATTTATTTATTTATTTATTAAAACTTTATGCACTAAAACAGTACAAAGGCGGACTTAATGCCTTAGGCATTTTCTACCAGTCGACCTTAGGGACCTTATTTTGGTGTAAAATAAAATTTATTGTATTAAATTCTATCACTAGAAATTAGTTTATACTAATATTAAAGAGGTAAAGTTTGATTTTATTATTTGTAGGAGGTAATCTCTGAAAGTACTGGTCCGATTGCCAATTTTTTTTCTCCGATAGAAAGCTGCTTTATTCCTGAGTGACATAGAGTGCCTATATTAAATGTACGCGGACGAAGCTACAGGCAAAAGCTAGTATCTAATATAGATATAATCGTGATAACATAGACAGGTACAAAATAATAATGTAAACTAGATTCGTGACTGAAATGTCAGCTATCTAAATATACCACATGATGTAACAACATAATAGGCATGCAATTACACTTGCATCTTCCTGTTATTATTTTATTGTAGGTAGGTATGATAATGTTTTTTTATTAGTTTATTATTTTAAAAAAATAATGCTTTATTAAAAATAATAAACTAATTATAAGCACTGTGTCTAGGTATATTAAATATGACGTGAGACTTAAGAATAAATAAATAATGAACCTAAACTTACCACGTTTCATGAGGTGACTAATTTATTTATTTATTAATTAAATGCTTTATGTACACAAAAGTACAGAGGCGGACTTAATGCCTTAGGCATTTTCTGCCAGTCAACCTTTGGGTGATGCAAAGAAAATTAGTGGATATTTTATTTAAAATTTTATTGCTAAGTGCAACCAATCATCATGTATAAGTGCAACAAATCAACCAATATTTATTATAGATTTTGATATTGTTATTTTTTATGTATATTCTGATTTTATTAATTATTTAAATGTGAAAAATTTTATTGATCGTAGTTTTAAATTTATATCATGTTTTCCGTTTTAATTTTTTTCTCCTTTTTCCATTTAAAAAAAAATCTTATTGTTTTTTGTGTTTATTATTTCTGACAAATCTGTAATTATAATATGGGGAATCTGGCTACAGTAATATATTTCACAACTAGGTAGCTTAGCAGCCAGGTAATTTCATTTTTGTGTGTGACCTTAATATGTCAATAAATAATTTATTATTACATATCTCTATCTCTCCTTTATTTGTTTTATTTTATACATATTTTATATATTCCTTAAAACACACATAAAAAAGACATAAAAAAATGGTAGTCCGCCAGTGTCGGGAGCAGGGTCCAAGCTTGTCCAGGACTTATTATTATTATTATTTATCCCTGTTAAAAATGATGTATTTAATAGCATCTTATTGATCAATTATTAATTGGTGTTTTCCTGTTTACTCCAAAGAACGGCCGGTATGACAGATTTCCTTGTAAAAATAGACAATAATTGGCCGTTAAAGGGCTACCACATAACTAAACAGGAAAATTAAATACCTACTACTAATGTGTTTTCTTAGCAGCAATAGGTATGAAGAAATATCATACTAACTATCCTCTACAATGTGTAACGTTAAATGCGCAAAACCTGAAATTATTTTGATCAGAATAACGAGCAGAATCAATTAAACTACTTTTTAATATAGGGTAATTTTTTCAAAAAAATCTTCATTAAAAATGTCGCCCTGTCTATTTATGAATAGGTCAAGCCATCACGTGCGCAAACCAGCCAAAATAGGTAAACAAACACAAATGGTTGTAGTCCAATCAAATTTTCTCATACACGGGATATTAAAAGTTCTTATCTCAATGCAGATATTAATTTTAAACAAAGGAAAACTGCACATAAAACCTTTAATTTCTTTTTAAATGTTTATTTTTCACAGAATTCGGTCTTATAAATTAAAAATCATTTGGGCTGTCTAAGGTTTTGCGCATTTCACGTTACACGTTGTATAAATAGGTAGGTACCATCGCGGTAATTTCTGCCTGACCACTTAAAAAAAAATTCGCTTGGATCCTGCGGCGCGACGCCAAGCATAATCCTTTGAAGTTTTCGTTTCGAGTGCAAGCTAAAATGAACTTAGTGGTGGTAAGGCGGTAGTGTCTTCGATGGTACATACATTGCAAACATAAAACTACCTGCCAGTGTTCCCCTTGTTAAGGTTCAAGAACAAATGTGAAGAATCAGACTTCTATAAGTTACAATATAAGTACTTTTATTTGTTTAATTGAAAAAAAGTACCTAAATAAATAAAATGTGAGTTGACCTTACACACTTAAGGGCCGGTTGTAGTCACTGAGTATTTTGTACTAGCTTTCCGCCCGCGGCTTCGCTCGCGTGGACTACAGTTTATATCGCACGGGCAGAGACCCGTGCTCAGCAGTGGTATTATAGGTAGCCTATGTGTTATTCCAGTGTCTCTTCTACCTACCTACCAAATTTGATCTAAATCCGTTCAGTAGTTTTTGCGTGAAAGCGTAACAGACAGACAGACAGACAAAATTACTTTCGCATTTATAATATTAGTAGGGATAGGGATGAACTCCGCCGGTCTATGTCGATTTTGCAGCCCCGTAACAGCGGTTTTATTTTTATAAAAAAATAACAATAACTATTCAATAAGGCTCTTATAAAAACAAGCTTTATTATTTTTTGGAACTTTCAATTATTTCCGTGTCGATTTGCGATTTTTTTTGTCAAGCCGACTAATTTATATCACGTTTTGATTTTTGCGCGGCGGTTGTTCATATTGTAAATTTTAATAAAACTAATTTTTAATTGTGTTTCTCTTTTATATTTGTGGATTTCCAGAGGTTTAAAAATGTTTAAAAAGAGTAGAACCTGGCCTTAAATATCAATACTATGATATAATCTGAAGATTGGTTGGTATTTGAAGGTCAAACTCATAAGCCCGAAATGTCTGATCGTAACATTCGCAACAGGTTCCGTCTTATGTTATTGTTATGTCGAACAAAATGTACAGTCCGCAAAAAAATGATCACCTCACAGAAATATAAATCATTTATTTGCCAACAAGGTATAAGGTACAGATACAGATGTAATCGTTATTTTGAGAAGAGCCGCGATACATTTTGCCTCATGTCATACAATAAGTGCTCCTTAAGAATGGAATTCGTTTTATTTCGGACATAAAATATACAATGTTAGTACCAATTATCCTAAGCACAAGAATTGTTACAATCGCAGAGGTATAGCTTTCCGCTACAGTACTTATACATACGTGCATACATAGATAAGGATAAGTACTAATGCGTGCATACAATTATGAAATTGGTAATATTATTTCTTCTCAGTAAACACTGTTAAGTGTCAGATTAAGAGACTAAGCAAAGATAAATAATGACGTAACATAACGACATAAATGAACAAATATAAAAAGTCTGTACAAAAATGATTTCGCAAAACTGGTTTACGGAAACACTATTTACGGTAAATTACGCTGGCGCAAAAAAATAAATTCGCACGTTGCAAGTAGAGATGAGAGAAAGATATGCATTATTAATAGCTACTATTGATAGCAATTCCTAGTTGATTTTTTTCTTGTTTTCTCTTCGTACGGTTTGTGCATTTAGCCAGTGTCAAAAGATAGTACCTATTTACGAAATTGGTAATATTATTTCTTGTCAGTTAACACTGTTAAGTGTCAGATTAAAAGACTAAGCAAAGATAATGACGTAATATAACAATATAAATGTACAAATATAAAATAAAAGCATATAAAAATGATTACGCAAAACTTGCATGTTGTGTAGCAGGTTATTTTACTGGCGTTTTCCTTCGCTACTCTCTCATACTATTTAGGATAAAAATATTTATGGCAGTCACCCATAGTAAAGTTTTGTACTTCTGTAAACCTTTCGTAATCTTTTCTGTAACTCCAATTACCTCGTATAAAGAATTTCACGTGTGTATTTATAGAAATCAGAAACGTTATTTCGAATAGACTAATTACGGGCACTTTTGATTGTCAAAATGTCAATCAGTCAAACAAACAAGTGAAACTTTGTTTTTTTTTTTATCTACTAGCTTTTCTCCACGGCTTCGACCGCATAAATAAAATATAGTCTATGTCACTCAGGAATAAAACAGCTTTCTATTGGCGAAAAATTTTTCGCAATCAGACCAGTATCTTTAAAACATAAAAACAAAATTTACCTCTTATTCCTCTTTTCTGTCTCTTGTTTTTAGTGTAAATTACGATTTATTCAAAGCAACGTAAACGTCATTCTTAAAAAAAAAGATTTGATGTTTTTTTTTGTATTTTTAGCTAACAATAAAAATAAACATATCTACTTAATAAAATATTTAGTGTTGCAATTTAGTTAACAATAAAAAAAAATGTAATAGTAAAATATTTTTTAGTTGTTAATATAAACTTGTGATGCTGTCCGTACCTACGACTTTGTGCGTATAACCCAGTGAACCGGTTTGAAGGATACAAGACCGATGGCTTTAGCAGAGCATGACTTTGAAGTGACCGGTCACATTGAAAAGTGGACTCGCGGTATTTATAATCTGAAATGATTACTTTCAAAAACTAGTTTCAAAAAGATGATTTATCATTTTTCCCCGCTATCCTTCCACTATTTACGGAAAATTACGCTGGCGCTAAAAATAAATTGGCACGTTGCAAGTGGAGATGAGAGAAAGATATGCATTATTAATAGCTACTATTGATAGCAATTCCTAGTTGTTTTTTTTTTCTCTTCGTACGGTTTGTGCATTTAGCCAGTGTTAAAAAAGATAGTATTTAGATAGATTTTCAGTCACTTTGGTAAAATGGGGTAAATAGAAACTCAAAGAGTATTTTCTCGATATTTAAATGTTTTTTTGCAGCATTAAATGCTATATCATTTTAATGTTGAATATAATATAATATTCGACCACTATCATACAACGCCGTCTAGTCCCAAGTCTTGCAGAGCTTGTATTATGAGTACTACACAACTGATAAACACACTTATATTTTTAAATATATACATATAAATATATAAATGTTATTCTAAATAGGCGATGCTTTGTTAGAGGCTGATAATATGGTATCAAAGTGAAAAAGCAAATCAACGTTTTGTTTCTATTCGCCCCCTGGGTTTCTATTCACTCCGTTTTACGGTACCTAGTTTGAAGGCAGGAAATATATCGAGTCGGTCTTCTCAGGAAGCTTAACTGACGTACCTAGTCAATCATCATCATCATTTCAGCCGATAGACGTCCACTGTTGGACATAGGCCTCTCCCAAGTGTCACCACAATGATCGATCCTGTGTGTCCCGCATCCATCGGATTCCCGCAACCTTCACCAGGTCATCGGTCCATCTTGTAGGAGGCCTGACGCTGCGTCTTCCGGTACGAAGTCGCCACACATACACACATGGCACATTCGCACATTGCTCGCAGAACAGATGGCCGTTGGGGCCGAAAGGTTCTGGACCTAGTCAATAGTATAATAAAATTCTAAGCTACATTTTATCGAGATCATGCCAGTTTTATTACCTTCACGATGATTGTCCAATTGGATAGACATTTCAGTTACAAAACTACATCAAATAATGCGTAGCAATAGAAATCAATTTGCGGGTAATTAAACCAGACATTAAACTTCACTCGATATAAAACTTCTAAAGCATTCTAAAGAGACCTTGTTATTTTATAATCTACAAATGAGATTAATGCCCAAGCGCCCGAGTAGTGCAATAAACAGACTTTCTGAAACCTCGGTAACGGCCAGGTTTGAAAAAAATATATGTTTATTATAGATTCATGAACAACATTATCAACTATTGATTTTTTTAACCGACTTCTAAAAAAGGAGGAGGTTCTCAATTCGGATGTTTGCATGTTTTTTTTTTTATGTTTGTTCGCGCATAACTTCGTCGCTTGCAAACCGATTTGAAAAAAAAAAAAAATTTAATAATTTTTTTTTACGATTAATTCTTTTGTCTAAAAAAAATATTTAGCAATTCCGCACCTTTTGCCTACTCCTACAAAACGGCTTGGATTTTTACACATAAAAATTGGTGGTTAAATATTCATCAAAGTACATAGCTTAAATCAATAAATATTTTACAAAGAAAATGGAGTTCTATCCGGGCGCAGCTGACCGCAATTAAATGCACAGATACTCGTACTGCCGCCTAGACGGGTGTTGTGTCGATTTGATTTCGGCCAGATGTACAAGGGACTTTAAATCTTAAATTAAAACACTGGCAGTATAGTCACAGTATTAGAAGGCAGAAAAACCTTTTTATAAAAAAAAAACAACTTCACAAAAAAATTTAAATATATTTGAGGAGTTCCCTCGATTTCCCCAAGATTCCATCATCAGATCCCAACTTGGTAACTATGGGATCATTTGGAAAGTATACCCTTTCGAACAAAAAATGTTTTTTTTCTAATCGGTTGGCAAGCGACGAAGTTATGCGAGAACAAACATTAAAAAAAATTCAAACATCCGAATTGCGAAACTCCTCCTTTTTTAAAAATCGGTTAAAAAAAAATACTCGACTACACATACCTACGTTATCGTATTTCCTCTAATAGGAAACGCCTAGGTACTACTTTTTGGACACGCATGATGAGTGTTAGCAAATTTAGCGTGTCCTAAAAGTAGTTTGGTAGATGTAAAAGAAAATAGAACGAGGTTATTTTGAATCGAGAGCTCGTAAAAATCGCGTAGAATACAGGGCGGGCCTCAGCGCCGCCATTTTGGACATTAAGTGTGACGTCATACGACATTAAAGCTTTTAATTATGTAGCAATGATTTAAGACGAGGATATTTTGATGTTGGTATTGTTTTTAGTAGGTTCTTACATTATAATGTTGATGACACGTGTTTTTTTTTTTTGTCGACGGGGAAAATCATCTTTAACGAAACCTGCTCTTGAGTGGAGCGGGAGACAGTGTCAGACTCTTACTGACTAAAAACCCCGCGCCGTTCCTTCTAGCCTTCATACCGGGGCACGAGCTCCCTTTCGGACAACCCTGTCCTCAGTAGGCTTCGACCCAGCTGGGCCCCTCCTGGTGCTGACAACTCCTTGAGGCGCGCGGGAACAGTGCGCGCCGTCGACGTCTTGGATTCGGTCCATTACCGGACGATCGGACAGCGAGCTACCCATAGCTCGCCGTCCGCGAGCCCGCGTCTACGGTGGCCGGAAATCGGGATCGGAATCCCGGCGACGGCGGCGAGGGCGCCTTTGCCTGATGCGGTCGGCCTCCTCCTTTGCAAGCATTACTGCTTCGCAGAAGGAGGCGACCGCCTGCCATTCCTCCTCGCTCCGGACCATGGCCTCGACCAGGGCCCGGCGCGAGAGGTCTCCGCCGCCGTTCGCCCCCACGAGGGCACGGCGATGCTCCGTGATGACACGTGTTAGAGTCTAGCGAGTAGGTAATTATACATACCTACAATGTGATGTTTTTGTCCCATAATCTCACGGTTTATATTCTTGAAAAATATTATAAATACTAAAAGTCCTGAAATATGTGGTGCAAAAGTTCATGGTTTCGAATATATCATTAATCATAATTAATTTAGTTAAAAAATTGGCACCAGAATGACAAATATTTATTTTTGCGACGTTGCCAAACTTCGCAGTGGTGTAGTAAAATTGTGAAAAAAAAAACAAATTTCAAATGACATCGTACCTATTTACGCTGTCATATATATTTTTTTCGGTGGGGACATTCCCAGCTCTTGGACGGAGCGGGAGATATTGTCAGACTTTTACTGACTAACGCTGTCATATTTAACTTAAAGGATTTTTACTTTAATAATCGTGAATTTATCGAATTATTTTGTATGAAAACATTAAAAGAAAGATAATTAAAAAATAATTAATATAAGTATCTACCAGTTGATTCTTTGTAATGGTCTCATTCATAATATACCTTATAGTTATGGGATTTAAAAAAAGCTGGGCAAGTGTGTTCGAAAATTTCCTCGCAAGTGTCGAAATATAAGCCTTGCTACATAAACAAAAGTATCTTTTTTTTCGTCAACTTACAAGTTTGGTTTTTTTTGTACCTCCAAGGAACTACAGACCTGAGCCAATGGTTTTAATTTAAACTCGATACCTCCGCGCGTTTCCGAGATAAAGGGAGGGTTTCTTGCTTGACAGAAAGACAGACGGACGGACAATAAAGTTATCCTATATGGGCCTGTAGTGAAGCCCCCACGACTATTTTGTAGGATGACGTTATCCTACAAATAGGCTATTTGTAATTGATGTTAATTCGTCAGGTTGTTTTCATTAAAGGACCACCTAGCTTATGATGTCACTAGCTTCCGCCAGTGGCTCCGCCCGTGAGTGAATGAATGTAGAACATTATTCTATAGCGTAAAATACTTTTTTCATAGCAAGCTTTTATAGCTCGGTATACATATATAGGGTGATAATATTTAATCATTTAAAAAATACTTATATTCGATACTTTTTATAAGGTTCTTCTATTAGTAAACAATGATCAAGATCTCTTAATCAACTTTAATTTTTGAACCAGTGTTGACTACATCAGATTTCATTTTTAACCGACTTCTAAAAAAGGAAGAGGTTTTCAATTCGGATGTTTGTATTTTTTTTATTTTGTTTGTTCGCGCATAGCTTCGTCACTTGCCAAACGATTTGAAATTTTTTATTTTTTTTTGGAAAGGGTATACTTCCCAAATGGTCTCATAGTCACCAAGTAGGGATCTGATGATAGAATCTTGGTGAAATCGAGGGAATTCCTCTGAATTTTTTTGTGAAGTCAGTTTTTTTTTTATAAAAAGGTTTTTACCTTAATAATTACCCAAGTTGTTTGACTTTTTAGACAGGCTCTAGGTACATATTTAATTTACCAAGTAACACGTGATACCGTGTGAACATTATTGAATGAAATCTCAATATCCTATTACTGTCATAACATGAAAATATTTTAGATACGAGTTCGAGTGTTTAGTTCGAGGAACAATGTCATTGCATTTGTCATTTACCTATCATAGTGCAGACCAGATGCACTGAGTGAGTGTGTAACTGATAAGTATACAAGAGCCATGTGAATCCTGCACCAGATTAATTATACAACATTATTATTAGTATATAATGCGAAACCTGAACTGTCAAGTATATTTATGTAAAGAATCTAGGTACGAAACTTCAAAACTGTATTATGAAAAACCACAAAGTTATAAGCCAGTTATGATACCTGGTTGTCGACCCGTAAATGCCACTGGGCCACATAAAAACTAATCTCCGAAACGGCCGAACCAATTTTAGGGGACTTTCACTGATAGATAACTGATGTTATAAGGAATAACCAACAGAGTTTTTTTTTTATTAAAAAAAGCTTAATATTTTTTGTTCAGGTCCTAGCATATTTATATGAAACTTACTTCCGGGATGAAAAATTATTTATTTACTAATACGGGACATAATTTCTAGACTAGCCTCATTCAAGTCCATCCGTTTAAGAGAGCAAAAATAAAAACCATTCACACATGCAAACTCGCCTCGTTAACATTAGTGATTCTGCAGCATTTTGTAAGTATTTTTCTCTTTTTTATCTGCTTCAAAAGATAGCTAGTTCAAGTTTAGGTTAGTCGATACAAAACAAAGTCAGGGCCGAGGGGCAGTGATTATCGCCTTCTGTTATTTAGGTACTTAAACATATCGGTTTTCTCAGTAAATTAGGTCCCACATTATCATATGACAATATGTTTTTTTAACTAACTGACTAACTATCGCGACTTTATAAACGATTACTGTTCCACATTAGGTACAAATGTTAGATTTTTAAACTGTTCCATATCAGGTTCGAGACTAAAAAAAATCTATGTGATGTCTGTGTATCACTCGGTTGCATAAAAAAAACTCATGGCCGAATTAAGCTCGTATTTGTATAAGAAAGGTCAAATCACTTTGTAATGTTATTTTTTTTTTGTATACAATAAAGAATTAAGACTGCTTACAAAAGATTATAGATACTTATAGAAGCTGCTATGACTATGTCTTTAAACTACACAACGAGTAACGCCATTTTTGTGGCGTACTCGTCCCTAAAATTTATACATTTTTTGCCAGTGGTTTCTCCATTGTGAAAGTAGATAATTATCCAAATGGTACGTACCCAGGATATACCCAGGTATGTCCCCAGGATTACAATATCATATGGACTATTCTAGGACGTGGTCGACCCCTGTGCGTTGTGAGCCGTTGCCCATGTAATTTTATCCAAATCAGTAGAGCTGTTTGATCGTTAAAGAGTAACAAACATGCATAAACACACACACACACATACTCTCTTACATAGACACGTACAAAATTTGACCGTACAATGTTTATGTTTGTTGTTTGCTAGTAGGTACTAACATAATAAATCCGGTTCCAATAGACATGCTATTATTATTATATCGAGCCTATATTGTTCTGCAGCTGGGCAAAAACCAGAAGGAAGGAAAGGAGGTTCCAGCTCTGAGACACTTTTTGCCTAAGAAAGACATCTAAGTCGTCCCACCATCTTTTATTCCTCTTAGACATGCTATATAATAATTAGTTTCCCTAAGTAGCCGTGTCCCAACCACATTAGGGTCGGTTTCCAATCAAACCGGATGCAGTTGAATACCAGTATAATACATGGAGCTACTGCCTATCTGACCTCTACAGTCCAATATTTGGATAACACGATAACCCTTCACAACACTGGCGTCAGATTTCTTGACTTCTGACGGTCTATAACGACTGTCCAAGATATACCTACATTGAACATGTTTTTGTTTGTGATTTTATAATTGTTAGGTTTGTTTTTTACAATCCATATTTATTTCAAGTGAACAAATAATCGCAACAGACGTTACCTTAAGATATGGAACAATTTAAATGACAGCAAGAAGTATTTTACCAATTATTAAATTTATTAATAATTATTAATACATTTAATTCATAAAGGAAAAGATAAATCTGCTGTAGTTATACATTAATTATAATTAATGTATCAGCAGATTTATCCTTTTATCTTTTCTTCTCGTTTTCCTCTGGTTTTTTTAGCATGTCGATGGTAAAAATATTATTAATAAAAATAAAATGAAATCCCGTTTCTGGCCCAGCATTCGACCACAGCACAAAAATAGTAAAATTTCTAAATTAAATTTAGTCTGGTTCCATTTTTGACCACAGCAATAGCATCCGCAGTTAAAAATGCTTTACATACTGATTTGGACTGTTGGACATTTTCCTGATCACTGTTTTTCCTCTAAAAAGGAAAATCCGTTCAGGTATAAGTACTTAATTTGTTATCGCAAATATGTTAGCTTGTTTTTAATTGATTTTGTCATTCTTTATCCTTATGAGTGCAAAAAAATAAAATAATTAAGAGTTGATAACATTGAAATTGTGTCTCAAATGTCTATATCAAAGCTATGGTATTTTTTAATCTAAATAAAAATTTGGCAGGTAGGTTTAGACATCCGGACGGATTTTACGAACCTCCACCTCTAAGAATTTGAAACGGGGGTCCAAAGTTTGTATGGAAAACCTACTTTTACACGGGCGAAGCCACTGGCAGAAGCTAGTTCTTAATAATGCCGTGGACTCATTTTAAACACGATGGTATCATATTTTCACCCTTTTAAATAAAACCCGGAAATATCAAGAACGCAATAAAAAATTGTTGAAATGAAAACAGTTCCCAAATTAAAATGTAGCTCTAATTAATTCCGCCTAGATTCAGAGAAACATAGTACATAGTAATGGAATGTTTCATGTTAGGCAGCGATTAACAAAGTCAGATTAGCACAAATGTCAGGGAATATATATCATAGAGAATAGGTAGGGGACGATGCCCTGAGTGGCCCAAATAACGCCACCGACCCGGTTGATGTCATCGCAAAGGTCGGCGGTACGAAGCACAAAATATATAGGTACAGAACTCAGTCTACAAACAAAGCGGGCTCGAGCAACGCACACATAGACACCACTCACGGACACGATGTCTTGGAGCGCCTCGACCCTCTCGTCGAACAGTTCCGGCTCAAACGCTCATTAGTGTGCGTACACCGAGCGTAGGTATATAAAGTGAAGCACATACATGAGATTGTCTTCTGTACCTATCTATTTTGTGTACGAAGTATCTACGACTAGTGGGCTTTGTTTAAACATTGAACCTAATGGTTATGTACAGTGCTGGAGTGAAAAGGTTAAGTATCTTTACGTCAACCTTCATTTGCGTAAGATGTTCTATATAATAGAGTAAACTTTATTGTACCTACATCAAAATAGTATCTAACAATTTTACAGAAATTTAAATCTATGGGTACAATAGTGGTCTTATTACTGATAGCACAAAATAGATAGGTACAGATGCTTGCTTTTGCACTCAGATATCGAAGAGTAAAATTACTATTTCCGAGATTCCCTATTGAGATGCATTCAATTATTATTACCCTTTCTTTCAACATCGAAGAACATTTCAGATCCGATCAACATATTATGATTTAATTTTCATTTACCTATTCGACAATGTACCAAAAGAACTAAACAAATACAGTTGAATAATCAAACTGAATTGCATAGCTATTCGATTTGTGTATTACCACGGACAACGAGAAGCATACAATATGTTTAAAACTGCTCATATGATAATATGTTACATGAATAATTATTCTGTCTACATTCTCAAGAGTCTCACAATTAGCATGTTTGTCAAAGTATTGCCGCCAAAATACGAGACACCACATGTGACTCGACTACATTTACACAAAATATTAACATAACTAGGCAAATTTATTATAATGAGACATGAAGGTGCGTTCCGTCTAAAATTAGTTCAATGTCATTATGGATCGCTATTTCATTTTAATCTGATAAGCATTTTGGATTTGTTCCTCACTCGCCTCAATTTTTGTCCCACGACTTTGTTTTTACTTTCCGAACGTTGGTTTTTCCAGTGTCATTAACCTGGTGGTACTCTACTTATTAGGCATTGAGCGTAACAAGACAGACTAATTTATTACAAGCTTATAATTAGTTTCACCTGTCCCGATGTTTGTCTGTAATCAAATCTTGTAAATTAAATTTGACCCACTTCCCGGTTACCGATTGAGCTGAAATTTTGCATCTGTAAATCAGATGACAATGCATAATTATTATGACAAGGAGCTGATATGATGATGGAACCGGAGGGTGGCTATAGGAACTTGGTAATTAAATGACACAGCCCCATCGAGTTTGGGCTCGTTTGATTCGTCTTGACGAGTATTAATTATATAGGTATACTGCGCTATAAAAGCTTGCTATGAAAAAATGATTTTCATTAAAAGCTTGTTTATTTATGAGCACTTGTATAACATTACAATGGATGTCCAAGGCGTTGTACAATAGAAACTTGTAAACTAAAAATACACTTAATACAACCATAATAATGCCTAAAGTGTTAAGACTGCAGCCATTTGCCACCGAAGTTATTTTTTTGTTTTATAAAACTACATGCAACACAAAAGTACAAAGGTAGACTTAATGCCTTAGGCATTCTCTACCAACCAAACAGAAGTGAAAATGTGGCAGGTGCATAAAAAAAAAATATGTGAAAATAAGGCCATAAATAAATAAAGGTTTGCTGGATAATTGGTGTTTATCTTTCAACCCGCATGTACTTAGTGGGAAAACCATGTTGTAAACAAATGATTTTTGGTAGTAAATTAACTAAATGATACTGCCATGCCATGTTACTTGCCAAAACATACCTATTTCCATACTAAATATCCAACTATTATATACCCAACCATATCTTATCTTTATATATATAAAAATGAAACTCGTTTTCCGTTGTCACGACATAGCATGAAAACGACTTGACCGATTTGGCTGATTTTTTTTTTGTTGTGATTGTTATTGTTAGGATAAGGTTCTTATGGGAAAAAAATAAAATTAGGGTAGTGTAGGGTAGTGTAGATTAGGGTAGAGTAGGGTAGAGTAGGGTAGAGTAGGGTAGAGTAGGGTAGAGTAGGGTAGAGTAGGGTAGAGTAGGGTAGAGTAGGGTAGAGTAGGGTAGAGTAGGGTAGAGTAGGGTAGAGTAGGGTAGAGTAGGGTAGAGTAGGGTAGAGTAGGGTAGAGTAGGGTAGGGTAGGGTAGAGTAGGGTAGGGTAGGGTAGATTAGGGTAGAGTAGGGTAGAGTAGGGTAGAGTAGGGTAGAGTTGGGTATAGTAGTGTGGAGTAGAGATGAGCGGGAGCGAAGCCGCGCGGGCAAAGCTAGTCTATATATATAAAAATGACCCCCGTTTTCCGTTGTCACGACTTGGCATGAAAACGGCTTGACCGATTTGGCTGTTTTTTTTTTGTTGTGATTGTTATTGTGAGGAAAAGGTTCTTATGGAAAAAAAATTAGGGTAGTGTAGGGTAGAGTAGGGTAGAGTAGGGTAGAGTAGGGTAGAGTAGGGTAGAGTAGGGTAGAGTAGGGTAGAGTAGGGTAGAGTAGGGTAGAGTAGGGTAGAGTAGGGTAGAGTAGGGTAGAGTAGGGTAGAGTAGGGTAGGGTAGGGTAGAGTAGGGTAGAGTAGTAGTGTAGAGTAGGGTAGAGTTGGGTATAGTAGTGTGGAGTAGAGATGAGCGGGAGCGAAGCCGCGCGGGCAAAAGCTAGTAAACCAATAAATATACCAATAAATCCAGAAAATTTGTTGACGCACAGGACCGGTCTTTGTGGCGACGCTTGGGCTAGGGCTTTGTCCAACAGTGGACGTCTTTCGGCTGATATCATGCATCATCATCTGATATGATGATGATTTATTTCGTCAACAATAAATATAAGAAAGCCATTAAGTATAACTAAATTGTACTCTGGAACCTAATTCGTTGTTACATGTTCTAGGTAATTAGTTTTTAATGAAATAACGATTTCGAAGAGGACTCAATAAAAGTGTAGATAGTTTGAGCAAATTATTTTAGTGCTTCCGAAAACAATTATACAAAACCGGTGAACTAATGTTTATACCCATTTAGTACTCGTATAGTTGCTAAAAATGATAACACGAGAAACCGTTTCTGTAGATAAAGCCCAATTAATTTAATAGTGTTTATTCATGTGATAAATAAATAATAAGGTTGGGATATCCATTTGCATAAAAATTTTAGACCTAATATAAGTTGGCATACTTTTGTTTGTTATAATTATATTTTCGCATAACTTTTTAAGCATGATTTCTCTAATCATAATAATGATTAAGCATAAAATTCAAAAGCATAAATTTACGAAGCATAACATTCTAAAGCCTAACTTTAGGATATATACCAAATAAAAATGTATACACAAAATAAAAAATATATACAAAGCATGTAACATGCAAGCTAGCATGCAAGCAAGCATGCAGCATCCAGCATGCAAGCAATCATGCAGCATGCAAGTGAGCATGCAGCATTCAAGCGAGCATGGCATGGTTTCTGTCACGGCTCCGGCGTTGCGGGCCTCCGGCGGCCCCTCGCGTGCTAATCATGACAGAATAACATTAATATAAACAACGTCAAAGCAGGCACACACAATTCTTCTCTTCTTTCGGTTCTGAAAAAAACCGAGTCAAATTGACTCGAAAGAAGGAGAACATTATCTGACTATAGTCATAATATAAAAGGAACATAGCTATCGTGAAATCAGTCTGGCATTTATTAAAACCGTTTTTGTGCCCAATGTCCTTGAAACCCGGTGAGCTGTAAAAACAATGGATTAATCGTATTCATTTGCTCAGCACTTCGCGTTACCACTCCGGCCCCTATATGACATCACCGACGGAATTGTTCCCAAACCTATTATAAAGTGAAATTTGTATATGTATGCAATGAAGCACTGAAATAAGTGATTGTTTTGTACAAATCTATCGGTTTTTGCGTCTGTCTGTGGCGGCACATAATTCTTCTAGTTAAAATGAGTTTGTTTGTTTGTTTGTTACGTCTTCATGCCTAAATGTCAAAACCGATTTTGATGGTACATGGGTAGACGTAGACCATGTCTTGGAATAGGACATAGGATACTTTTTATCCCGGAAGTATCCCTTGGGATAATTTTCTGCTATATAGCTGTGTTACTTTTTGGTGTAGGTACAATAAAATTTATTCTATTCTATTACGCGGGCGAGGCCGTTGGGAACAGCTAGTAATTACATAAAAGTCAAACACAACACATATTTACATATATTTTTAATACTTACGTGTAAACACTAGGAATAATTGAGAAAATTTCTTTAAGAATATTTATTAATGTTGAGACAGGTCTTGACGGAATGACTTTTGCAATGAACCCACATATTAGAGAGTAATTAGATTTGTTAAAATAACTATAAAGACTAAAACTACCTACATAGAGCAGACTTGAGTGAGAGGCGGGACTGGGAGATAGTGTCAGACTCTTACTGACTAAAAACCCACCCCGTTCCTTCAAGCTTCTAGCTCGAGCTATCTTTCAATACTAACCCTGGCCCTAGTAGGCTTCGACCCAGCTATATTGAGAGGTAGGTCGCAACGCAATCAGGCACTGGTTTTAATGATTAAAAAAAAACTTGAAAAACTAACGCAACGCATTCTCTGGATTTTCTTTTACTTTATTATTGAAACTTTGTTTCTCTCTAAATAATTAGGTATATGTTTGTTAATCATTGAGAAATAAATGATAGACATATAAAACGAGATTGATTATTATGTTAGCTACAATAAACAACTACTTGAGTTTAATTAGTTTACACGATGCCACATTATTTCGACATATGAGAGTCGGTTTCCAAGTGCTGTAAACACAGCTGGCGGTAATGAACATATTTATTTGCATTTCTGTAGAATTTGTAGAAAAAACACGCAAATGTAACGTTAATGACCATTGAGTGAGATAAATACTTTTTTTTCCTAATAATACGTAACAATACATTAAAATGTGACGTTACAGTAAAATGAATTTACAAAGTTGCTCACATTTCATTAACCTATATAATTTATTTAAATATCTTTTACTTGTGTTTTTTTATCAAGTATTATTAATTACCAATTATTAGTTATCAATTATAAATTATCAATGATTAGTTAACAATTATTATTATAACATATTATTAATGTTTAATTATCCTTACTAATATTATAAAAGTGAAAGTGAGTTTGTTTGTTTGTTACGTCTTCACGTTTAAATGGCAAAACCTTGAAAGATTTTGAAGAAACTTGGTACACGGATAGACCATGTCCTGGAATAGGACATGGGATACTTTTTATCCCGGAAGTACGTTCCCTTGGGATAATTTTTTGCTATCACGCGGGCGAAGCCGCTGGGAGCAGCTAAGTTATCAATATTGATACCTATCAATTGTATATTAAATATCAATGAGTGATGTTATCACTTACTAAATATGTTGTAAATTATGTGGTCGCTACTTGTTTATCTAAAATTGGGTATTTATTAGACTAGTAATTATTTTTATGAATGTGAAATCAACCTGTTTTATAACCTTGCCCATCAACAATCTAGAATGGTAATAACATTAATGACCTAAAGCACCGGCTACACAGAACAGACGCAAGGCACGGACCCGTCGCAGTCGCGAAAAGATAACTACGTCGTTTTACGTCGCGACGGCTGTATACATTTTATATGCAAGTAGATTAAACGGGCGCCGCGACTGCGACAGGTCCGTGCCTTGCGTCTGTTCTGTGTGGCCGGTACTTAATACCCGCTGGTTGGCTTGTCTATTTTAGTAGGTACGTTTAATACCTGTTATTTCTTATATTTGCTTTGGAATACGTGTCCTAAAAATCAAATTATTGATATTAAACTCGTGTGATGCTCGTAAAGCATAAAAGTGTTTTTAATGTTTAAAATTCAATCGAAGCGAGCGTCGATCGGAGAGCAGTGGTCGACTTACAAGTAGATCGCAGGTCAAACCCAGTTAGGTGCTTTACTTTGTTTAATTTATTTCATCACCACTGCAAAATGGTGAAAGAAAACATCGTGAGAAAACCGGCATGTCCTAGAACCAAAAATTCGAAAACATGTGACATCCATCAACCCGCAATGGGCCGGCGTGGTAATTACGCCCATTTCCTCTCTTTGAGAGAAGGCCTGAGTCCTAACAGTGAAATCATTATAAGGCTGACTATGCTATGTATACACAAAAACTGTAGAGTATAAATGTAACGGATCATTCCTGTAGACCACTTACTGTGAACTTCCTACTTTTTCGCCGACAAAGTCGCGGGCTGAAATTATTGAGTCTGCTTGCGTACCAACTGCACTTACTACAATGTCATGTATCACCTTAACACATCACTAGCCCTGCTAATGATTATGGTACGGTACTAGTCCTGACCACCAGGATCACTACTAGACAAATCGTCCATTATTTTTTTTATTGTCATTTGTCTGAGCGTATACTAGGCGTTCCATATTTGGCACAAACAATGTCTAGGAAATCTATTGCGTTCTAAAATATGTATAAGCGCTACTGAGAAGCTTTGTAGCTGTGTTTACGTGAATATGATAGCGCCGTGTGCGCAGACCCCTGCTTAGCATCAATAAATTCAAGTGTTTGTATTCTTTTCTACATTTTTATTAAATTCTAACGTGCCTCTATACTGAAAACATCGTACATTATACATTGGATGTATAATGTATATTTATCGCATACCTACGACTACTAGGTATAGACGCATACATATCGTGACACTCACATTCTTAGAAGTATTTTCAGTGTTTGAGATCTAAACTCTGATCTCTTTTCCCTCGAGTATGACGGAATCAATTAGCTTCCTTCCTTAAGGAATGTTTTTCCACTCGCCTTTAGAAGTTCGGGCGTGATTACATCATCACTCGATGCCTTGTTATAATAAAGCAGCTTCAGAGCCATCCTAATCTCGTACAGGCTGTCGTCCAGGATATTTTTGGTATTGTGTCGGTGTAGTTACTATATATTTGGCACTATATTGAGGAAAATGTAAAATGTGCAAGCTTATAACCAGAACAAAAATGATTATAGCTAGTTATATCCATCCAAATTTACACAACGCTAACCAACAGATGTTTTCACTCATTCAATTTGTTAATTTTTGTGGTATGTAAAATGCTCATATATTAATAGCAAGCCGTCTATATCAATAAATAAAGCTTGTGTTAAAATGTAAACTAGGCTCGGGTATTTTGTTAGGGCTTCCGACTTAAAACGTGTTTGTATTGTTGTTACGAAACCAGTCTTTAAACATCTTGTTCTACTCGACTTAACTATTCCAATGTTATTAGATATTTGGAAATGATATTCTCGGCTCAAATAAAATATGCCCATGCGAAATACGATTCACTGAATAATCACGAAATCACAGAAACTATAACACCTATAATCTTACAATTTTGGCAAGTAGGTTTCTTATAGGGTGTATACATCCGCTAAGAACGGGTTTTACGAAAGTCCACCCTCAAAAAGGGTAAAACGGGAGTTGGAAGTTTGTATGAAACAATCTACAATCACGAGGGGGAAGTCGCTATCAGAAGCTGGTTATAATAATATATTTTGGTGTAAATTTAGGGGTCAAAAGTGCATTTGCACTCTGCCAATGCTAAAGTATCTAAAATATCTTTGTAGTAGAAAAATGATCTACAACTAGTTATTAATGAAATCAGTTATAAACCATTGACTCTCTTCTACAAAGAAATAGACACTTTAGCATTAGTAAAAAAAAATAGTTGAAGGTTGAAATTACTTTCTACTTTGATTTCTCTGCATTTAAATTACAGTTATAATGGCTGAAAACTATAACTGATACTTTATTACACTCATTGACCTGACCTCTATAATATAAAAATGAATCGTTAAATGTGTTGCTAAGCGCAAATCTCGAGAACAGCTAAACCGATGTCGCTTATTTTTTTTTGTGTTTCTCTTGAGGAGAAGGTTCATAGGGAAAAAAATAAAAATTAGTTAGGATAGGGTAGAGTAGGGTAGAATAGGGTATAGTAGGGTAGAATAGGGTAGAGTAAGGTTTAGTAGGGTGGAATAGGGTAGGACGGGAGTGAAGCCGAGGGGGTACAGCTAGTGTTGCAATATAACAAAGATGTGCAGTAATATTTGAAACATACTCAAGAAGAAGGATAAACGTTAAGATGTAACATTAATTGATTTTGGCCATAAAATGGCGTAAGTTTAGTCTACCAAAATGAACATGAAATAGCATGTTCTTCAAAACACAAAATAAGATGCTTAAACAATGTCACTCAACTTTGTTCTCCAATTAATAAAAAAGACGAGCTTGATGTCATATGAACGTACTGCTACTATATACTCTATTACTTTTAATTAAAATGTACCAGATATGGAACATTCCCAGGATTCATTAAAAGAACCATATGAGAGTTAACACAGCCGAAATTTAAATTAGTGCTACCACTCTGTCATGTTTATCTTTAAATTCTTAAATAATTCATTTCATAAATTATACATTCTAGTTTGAGCTATCCAATGTCGAATGAGATCATCGTGACATTGGTTTGAAGATAAATGCCCGATCTGTTTTTATTTCAGTCTATTTTTGGACGGAAATTATGCTTCCCGACAAAAGGCGATGTTGCGGAAGCGTGAATTTGGTTGCATGATTGATTTTAATGGCTTAAATTCTCAGAAAAAAAAAAACATTACTGCAAAAAGTTTACATAATTAGCGTAATAAGATAGTAAGTAGGTATAGGTGGTATCTCTTAGCTGCCAGTGGCTTAATTCAGTTTCTATCTTTTAATTATTATTTTTAAATTTAATATCTACATTGTGCTCACTTATAGAAGCATCAAGAAATATGTAACCAAACATTATATGTAACACATAATATGATTTAAAAGAGTGTGCATGGAGTTTCTTGCACGTTCTTCTCCATAAAGATCTACGCTTTGGAACGTGCAATTTAGCTTCACTTTTCTTGGACTGACCGACATTTGACTAATCAAAAGTAAATAAATGCTTTGATTTTTTTATTTTTCCGAAATTTAACAAACTTGTACGCTTCATCATCAACTTTTGTATCACTGCTTACCTTCAGGTGGGATCGCAGTCAAGCACTAGTTTATATCATTTAAAAATCCGGCCAAGAGCGTGTCAGGCCACGCTTAGTGTAGGGTTCAGTAGTTTCCCATCCGTCACAATAAGTGTTACACAAAAACGTTCAGCGCCATCTCTCGGAAAATTAGGTTACTAATTTATACAAACAAGACGGGTTATGATATGCACAATTTATTATACACCTAAAGTTTCTAAGGTATTTGAAGAGTTATAATGTTAGATAAATAGTTCATGTAGGTACCAGGATCCCAGATGGCGTGTAGAGATGTAGCCTCCATTCTTGATGCTCATAATTGCTATAAATAACTACTGCCTCACCACTCTACATTCGGCGCTTCCCACGGGAGTGTTCATAATAGGAGGCCATGGTGAACTGATGGGATAGACGTGCGTGTATTGTTGCTTCGCGATTTTAGCCCTTAAGAGCGGCCAACCCGATATAATATTTCCGTATAACCCCGCTCTTACATAATTATGACGTTATTACGCATCTTTTTTCATTTTTCGTTCATATTTTGGAATCACTTATCTTGTGGAAATTATCTAGGTTTTTATTGAAATAAAAACATGTACACAAATTCAGTAAAGCACTTTGAAAAGCTATTATATAATTATACAATAATACTTTGGTCCTTCATAATGTAATATAATAATAATTATTATTTATTTTCTCCCACACTATATATAATATAAATATATAATATTTATACAATTTATAAGAAACAGTTTACAAAAATGGGACAGTAGGCCATACTAGGTGAAACCTGTGCTACAGGCTACATATCTCCTGGTCTCCTAATCTCTAAAACATTATTAAAAACTAAAGTCGGAGTATACATTACAGTAATAGGAAGTTCTTACAACTCATGAAAATAAGAATTATATTAAATTAAACTTATAATATGAGATTTAAATAAGACATCAAATTAACTAAAACAACAACAATTAACAATTAATTAATAATTAACTAAATAGATCATTATAGATTGTTTTTCCTTCATTTAAGTTTCTACATATTTGATGGCTCATAAACATGTTTTTTTTTCTTTCTTTCTAAGAGATAAATTCTTAAAGTAAAATATTTCTTTTTACAGAATAATCATGGGTATGTTCGAGTTCAACAAATGCTGCTTCTGCATAGAGCTGCGGTCAGGATGTCTTATCATCGGATACCTGAACCTGGTAAGCATGCTTGACTTAAATCATCGTCTAGTGAATCCGCTATTCCCTTGTAGCGACATCTATGGCGCCACATGTGAACTACGCAATACTGCATCGCGCAATTAGAGTTGCCCACGCGATTTGAGCACTATACATGTTTAGTTTAATTATCTATACTTCTATACTAATATATAATATTATAAAGAGGTAAAATTTGTAAGTTTGTAAGTTTGTAAGTTTGTAAGTTTGTATGTAGGGGGTAATCTCTGGAACTAATAATCCAATTCTAAAATTTTTTTTACTGGCAGAAAGCTACATTATTCCTGAGTGCTATAGGCTATAAATTGTTTCTATAGCATGTATATTAACCGAGCTATCACAACTTTTGTCTAGCAAGTCGGAAAAAAATACCTCATAAAATAGAATTATTTGCGTGCGCTGCCTAAACAGTTGCTTAAAATTAAAAACAATGTATGGCTACCTGGTTCGTCTTAATTATTTCTACAAAAAAGTCCGCGGTACCATATCTCTATCTTTTATATTTCATCTTTTATACTTCTTTTATTGCATTAAAAATATTTTTTTTCGGCATAGGTACTTACGTTTGGTTGATTATTTGAGCAACAAAATATTAATTCTTATGACAATAAATTATTTCAGTATCACAAGAACATTATACAGATAAGATTTGCCATTTACAGCATAGCAATTGGTCATACAGTTTCGAAGATAATATAAAATTACTAAAACGCAAAATGCCCCTAGCGTAACTTTCATTGTGCAGACGTTTTACCTATTTTTTTTTATGGTGGGCAAAAATCATCTTATGACAACCCCCGCCCTTGGGTGGAGCGAGAGATAGTGTCAGACTCTTACTGACTAAAAACCCACCCCGTTCCTTCTAGCCTTCAAACCAGGGCACGAGTTCCCTTTCGGATAATCCTGGACCCGGTAGGCTTCGACCCAGCTGGGCCTCTGCTGTTGCTGACAACTTCTTGAGGCGCGCGGGAACAGTGCGCGCCGTTGACGTCTTGGGCTCGGTCCATTACCGGACGATCGGACAGCAAGCTACCCATGGCTCGCCGTCCGCGAGCCCGCGTCTACGGTGGCCGGAAATCGGGATCGGAATCCCGGCGGCGGCGGCGGGGGCGCCGTTGCCTGATGCGGTCTGCCTCCGCCTTTGCTAGCATTACTGCTTCGCAGAAGGAGGCGACCGCCTGCCATTCCTCCTCGCTAAGAACCATGGCCTCAACTAGAGCCCGCCGCGAGAGGTGTCCGCCGCCGATCGCCCCCACGTGGGCACGGCGATGCTCTGCCCAGGCAGGGCACACCTCGACTGTGTGCTCCACCGTGTCCTCCGGGCGTTCCGCACAGTGGCGACACTCGGGCGTCTCTTCCGCTTTAATTCGGTGCAGGAACCTCCCGAACTTGCCATGTCAGGTGAGGACCTGTGTCATGCGGAAGGTAAGGACGCCGTGAGGCCTTTCCAGCCACGCCTCAAAGAGGGGCCACCGCCATAATTGTGGCGTGCCCAACGTTTTACCTATTTGCTCATAGATGGCGTTCTGCAATTACGTATTTTTTCTGAATCGCGGTGTTAAGACTTTCTGTGGATTGATGACCCTCTCGAATTATTATGCCCACGTTGTCGTTAGTTGGAGTTCTTCTGTCAGTTGCTTATTGGTTTCGGTTGTTTCGTTCGTATGGTTGTTGTTGTTGATAGATACCTCATAATCGAAAATATCGTAATTTCGTTGTACGTTTTTGTATGTTCGTAGTTTCGTACTTCGTTCTATCGTAATAATCGATACGAGTTATTCGATATTACGATTGTTTGGTTTTGTAAAGGCGGACGGTGTTCGAGTCGCTCTCCTTTTGTTCATAATTGTTTTCAAGTCTGTGCGTAGTTTGTTGAGAGCATGTCTAAAAGGAAATCTCAACTGTCCCGGCAGACATCACAGACAAGAGCCGCTCGAGTACGCCGTACGGAAGAATCTGCCCCTGAAAATGAGCAGCGCCTCTCGAGAAATAGAGAATATATTTCGCAAGCACGCGCTAGAGAATCTAGCTCCGAGCGCTCACAGCGCCTCGCTAGCCAAAATGTGAGGACATCGCGGGCCCGTGCTCGAGGAACTAGCGCTGAACGTGCGCACCGTCTATCTGAGTTAAGGCAGCATGTCTCTGAGACAAGGGATAGGGAGACTAGCGCTAAACGCTCGTGGCGGCTTGGTAGGCAAAATGTCATAACATCGCAGGCCCGTGCTCGGGAATCTAGCGCTGAACGTGCGCAGCGTCTATCTCATTTAAGGCAGCATGTCTCTGAGACAAGGGATAGGGAGACTAGCACTGAGCGCTCGCAGCGGCTCGCTAGGCAAAATGCCATAACATTACAGGCCCGTGCTCAGGAATCTAGCGCTGAACGTGCGCATCGTCTAATCGAGTGTAATCTTATTTTAAAACAAGAAATTGTCCGCGGACGAAGTCGCGGGCAGAAGCTAGTATATATATAACAAAACTAAACATGTATATGCTCAAATCATAATATTGTTATATATGTGTTTAGTTTTATAATTCTCATGTAAGTGAATTTATGTAATTCTTATGAGAATAAACGATCTCAAAACTCATATACAACAGCCTGAAATTATCTATCGAGCAGCTGCCCACACTCGTCTGTCACTGTCACGTTACACTCGTCTGGTCGCAGGCCTTTTCAATAAACACCTCTCCTCATACCTCGTCTTGCTCCTTCCCTTTTCTTTTTTTATTAACTCTAAGTGGTGGAATGTACTTAACTACATAGTGCCTACACCGTGCTATATCTCATTATCTTCCTGCCTTTAACTTATGCTATGCATGGTCGGCGCTACTATTTCCTTCTTCGATTCTGTCCTATCAACCGTCACACTATCTTTGACTCCCTTTGCTTTCATATCCATCCATCTTCTCTTTGTCGTACCTTTTTCACTCCAGCTATACAGATTGTAATAACCTCTTTAGGTAACACAAGTTTCATTCCTCTTATTTACACAAGTATACTAAGTCAAATCTCTTTCAACTTTTCTTTTTATTTCTTTCATCATCATCATTGCAGCCTAAAGACGTCCACTGTTGGACATAGGCCTCCCCAAAGTGTAGCCACAATAAACGGTCCTTTGCATTTCGCATTCACCTGATTCCTGCAACCCTTACCAGGCCATCGGTTCCCATTGTAGGAGCTGCATCTTCCGGTACGCGGTCTCCACTCCAGAACGTTTCGGCCCCAACGACCAACTGTTCTGAGAGCAATGTGTCCTGCCCATTGCAACTTAAATTTGGCGATTCTTCGTGCTATGCTTCTTTTTCTTTATGTCTATCAAAATATTTCCGTAGGTAACTATTTAATTTTTTTTTTCAGATTGCCAACATTATCATGATCCTGCTCTCGATTGTTGCCATCGCCACAACTGGTGTGGCTACAGCAGTAGTCAACCAGAATGACGAGTTCAAGGATGCGAGGGATAATATGAAGGTTATGGCAACCGTCATGTTCGTCGTCTTGGCGATCATGCTCGTGTTTTTCATCCTCTTCCTGGCATTCACCATCGTCCTACTAGTTGGACTGCATAAGGTACTTAATTACACTTCCATAACTTTTTACAAGCTTTTATTTAGGTTCACTTGTCCTGATGTTTGTCTGAAATCAAATCTTGCAAATTAAATTTGACCCAGTTCCTGGTTACCGATTGAGCTGAAATTTTGCATGCATGTGTATATCAGATGACAATGCAAAATTATTATGACATGGAGCTGATTTGATGATGGATCTGGAAGGTGGCTATAGGAACTTGGTAGTTAAACGACACAACCCCATCAAGTTTGCGCTCGTATGATTTGTCTTGACAAGTATTAATGATATCGGTATACCCAGCCATAAAAGCTTGCTATGAAAAAATGATTTTCATTAAAAGCTGTACAGTGACGACAGTGTTTAGTGCAAGTTTGTTATACGTTAACGCAATTGAAGCATTTATATATTTTTTTTTTGTCAATGTTATTAATTGATTTTTTATTAGGTTATACAGTATTTTTATTTTTTTGGCAGTGGTAAGCACTGCGATTGTGGCGTGCCGCAATTTTTAAATATCCTTTATTATCCAGTTGGCAAGTTTTCTCATATTTAACCCATTCTGTTTCAGCATAAGCGCGGTCACATCAAGGCCTATCTGATCTACGCGTTGATCTTCATCGTGTTGTCTATCATAATGTTCTTCGCTAGTTTTGGTGGAAGTGTCGGTGCTGGTGAAATCGTCCGGCAAATCTTTACTATCCGTGAGTATAATAACATAATTTACAGCTAACATTATTCTACTTGAAACAATTTTGCCTGCAGTTTCTGCAAAACATGGCTCTCTGATGTTTTATTTTTTTTTATTAGGGAAAAATCACTTACATGCAACAGAAAATTTTCAAAAATCCTTAAAGCTAGATGCACAAACATGCAACTCACTCCAATGTCCACGATGTTCATTTTTATGAACAGAAACGATATTTAAAATATGAGTACCCATGTGAATTAAATTGCTCCTACGAAAATCCACATAGCATTTATTCAGAAACAAGTTTTTGTTATAGGCTTTTCCTTATTCGGGGACGATTACGAACATTTTAAATTAAAATAAATAGTAACCAGTCCTGACGTTCTCAAGTAAAACGCTAAAGCATACACACACACACACTAGTCAAAAATAAAAATGCATACAGCACCACCGGACCAGACCAGACCACATCTTGATTATTGTTTAAAATAAAAAGATTGCTAAGTGACAACATATGTAAAATAATAAAAACATTAGAAACGCAATCCACGAAAAGTGTCTAGCTTAAGAGGTCTCTGCGGGTTTTTTTTTCGGTGGGTAAATATCATCCAATGACATCCCCTGCCCTTGAGCGGAGCGGGAGATAGTGTCACACTCTGACTGACTAAAAAACCGACCCCGTTCCTTCTTGCCTTTCATACCGGGGCCTCCCTTTCGGAAACAGACTCTGGCCCCAGTAGACTTCGACCCAGCTGGGCCCCTACGATTGCTGACAATTCCTTGAGGTACGCGGGAACAGTGCGCACCGTCGACGACTTTGGGGTCTCTGCGGGTTGGTTTTGGATCCTCATAAGTCTTCCGAGGGTCGGAATCCAGGGTCCACAGATATAAAATAAAATACATAAAAATATAAGTAATTATTAAAACCTTTTATTCTGTTTCCAGTTCTGAACATCTACTTCCTTCTGGTGATCAGAAGCTACTACCTCAAGATGGACGACCCCTCCAACAAGCCAGCGGTGTACAACACGGCATAAGTCATCCATTTCAGTTTCTATGTTATTTAGATAACAATTAATTATCGGCCACATTTTATATAATAATACCTATATAATATACATTTTTTGCATTTGATATAAAAAAAAACGTTTTATTATATAGAGGAAATAAATTGACTGACATAATTATGTCATTCATCTTTGATATAATATATTTAAAAAAGCTATTTGAACTGGTATTTGGAACACAAAACGTGCCTTATTACAGTACTGCCTTGTAATTTATGGGATTTTGAATAAATAATGTGTGCTGGTAATTAAAAGTTTGATACATATGAATATTTCTAAATGTTGTCGTTGTGGTGAGTTGAAATGCTTCGAATTATTCATTCGTCTTGCAATGTATTTTAATCAATCCTTTTTGCCGTTTGTAAGCTTATTTCAAATAATATTATGCATGACAAAAATGTTGATGTAAAAACATTATTAAGTTTAGTTGTTTAAGTTTCTTATATTTAGTTGTAAGAATAGCGAGTCCTTTTTAAGTTTTCAAATGCAGTTACGTTTTTAATGAGTATGATTAGTACCGACATATTCTTTTGTAAATTATTAATGCATGCAGTTAATAGATGCAAAATATAATTTTGTTACATTATATCATTATTAAAATTCTAATAAAAATATATCAAATTCAACATTAAATCTAAAACATTTTGTATTTTTGTACTATAGCACAAAAGTGAATTTGTAAAAGTTTTATAATCAATAAAAAATAACTAAAAATCAGTAAGAATGGTATTTTTTGGCAATGATGTTATTATATTTTTTAATAAAGTAAAAAAAGAAACAAAAAAAGTCTATTCACCACCGATTTTTATGAAAATTGTGATGTTATAAAGAAAACGATGTATGTATTTATATCAATGCATTTAAGAGGTAACTGAAAGGTGACCGTAAAAATAAAAAATTGTTAGATATACCAAACACTTTGAATAGTACGCTGATCAAATTAGTACAATAACATTAAGTTATATTAATAGTTATTATTTTTTAATTAACGTTAGATACTTTTTTTTTAATAATACTTGATTTTTTTTCCATTTCTCTATAGTGCCATCGTGAAAATGTTAAATTGTTATATGTTTTGAAGCCAAGGGGCGTTTCTCACAGACGTTTCCAAAAAAGCGTCGTGGTACTGTCGGCGTTTTGACGTATAGAAGAATAAGAGAAAGCATAATAACAGTGCATACTTGATCTCCATCTTCCGGATCTCTCTTGACTCTTTCGCCAGTGAGCTACGCCTCTTACCATCGTTGCATTTACCTCGCTAGGTAATAGAATTGGTTTTTGATACCTAATCTATGATGATTTTTTAAATGTTAAGCTGGCTGTACGCTGTACAAAGCATGTCGTTGATTTTTTTTTTAAATCTGAGTTATACCTTTTGTATAAGAACGGCTTTTTTATAGTAAGTTCTTTTTTTTTTCTTAAATCGTAGCGTAATTACGATAAACAAACAAATTACTCGAATATTACAACTTGAAATGACTAAAAACAATTTTTAAGAATTTAGTAAGAACATTTTTTTTTCGATTTGTATTTTATGCGTTCACAAAATGTCATTGTAATACATATAAACTATGCTTGAATGTTTAAAAATAAATGTTAATTAAGTGATTAATAAATCAAAATTAGATTCTACTTCAAAAATAATAGTTGGTTTTATTTATATTCCCTGTAGTAAAAGAAAGAAAGACCTACTTACCTAATCTACAAATACTTAACTCAAAAAAAAAACCATATAAAAAAATGTATGTAAAAGACCTGTGCAAGGCCTAAAAGGCCAAAATTACTTTATATATTACCATATTTTGCTACTCCTACCTACGCATTTGCTGCAAGAAGAATATTGCCATACTATCCTTGCAGTAAATGAGTCGGTAGTGTTTGTACTTCTAGACAGATTGGAGCATATTAGCGAGAAGATGAGACTTTCCGTAAATAGGTCCAAAACCAACGTCATGGTAGTGGATAGATCTGGGAAATTGGAGCTTACTGGCGTTTTGGACCTAGAAACAGTGTACAACTTTATTTACCTGGGTTCCAATGTCGGTAACGGCGGTTCCTGTGTCAGGAGTATTGCATGGTATAGCTAGCGCCATGTTTCATTATCATCATAATCATCATTTCAGCCGAAAGACGTCCACTGTTGGACATAGGCCTCCCACAAGTGCCACCACAATGAACGGCCCTGTGCGTCTCGCATCCATCGGATTCCCGCAAACCCTTACCAGGTCATCGGCCCACCTTATAGGAGGCCTTCCAACGCTACGTCTCGCCATGTCTAAGCTTAACAAAATCTGCAGGGATCACAACATCTCCGTAAAGACCAAAACCAAACTGGTACGAACTCTAGTCTTCTCGACTCTTCGTATGGCGCTGATACTTGCACGCTGAAAGCTGCCGACAGCAAACGCATTGACGCTTTTGAGATGTGGTGCTGGAGAGAGATGCTCCGTATTCCTTGAACCGCATTTCGGATTACAGTATTCATAATGCGAGAACTCTCGGAGGGTTTCTGCACCTGATTTGTTCGTTGGAAACGCCTGGGTGTCACCATTGTGCGAACCACCCGGAAGACATGGTGGATCATACGGTAGGGGTGTGCCCCGATTGGGCAAAGTACAAATGTGTCTTCGTGGGAGCGATCGGTGGCAACGATCTCTTGCAGCCAGGGCCTGGTACAGGCCAATGTCTATAGCTAGGAGGAATGGCAGGCGATCGCATCCTTTTGTGAAGCAGTTGCTAGCAAAGGAGGCGGCAGCACGCGTGAGGAAACTGCCTTCACACCCCAGCCACCGAGGATCGCGACCCTGATTTTCAGTCACCATAGGCATGGGCTTGCGGACGGCGAGCAATAGGTAGCTCGCCTCAGGCCATACTGACATCATGGTTGGTCACCTATCCAGTGAAAACCAACTGCGTAAATGAATCTAGTTTTGTTTTACTCGTAATTTTGCTATTAGATTACTATCTTTTTTTTACGGTGGGCAAAAATCATCTAATGACAACCCCCGCTCTTGGGTGGAGCGGGAGATAGTGTCAGACTTTTACTGACTAAAAACCTACCCTGTTCCTTCTAGCCTCTTCATACCACGGCTCGAGTTTCCTTTCGGATAACCCTGGCCTCAGTAGGTCAGTAATCTAATAGGATGGGTCCTATTAGATTACTATCTTCATCTATGTTGTGGCTAGATCTTAATACTGACAATTTCCTGAAATAGCCAACTAAAACTAGTCAGTTTTTATCCCGGAAGTATGTTCCCTTGGGAAAATTTTTTTCTAACACGTGGGCAAAGCCGCTGGGAGCAGCTACTCGTAGTAACTCCATAAAGTCATCCATCTATACCGTAATAAATTAACATTGGATATCTAATTACCTACAAACATAGGATGTTATGTTTGCGATTGTGCAATAATTATTCATGAAGTTACCAACAATTACCTGCATCCGCCACTTCATCGTAAGGTTTATACATTAATAAGAATAATAAATCAGCCGTGTCGGCTTGGCAGTGTAGGATCGAGCGTCCGTCGTATTTGTGGGAGATAGGCGGATTCTTACACTGCTTGCAAACCGAATGCATCACCCATGGACGTCAGTGATGAGACTGTATATCCCGCGCAAGTGTGGGGAAAATATTTTTATTTTTTATTGAAATATTAGTTCCGCGGAGTTGCGCAATAGTTGCCAAACGTATAAGAGGTTAACCAGTGTGATCAGGGCTTTAATCCTAATTCCGGTGCATCCTCGGTCAGTGACCGCTTAATAAATAGAGATGAGCCGACTCTAGACTAGGCCGACTAGTTGGCTCTCAAGTAGATCTTATAACAAAAAAGTCGTAATCTTACAAATTTTGCAGATTAAAAGAGTTTTCAATATAATTTTAGAGGTGGAGAGAGAAAGACAGGCGATATAAGTATTTAAAGCTTTTTAGCAGCTCTTGAAATGCTAACTAATCTGCAGTTCTTGCCTGTAGCAATCGTACAACGTCATCAATGTAAGCATTATTCATAGGAAATGTACATGCGACGCCGGCGAGGGCTAGTCGTCCTGTAGGCCTCACCTGGGCCAGTGCTATTAGCCAGGGACAGTATATAACCAAGTGTATTTGTGAACTATTGTGTGATTGAATAAAACATCAAGTGAACTCACATTGTCTGTACATCTCTTCATAACATTTAACATATAATAAATACATTTCAGAGGATTCATTTCTTGAAGTATGGAAAAATGTTAATGTAACGCCTGTTCATAAATCAGGTTCAAATTCAAATTCAAAATCATTTATTTCAAATAGACCAAATGTAGGCACTTTTGAATAGTCAAATGTCAGTCAGTCCAAGAAAAGTGAAGCTAAATTGCACGTTCCAAAGCGTAGATCTCTATGGAGAAGAACGTGCAAGAAACTCCATGGACACTCTTTTAAATCATATTATGTGTTACATATAATGTTTGTTTACATTATTTCATGTTGCTTCTATTATGTAAGCACAAACTAAGTATTGAGAACTACCGTCCTATCTCCATTTTGTCCACATTGCCAAAGCTTTTTGAAATGCTGGTTCACGACGAGCTCTGCATACACTACTACTACTGCTTCTTTGATACACAACTTTGATACTACTGCTTGTTTTGTTCAAGAAAGGTCCACAGACACAAATCATTTGGTTTTCACAGATTTCTTGTTCAGTACAAGTAGGTGCTGTTTATACTGATTTCCAGAAAGCTTTTGACAAGGTGGATCATTAATTGCTTCCAACAAAATAGCTGTCAATGGTATACAAGGTAATTTATATTACTCTGGTTTGTATCATACGTCACTAATAGAACTCAAAAAGTAGTCATAAAAAGCTTTGAGTTCAGATCCATACATGTCACTTCCGGGGTACCCCAGGGATCAATTTTAGGACCTCTTCTATTTATTATTTTTATTAATGACTTGAATCAATGTTTCCGATATTCAAAATTGGCGTTTAGCAAAAAATTATAATAATATGGATTCATATATGTTTTTTTGTCACCAAAAAAAAATCATGTTGATCTACCTAAAATGATTGCAAACACAGAAAATTAACTGTATTCTCACAAAAGTATAAGTTTTAGTATTTAGGTATACGTTGTAGGGACTCATTGTCTTCCAAACCATTTTGAATTTGTAATACGGATGACATAATTACTCACTTATATACCTACCGAGATTATAAGCTGTTGTTAATTATATATTATTGTTAGTTTTCCCTAATAAATAAAAATTATAAAAAAACTCAAACCATATATTATTTACCCATCCTGCACACGCAAGACATACACCAATATCTACATAGCCGACTATAAAAGCGGATACTAGTAGTTTTTTCCGGCTAGTCGACTCAGAGTATCTCTATTAACAAGCCAAAATTATAAATCGAAACCAATTTAGTGTGAAATCGTATGGTTTATATGTTTAGTTGTTCGCACGAATTCTGTTTAGTTCTGATTCAACATGGACAGGATTACGTTTTATGTCAATAAGGATAAGTGCTCTGGTAAGTGAATTATCTTACCTTAGATATCCTGGTAACGAATTTTTAGAGGTACGGGAACAGTTTGTTTGTTGTGAAGTCTATATGATAAATGATTTTTATTTCGCAAATAGGTTTTATAAAGACACTTTTACACGTCAATTTTTTTGTCAATTTAAACTAGATGAGGCCGGTGTTTCCTAGCTAACTACCCTGAAAAGAAACACCGAAACAAAATCCGGGTTCAAAGTCTCTTTTAAAGTCCCTTCAGCAAACATATGAAGATCAAATCATATGAGAACCATGCAGATTGAGCCTGAGATGGGGATGAACCACACAGTTCTAAGTAGACCTGTTCAGTCAGTCCAAGCATTTGTCAGTATGCGTGTAGCTCAAATAAGGACTACTAAGGAGCTCAATAACTTGACGAACAATACCAAAGAAATAACATTTGGGTAACATCCATTGATAAGGGACAATCCTCCGACCAGACGGGTACTATGTCTGGCAACTTGAACTGCACTGCTTTAGAAAAACTTGCAGTTTCAGTGCAGAGCATCGTACATACGAAGTGAAAACCGTAAAAAAAATGCAAGAATAACGTGAACAAACGTGTTATGCAGCTTGATGTGCAATTTAATCTTAGGTTATCAATTAAACCTGTTGTGAGACAATAAATCTAGCAAAAAAAAATGTATGTGAAAACGTTTCAAATACCGTAAATTAAAGACACAAAAGATAGATATAAATTGCATTAGTTGTCTGCTCACAACTCATTCAACAAGTGTTAGGAGTTTCCGCGCATTTTTTTCACATAATCATTCCGAAAACGAAACACTTGTCCAGTCTCTACTGACATTGTTTTTTTTTTATTATCAACAGTGGGGTCAGAAGTGGACTCGGACACTTCTCTGAACGACTACATCCGCAACCACCTGAACCTAAAAGGCACGAAGTACATGTGCAAGGAGGGTGGCTGTGGAGCCTGCATTGTAGCTGTCACCATTAACGACCCGGAGCCTAGGACGTTCTCTGTCAATTCTGTAAGTAACTTTTTTATATTTATTGACTGGCCTATTGGTCTAGTGGTTAGTGGCCCTGATTACTATGCCAGAGGTCGTGGGTTCGATTCTCACCTAGAACAAATGTTTATGTGGTGAGCATGTTTATGTGTGTTCCTCACATGCAAACTTGCATTTTCGTTGTGTGGTTTGCTGTCAGAAAACCCATTTATGGGTTAAGCTCGCCTATGTATATCAACTCTAAATATAGCTGTGTATTTTAAATCGTGTGTACAATAAAGAATAAAGGAATAAAGTATTTGTTCTGTGTCTGGGTGTAATTTATCTTTAATATTATGTATATCCGAAGACTTGTAACATTCACCAACCCGCACTGGGCCCGCGTTGTGGATTACGGCCCAGTCCCTTTCCTAGAGAGGAGGCCTGAGTCCCAGCAGTGGGAACATTATAAAGCCGACTATGCTATGCTATGCTATTATGTAGATGTATGGATTTAGAAATAGTCTGTCTAAAAAGTTAAACGACTTGAGTAATCAACGCTGGTTCAATAATCAAGGTTGATTAAGAGATCTTGATCATTATTTAATAATAGAAGCACCTTATAAAAAGTATCGAATATAAGTTTTTTTTTATTATTATTAAGTATTATCCAAAGTTCACAAGTCGTTTGACTTTTTAGATAGACTACATATAAGTATGTTTATCAGTTGTCTAGTACCTACTCATAAAACAAGCGCAGCTTACATTGGGACTAGATGGCGTTGCGTGATAGTAGTGGAATATTATTATTTATTATTATTATAGTGGAAAATAATAATATTCCAATGCTTTGCGTGCTTTGCGTAAGAAGCCTTCAACAAGGTAGACCGATTACTTGGTAAGGATCGCGGGAATCCGATGGACGCGTTACTTACAGGACCGGTCGTTGTGGCGACGCTTGGTGGAGGCTTATGTCCCACAGTGGACGTCTTTCGGCTGATACGATGAAGATGATGATGATAGTGGAACATAATTTTTTTCCTAGTCGTTACTGTCCCACTGCTGGGCAAAGGCCTTCCCCCAAGTCCTTCCAGACATTTTCTCTCAAACCATACAAAAAAAGTTATTATGGGTGAAAGTTTATGTGTGTATGTTTGTTACTTCTTCGCGTTTAAACAGCTGAGCGAATTTCGGTGACACTTGGTATATAGGTAGACTATATCCTGAAATTGCACATAGGATCCTTTTCATTCCGGGAGAATGTTTCCAAGGAGAGCAGTGGTGGTCGAGTGGTAATGGCTCCGACTTACGAGTTGTAGGACGCGGTTTCAAACCCTGCCAGGCATTACTTTGTATAATTTGTTTCATTACCACTCATCTCAAAACGGTGAAAGAAAATATCGTGAGGAAACCTGGATGTCCTAGAACCAAAAATTCGGAGACATGTGATATTCAACAAACCGCACTGGGCCCGCGTGGTGGATTACCGCCCATTCCCTCTCCTAGAGAGGAGGTCTGAAGAGGGGTGGTCACAGCAGTGGGAAGGTTAAAAAGTCTGATGATGATTAGATTGTTAATCCTATATATGTATTGAAATATCTGCGGCCAGCGCTGCGCTCAAGTCTGTGTTCTTATAGAACAGCACTGCTGCGATTCGAGCCTCCTCTCTAGGAGAACGAATGGGCCGTAATCCACCAAGCGGACCGTAGTTCTAGGACATGCCAGTTTCCTCAAGATATTTTCCTTCACCATTGAGAGCAGTGGTGATGGAATAAACACAACGAAATGTGTTTGGAACTTTAGATCAACGACCTAGTAAGTAGAGATGGGCGGTGGGTAAAAACCCATCGGGTATTTACTGGGTAAATACCCAATTTGGGTATAAACAGAGTTTTTACCCGGTAAATACCCAAAACCATAGGTATAAATAAATAATATATATAATAAATAATAAACCTTTAAATAAATCAGCTGGACGGGAGGCAACAAATTCTTCAAAGGCATTTTGTAGGTACTGCCTCTCGGGTATTGAATTTTTTTCCCGCCAAGAAGTTATCCAAATTCTGGAAAAAGTAGTAGTCTGTAGGCGCAAGATCTGGTGAGTAGGGCGGATGACGGAGAGCTTTCAACCCCAGTTCTTGGAGCAACTTGGAGACCGTCTGCTGTGCAGTATGAGGTCGCGCGTTGTCATGCAGGAGCAGCGGAGACGAGCGATTGACCAATGCTGGTTGGATATGTGCCAGCTTCTCCATCATTGTGTTTAGTTCTTCATAGTACACATCTGCAGGAACGCTCACCCCGTTTGGTAAGAAGCTGTGATGAATCACACCGGCGCTAGACCACCAAACAGTGACCATCACTTTTCTAGGGCTAAGTTTTCGTTTAGGGCATTGTTTAGGTGCTGAACCAGGATCCAACCAACTTGCTGAGCGCTTGCGGTTATTAAACAGAGTCCATTTTTCATCGCAGGTAACAATGCGGTTCAAAATTCCTCATTTGTGTGTCTGTTCTGTTGAGCAGTGCGTGCTCGACGCGTACTTCGCGCTGGCGATCATTGAGTTCGTGGGGCACCCATTTGTCAAGCTTTTTTACCTTGCCAATTTGACGCAAATGGACCAATATTTTGTTAGTTTTGACGCTAACGTCGAAAGCTGCTGCTAATTCAGCCGTAGATTGTGTATCATCAGCTTCCACAATCGCCTTTAATTCATCATTGTCGACCAAAGTCTTCGGACGACCGCGAGGTTCATTTTTCAGGTCGAAATTTCCAGAACGGAAACGAGCAAACCAATAACAGGTGGTGCGTTGGTTTGTAGTGTTAGCTCCGTAAACGTCGTTGATGTTGCGTGCCGCTTGTGCCGCGTTGCTGCCACGACGGTACTCATATTCCATAATTACTCGAATTTTTAACGTATCCATGATGACGAAAAAGATTGAAATGCGATGAAAATGTAACACTAATCAATAAACAAATGACTACTTTTGGAAAAAAAAATCCATGTTAAATTATATTTGTAAAATTAATTTGCAATTAGAATTCTTAGCCAAACAAAAATTATTTTGATTTGAAATGGCCAGTACTGCAGAACGGCAATTTCATAGGTAAAGATCTGTTATGAAATTACTGCGCAATTCCGTCTTACGAGTAGAGATGGGTTTCTACCCGGTAAATACCGGGTAAATACCCAAATGCAGGGTTTTTACCCGGGTAAATACGTGGGTATTTACTTTTTGGTCATTTTTTGTTTTTTATACATTTTTAGCAATAAAAAAATGTTCATCAAATAAGTTTTATGCATGACTACAAATCATGTAAAAATTGCATGTCCGTATTTTTTTAATATTTTACGTCTGTATTTTATTTGGGACACTTACACAGATATACAAAATTAAGAAACAACATATAGAACACTTAAGATAAAATAAAAAAACAAAAAAAGATAAAAAAAAACATTGTATAAGTTAAGAAGGGCATCAATAAACTGCCACTGCGTTGGCAAAGATGCATTGATTGCATGGGTGATTACTTCGATTAATACAAACAAAAAATAAATGACGGCAATTTCATAGGTAAAGACCTAATATTAAGTCATTAAATAATATTTTAATTAATCAGTCTTAATTATTCATAATTATCTATGCATTTAGCATGTAACGTTTAGTTTTAGTGTGGAAACTAGAATGTCAGGATGTCGATCATTTTAACAATAATGAGTCGGTGGCGTCCAATTATTCAATTATTCTATTCATTCGCATGTTGTTTTCCATTAGTCTATTTCCTATTTAGAAACATGCGCGATCTCACTTACATACCTGTTGAAATTATGATTAATGAACACCTACTGATAATTATTGCAATAATCTTCTCCATATCAATGAACACAAGGCAAAAATGATTTATTGTTTTCATATTTAAATTATTTCCGTCGACTTTACTCGCTGGATATGTCACAAAGTAAACTCGCGATTAGCTGAAGGACTTAGGCGGGTTTTCGTCAAGTCAGTAAAAGTCTGACACGCCTTCTCCCTCCACTTTAGAGCGGGAGAAGTCATTGGATGATTTCCCACCTCGAAAACAAGCATACTTATGCCAGCACCGTGACTTTCTCTGGTGGTCAGTCATATTTCTCCGGAAGATGAGGGGTTAACGTTACGCCCACTAAGAGTTATGGGTCGTCTGAAGGGGAACCAAAGGCTCTTGCGTCGTAAGGTAAAAGTCAGTAGAATTCTGATACGCACTCTTGCTCCAGAGCGGCAGAAGTTATTGAATAATTTCCAATAACCTTAAAAATCGCCCTGTACATGCCCAATTGTCAATAATGATTTATCTGATTTTCCAGTGCCTCGTATCAGTGACGTCATGCCAAGACTGGGAGATAACGACTATAGAAGGGATCGGAGACCGCTCTCGTGGCTACCACCCGGTGCAGAAGACATTGGCGGAATACGATGGGACCCAGTGCGGGTACTGCAGCCCGGGGTTTGTGATGAGCATGTACAGGTTAGTACCGTACCGGAACTTGTCTGGCTTGCTCTTGGGTACTTTTATGTGGTCGTTTATATATTTATAGGTATGATTAACGTCATATGATCTTTACTACATTTTTGGTTTCTCATGTTACAACTCCCCAATTTCCTGTCCTAATCTCATCTGCAATGGCAACAATTTATAACCAACACCAATTTAACCAAATTATTTGTACAATGTTTTTCAGTCTTTTGGAAGCTAACCATTATGATCTAACTCAGTACGAGATAGAAAATTCCTTTGGGAGCAATACCTGTAGATGTACAGGTAGCAGACCAATCCTGGACGCATTCAAAAGCTTCGGCAATGATGCACCCAAACCTCCTCCAAAAGTTGAAGACATTGAGGATCTGAAAATTTGCAAAGGCAAAAAAGATTGTCACAAGTGTGATAAAAACTGGTGTTTGGTAAAACACAGCGATACAGAACCACAAAGAATAAAAAAGATTGATTTAAAAGATGGCCATGTATGGTACCGGGTCAATGAAATCACTGACATAGTTACCGTGTTGGATTCTGAGGGATATGAGTCTTACATGTTGGTAAACGGTAATACAGGAAGAGGTGAGTTTATAGAAGTCATTATATGTAACACATAATATGATTTAAAAGAGTGTCCATGGAGTTTTTCGCACGTTCTTCTCAATAGTGATCTACGCTTTGGAACGTGCAATTTAGCTTCACTTTTATTGTACTGACCAACATTTGACTATTCAAAAGTGCCTACATTTGGTCTATTTGAAAAACACATGTTTTGAATTTGAATTCGCAGCAGAAGAATTTCTCCCACTAACCTATAAAAATATTAATTTCTACTAAAATACTTTTTAGGTGCTGTCCCAATTCTAGTTTTTCCAAGAGTTCTGATAGACATCAAGCCTATAAAGGATCTCAAAGGATATTACTTAGATCAAAACCTGGTCGTTGGTGCTGGAATAACTTTAACTGATCTTATGGAGTTGTTCAAGAATGTATCTAAAGCGCATGAGGAGTTCCATTATCTTTACAAGCTTTATGAACATTTAGACTTAGTAGCTCACATTCCTGTTAGAAATGTAAGGTTTATATGGATATAATATTATGTACTAAAAATGTGATCTATTTTCTGGTAAGTGCTGGCGTCTTCACTATCGTACTACTCGCTATATTGTTTCAGATTGGTACTGTGGCTGGAAATCTAATGTCAAAACATCGTTTGCCAACATTTTCTTCAGATATTTTCTTGTTATTAGAAACTATCAAAGCCACTTTGGTTATCGGTAAGTGAATAATAATTTTAGGTTTTAGACTCCCTGATTTTAAAAAGCACTAAATAGTCAAACCTAATTTTATTTTCGTAAAATATTTTAGTTCACAAAGGATCTCCAATTGAGGTAACTCCTGAGGAATTTCTAGCACTAGATATGACGGGCCGAGTTATTACTCAAGTGAAGATACCACCGTATTCACATCGTTACCAGTTCGTGTCTTTTAAGGTAAGAGAGTACGTTCACCGTAATTGGTGAATGAACATCTTTATAATCCATATTATTATCATTGTGACAGCGAAGAGAATTATTTAAAAGTTCAGAATAATCAGAAAATTTTATTTTTGAATAAATTTGATTACAGATTATTTTTGTATTATCTAACCATCTTTTTCAACGTGTTTCATTAATTTCAAGATCATGCCTCGCGCTCAAAATGCTCACGCTCAAGTTAACGCAGCATTTCTTTATGAATTTGATGAGCACAATGAAGACGTAGTCTTATCAGCTCGAATTGTGATAGGTGGACTTTCGGCAAAATTTGTCCATGCAAAGGAAACAGAGAAGTTCCTTCAAATGAAGAAAATATTCACCAATGAAATTCTGCAACAAGCTCTGAAGGTATTGGAAGGTGAATTGATAGTGGAAGCAATTGCTGGTGAGATGAAACCAGCGTATAGAAAGAAATGTGCTCTTGGTTTATTCTATAAGGTAAGCAATATTTTAAATGTTGGTGTTCGCGAGTTTCCTTGCGTGGTCGAGTCAGAAATGAAGATATCCGCAGGAGAACCAAGGTTGCCGACATAGGACGAAGAATCGCCAAACTTAAGTGCCAACGGGCAGGGCACATTACTCACAGAACAGATAGTCGTTGGGCCGGAAGGTTTGGGAGTGGCGACTGCGTACCAGAAAACGCAGTGTTGGAAGGCCTCCTACAACGTGGATCCAATCCTCCTACAACGTGGATGTGGGACGCACAGGATCGTTCATTGTGGCGACACTTGAGGGAGGCCTATGTCCAACAGTGGACGTTTATCGGCTGAAAAGATGATGATGATGTTCGCGCGATGTGCGCGCGATAAACTGGTTTAACCTTTATTGTAATAAAGGTTAAACCAGTTTATTTATGTGCATGTCGTGAATGATACGTTTTGCATTTGCAGGGGTTACTGGTTCTGATTCCCAAACAACGCTTGAAACCTTGGTATCGTTCAGGAGCCAGAGACTTCAGGAAGACGAGACCGCTATCGAAGGGTTCCGAAGTCTACGATACGAACCCTATAACATGGCCGATCACCGAACCAATGCCGACGCTTGACGCGTTGATACAATGTGCAGGGGAAGCGAAGTATTGCAATGACATGCCTACTGAACCCAAGGAAGTTTACTGTGCGTTTGTGACGTCTGATATATGTACTGGTGAGATCGAAAGCATTGATGCTACACCAGCTTTGGTAAGTTCCACTCAAGGTAATAAATCAACTTTTATTTTAAATGAAGGAATTACTCATGGTTATATGTTAATTTTACAGAAAATACCGGGTGTTTTAGCATTTTTCTCGGCTAAGGACATTCCTGGTAAAAACTCGTTTTTGTCCCAAAGAGTACCAGCTCAGTTAGTGCCAGAAGAAATTTTCGCAGAAAAGAATATAAAGTACTACGACCAACCTATAGGACTTATTGTAGCTGAAACTGAAAAATTGGCTAACAAGGCAGCTTTACTTGTGAAGATTAACTATAAAGTAGACAAGAAAAAGCCTGTTTTGACGATAAAAGATGCGAGAGAAAGAGAACCAGATCGTGTCTCATTGTTTTTAGTCTTTCCGGCAAGGGATCGAGGTTTAAACGTTCAGAGAATTTTGAAGGGTACTGATGATATTTACGCACAGTACCATTTTCACATGGAGACTCAGACCATGGTCTGTAGGCCGAGTGAAGATGGAATAGACTTGTACGCCAGTACACAGCACATAGATTCTTTACATATCGGTATTTCTGAAGTGCTAAATATACCTCAGAATAGGTAAGAAATATTTAAATAAAGGAGCCACAAATACCTTTAGCTATCGCATAATTTTTTCTATGAAATAGTTTTCATCATCAACATTTATCTTGATTATATTTTTTAGAATAAACATAACAGTACCTCGTTGTGGTGGTGCTTATGGAGCGAAGATAAACCGTGCGAATCACGTAGGAACAGCATGTGCTCTGGCGACCTACCATCTGCACCGACCCTGCCGATTCGTTATGAGCATCCAAGCTAATTTGAGAGTGGTTGGCAAACGACTACCCTGCACGCGAGATTTTGAAGTAAGGAAGATTTTGAAGCTCAATAATGCAGCGATCAGACGTTTAATGCTATTTCTGCGAATTCAGGCGCTTAAAATATTTTTGTATTATCCGTAATGAAACTGTTTTGGGAATATCATCAGTAACTAAATAATCGTCAAATGTCTACTAGTAATTTAATGTCAAGTGCAATGTTTATATTTTTATTTTTAAATACACATTGGATCGCAATATATACGCAATATAGTAAATAATGTCCTACTTCTTATTTTTGTATGGTGTCAATTAATTGGGGTCCTTCGTATTGCAAATGCATTTTAATAGGCGTTCACAAAACTAACTATATCACACACAACAAATCTAAGAAGTACCATTTGACATTTAACACTTTTCTATAAAAATTGCTTTGTATAGGCGTAACTCGCACTACTTCTATTATCTTTTCCGTAAAACCATTGAATTATGATGTTTTTTTTATTTTATCACAACGTAATTTTTTTTTTAATTAAAAGGTACTTCTTAAATTTGCTTTACGACTCGTTTTTTTTTTATAGAAAATGGCAGTTTTTATTGTAGTATTTTCAAAAAACGACGTGTTTACTTAAAAGCTCTTATGTTTTTGGGTAGGTTGGCGTAAGCGATTCGGGGCAGATTCAGTACATGGAGTATCATCTGTACGAGGACAATGGATACGTGGTCAGTGACCCCGTCACACCTCTAGCACTGCCAGGCATTAGAAACTGCTATGATAACAGACGTTGGCAGTACAAGTTATTCAATGTTACTACAGATACACCTTCTAATACGTATGCTAGAGCACCAGGTATTTCCTTTTTCACTACCACTAAGTAGATCATTATGTGTTAAAAATCTTCTTCTTTATAAAACCAGTTATTCTACCACTTGATCAAATTTGTATGTGTACATATACAATAGTATCTTTAAAATGCAGAAACATTATCAATGTTGTCAAATACAATAAAAACGTATTTCCAGGAACATTAGAGGCAATATCAATGACAGAACAGATAATGGAAAGGATATCTTATGAACTAGAGCGCGATCCCGTTCAAGTAAGGTTAAACAACATTGAACCAACGTACGTTGAAGTTCAAGAGATGATACAAACGCTGCTCAAAGATGCTGAGTACAACAAACGCAAAGATGAAATACAGAACTATAACAAACTGAACAGATGGAAGAAGAAGGGACTCAGAGTAGCTTTCATGAACTGGCCTGTACCTACTATTCTTGACTATCATGTACTTCTCTCAGTATATCATGGAGATGCTACAGTGGTAGTCCATCATGGAGGCATCGAAATCGGGCAAGCCATCAACACTAAACTTATCCAAGCTGTGGCGTACACTCTCAACATTCCTATAGAAAAAGTCAAGTGTAAGCCTGCTACTGCCTCAATAAATCCTAATTGCTTTGCTACTGGAGGAACCAGAACAACTCAGTCAGTAGTTTTTGGAGCTATAAAGTGCTGCCAAATTATTTTAGACCGGTTGACAGTTGTTAGGGAGACGCTTACTGATCCTACTTGGGAGATTTTGATTGAGACAGCTTTCAATAGGGGTATTAATCTGCAGACCAGCTACAGGGTCACCGCTAATGACCAAGTACCGTACAGATCTGGAGGAGTTTGCCTGTCCGAGGTAGAACTTGATATTCTGACAGGAGAACATGAAATACTAAGAGTCGATATTATTGAAGATGTTGGTACGAGTATAAATCCTCAACTGGATGTTGGTCAGGTAAAATCTATTTGTTTATTTTTGTACTAAACAACAATTAACACTTTAAAAAACATTTCATAATCAGATCCGTGTATAATACAGTAAACGGTAATAGGCAAAGAAAATAAGAAATATTTTTACCTCGAACTTTACGATATCAGTTATGCAAAAACTTTTTCAAATGCGTAATTATTCCATTACAGGTCGAAGGTGCTTTCATGATGGGGGTGGGCTACTGGACCCACGAGGAGTTGATCTTCGATGAGAAGACTGGAGAATTGCTCACAGACCGGACCTGGTACTACAAGGTGCCACTCACTAAGGATATCCCTATAGACTTCAGAATAACCCTCAGGAGGAACTCTTATAACCCGCTTGGTACTTTGGGTGCAAGGGGTAAGTGGACCAACTGTAGAGTACTTTACCATCAAAGTTGTCCTGTTCTTTCATGTCACTCTTCACACAATCCATCCATCTTTTCTATGGCCTCCCTTTCCCTCTCCACTTATCCAGATGACGTAAACTCATAACTTTTTTAGTAACATGCATCTCATCCTTCCTTTAACATGCATCTCATGCCACCATTTAACCGAAAAAAAACATTAGAGCAACTAGTAAGTACTTGTCGTTTTCGCCGAATGAACGTCGGGTAATCGTGTAAGACACCCAAATCACTTCGTAATTAACATTTTAATAACACCATTTTCAGGCGTTTCCGAGCCTCCGACGTGTTTGTCTATAGCGGTAGCTTTCGCTCTGCGAGAGGCCATCGCGTCGTCGAGGGAAAATACTGGTTACCCCAAAAACAAGTGGTTTGAAGTTGGTAAGGAACCGAATCAATCATTATCACAGTTGTAGACTTAAACTACACCATAAGCATCTTCATCATCAGCGTTTTTTAATGTTCCCAGTGCTGGGACGACTCCTCTTTAGCAGAGGGAATCTCTAAAAAAGGAAAGGAGAAGCGAATTTTTGGTTCTAAGATATGCCGGTTTCTTCACGATGTTTTCTTTCACCGTTTTGAAGCAGTGGTAATGAAATAAATTACACAAAGTAATGCGCCTAGTAAGGTTTGAACCCCCGACTACAACTCGTAAGTCGGAGCCATTACCACTTGGCCACCACTGCTCTCATAGATAACTTTCATACCAAAGAGAAAGTCTATCTATTAATTGTGGGTACAGCTAGGCAATGAAATTTTCTACTGGAGTCTGTATACTTATTGGTAGCTACAACCTAAGCGTAATTAATGAGTGAATTCTAGCCAAGCCCGCATCGTTGATCACATTATCGTTTACCATCAGGTGAGATAGTAGTCAAACGCGAGCAACTACGCAGCCGTACAGGTGTGATTTTGGCCCTTTTAGGTGAAAAATTTTCCAATGACATCTCCAGCCCTTGGATGGAGCGAGAGGGCTTATCAGACGTTTACTGATTATAACCCACCCTCTGTTCCTTTGTGCTTTCGTTCTAGGGCACCGGGGTTCACTTTGACATTAATAATATAATATTCCACAACTATCACACAACGCTTTCTAGTCCCAAGCTAAGCAAAGCTTGTTATAAGTACTAGACAAGTGATATTTATCTTTATAAAGATAAATATACTCCACACTACTATACCCAACTCTACCCTACTCTACCCTACTCTACCCTACTCTACCCTACCCTACTCTAACCTACTCTACTCTACCCTACTCTACCCTACCCTACTCTACCCTACTCTACCCTACTCTACCCTACTCTACCCTACTCTACCCTACTCTACCCTACTCTACCCTACCCTACACTACCCTAATTTTATTTTTTTTCCATAAGAACCTTATCCTCACAATAACAATCACAACAAAAAAAAATCAGCCAAATCGGTCAAGCCGTTTTCATGCCAAGTCGTGACAACGGAAAACGGGGGTCATTTTTATATATATAGATAAACATCAGGTTAACTTATTTAAGAAAATTTACATATGTACAAAAAAAAACTTAAACTACTTACACTAAAACCTAAATAAATACATAACGTACATAAATAAAATACAAAAACACAAAGTACACTCAGGCGTCGAAGTACTCCTCTACATCGCTGTCATCCGGGAATGTGCCCAGAAGACTGGCAGCATTACCACGTTGGATGGCAATGCTAATTCTTTGAGCGAAGAACGAGCCAGCCCTCTGAATCTCTGATCACGCAAGGTGTTGATCAATCGGCGAAAAATTTCCTTAAAAAGGAGACGCGCACTCGGACCCCATGACCCAAGCGTTTCAACCCCAAACGGCTCAAAACTGTAATTACCAATAAGGTTACAGTATTTGCGCCGTTTACAGCAGCCGCAGCGGCAGCACCAGCACAGCCCGCCGTACATGGAATATAGGATGGCGCAAAGATATAAACATATATTTTTCTAAATACATACACATTATAGATAAATTACACCCAGACACAGAACAAATAATCATGCTCATCACATAAATATTTGTCTTGAGAAAATCGAACCCACGACCACTAACCACTAGACCAAAAGGCCAAACATTAAAAACATTTTTGTGTTTCAGACGGTCCGTTCACACTGGCTGCCAACGTTTTGAAAGCAGACGCAAGGCTCGACGAGTTTCTGTTTAATTAGAAAATTCATATTTTTTTCCTGTTAGATAGCATGCACTTCAGACACAAAATAGATAGGTACAGAAGACAATCTCATGTATGTACTTTACTTTTTATACCTACGCTCGGTGGACGCACACTAATGAGCTTTTGAGCTGGAACTGCTCGACGAGCGTTCCGAGATGTCGTCTCCGTGAGCGGTGTCTGTGTGCGTTTGCGCGCTTTGTATGTAGATTGACTTCTGTACCTATATATTTTGTGCTTCAGATATTAAACATTATATTTTATTCTCAATAATTGTTTTTATTTTCCATTCCTTGGAATTCCATTTAGGTATCTAAACCACGTCTTAATTCATGAATCCCCAAGCGACCACCGGTGGCCGCGCATCTATTGTCTTACTATTGTGTCTCTAATTGACGGTATCTGAAGGGTTAACTATCATTTGCGTCATTTGAATTTCTTCTTATGCTTTTATCCTCATGCCAAATAAAGTAGGTATAAATTAACACTTAAGTTTATTTTACAAAATTAGTCGATTAAAACTGTTGTAAGTTAAAGTTAAGCTACATGTGCTATCATGTAGCTACGAGTACTTACAACAGTAATACTCGACTCGATATAAATACCTCGTCCCCAAATTTTATAGTACTTACTTACTTAATTTTTATAGTATTTACTTTAATTTAATATAGGACATTTAAAGTTTACTAATATCGCCTCCTCAATTATATCCCTTTATTTTATCTTTTTACAATAGAATTTTTAACAATAAATTATGCAAAATAATCTAAACGTCATCTGCCATTCAATCACACGTCACCCCGTTCCACAGAACATAAATTCCATTGACAACTTCAACGCGCGAAGCGCGGCAAATTTAAATTAATGAAATGTCATTTCATTACATGTGTATATATGAAATAACTAAATTTGTTAAAACTAATTCCTCTTTATTTAAAACAAATAATAATAATAAAAAACGAAAAGTTACGCATTACCATTTGCAGTTGCCAGTACCAAAACTTGAATTATTTAGACGTAGTTGTGTATACATGGCTCCACTTATTTACAATTCAATACCAAATTTTGTAACCGACCTTCCTTACGGAAAGTTTTGCAAAGTGCTGAAAAAGTGGCTCATCTCACATACTTTTTATTCTTTGACCGAATTTATAAAAAAAAGGTTCTTGTCAATCCTACCTTTACAGAAATGTGTTGTAGATCGTGATGGTATTGTTTTGCTGTTGCAGAACCCACTGCACTGTTATTTATGTCAAATTGCATTTAATTAATTGTTTATGTTATTTTAAAGTCTGTTATTTTATTGTATAGTTAATTAAAAAACGGAATATTGGTTCAAAAGAATTTTAAATTTAAGTAAAGTTTTACTTTGTTTCTGTAAAATGTAACAATATTAAAAAATATATTGTTTTTCCTGTGCTGAGTTCATTCAGTATAATATTTTCTTAAAAGAAAATTTTGTGATAAATTTTGTAGTTTTGATTATTATGAGCAAAATGTGTCTGCACAATTTTATTAAGTTACCACCTCTTGTACCGCATTTAATGCAAATAAATGGCTTTGACTTTGACTTGACTTTGACTTAGGACTGTCAGGTAAAGTTTTAAACTAAATTTATGGTGCAATTTTTTTTTTTAACAAAACTCTTTAAAGCTGGAAAGATACCCAAAAAAAAACGGTTTCTAATTTTGGCGGCAATGTCAAGTAATATTTTTTTTTACATAATGTTTCAAGATATTTTTAATCTGACTCTACTAAACAGCTTCAATCAATTTGGTGATGTCCAAATTGGCAGTGAAAAAAGATTGAAAATAAATTGAGTCGATTCGGACACCGTGTCCTAATCGTCAGTAACACTTCTTTTTTAGTCGTAACACGCATAAAAGTTCATAAGTAGGTAACTAGTGGTTACCTGGATCCGCTAATTACATAAATTAACTGTTTCCTAACTCATAAATATACCAAAAAATATTTTGAGGTTTAAACAATTCGGTTAGTTAAGTTTATTTTTTATCGCGAGTTTGCCTCCACATTTTTATCAACCTATGCGGCCACTCATTATTTTTTCATTTCAAGTTTTTCCTCTACCGCTGAAATGAATATATACCGAAACTAGTACTTGAAAAAAGTGGTTTAATTGAATCTGCTCTTTATTCTGATTAAACTAATTTCAGGTTTTTCACATTTAACATTACACCTTGTATTACTTGTATTACTACCGAGCTAAAGGGAAAATCGTGCTCAGTATCGTAGTAGCCGCCAGTACAGTTCAACGTACACACTGACCTACGATGGTTAACTACACTGAAGATTACAGTAGTGATGTCTTCAACCTTGACGATTTCGAACCCGAGCCGGGTGATTTGATAAAATACTTCTGGATCACTGGAATTATTCTGTCATCAATATGCTTAATTCTACAACTGGTGATGTACATAACCAGGCCGAAGTTAAGGAAGATAGACCAGAAGATACTGACGCAGCTGACTGTGGCGAGGTTGTTGAACTCGATTCTGGAATATATGATGACGTTCTCGTTGTATAACCTGTACACAAAGGACGTGACTTTCGCGCTGTACCTGCAAACGGATATTGTGTTAGTGTGCTGGATGTTTGTCTACACCAAGAGTCTATACGACAAAGTTGTGCTAGTGTTTGCCTTACAAAAGTGGAACTTCACAATCCTGTCTATACTCATCTGGATCCTTACTATTCCTCTCGGATTGTTATGCCCACTGTTTCTTTACTTCGACTATTTTCCTGAATTCTATAAAGCGTACTCCTGGGTAAAGTTTATCGTATTGACAGTGAATGTTTTGTTTTTCTGTAGAATCTTCTATGTCATCATAACCAAAAGCCATAATTCTAACAAAAATTTTGCCGAAATCATCAAAACATGTGTCATATCGTTCATACTGGTTTGCTTAACAAGTTTACAAGTTTTTCCTAATGATATCCTGTCATACCTTGAATTGACTGAAGTGACAAATACGTTTTGTATAATTAATTCTTATCAAGTAATAGCAGCTACGATCATATTTCTCATCCTTGCCAAAAATAGTATTTAAAGATTTGTAGATCACTGCAGGAATGTTTTCCTATTCCTAATCGACTGTCTGAATTCAAAATGATAGTTCATTAAAAAATCAAATTAATTGTCTGGATATCCCACCTCATTTTGTTTAATTTATTAAACCCCAAGCGAACGCCGGCGATCGCTCTCTCACATTATTTCCATTTTGTTTCTAATTACAGTATTCGAATGGTTAAAATAGAGGCGCATAAATTTTGTTAGTAACCTATTTGCAACATACATATCATTTATTAGATTATTAAGACTTTTCTCGTGAAGTGCCATTTTAATTTTAGCTAAGTAATGTTAAGAATACATACTGTATATCGTAAAAGTAAATAAGTTTTTTGTTAATGCATTGTTTTATTAAGACAAAGATCCTGAAGATGAACTTTACTTGATTACTCATAATACTATATTGCATTATTTAGAATTATATAGAAATCTGTGGCATGTTTTTATACAAAGTTTACTTCGTAGCCTTTTGCTTATCGTTCGGGCATATTGATGTGCAATGCAGTTTTATTGCAGTCACCAAGTGAATCGCAATGCTCAACTATGTAAAAACTCGTTTTTGTACTACCACAATTACTACCTCAAAAGCATTCGCTTATCGTATTAATTTATTCTTCATCATCTTCCCGCCTCAATAAATGTTACTTGGGGTCGAAATAACACGTTTTTTTCTTCAATATTCTGTATTGTATTTGTTCATAAAGTTAAAAAACTAAGTTAACCTCAAAAGTTTGCACAATTTAAAAAAAAACTGTGGTGTTCAGTCAAGTAATATTGGTCAAAATCACATTCGACTGCAAGAATTAGCCAGAAGTACTTTTTTATCAATTAAAACTAAGTACTTTAAAATTTGGAACATGTACTCAAAAACCTATTAGGTTGGTAGGTTTAAAGCGATATTTTTATTTTTTGAAAAAATTTCTTCCTGCATTAATGACGAGGAGGAGGAAGTGTAAAAAATTAACCTCAGTTAACGTAGAGAGATGTTTTTCAACTAAAAATATTAATTCCCTGCCAGATTCTGTTTCCTGATAACTACAACTTAGAGGTCTTTAAGTCAAGAGTGAATAGGTTACTTCTAGACAAGCGACCACATCTTGTACGCCAGTACACAGCACATAGATTCTTTACATATCGGTATTTCTGAAGTGCTAAATATACCACAGAATAGGTAAGGAATATTTAAATAAAGGAGTCACAAATACCTTTAGCTATCGCATATTTTTTTCTATAAAATAGTTATCATCATCAACTTCAATCTTGATTATATTTTTTAGAATAAACATAACAGTACCTCGTTGTGGCGGTGCATATGGATTGAAGATAAACCGTGCGACTCACGTAGGAACAGCATATGGCGACCTGCCATCTACCCCCTAGCCAAGTTACAACCGTTTCGCTTGAGTCGAACGCTTCGAGTTGACCTTGCCGCCAATTCTTTTGTTCTGTCCACGTGACTGAGCGTTGAGACGACGTCGTTCCCGTTCATTTGAAGCTTTCTACTAGCGTTAACTATTGCAGATTAGCAACTTGGCTAGGGGTATTGATTCGTTATGAGCATCCAAGCTAATTTGAGAGTGGTTGACAAACACCTACCGAGCACACGAGACTTTGAAATAAGGAAGATTTTGAAGCACAATAATGCAGGGATCGGACGTTAATGCTGTCTGCGAATTCAGGCGCTTAAAATAATTTATAACATCCATAATGAAACTGTTTTGAGAATATCATAGTATTTAAATAAACGTCTTGTGTCTAGTTAAATGATGTAATGTCAAATGCAATGTTTTTTTTTATATAATATACGTCGGATCACAATAATATACCTACGCAATATATTATAGTAAACAATGTGATACTTCTTGTTTTAGTGTAGTGTCAATTAATTAGGATCCTTCGTATTGCAAGTACATTTTGATAGGCGTTCACAAAAAACAGAAACTAACCATCATGTTAATAAATGGTACTTCTAAGTTTTGTGACATATCTAAGAAGTACCATTTGACATTTAACACTTTTCTAAAAAATAAACATTGTATATCTAGGCGTAACTAGCACTATTTCAATTATCTTTTCCGTAAAACCATAGAATTATGCAGCTATTTTTATATTACCACAACTCAAAGTTTCAATTCAAAGGTGCCTCTTACATTTACCATTCCTTAATAAAATCATTTTATGACTCGTTTGTTTACGGAAAATGGCAACTTTTATTATTGTATTTTCAAAAAACGACGTGTTTACTCAAAAAATGCTTATATTTTTGTGCAGGTCCGGCGTCAGCGACTCGGGGCAGATTCAGTAACTTTTTTTTTTTGGTGGGGAAAATCATCTTATGACAAAACCCGCTCTTGGGTGGAGCGGGAGATAGTGTTGGACTCTTACTGACTAAAGTTCCTTCTAGCCTTCATACCGGGGAACGAGCTTCCTTTCGGACAACCCTGTCCCCAGTAGGCTTCGACTAAGCTGGGCCCCTCCTGCTGCTGACAACTCCTTGAGGCACGCTGGAACAGTGCGCGCCGTCGACGTCTTGGACTCGGTCTATTACCGGACGATCGGACAGCGATCTACCCATGGCTCGCCGTCCGCGAGCCCGCGTCTACCGTGGCCGGAAATCGGGATCGGAATCCCGGCGGCGGCGGTGAGGGCGCAGCGATGCTCCGCCCAGGCAGGGCACACCTCAACTGTGTGCTCCACCGTGTCCTCCGGGCGTTGCGCACAGTGGCGACACCCGGGCGTCTCTTCGACTTTATCTGAAACAGGTACCTCCCGAACGTGCCATGTCCGGTGAGGACCTGCATCATGCGGTAGGTAAGGACGCCGTGAGGTCTTTCCAGCCACGCCTCAAAGAGGAGACTTACCGCCATAATCGTGGCGGGCCCAGCACTGGGTTGTGATAGTCGTTGACGCCATTTCACCATGAGATCCCGCCGGAGCTCATTAATATCTGCATTGAAATAAGAGCTTTTATTATCCCGTGTATGACAAAATTTGATTGGATTACAACCATTTGTGTTTGTTTACCTATTTCTGCGGGTTTGCGCACGTGATGGCTTGACTTATTCGTATTTAGACAGGGCGACATTGTAAATAAAGATTTTCTTTCAAAAATGTAACCTATATTAAAAAGTGGTTTAATTGATTCTGGTCGTGATTCTGAACAAACTATTTTCAGGTTTTGCGCATTTACACGTTGTATATATCGTGACCAGATCATAGAAATTAATCACTCGCAATTCTATCTCGCTACTCGTTCGTGCACTTTTTGTGGTTAGTGCTCTTCTGACTCTAACACCAGAGTGTGACTGGTTTGCTGGGAGGTGGATAGATATGTGTCGTGAATGTTTAAGGTTTTGTGAGACGATGGATGAAAAATAAGTAAACCTTGTTTTATTATTCGCGTGATCCAAGGGTTGGCTATTACTTCCTACGAAGGATAAGCATTGCCATTCAGCATGGCAATGCCGCCGGTCTTTTGGGTACATTACCAGTCGAAAGTGATGCGGAGGAATTTTTCGATGCCTTACTTTAAATTACCTTTTTTTTAGTTCTAAGGCTTTTTTATTTTTTTATTTATTAAGTTAGTTTTAATAAGGTTGAAATTATAACAATTGACAATTAAGCGTTTTTCAAGATCATTCAAGTTTTACAGACGTATGTAAGTACAGTCGGAGCTCGAGGGGGTTTTTCGCCATGTTTCTTGTGTTTTTACAAAAGTAGTTGTAGTAAGAAGTCCGTTTACGTTTACAACTGCAATAATTTTTCATAGTAGTAAGTCTTAGTGCGCTTATAACTCGAGAAACGATTACAAATCCACTACATGTTAATAATATTAATGAGCCCAAACGCAAGTACGTCCTACATACGTAATTACATTACTGGATAATCTTCCAACCACTGTATCCGGTTCAATCAACATAGCTTATTATTAGACTTGAGTCAGGCTTTAGTTTTACCTTGTCAAGTACTTAATTTCTAACTAGATTTTATCCTGGCTTTGTTTACTGTGGCAAAGTGATATTTTGATGAATTATTTTCTCAACCGAATTAGAGGAAATCATTGAAATTTATGATTGTAACTTCATTTTCTAATTGGTCTGTATTTAAAGTGTGTACATTAATCCAATTAAATGTTGTACAAAAAACTGGAAAAACCGGGCAATTAGGAGTTGGATTCGCTCACTGAGGGTTCCATACAAACTTACCTATGAAAACAATTCAATTCACGAATTTAGTTACTAAGATTTTTCTGAATAGCAAAAATAACACAATCCTTCAATATTTCCTGGTTCTATTCGGCGGGAGTGCTTGACGCGACGCTAGCGCATCAAACACCTCCGCTGGCTAAACCCGGTCCACAATGTGCAATGTTAATGTTTAGAACATTAATTTAATTATTTTTAATTTTGTATGAAAATCTAATGAACAAAATATGATAAATTTTTAAAAGTCATAGAACAAATTTTGTTGTTTATGATGTTAGTAAAATAGTCCTAAAACGTTGCCAGTGTTTTATAAATAACCCTGTATAGATAAAGTTTTAAAATAAAATTTACGGAGTAATTTGTTTTTACTAATATATATTATATGCTGAAAAAAACCGCAAATTTTTTTTTGCGGGTTTTGCATTCCCTAATCCTAACAATAGGGGCGGCAATTTCGAGTAATAAATTTCTTGAAATTTTTTTTATCAGACTGTCCTACTAAACAGCTTCAATAAATTTGGTGATGTCCAAATTGGCAGTGAAAAATATTGAAAATAAATTATGTCGATTCGGACACTGTGTCCTAACCGTCAGTAACAGTAATTTTTTTGTCGTAACACACGTAAAACGCAAAAGTTCATAAGTAACTAGCGGTTACCTGGATCCGCTAATTAATTTACAAAAAAAAATATTTTGTGGTTTAACCAATTCGCTTAGTTGAGTTTAATTTTTATAGCGAGTTTACCCCCCATGCATCTTATCAACTTATGGACAGCAACATTGCATTATTTTTTCATTTAAAGTTTATCCTCTACCGCCAAAAAAATGTGCTAAATACTTGAGATTTAACTTGGATTAACGTGTAGCACGATTTTGAGGACGAAAGGTCCTGGAGTGGCGACCACGTTCCGAAAGAGGCAGCGTTGGAAGGCCTCTCACAAGATAGAGCGATGAGCTAGTGAGGGTCGCAGGAATCCAATGGATGCGAGATGCACAGGACCACAGAAAATATGAAAGAGGTTAGAAAGGAAATACTTTCCGATTTGTACCACAACGAGTGTCGCCGCTTGTCTCACACCCTTTAATTCCACTACAGGCAATAAACCAATACGAACGTGCATTACGCAACTAGGAGACCAAGCTTAGATCGCAAGTTTGCTATTGGTAGTTGAACTATGAGCATTGGCCTACTTTGTGGCACGCCTGCCCCGCTCACAAGGTCATTCTAACTAAAACTTTCATCTGTTCTGTGCACAGCACTGCTCGTTATATCGGCACTTGGGGAGACCTATGTCCAACAGTGGAAGTCTTTCGGCTGAAATGATGATGATGAACGTATAACATGGAAGGATCATATCAAGCACAAATGATACGGCTGCTGTTTGCCAAGCACTTCATCTTTGTCCCTAAGTAACCAACTTAGAGTCTATAACTCAATTATAAAAAAAAACCTTTTTATAAAAAAATAATAACCGACTTAACTAAAAAAAAATAATTGCTTTTGAGGAGTTCCCTCGATTTCACCAAGATTTCATCATCAGATCCCAACTTGGGGACTATGGGACCATTTGAGAAGTGTACCCTTTCCAAAAAAAAAAAAATAATATTTTCAAATCAGTTGGCAAGCGACGAAGTTATGGGCGGACAAACATAAAAAGAAAAATACAAACATCCGAATTGAGAACCTCCTCTTTTTTTAGAAGTCGGTTAAAAACTGATTAACTGATTTGAACTTACAGGATTCAAGTGTGGTCTTTATCCATTGGGTGCAAACATAAAGCTACAGGTTTCGTCATTTCCCTGCGACAATATAATATTTAATCATTAAGATGTATATATATGTACGTCGCAGGTTTTTCACAAAATTAGGTTTTTGATCAAAAACCTGACCTAGTTCAGGTTTTTGATCAATCTACTACTGCCTTTAACGAATCTGTATCGACCAATTAACTGAGTTTGCGTGAAATTGCTTCAAAGATGTCTTTATTTGGAGGTCAAGGTTTTAAGAAATGCTCGTGTAATAAAAAATCTAAAGTACGCTGCAAGAGTAAGCGGTGTGCATGTAAAAAAAAAATGTTTTATGCAACTCTAGATGTCACAAGTCTACAAACTGTCATAATAAATAATAATAAGAGATTTATAAGAAAAGCAAGCACGTGGTAAACTTTTCTTTATTGCATTTTTTTTTTAAATTTGACTCTGTTTAGTCGTACTTAATAGCAACTAAAAATCAGGTAAAATTGAAACATTATCATAATTAGATTGAAGAACAAGAATATTGATTGGATAGTGGATGTAAAATTTTGATAAATAAAAAAATGTTTCCTTTCTACTAAGTCACAAATGATTGTTTTATTTATTTCATTTAAATTGATTTTGTCATAAAACAAAGCAATTTTGCCCAGAACTTAATCATAAACCTAAACTAGTTCAGGTTTTTGATCAAAAATTTGGACTGTAACAGGTTTATGATGAAATTGAGTTTAAAATTTGTCATCTTCCGGTTTTTCATCAAAAAACTAATTTTGTGAAAAACCTGCGACACGTATATAAATAAATTTTATAATAAAATAATAAGTTATAATTGTAAACGATATGACAAACGATATTAATTTTATAATGATGACCTTTGGATTTTGCTTTCGTAAAAAGCGTCAAATATTCCATTCTGACGCACATAGTACGACCACCACGGTACCAGTGGCGTAAATAGACCCATAGGGGGTCCCCCTATGGGTCTATTTACGCCACTGTTTTCTATAAAAAAAATTGCGTGGCCTTTTTCACCTAACTGCGTCATAGCCCTTCGGGTTTAGTTAAAGGAGGCACTAAATAAACGTGGAACAACGGTCATTGACCCCCCTACATTTATTGACATTCTTCAAATTCAAATTCAAATTCAAAATCATTTATTTCAAATAGACCAAATGTAGGCACTTTTGAATAGTCAAATGTCGGTCAGTCCAAGAAAAGTGAAGCTAAATTGCACGTTTCAAAGCGTAGATCTCTATGGAGAAGAACGTGCAAGAAACTCCATGGACACTCTTTTAAATCATATTATGTGTTACATATAATGTTTGTTTACATTATTTCATGTTGCTTCTAATATGTGAGCACAATATAGATAATAAAATTAAAATTAAAAATATATTAAAAGATAAAAACTGAATTAAGCTACTGGCAGCTAAGAGATGACCAGTCTCAACTGACGGCATCCGTTCACGAGCATGACGCGTGCATCAGCCCCACTCAGCTCAACCATTTTCAAGGGAACCGAATGACCCAATACACGCGCCACCAACAGCGAGACATTTAAGTGAGCATGACAAACTCCTAACTGCCATGCTCGTAATGTTAAAAACAAAGAGAATAAAAAGTCGTAACCCAATAAAAATGCTTCATGGTACCTCACATTCACAAATAGGAAAAAAAAATTAAATTAATTAATTTTACTTAATTTTAAAAACGGAATTAAAGACATATAGCTGTCTTGAATCGACATCTATCGTAACCTTTTCTAAAAAGCAGTGCCTTGATGGTTTTTTGGGTAAGGAAAATGTCAATGTACTTTAAGTTATCTGATGTATAGCAACCACATCAGCTAACTGTTGATATTGTGATAATTATTGTTATTAAAAATACGACCAACTAGCACAGAATCGTCTCACATAACATCACAAATCCTACCTGTATTCCTTCAGTTCAGGGCCACGGGAACTCTTTAGTGCAATCTCGCAGCTGGGGAGCATACTGTGGCGGTTTGCACCACTTGGGCGACCCACGTCGCACATCTTATTATTTCACAATTAATTCATTGCGAGTTTCTAATAAAAAGGAGTTTGAGTTTGTCCATAACAACCTTTTACGATTATATGCTACTTCTAATCGGGGCCCCTGAAACCTGGATTCCCCGTATCCCTACGCCCCTGACGATCGAACAACTTTTATATGTTTATTTATGTTATATCCACTTATATCCGTCTACTTATATAGAAACACAAGTGCATATATAGGCTATTACTACCGAGCTAGAGGGAAAATCTTGCTCAGTATCGTAGTAGCCGCCAGTACAGTTCAACGTACACACTGACCACTGACCTACGATGGTTAACCACACTAAAGATAACAGTACTGATGTCTCCGACCTGGACGATTTCGAACCCGAGCCGAGTGATTTGATAAAATACATCTGGATCACTGGAATTATTCTGTCATCAATATGCTTAATTCTACAACTGGTAATGTACATAACCAGGCCGAAGTTAAGGAAGATAGACCAGAAGATACTAACGCAGCTGACTGTGGCGAGGCTGTTGAATTCGATTCTGGAGTATATGATGACGTTCTCGTTGTTTAACCTGTACACGAGAGACGTGACGTTCGCGCTGTACCTGCAAACGGATATTGTGTTAGTGTGCTGGATGTTTGTCTACACCAAGAGTCTACACGACAAAGTTGTGCTAGTGTTTGCCTTACAAAAGTGGAACTTCACAATCCTGTCTATACTCATCTGGATCCTTACTATTCCTCTCGGAGTTTTGTGCCCATTGTTTCTTTACTTCGAATATTTCCCTGAATTCTATAAAGCGTACTCCTGGGTAAAGTTTATCGTTTTGTCAGTGAATGTTTTGTTCTTCTGTAGAATCTTCTATGTCATCATAACCAGAAGCCATAACTCTAACAGAAATTTTGCCGAAATCATCAAAACTTGTGTCATCTCTTTCATGCTGGTTTGCTTAACAAGTTTACAAGTTTTTCTTAATGATATCCTGTCATACCTTGAATTGACTGAAGTGACAAATACGTTTTGTATAATTAATTCTTATCAAGCAATAGCGGCTACGATCATATTTCTCATCCTTGCCAAAAATAGTATTTAAAGATTTGATCACTGCAGGAATGTTTTCCTATTCCTAATCGACTGTCTGAATTCAAAATGATAGTTCATTAAAAAAGCAAAATAATTGTCTGGATATCCCACCTCATTTTGTTTAATTTATTAAACCCCAAGCGAACGCTGGCGATCGCTCTCTCATTGTCTTTAAATTGTGTTTCTAATTACAGTGTTCAAAAGGTTAAAATAGAGGCGTAAACATTTAATTTGTAACCTATTTATAATAATAATAATTTATTCAAATAACGTTTACAAAAAATGAACGTTAAGTCAACAGTACCTAATAAGGTTTTACATACAATTCAGTGCCTACAAATATAATAAAACTAAAATATTATTAAAGGTGCAAATAATTGTGGTTCGGATTTGCAACATATATATCATTTATTAGATATTAAGACTTTTCTCGTGAAGTGCCATTTTAATTTTAGCTAAGTTAAGTAATGTTAAGAATACATACTGTATATCGTAAAAGTAAATAAGTTTTTTGTTAATGCATTGTTTTATTAAGACAAAGATCCTGAAGATGAACTTTACTTGATTACTCATTATACTATATTGCATTATTTAGTCATGTTTTTATACACAGTTTACCTCGTAGCCTTTTGCTTATCGTTCGTGCATATTGATGTGCAATGCAGTTTTATTGCAGTCGCCAAGTAAATCGCAATGCTCAACTATGTAAAAACCCGTTTTTGTTTGACTACAACTACCTAAAACGCATTCGCTTATCGTATTAATTTATTCTTCATCGTCTTCCTGCCTCAATAAATGTTACTTGGGGTCGGAATAACACGTTTTTTTCTTCAATATTCTGTATTGCATTTGATAATTGAGTTTTTTTTTTTTAAGTATCAACATTTCGATGCAAGTAAATAAATAACTCTTTCTTTCTGGTGATATTAGTGTGATAATAATCATCGTGGTAGGAACAGAAACTAAGGGAATTTACTTTGAAGAAATGTGAAGTAGTTCTCGTGATACTGGTTTAAGAGAGTCCTTTTCCACTCGCCTATCGTAAACATCGAAACTGGTTTAAAAGCTTGTTACTTCATCTAACGCAATCCAACGCGACGTTTGACGAAAAGGCAACGCAAAAAAAGAGAGATAACGCCTGTAAACTCTGTTAGTATTCGGTAATTCCAAGATTTACTCGAATATTTCACAAAACTTGCTCCAGGGGATAGCTGTTTTTTTTTAACCCTTAAAAGTTTTTGGAAAAAGTGGTCGTCATTTGGAATTTTAATAAAATTTGCAAGGTCTCTAGAGGATTACTTTTTGACTTTTTAAATTTTTAGGCAAATTATGTAGTGTCAAAGTTCATACAAAATAGGAGTCTTTCAAAGGTCCTTACTGGATTAGTTTTACACATATTTAGAAATTGATTTCTATAGAAGCCTAGGCAATATCCACAAGATACTGTGTTTCTAAAATATCTAATGAAAAATGTGTAATAACGTCATAATCGGTTATAAGAGGTTGTGTGAAAAACAGTTAAAATGTGGGTCGAGATGCATCACCTTAAATCGAGTTTCTTTAGCCTTTCCGGCTAGCGTACAAGACGTGAATGATAGATGTGAGATCGGCATACGCAATTGAGGTCTCGCCTACTTAATGACGTACTCTGATAAGGTTTTCCCCACAATGAGCAATGCTAGGGATTCACATACTAACAAGTCATTTAAGGAAATCCCAAAGAGAAAAAGCAGGCGGTTGTAACTTTTTCATTCCCATCGGCCACCACTTTTTTTAATGGTGGAGAAAATCTTAAAATGCTAGCAAAGAAGGAGGCCGACCGCATCAGGCAACGGCGCCCTCACCGCCGCAGGGATTCCGATCCCGATTTCCAGCCACCGTAGACGTAGGTTTGCGGACGGCGAGCTACGGGTAGCTCGCTGTCTGACCGTCCGGTAACTGTCCGAACCGAGGCCAAGTCGTCGACTGCGCGCACTGTTCCCGCGCGCCTCCAGGAGTTGTCAGCAACAGCAGGGGCCCGGCCGGGTCGAAGCCAACTGAGACCAGGGTTATCTGAAAGGGAGCTCGAGCCCCGATATGAAGGCTAGAAGGAACGGGCTGGATTTTTAGTCAGTAAGAGTCTGACACTATCTCCCGCTCCACCCAAGAGCAGGGGTTGTCGTTGGATAATTTTCCACATAATAAAAAAAGTGGAGGCCGATGGGAATGAAAAAGTTCCAACCACCACCCCGGTGGCAAGCTCAGGGGTGGCCGATGGGAGTATACCGTCAGAACAAAGGAAATGGAGGCGTAGCCGACGCGAGGCGATCGACGAAACAGTCGTAACTTGGCTAGGCCTGCTGATATTTCTGATGTTGCGTCAGACAACTACCTCGTACCGTACCACCACAAAATAGATAGGTACTAAAGACAATCTCATGTATTTACTTCACTTTTTATACCTACGCTCGGTGGACGCACACTAATGAGCGTTTGAGCCGGAACTGTTCGACGAGTGGACCGAGGCGCTATCGAGATATCATGTCCGTGAGCGGTGTCTGTCTGTGCGTTGAATGAAAAACCAATGGCCAATGTCGTGATAACGGGTATCTTTAAAAGTGCGAATAATAAAAAATTCCCATTTTTTATTGTTTATTAATAATCGAGTTTTATTTCTCATGTGACGCATTTATATGTCGCAGACAAATGAGGATATCAGGAATTTCACGAAATCCCGATAGATGTCGAATATTCTTGTTTACATTACATCTTCTTACTAAAATTATCTAGATATATGACAAAACACCAATTTATCGTCAGTGATATGTCGTTTCACTAAACTAAGTTTTTTCTTATTGTTGATAGGTTTGCGCTTGACCGCCATCTCAGCTGATGGAAAGCGACGATGCGGTCGACGATGGAACGCGCTTACCTAGAAGAAACCTATTCACTCTCGACTTAAAGATTCCCGGGTTGTAGCTATCAGGAAACACAGACTCCGGCAAGGAATTCCACTAGAGTCGGAGCTAATCCAAGTCTAGTAAATGTCAGAAAAGCGGATACTGCCGAAAAAAATCGAGCCAAGTATTTCTCTCGCTCGTTCTAGCACCCACACGGGCACTGGTGGGAGCGAAATTTACTTCATTTCCCTACGATATATATAAACTAGTGTTTTATTAAGACCCTATTCACTCTAGCCTTAAAAACACCTAAATTATAATCAGACGGAAAGATCGCAGCAGACAAATTGTTCCAGTCCCTCAATGTACATGGTATAAACGATGAAGCGAAACCCTTGACCCAGACCGTAGAGGTTTCAAAAACGTAAGGGTGGATACTCGCCGTTCCTCGGCTTGTCCGATGGCAGAAATGATGAGTGGAATCAAGTCATGTAATTCCTGCCAAAATGCATCCCGTAAAACTCCTTATTCATACACGCGTATTCGTCTACACGCTTGGTGTACGCCTCACTCACAGCTTTCATAGAAAACTATGGAACTCCGTCGACGAAACTGCAACGACACGACTACGTTGCCGTCTCAATCTACACTCCTCCTTCTTCTTCCTGCCCTTATCCCATATTACTTGGGGTCAGCGCAACACGTTTTCTTCTTCCATTCTGTCCTGTCACTCGTCACGCTATCACTAACTCCCTTTTCTTTCATATCACTCCTCACACAATCCGAATATCTTTTTCGGTCTTCCTCTCCATCCATTTACACGTATACTCAGAACTCTCTCAATCTATTTACACGAATAAAATTTTAAAATGAAGAAGAAAAGTTTGTTGTTATTTTTTTTTTTTTGTTTATAGGAGGTAATCTCTGAAAGTACTGGTCCGATTGCGAAATTTTTTTTACTGATAGAAAGCTGCTTTATTTCGGATATATTTAAAAAAAAAGCAAAGTTAGTTATATATGAATTTTATAAGTAATAAGTAGGTAAGTTTCGCAGAAGGAGGCGAACACCGCTCATTCCTCCTCTCTCTGCAGCATGGCCTGTACCAGAGCCCGATAGTGCTCCGCCCAAGCGAGGCGCCAACACCTGCAGGTGTACCTCGCAGAGGACACAGTGAAGTATGCGGTGGACCGCATACTCCACCGTATCCTCAGATCGGTCCGCACAATGGTGACAACAGGGCGTTTCTTTCGCCTGAATCCGACGCAGGAAACTCCCGAACTTACCATGTCCAATGAAGACCTGCATCATACAGAAGGTGTGCTGTGACGCTCAAAGAGCGAACTTACGGCTATGATTATGGGACCTCCAGCGGTTTAACCCGACAGCCCTCGCATATATGTAAGTAGGTATTCCATAGAGAATAATGAAAAGGTTTGCTTATTTTCGATATTTACCGACTAAGGTAGAAGTACGTATTCCCGTTAGTGTCCCGGTACCCGTTAACTAGTCAGTTTTTTATTTTTTGCGTCTTTCTCCCAAAATTAAATTAAAGTTTGCAAATGGCAATTTATTCTTGGTACTATTTTATACAATTTTAATGGCAACACTCATCAAAAAGTTTAATGGCGTCAAAACTGTGCAAACTTAAAAATACGTTATAATGAAATTATCTGTAAGTTCAAAGTTCTGTCAGTGAACTACGAGACCACCCCGTCGCAGAGATCATCTAGCCATACTTCGACGGATAAAATTAAAGTAAGAGTGTTAATTTTTATACAAAATTGTGTGTATTATTTAACGATGTAACCAATAAATTAAGGTAAATCGCATCGAAAAGTAAATATTTTTGCATGTTACATATATTGGTACTCACAAACCCCTACTTGACCTAGTACCCGGTAAATTCGTATGCTTTTTACCGAATACTGGTACACTATCAACCCGGTAACATACGTTGCACCGAAACCCGTTATTGTATCCTTATTTCTTTGAAATAGGTCTCATTTTCCTTTGAAACTGTAGTTTATATTAAGTAGTTTTCTGCCGGATATTGGGACATGCATTAACAGTTGCATTTAAATCCGTCACGGTTCTTATTGCTTTGAGTTAAGTATGATTTTCCGTTGACTCAATAGAATGTAGTTATTAGGCATCTTGTTTGTTTTGTTACCATGTGCATTTAGTTGCTTTTGCGTTTTTCTATACGATTTCCCAATTTTTGTACAGTTTTCGTTACAGCTCTGCTCTAAAACCAGTTTTTAACACGGTTTTATTAGCTTCACCTGTATGTTTGTAGGTTTGCCTGTTCGTTCGTTTCCTTGTAACCACCGCTTATTCGGTCAGGCAACGTTCACCATGGTTTACCGTACTGCTTGATAGTAGCTGAAATTGAGGCAAGGGCGAAAAGGCTCTTGGCGATTTCATTTACTTAAATAGTAAATATATTATGCTTTGCAGTTTGCGTCTTGACAAATGGTGACACTTGACCTTTTTTTCCGAAGGGGAAAATCATCTTATGACAAAACCCGCTCTTGGGTGGAGCGGAAGATAGTGTCAGACTCTTACTGACTAAAAACCCCACCCCGCTCCTTCTAGCCTTCATACCGGGGCATGAGCTCCCTTTCGGACAACCCTGTGCCCAGTAGGCTTCGACCCAGCTGGGCACCTCCTGCTGCTGACAACTCCTTGAGGCGCGCGGGAACACTGCGCGCCGTCGACGGCTTGGGCTCGGTCCATTACCGGACGATCGCACAGCGAGCTACCCATGGCTCGCCGTCCGCTAGCCCGCGTTTACGGTGGTCGGAAATCGGGATCAGAATCCCGGCGGCGGCAGCGAGGGTGCCGTAGCCTGATGCGGTCGGCCTCCTCCTTTACTAGCATTACTGCTTCGGAGAAGGAGGCGACCGCCTGCCATTTCTCCTCGCTCCGGACCATGGCCTCGAGCAGGGCCCGGCACGAGAGGTCTCCGCCGCCGATCGCCCCCACGAGGGCACGGCGATGCTCCGCCCAGGCAGGGCACACCTCGGCTGTGTGCTCCACCATGTCTTCCGGGCGTTGCACACAGAAGCGACACCCGGGCGTCTCTTCCGACTTAATCTGAAACAGGTACCTCCCGAACGTGCCATGTCTGGTAGGTAAGGACGCCGTGAGGTCTTTCCAGCCACGCCTCAAAGAGGGGACTTACCGCCATAATCGTGGCGTGCCCAGCACTGGGTTGCGACGCCGTAGTCGTTGACGCCATTTCACCATGAGATCCCGCCGGAGCTCTGTCCGCCATGCCTTGACATGTTGCGGCAGTGGACTTGCACCCCGGCGTTGCATCTCCACGCGCATGTCGTGCATGTGTGCAAGGACTGTTGCCTCCAGATCCCACGGTGGTAGGCCAGCCAGAAGGCTCGCCGTTTCGCGGGAGATCGTGCGGTAACCCCGCACCATCCTTATCGCCATGATACTCTGGCAGGCGTTCAGTGTGGTCACCGGTCGCTTTGGCAGCGACGGTGACACTTGACCTGGTGCCTTTTTTTGTGTCATTTTCAGTACAAGTTTTGTCTTCTTTGACTAAATTAGTTAGATAAATATGCCTCATTAGTTGGAACTCCCGTTGACATTTTCATACGCGTGTACTTCCCATGTTTCTTGCACGGCTTTAATTTTTATTCATTAAGTCACTGAACTCACGTGACTTCAGATTTGGGTGCAAGATGTAAAGCAGACGAAAATCGTTGATAGGTATTAAAAATTGTCTCAAAGTCATAGAGCTACAATTGAATCTGTCTAAAGGTGAATTATTTTGCATATTTATCTGCCTCTAAACCTTGAATAATTTTTCAAGGGATCTATACCTTTCCAAGTTGGACTTCTGGTGCTGTAAAAAGCTTCGAGCTGCTTGCTTTCTTGAGTTGTGGCATAATAAAGAACTCCTGCTTTCCTAAAAATTTTGTTTAATTTTGGGCCAATCTTTTTCCTACTTCTGGGCGTTGCTTTATGATTACCTACTTCAAATATGTGACAACCTGGTCTGACATTTATAAATGGATTTTTGCTCAAATTAACACTATGCAACATATGCGCTTTAGTTACTGGTTGGCATCAGCTGAAATTGAGAAAAGGGAGAAAAAACTGTTTATTTTTAAATAATTAAAATACCTCAAACTGTTTTTACTAAATATGTTTTGAAAGTTTGTATTGTTACTTTTTTATACTTATTGATTCAAAATCAGAAATTAGCAAATAACGTATTAGTTTTCATTCAGCTAGCCATCCATGACTGACAAAAAGAAGACCATATTAAAGGCCATGGAGGCAGTTAGAAAAGGTGCCTCAATTTCCGGGCAGTACAATATTCCACGGCCAATGTTGGTCGACAAAATACGCGGCCGCTATTCTATTGGATGTTCCAAAGGACCTGCTACAGTTTTATCAAAAGATAAAAGATCATTTAAGAAGATGGTTATTTTTTGCCAGATAGTGGATTTCCAGTAGCTATGGCGCAGTTGTTGGATAGCGTAAGTTTACATATTAAAAAATTGAAGCGAGAAAACCCTTTTAAAAATGGCAGACCAGGTCGTCACTTGTTCGAAGCCTCCATAAAGCGGCACCCTGAAATAGCAAACCAGTGCTTTAGTTCAGGAAAGCAGTTTAAGAGCGTGGTTTACAGAAGTGCAAGACTATTTTATTACTCATTATATGACTGATTGATTAAGTTTAATATTGAGGCTAAAATAAAAATTTATGGTTGTTTTTCTATTTTATTTAAAGATGTAATTTGAGGTAATGATATTTTTATTACCAAAGGTTTTGAATAACCCTCGACCACTTGAGGGTTAGTATACTGGGGTTTGATTGAAAGAATTTCACTTTCTATTCCAAACTGGTTTATTCTTCAGATGTAGTGATTACAACTGTGATTTAGTGGTTAACAAAAAAATATTTATGCTAAGACCTTAGCCTATTGCCGGAGAATCTTAACACCGCGATGTAGAAATCAAACAAAACGGTACAACGCCATCTAGTGACGCCTAAATAAACAAATTTTACTTAGTTGATACTACAATCGCGGTTTGGTTTGGATATTGTCCGTGTTCGGTTAAACATTCCGCCCACCAAGGACATTTTGTGAAACATTATGTCCTTCCAATGTTAAAATTTTCCAAGCTATTTTTATATTTCGCAAATCAAACAGTTTTTTTTTTACAATATGCCATACACACATGACCTTAAAACTAAACAATTACATTTCTAGACAATGTTTAAAATTATCACTTAAAACTAATAACAACGTTCTTAGGCAATCGGCAAGACACACAGTTTTGAGGTTGGTCTTTTAAGTACCGAACCATTACAGCGGAGTGTGACTACTCGTGTAAGATTGTCTAATCCCGGATGTTTTTCAACCACCCTGCCCATGAGCCATCGACAAGGAGGTAAGTTATCCTCTTTAATTAAAACTATATCCCCTACGTTTGGTTCAGGATTTTGCTTTGACCACTTATAACGATGAAGCAGTGTGGTCAAGTATTCGTCGGACCAGCGACGCCAGAAATGTTGTGTCATCTGTTGGACTAGATGCCACCTCTTCAAACTAGAAACATTTGCACTTTCATAATTATGGTCAGGCGCATTGATAATTGGTTCGCCCACAAGAAAATGCCCTGGCGTTAAGGCGTTAAATGTGTTCGAGTCGGTCAGTCTACACAAGGGACGTGAGTTTAAACAGGCTTCTACTTGACTTAATAAAGTGGACATCTCTTCAAAAGTTAAAGTAGAGCTACCTATTACTCTGTTCAAATGTTTCTTACATGACTTTATTCCAGCCTCCCATAATCCGCCAAAGTTCGGAGCATGTGGTGGAATAAAATGCCATGTGGTACCTTCTGATGCTAAGGCCGCAGCAACTTCCTTAGCTATACCCGAATTTTCCGAGCGAAGTAATTTACCTAGTTCTTTACTGGCTCCCTGAAAATTTGTACCGTTATCGCTCCATATATCCTTGCATTGACCGCGTCTTGCCACAAACCTTTTAAAAGCGGCCAGAAATCCCGTTGTTGTTAGGTCGCTTACGACCTCAATGTGAACCGCTTTAGTCGCCATGCAGACAAATAAACAAATATATCCCTTGTACGCATGGTGACCTCTACCCTTTGATGCCCTTAACTGAATAGGACCAGCATAATCTACCCCACTGCTCCTAAACGGTCTATTCGGTGTAACCCGTGCTGGTGGTAGTTGACCCATTAATTGCGGTTTTGTAGACGCTGCATAACGCAAACAAGTTACACATCTTTTTACGTATGCAGTAACCAAACGCTTGGCTCCGTGAATAAAATACTTCGTGCTTAAGTAGTTAAGCATTAATTGAGGACCCCCATGAAGATTCCTATGATGTGCGTCGGCGATTAGGAGATTGGTAAAATGAGTATCACTAGGAATCAATATTGGATTTTTACGATCTATGTCAAGCTCGGAATGTTCCAATCTCCCGCCCACCCTAAGGATGTTTACGGAATCGAGGTAAAGATTTAAAGACTTGAATATTTTTCTCTTAGGCCTTTCCTTTTGCAGATCCAGAATTACTGCCGCGAACCTTTGACTTTGACATACCCTAATGCATGTCTCCAATGCCAATCTTAATTCTTCTGCAGTTATAAATTTATGACTTTTTCTTTCAGCTTTCGTTTTCTTCAACTCTAAAGGACGTCTTAGATATGCTACCATTCTTACTAGCCGGGTAAGTGTTGAATATTTATCCCAAATAAAATTGTCATCTGTTCCTAGATGTACCTTTATTTCCTCTATATTAGTTGATACCGCTTTGCGTTTGCCAAATATATTATTTTTATTTTTCAGGAATGCAGGACCTTCTATCCACAACTTAAAATTTACAAATTCCGACGCATATAAACCCCGAGATGCGCAGTCAGCAGGATTGTTTTTCGACTGAACGTGATTCCATTGCTGGGGTTCACTGATGCTCAAAATTTCAGAAACGCGGTTCGCTACAAATGTTTTCCATTTGTTGGGATGACTATTAAGCCATGCTAATACGATCTCTGAATCTGTCCAATAAAACGTATTCGATTTACTGATTCCCATCACTCCGGAGACTTCTGAAAGCAGCTTTGCTAGGAGGACTGCTCCACACAACTCTAATCGTGGCACTGATACCGTTTTTATTGGTGCGACATTAGTTTTCGCTGTGAGCAAAGTTACATAAACGCTACCGTCAGTATCGACAACCCGTGCATAAACTACTGCAGCGTATGCTGATTTTGACGCGTCGCAAAATCCATGCAAGTCAACCTGCTTGTCACCCGGTTTCATGTTCAACCATCGAGGTATTGAAAATTCCGTTAAACCTTTCAACTCCTGCCGGTAAGTTAACCATTCCTTTTTTATTTCATACGGAACTTCCTCATCCCAACCAATTCCAGAAATCCATAATTTTTGTATTAAAATTTTTGCTAATACTGTTACAGGAGCGACCCATCCCAGGGGGTCAAATAGTCTTGCTATATCTGATAACATGTTTCTTTTAGTTACAGGTTCCTGGCGCGGAGGCATCTGCACTGAGTATTGGAAGGTGTCACAGCTTCGGTTCCAGGTAAGTCCCAACGTTTTAAATATTTCATCCTGTTTTATGTTGATCACCCTTTCTACACCATCCTGTCCCTTGTACGAGTGCCTTTCACCGATAATCTTCTCTAGTAATTCACTGCTGTTGCTTGACCATTTCTGTAAAGTGAACCCTGCCTTTGCTAATAATTTATTCATTTGGCTATAGATCTGCATGCCTTCTTCTATCGAATCACAACCAGTCATAAGATCATCCATGTAATAATCTTTAAGGACTCTTTCAGCTGCTAGTGGGAACTCGACTCCCTCATCGTACGCTACTTGCTGCATCGCTCGAACCGCTAAATAGGGCGCTGAAGAGGTACCAAAAGTAACGGTAAGTAGTTTGTAATCCTTAACAGAGGATTGCTTATTATCTCTCCACACGATGCGTTGAAAATCTGTATGATGGTCGGCCACGCGCACCATTCGGTACATTTTTATAATATCCGAAACTAGACAAATGCGATGAGTTCTCCAACGAATCAGTAAATGTCGCAGATCTTGTTGCAGCCCTGGACCAATCATTAGGTCATCGTTAAGGGATCTCCCATTCTTTCCCTTGCAGGAAGCATCAAAGACAACCCGAACCTTGGTCGTGTCTTTATCGTTCCGTACCACCGCATGATGAGGTAAGTACACTGCATATTGATTTTGTTCTTCCGCTTTGGTTATTGGTCTCATATGACCCAGCTCCAAGTATTCGTTGATAACCTCCTCGTATTTTGTTTTTAAATCTGTGTTTTTACTAAGTTTAGCTTCTAACGCGTAAAATCTGTTAATTGCTACCTTTCTTGCATCACCATATTTACAGCTCGGATCCTGATTTCTAAATGGTAAGTTGACTACGTAACGACCGTCATTGTCCCTCACAGTTGTAGCCTTAAATATTTCTTCGCATCTTGTTTCTTCTTCGGTAAGTATAGGTTTCTTATTTTGTGGTTCCCTTTCTAATTCCCAGAATCTTTTAAGAAGTTCATCATCACCAAAGTGGGTATGCATCACCGTGATATTTGTCGGGCTCTGAGCAGCAGAAGCTACTGTTCCTGATAAAATCCATCCCAATGATGTACACTGAGCTACAATGCTACCACCAGGAGGTTTCTTTAACCCGTTTTGTAAAACCTGACTGTAAATTTCTGCTCCTAACAACATATCCACTTTATCCGGTGTATTATACCTAGGATCCGCTAATTGTATATCGTTGGCTTGTGCCCAATCTAAATCTACCGTTTCCCTTCCAGGTAATAATGACGTAACCGATTTGAGAACATATGCTTTGACTACAAGTTCAACCGAGGGATCGACTCTAGACTGAATTTTGACCTCAACAACCGAATTCAAGGATAATTTGTTACTAGCATCTATACCCGTTATTAAACCCTTTGCTGGCTTTTTCTTTAATCCTAAAATTTGGACAGTATGTTCTGTAACAAAAGACGCCTGTGAGCCTTGGTCTAACAAGGCCCTGATTGTATACCTAGCCCCATTTTTTGATACCGCTCTCACTAGAGCCGTGGCTAATAGGACTTGGTTTTTCGCTGTACCTTGCGAAAAACAAGTCACTACTTTGTTTTCAGCTTCTACTCCGACCGCGTGTGTTTGTTCATGCGTTGGCAAAACCCTATCGCTAGTCGGATTACCCCTAGACTCCTGCTCACCTTTAGGGTGCAACAAGGAGTGATGTCTCCGATTACATACCTGACAAGAGGCTGTACACTTACAAACCCTGGCAGAGTGGTTGTGCCCCAAACAATTGAAGCATAAGTTATGATCTTGAACAAACTTACGCCGAGTATCCACATCCTGACTAGCAAATTGCTTGCAATTTCTTATCTTATGCTCGTTATTACAAAGCGGACAAACCATGGCCGCATTGCTTGCTGTGTGAAAAACCTTTGCCTTACTAACATTAACATTATTTTTACTTGGCTTACTTTCTATGAATTCAAATGCCCTATAGCGACTTGTTAAAAATTCTTTGAACTGTTCAAACGTAGGCAGCTGATCTGAATCAGTGTTACTAGTTACTTTTAGTTCCCAGTCCTTCCTACTGTCTGGGTCTAATTTTAATGTTATTAAATGAATTATAAGAATATCCCAGGATGTTATATCAATATCTAGATTACTTAGTGCGTTTAGACAGTCAGATGTAGTGTCCATTAGTTCCTTTAACGCACTAGCTGATTCTTGGGCAATGTTTTTTTGACTAAGCAACCTTTTTAAGATGCAGTGCGATAAATATTTTTTATTATTATACCTGGACTCTAATTGAGTCCAGCATCTGATATAATTGGACTCCGAAATTGGTACATGACGTAAAAGTTGTTCAGCTTCCCCACTCAAGTAACCTTTCAAATAGTGTAACTTTTGAACATTATCAATTGTGCTATTCTTATGTATTGCCGATACAAACAAATCTCGGAAAGTCGGCCATTCCGTATATTTTCCCGAAAATGTTGGGATAGTGATTCTGGGCAACTTTATGTATGTGCCTTTCCCCTCGGGAACATTATTTGATGATGGTCCAGCAACCGGAGACACATCGTCACCCTTAATGTTGTTTAATGCAGTTTTTAAATCGCATTTTAAATCTAAATATAAGTCTTCAGTGTTAAAATAAACTTCGTTTACAGTGTAGGCTGAAGATATCAATTCCTTAGGTTCAAAATCCTTCACAATTTGTGTATGTGTTAAACTAAATTGCGCCCACAAATCATCAATACTTTCTAATCTGGTTTCTATATATTGCTTTGTAATCCTATCCTTTGGCGACTTTTTAAAATTACTTTTAGCTCTTAACAGCCGAGTGCGAATATCATCCTGTACTTTAACATGTGATTGCAAAGACATTTTGAAGTTAGCAATCCAAAAAATTTACAACACAATACAGAAAAAATAAACAGTTAAAATCAGTTAAAATCTACAAGTCCAAAAAGTTGTCGAAAATTTTACAAGTCAATGTAAACAACAAAATTTTCTAAGTGTCTGACACTGAGCATCAAAAGTCCCAAAAATTTTCTAAGTTCAAAAATTTACCAAAAATTTTACAAGTCAATGTAAACAAAGAAATTTTTCTAAGTCCAAAATTTTCGAAATTTTCTAAGTCTTTGACACTTTAAATCTACTAAAATTCGGGCATAGGTTCCCCGTCTGAACACTTTACGCTTAAATCTAACTAAGTCTAAACACGCACACATAAAATTATTCTAAGTCTAAAATCACTGATTAAAAGTTAAAGTTTAAATCTTCTAGGCAATAAAGGTCACTTTTCCTTGGCACAAAAGAAATCACAAAGTACTCACGTTTTTCGGCACTCTCACTCACTTCCTTACGACCTTAGTCGTCTGCAGCTTGCTTGCTGCTGATTTGTACTCCTTCCTCCGTACCTCCCGTAACTGGATCTGCTTCCCCTGGTCACCATCCAAGATCACGCCGCAGGAGCGTTTGGGGTTGATGTTTCTCCGTCCAAATAGGAGAACACACCTGATGTGGCTGTGCAACAGTCCTAGCCACGTCCGACTCGAAGGACCATGAATAACCCTCGACCACTTGAGGGTTAGTATATTGGGGTTTGATTGAAAGAATTTCACTTTCTATTCCAAACTGGTTTATTCTTCAGATGTAGTGATTACAACTGTGATTTAGTGGTTAACAAAAAAATATTTATGCTAAGACCTTAGCCTATTGCCGGAGAATCTTAACACCGCGATGTAGAAATCAAACAAAACGGTACAACGCCATCTAGTGACGCCTAAATAAACAAATTTTACTTAGTTGATACTACAATCGCGGTTTGGTTTGGATATTGTCCGTGTTCGGTTAAACAGGTTTCTTAAAATAAATCTAAAATATTACTAGTGTTAGCCTTATAACATAGTTACTTATTAATTACAGACCCTAATTATTTTCACTACTCCTTTATATTTGAAAATATTTTATTTTTGTAAACTTTAACGTAAAGCAATAGAGTTCAAATTCGCTGTTCAAATTACCGGATTCCGGGACAATTTAACGGTAACTAGTACAACTTTACCGAGTACTGGTACAATTAGCCCTTTTTGTATTTTTTTTGTTTTATTGATAGTTAACATTTATACTAATTTAATAGAAGTACATACTTAAAGTATATTAAATTATCTAACTAGTCATATAAAATTTATTTTTATAAGTCTACTAGTTTTATCCTAGCGCGCATGTAAAGTCAGGGAAGTTCAGAACTTCACGGTTACTGGGCCGTTTACCTTACTTTATGAAGGACTTCTTATTTACGTTCTTGGATACATCTAAACTTCTACAGTAATAATAATAAAGAGTTAAAGTTTGTTATTCTTTTGTTTTTATGTATTTTTGTTTGTAGGAAGTGCTGATCCAATTGCTGAAATTTATTCTCCGATAGAAAGCGGCTTTATGCCTGAGTGTCATAGGTTATATTTTATGTACGCGGGCGAAGCTGCGTGCAAAAGCTAGTACCCTAAAAATAAAATGCTCAATATTTTATAATATACCGGTATTAGCTTGGTCTTAATCGAATGGGGCGAAATCACGCGCAAATCGGCCGGCGTTCTCTTGGGGTTTTTATTTATAGTACTGCCACATCACCTACATTGAAAAACAATTGCATTACAAAGGTCTGATGTACGTAACAATGAGGACGTACATAGCATTTACAATTTTACAACTCATATGAATATACAAACAACACAAAATATACAATAAAATTAAAATTTAAGTCAAAATTAATTATAATATAAATGTCGCAATTTAATTAACACAATATAATTTAATATGATTTAATTCAATGTCAATTAATTTAATTTAAAAAATAATACAATTTAATTAAACAATTTACAGTCAAATACCGAGTATCATCATCATCAGACTTTTTTAAGTTCCCACTGCTGGGACACAGGCCTCCTCTCTAGGAGGGAATGGGCCGTAATCCACCACGCAGGCCCAGTGCGGGTTGATGGATGTCACATGTCTTCGAATTTTTGGTTCTAGGACATGCCGGTTTCCTCACGATGTTTTCCTTCACCGTTTCAAGAGCAGTGGTAATGAAATAAATTACACAAAGTAATGCGCCTGGCTGGGTTCGAAATCACGACTTTTTTTTACGTTACCACTCGGCCACCACTGCTCTCTACCGAGTATGTCTATATAAAATTAAAAGCATACCGAGTATACTTTTGACTTTTTTCTTAAAGTCACGTGGCTTATCGTGGGACACGTCTAGATCGGGCATTTTCAGTTGGGGTGTAAGTGGGTAATAATGACAATAATATGCGTATGTTCAATTGATCACTCGGACTAATAAAACCGTTATCTGAGCACTGATTACGGGGTCAAATACAGTAGCCTTGGGTTTTTCATATAAAAAGCAAATAATATTTAGTTAAAAGTAGGTACACGTACTAAATTGATAACACATGTGCTAACATGACAACTCCGCTGGAACGTGTCAAGCAAATTCGAGGCTTAGGGCTTTTTTTTACGGTGTTCAAAAATCATCCAATGACAAACTCCGCTCTTGGGTGGAGTGGAAGATAGTGTCAGACTCTTACTGACTAAAAATCCACCCCGTTCCCTCTAGCCTCTTTATACCGGGGCTCGAGCTTCCTTTCGGATAACCCGGGCGCCAGAAGGCTCCGACCCAGCTGGGCTCCTCCTGCTGCTGACAACTCCTTGAGGCGCGCGGGAACAGTGCGGGCCGTCGATGTCTTGGGCTCGGTCCGGGAGGTTACCAGACGGCTAATTACGGACGGTTAGGGCTTACATGAGACTCAAGACTCAACTTTAGGGACCACTTAACATCCTCATGAATGCGCTAATAGGATGCTGGGGTTTGTTATTAGAGTTTCCTTTGCATTTAAGGGAATAAGACCTACCCTACCCGACGTGCGCATTAGGCTAGAATTTAACGCTATAGTATGAAGTCTAGAGCAGTGGTAGCCGAGTGGCAACGGCCCTGACTTACGAGTTGTGTCGCGGGTTCAAACCCAGTCAGGCGCATTACTTTGTGTAATTTATTTCATCACCACTGCTCTCAAAACGGTGAAGGAAATCATCGTGAGGAACCGGCATGTCCTAGAACCAAAAATTCGAAGACATGTGACATTCACCAACCCGCACTAGGCCCGCGTGGTGGATTACGGCCCATTGCCTCTCCTAGAGAGGAGGCCTGAGTCCCAGCAGTGGGAACATTATAAGGCTGACTATGTATGGAGACCACACGAAGCTAAGTATTCTCTTTTAATAGAACGCGTCCAGCAGCAGTTTTCCTGTTTTATTAATAAGCGCATATACGGGTACCTACTACCCGTATCAAATCGATGTGGTAAACGATCCCAAAAATAAGTTAATAATTAATCGTTTAACGTTTATTTTTCATTCATTGTTACAATAAATGAAGAATACCTTAAAACTATTACATAATCATTAATATTGTCTGTAACTGGTTAGGAATTATACTTATATTTGGATGGTGGTCCCCAAACTAGGTATAACCTGTATCTTGGGGACCTGAGTTGAGTTAACTTAATTTATAATCCAGGTTTCATGGTATAATTTCATGGTATAATCCAGGTTACAATCAAAAATCAAAATCAAAATCATTTTATTCACATTTAAATAGAGTAATTACAATTGATGGTTTGTCATGTTACATTATAATATTCTTAAATTCTATTTAGCCTGTGGCATGGCATGTGAACTTTCTCTCTTTCTCTAATCAATAATACAATGTCAATAATAAGTAATTAATTAGTCAAATAATACAATGAAAATCGGAAACAAAAATTAAATTGAAAGATTTGAATCATGAGGGACATCATCCTTACTAATATTATAAAAGCGAAAGTGAGTTTGTTTGTTACGTCTTCACGCCTAAATGGCGAAACCGATTTTGATAAATTTTGGTACAGAGATAGTTGGAACCCTGGAGACGGACATAGGTTATTTTTTTTTAATAAATGTGAAAAGGGCGAGAAAGAGTAAAGTAGGTATATTAATAAACGCGAGTGAAGCCGCGTAAAAGCTAGTTGTTTCTAAATCATATGGATTTGTCATTCTAAAATTCATAATAACATTTTTCAACTAACAATTTATTTAATTTCTTTTTCAATCTACACTACTACACGAAAGAGGTAAGGTTGGTTTTCTTTTTGTTTGTAGAAGGTAATCTCTGGAAGTACTAGTCCGATTGCTAAAACTTTTTCACCCATGGAAAACTGCTTTATTCCTGAGTGACAAGCTATACTGTCATTGATCTAATACAATATTTTTGGTCTCTGAAAATTCTTTCTCTCACACTACTATTAATTTCAATTTAGATTGTGCAAATATATTAACATTTACATAAAAACTTAAACTACGTACTTACTTACTCTAAAATCTAAATAAAAGCAGTACATAAATAAAATACAAAAACACAAAGTACACTCAGGCGTCGAAGTACTCCTCCACATCGTTGTCATCCAGGAATAGTTTAAGTTTTTTTAAGTATATATGTAAATTTTATCTATTGTTTGCAATAAATACATTTACATTATAAGATTCCGACATTCTATTGATTAGGCAGCGTAAGCTAGAATTTGTTCGGCGTGCATTTAGTCCGAACAAGGTCCTTGCGCAAACTTTACGCTTTAACGAGAAAAGAACGAGAGTAACTTACTCGTAAGATCAATGATAAAATTAAATTAAAAAGGTAGTGATAGAAAGCAAATTTATTAATTTTTTAATGTGTCATTAAATAAAGTAACTGCTTCATAATCCACTTTTTTGTACATTTAATTATAGCCGTGCTGTCGTCAGCATATAAAATACCATTAGCTGTTGAATTTATCAAGGCAAGTCATATATATAAAAAATTCAAGGTCCGACAATAGGGCCTTGAGGTACTCCAAATTTGACTTCTTTACTTTCCGCTAAATTTTTATATTATATCTTACTTTTAGAACATATCCTAGTGATTTCTGCCTATTGTTTGCGTTTGCTTAGGTAAGATTCAATAAGTTTCAGACGTTATCTCTAATACCGTAGCCTCCCTGTCAAGTTTGTGCAGGAAAATGTCAGGTTTAAAGTGGTCAAAGGCTTTAGTCATGTCAGTATATAATATTGCACAAACTGGTGTTTTGTTGTTGATATTATGTTATTTAGAAATTCGTTATATTTTTTTCTGAAACAAATATTATATAGCAATATTTTTCACAGCAAGCGCTAATATTTATTGATCGAACTGAACAGATTTTACTTCAATCGAAAGAAAACCAGATAAAGTTTAGCATTGAGTATTTATTAGTTAATAAATTAATGAGGAGTATGTCATGTATGCCACAATCACAACGAGGAAATTTCCCTTAGAAACGATATAGTTTTCTATACAATGATGATACTAGTAGTACACACAGTTATTTGTGAGACAACTTTCTGAAAAACAAACTGATTCAAACTATAGCTACATCTCAAAACACAAAACCAAAACTGAATTTATTTATCACTGTTCTTCGCATGAATGAGAAATACAATAGTAACAAGTATCACTTGGAATGAATTAATAACACAGAAAGAATCTGTCACTACTCTACTCACTTCTAGGTATGACAAAATATCGGTGATAAAATTTTGTAAACTCGTTATACAAACCAATATGAATGAGATGACACAAATTTTGACAATCTCTGCAAAATCTCTGTTAGAGTTCTTGTTTCTGGTTATGATGACGTAGAAGATTTTGCAGAAATACAAAACGTTTATAGTCAAAACGATAAACTTTAACCATGCATAAGTTTTATAGAACTTGGAGAAATGTTCAGGCCACAGACACAGAAATGTTGGACACAACACACCTAGCGGTAAAGAAATTAGAGTCCAAATCAGTAGGGTCAGAACGATGAAATTCCATTTTTCCGACGTGAACACTAGCACTGCTTTTTCGTACAAGATCTTGGTGTAGACAAACATCCAGCATATTAACACAACGTCCGATTGCAGGTACAGTGCGAACGTGACATCTATTGTATTCTTATTGAATAAAGAATTCACCAACATAAATTCTAAGATAGTATTCATCAATCTTGCTACAGTCAGTTGTGTGAGTATCTTCTGGTCGATTTTCCTTATCTTGGGTCTAATAATGAAGAGCGCTACTTGCAATATCAAACATATTGATGATATAATGATACCGACCAACCAAATAAAGTTTTCTAACGGGTTTTGAAGATTCGATTCAGTGTCCACACTTTGGGTCACGTTCACAGTTGCGTTAGACATTATATTAATATGTGCTTCTGTATTGCCGGTTAGTTTCACACTATTATCTTTATTTCTCCCTGCCTCCGACCGGACTAACAAAAATTATCAGTTTTAATTTACATTTCAAAATGTAATCAGCAATTTACTGTTTCGGCCTGCTGAATATGAATATATTTATTATAGCTTTTGCCCGCGGCTTCGCTCGCGTTAAATTCGGGGCAACAAGGTTCCCCTTTCGGCTTATTTTTCCCGACATCTTCAACAAATATCGTTAATGTACACAGAAATAAATACAAAAACTTAACAAATTATTATATATACTAAAACGTTCCTCGAAAATTGCTGAACCGCTTGAAAATCGGTGCAGTAATTTTTGAGTTTATCGCGAACAGACAGACAGACACGGAGGAGGACTTTGTTTTATAATATGTTTTAATACAATATCGCTCGCCATCAAATTCATCTTAAGATACAAAAAAATGAAATATTATTTATTATCTTCCTCCTGTGTGATGGTCCATTATTTATATTGAATTGTATGGCGAGCGATATTGTATCTTAAGATAAAATATTTTAGTATCTTAGCCCTTAGTGAACTCCACTGCGGGTGACGTAACCTACGACAAACTTATTACTTTCGGTTGGTACAGTAATGGGTCTAGGGATCGGACCGCAAAATTAAGTTTGTTTTAATTGTTTATACTTTTCCGGGATAAAAATTACCCAGTGTGGTGCCCAGGATATTAAAGAATAATCATGCCAAGTTTCATCGTAATCGAACCGGTAGTTTTAGCGTGATGCCTGAACAGACAGACAAACAAAAAAATTTTTATTCACATTTTTGTTCGGTGTCGGTCTAGTAACACCCCTTGCCATTAATTTTTTTGATATTTTCAATGTACAGAATTTTCACTTCTACAGATTTATTATAAGTATAGAAGATTTAGGTACCTATTTGTAACTCGTGCGATTTTGAAGTTATGATAATTTTTTTGTTCAATGCAAAAATAGTAGTAGGTACTATATATCTGTGCCAGCAGCAAAGAGACTCAGTATATTTTTTTAATTGGATGAGTTGCTTTTAGAGAGAGACTTTACTGTTAAAAGTTAATAAATGCTATTGTTTTAATTAGATGCCAATCATCATCATCATCATCAGCCTATTTAATGTTCCCACTGCTGGGACTCAGACCTCTTTTCTAGGAGGGGGAATGGGCCATTATACACCACGTGGGCCCAGTGCGGGTTGGTGAATGTCACATGTCTACGAATTCTTGATTCTAGGATAAGCCAGTTTTGTCACGACGGTTTCCTTCACCGTTGTAGATCCCAATATTTTTGCTTGTTTATAGTCAAATTCAGAACTGGAATAAAATTTTTCATCTTGTGGTGTTCATTTCGATGCGATTGCTGCAACATTTGTTTAGTTAGCTCTTCAATATCGTCTTCATCATTCTGCCGTCTTAATAGAAAGCACAGTATCTTAACTTACTGTGTTTCCACTTTTTTTATTATCGTAACAACGAGACTGAACTCAAAAATTTCGGTTCGAGAACGAGGTATACCTGATTTTAGTTAACTTCTTCAACAACAAATAAATGTAACTTAATTAAAGCTAACTTAAAAAATAAAAATAAAACCGTAAAGAACTAAAAAAAAGAGAACCAGAAATATTAAAAATAAACCGAAATTTTTGCCGCGTAGAGTTCCGTCTCGTGGTTACGATAATAATAAAAAAGTTAGAACACAGAAAGTTAAGATACTGTGTTTTTTATTACGATGGCAGCATTGCTCAGCAAAAATTTCAAATGCTTCATGTGTCTGGTGATAATATAACTAGTGGTGTTATTTAACACCACTAGTTTAGAACAAATGAACATGGATAAAACCAAAATCATGATAAACAACCATGTAGCGCCCACTCCTATCAAGATCGGAGACTCTACACTCGAAGTTGTGGAAGATTACGTCTACCTCGGACAGACAGTCCAGCTAGGTAGGTCGAACTTCGAGAAAGAGGTCAACCGTCGAATCCAACTCGGCTGGGCAGCGTTCGGGAAGCTACGCGGTGTCTTCTCGTCCAACATACCACAGTGTCTCAAGACAAAAGTCTATGATCAGTGCGTGTTGCCAGTGATGACATATGGCTCCGAAACGTGGTCGCTCACAATGGGCCTCATCAGAAGGCTTAAAGTCACCCAAAGGGCAATGGAAAGGGCTATGCTCGGGGTTACCTTGCGTGATCGAATCAAAAATGAAGACATCCGCAGGAGAACTAAGGTTGCCGACATAGCGCAAAGAATTGCCAAACTTAAGTGGCAATGGGCAGGGCACATTGCTCGCAGAACAGATGGCCGTTGGGGCCGAAAGGTTCTGGAGTGGCGACCGCGTACCGGAAGACGCAACGTTGGAAGGCCTCCAACAAGGTGGTCTGATGACCTAGTGAGGATTGCGGGAAGCCGATGGATGCGAGACGCGCAGGAGCGTTCGTTGTGGCGACGCTTGGGGGAGGCCTATGTCCAGCAGTGGACGTGTATCGGCTGAAATGATGATGATGATGATGATGACTAGTTTAGAGACCGACGATGCTACTATATTTTACAAGCCCGTGTCTACCGTGCTGCCCCTGATAGTTAAAAAGACTTATCTAACAAAAATGAAAACGGATAAAAAAAATGTTTTAATGAATAAAACGGGAAATCGAGCCTTTTTTCCTTGTGTTGAAACCGCACTGGAGAAAGTTAGCAAAATATTAAAAATACTGGCAGACGCGCCTTTTTTCCTGATTCCGGCAATGTATATAACTCAAATCTGGAAAAAATGTTAGATGTGTCTTTTTTACTAACGGGGGCAGCGTGGCTGGTAGCCGGGGTCGGAATCTCGGCCGCTGGGGCGCGAAGACCTTCATTCTTCCGGCTTCCTTCTCTAGCATTACTGCTTTGCAGTTATTTAACTACACCGTTCCGGCTTCTTTATGTCGACACAGCAACCAGCCCACGCTGTGAGCTCATCGCATTATGCGTGAGGCCGCAGATTTATGCTGAGCGTTCGGCCGTTTTGCGCGGATGTGACGCATATCTTCCCTAATGACTGATGTTGTGTTATGTTTGTTATCTAGCTTTAAGATTGCGTCTTATTTCGCGTCAATAAACTATTTTTCTTCCTTTCTTTCTTTTTATTTCAGAAGAAAGCGACCGCCAGCCATTCCTTCTTGCTTCTGCCTGAAAGGTCGCTGCCGCCGATTGCCTCCACGAAGACACGGCGGTGCTCCACTCAAGTATGGCACACCTCCACCGTATGGTCAATGTCCTCTCCGTGTCCTCTGGGCGTTCCACACAATGTTGACATCCGGGCGTCACTTCCGCACGAATCCGATGCAGGAACCTCCCGAACTTGCCATGACCTGCAACGAGCGGACGGTGAGGACGCCGTGTTGCCGCTCCAACCACTACTCAAAAAGAGGACTTACCGCCGTGATTATGGCGGGCCCAGGAGCAAAATACATAGATACAGGTTTTCCATGAAACCAGAAACAACACGTAGCGCGAAATGCAAAAAGTTCAAGGGATGGTTTCTCTGCACCACTGAATGACCAAAATAACGTCAATACACTCGTTTCAACTTGTCCGCTAGAACTCTTTCTTCAAATTAATTATTATACTTCATACAACACGTAACAAAATGCATTAGTACTCGTTCACGTTGACATGCGGGCGCGGTGGCGGGCGCCGTGGCGGGCGCGGTGGCGGGCGCGGTGGCGGGCGCGGTGGCGGGCGCAGTCACGAAATATCAAACATATGGCGTAATATCGTAGTGTTCACGTACGAAACGCACGTGCGGGCTAAGTAGCGGGCAAGCTAGCGAGTGGCGCGCGCGGCGAGCTCGCGGTTATATCAATCCCTTGAAATGTTTGTGTGTTCAGGTTGAACTAGCGGCGGAGCGCGCGATCCACCCGCGTCGTCAGTAAGTTCAAATGGTATGTAATTGTTCACGTTGAAACGCGCGGGCGCGGTGGCGGGTGCAGTCGCGAAGATATGGCGATTTCGTGTTCATATTGGCGGCCAGGCGATTGCGCGGGTGTGACGCGCAAACGCCTGGCGACTAGTTTATAGTACTCGTTCACGTTGACTCGCGGGCGCGGTGGCCGGCGCGGTCACGAAATATCAAACGAACGAACGAAATATCGTGAGGAAACCGGTATGTCCTAGAACCAAAAATTCAAAGACATGTGACATTCACCAACTCATACTGGGCTCGCGTGGTGCATTCCCTCTTCTAGAGAGGAGGCCTGAGTTCCAGCAGTGGCAACATTAAAAAGATTTCTTTAATTCATGAATCCCCAAGCGACCACCGGTGGCCGCGCATCTATTGTCTTACTATTGTGTTTCTAATTGACGGTATCTGAAGGGTTAAATAATTATAATGAGGGTGAACGTGAATTTATCATCATCTCTACAGCCTTTTCCCAACTAAATTGCGGTCTGCTTCCAGTCTAACCAGATACAGCTAATTACCCGTGTTTTACGACGCCCCGCGACGGGTGCCCGCGCGGGCACATAATAGATAGGTACAGAAGATAATCTCATGTATGTACTTCACTTTTTATACCTACGCTCGGGGGACGCATACTAATAAGCGTTTGAGTCGGAACTGTTCGACGAGCGGGCCGAGGCGCTCCGAAATATCGTGTCCGTGAGCGGTGTCTATGTGTGCGTTGCTCGAGCGCGCTGTGTATGAAGATTGACTTCTGCACCTATATATTTTGTGGTGCGGGTCACTGCGATGGTACACTTTTGTATGAAACCGACCGGGAGCCCGCTTAATGCAAAGTCGCGTCGTCCCATATTCAGACTTTTTAGCGTCTAACTACCTGTACCTTTTTAATTTGAAAAGTTAGCCAAAAAACCAAGAGAATTTCTTTTTTTAATTGAAATAAATCAGTGCTTGACTGCGATCCCACCGAAGATAAGCAGTGATGCAATTGTTGATGGTGAGGTGCACTAGTTTATTATGAGCCTATTTACTGTAGCCTATTATTCACTAATATATTCATAAATTCACCACTGTACTTCTAATCCTACTTATTAACCGAATTTAATGGGTTTTACTCAAAACAACACAGAATCAGATAAAGTTTAGTGTAAAATATTTATTAGTGTTATTAAAATAATGACGTGCATGTTACAATCATAGTGAAGTAATTTTCCAATAAATAACGTATTTTTTTCTGCACAAAGACATCATTGGTGTACTTAAAAATTATATCTATATATATAAAAATGAAACCCGTTTTCCGTTGTCACGACATAGCATGAAAACGGCTTGACCGATTTGGCTGTTTTTTTTTTGTTGTGATTGTTATAGTGGGGATAAGGTTCTTATGGGAAAAAATAAATTAGGGTAGTGTAGGGTAGAGTAGAGTAGGGTAGAGTAGGGTAGATTAGGGTAGATTAGGGTAGAGTAGGGTAGATTAGGGTAGATTAGGGTAGAGTAGGGTAGAGTAGGGTAGAGTAGGGTAGAGTAGGGTAGAGTAGGGTAGAGTAGGGTAGAGTAGGGTAGAGTAGGGTAGAGTAGGGTAGAGTACGGTAGAGTACGGTAGAGTAGGGTAGAGTAGGGTAGAGTACGGTAGAGTACGGTAGAGTAGGGTAGAGTAGGGTAGAGTAGGGTAGAGTAGTGTAGAGTAGGGTTGAGTAGGGTAGAGTAGTGTAGAGTAGGGTAGAGTAGTGTAGAGTAGGGTAGGGTAGTGTAGGGTAGAGTTGGGTATAGTAGGATGGAGTAGGGAAGAGCGGGAGCGAAGCCGCGCAGGCAAAAGCTAGTCCAGTTATAAAACTCTCTGAAATACTCCTGATAGAAACACGTATTATCTTAAAACGCTAAATAAAAATTATTGAATTTAGTTATCATTGTTCTTGACAAGAACGAGAAATATAATTGTAACAAGTATTACTTGATATGAATTAATTATACAGAAAGAATCTGTCACTGCTCTATTTGCATCGACATATGAAAAGATATCGCTAATGAAAACGTGTAAACTCGTTATACAAACCAATATAAATGAGATTACACAAATTTTGATAATTTGGGTAAAATTCCTTTTTGAATTCTTGTTTCTGGTTATGATGACATAGAAGATTCTACAGAAAAACAAAACATTCACAGCCAAGACAATGAACTTTAACCACGCGTAAACTTTATAAAATTCATGGAACTGATCGCGATCTTTAAGAAATACTGGACACAACACTCCTAATGGTATGGAAACAGTCCAGATCAGTACAGATAAAACGACGAAATTCCAGTTTTGCAACACAAACACTAACACTAGTTTCTCGTATAAGTTCTTGGTGTACACGAACATCCAGCTTATTAACACAACATCAGTTTGCATGTACAGGGCGAACTTTACTTCATTAGATGTCTTGTCGGTAAATAAATAATTCACCAACATAAATTCTAGGATTGTATTCATCAGTCTTGCTACAGTCAGTTGTGTCAGTATCTTCTGGTCGATTTTCCTTATATTGGGTCTGATGATGAAGAGAACTACTTGCAATATCAAACATAGTGATGATATAGTGATCCCGATCAGCCAAATATAGTTTCTTAATGGGCTTTGAAGGTTCAATTCAGTGTCCACACTTTGGGTCGCGTTCATAGTTGCGTTAGACATTATATTGATATGTGTTCCTTTTTTGCCGTTCAGTATCACACTATTAACATTATTTTCCTCAACCTCCGAGCAGGCTAACCAAAATTATCAATTATAATTCACATATCAGAATGTAATCGTAATTATATACATGTACAGTGTTATTTGTAAAACACTAGCAACCTCTTAGGTGCTAGTTAAGAACATCATAAATAATAACTTTTGTTCTATGACTTTTTACAAATTATAACAGACTAGCTTTTGCCCGCGGCTTCACCTGCGTACATAATCCCAGGATAAAAAGTATCCTATGTGTTATTCTGGGATATCGTCTACTCGTGCACCTAGTTTCATCGAGATACGTACAGTAGTTTTTGCGTGAAAGAGTAACAAACATCTATACATCCATCCATACATACAAATTTTCGCATTTATAATATTAGTAGGATTTAACAAAAACAAAACTTCAAGATTTTGTTGTTCTATCTATCATTTCAATTCAGCTATTTTATTTGCTCTATCATTTCAACTTTTTGCTGTATCTACTTACGACTCCCACGCACTGTTCTCGTAATAATAGTAAGAAGGCTTCCGAAACATTGTAATTACACCTTGCAAGCATTCACTCGACATTAGAATATTGATACACCATCATGTAAAGATAATTACGCCCACACTGCCGATTTTCGCTACAACACTTATGAGGACGGACGGGAATCTACGGAACCCTACACTGAGCGTGGCCCAACACGCTCTTGGCTGGTTTTTTTTTTCGTATAAGTTCTTGATGTACTCAAACATCCAGCATATTAACAAAACATCAGTTTGCATGTACAGGGCGAACGTGACTTCAATAGATGTCTCATCGATAAATAAAACATTCGCCAACATAAGTTCTAAAATTTAATTCATCAGTCTTTTTTTAAGGGTGGGCATACATCATCCAATGACAACCCTCGCTCTTGGGTGGAGCGAAAGATATTGTCAGACTCTTACTGACTAAAAACCCACCCCGTACCTTCATGCCTTTATACCAGGACTCGAGCTCCCTTTCAGATAACCCCGGCCCCAGTAGGCTTCGTTTCGACACAACTAGGCCCTTGCTGTTGCTGAAAACTCCTTGAGGCGCGCGGGAACAGTGCGCGCCGTCGACGTCTTGGGATTTATCAGTCTTGCTACCGTCAGTTGTGTGAGTATCCTCTGGTCGATTTTCCTTATATTGAGTCTGATAATGAAGAGCACTACTTGAAATATCAAACATAGTGATTATATAGTGATCCCAATCAGCGTGGGCACGCCACGATTATGGCGGTAAGTCCCCTCTTTGAGGCGTGGCTGGAAAGACCTCACGGCGTCCTTACCTTCCGCATGACGCAGGTCCTCACCGGACATGGCACGTTCGGAAGGTACCTGTACCATATTAAAGCAGAAGAGACGCCTGGGTGTCGCCACTGTGCGGAACCCCCGGAGGACACGGTGGAGCACACAGTCGAGGTGTGCCCTGCCTGGGAGGAGCATCGCCGTGCCCTGGTGGGGGCGATCGGCGGTGGAGACCTCTCGCGTCGGGCTTTGGTCGTGGCCATGATCCGGAGCGAGGAGGAATGGCAGGCGGTCGCCTCCTTCTGCGAAGCAGTAATGCTAGCAAAGGAGGAGGCCGACCGCATCAGGCAACGGCGCCCTCGCCGCCGCCGCCGGGATTCCGATCTCCATTTCCGGCCAACGTAGACGCGGTCTCGCGGACGGCGAGCCATGGGTAGCTCGCTGTCCGACCGTCCGGTAACTGTCCGGACCGAGCCCAAGACGTCGACGGCGCGCCCTGTTCCCGCGCGCCTCAAGGTTGTCAGCAACAGGAGGGGCCCAGTTGGGTCGAAGCCTACTGGGGCCAGGGTTATCCGAAAGGAAACTCGAGCCCCGGTATAAAGAGGTTAGAAGGAACGGGGTGGGTTTTTAGTCAGTAAGAGTCTGACACTGTCTCCCACTCCACCCAAGAGCGGGGGTTGTCATAAAATGATTTGTTCCCACCGTAAAAAAAAAAATCCCAATCAGCCAAATATAATTTCCTAACGGGCTTCGGAGGTTCGATTCATTGTGGACAGTGAATCGAACCTTCGAAGCCCGTTTGGGTCGCGTTCACAGTTGCGTTAGACATTGTATTGATATGGGTTGCTGTTTTGCCGGTCAATATCATATATTATTACCGTGGTATCACACTATTGCCGGCAAGTCCCCTAGAACCAAAAATTCGAAGACATGTGAAATCCACCAACTTGCACTGGGCCTGCGTTGTGGATTACGGCCCATTCTCTCTGCTAGAGAGGAGGCCTGTGTCCCAGCATTGGGAACATTAAAAGGCTGATGATGATGATGATGATCACACTATTAAAATTATTTTACCCCAACTCTGACTCTAAAAATAAATATCTATTTATATATCAAATTGTAATTGAGCGTAATATTACAGATAATATTAACAACAAATTGATGTAAGGCTCACCGCACACAGGCCACGAGCCACAACCACAAAACGCCACCCGATATTTGCTATAGGTTTCATATATTAACCGACTTTTTTATATATGGATTCGCCGCACACGATAGACGCCTGTGGCCGCCACAATCTATAAATCGCCGCTCGCTTCTTGTTGCTCGATACAAAATGCCATCCTTTATTAAACTTTCATTGTCAGAGTTTATTATGATACTGCGCGCATGGGTTAAATAAAGTAGTATATGCCACAAGTGGCATGTGGCCGCTTCTAGCTCTTCGTGGCTTCGTTTGTGGCTTTGTCATGTAGCCCATATGAGGCGACACTAAGGCCTGCGCTTGAGACAAGACATCTTCGACAAAGCTGTTTTGTTTACGACAAGGTACGCTAGGGCTGTCGATATATCGAAATACCGAACACGGTACGCGGTCAGGTTCTTTCTGTAGCCCCATTCTTAATTGGAGTGGCACTTGAATTAAATCATATATATTATTATTATTATATCATCGAAGGACTCCTCCGGCTCTGGCTGGAATGAGAGGAATTGTCAGACTTTAATTGACTAATTCTTCAGTTCTACTTTCCGTTCCTGGATCGCGGTAACTCCTTTGAACAATCCCGAAGCCTTAAGTCCATTGCATGGTCAGTACACTGCCACTGAAAACTGACCCTAACAGAGGCCGGTAGGCATCAAGATAGCCAGTGTCCTGTTCGTGGACGCAAAGATGGTGGAGTCATGGATGGAGAGTAGTACTCGCCGCTGGAAATCAACGCAACTGCAATGGCCGGTATACCAACACTCACGGCGAGGCTGGTGGTTGACGTGCTCTTTGAGCTGCGGTTCTTGACAGAATATATTTTTAAATTATACGTTCATCATTTGTTGACCGGTTGAAAGAAAATCGTTTGTCTCGGTATGGTCATGTGAAGAGGACGAATGAGACGCATGTTACTAAAAGAGTTCTGAGTATACAAGTATGTATGGACGGCATGTACATGGTGGATGGAGAAGAAGAGGGAGGCCAAACAAAAGATGGATGGATTGTGTGAGGAGTGATATAAAAGATAAAGGAGTCAGTCAGTGGATAGCGTGACGGTGACAAGACAGATGGAAGAAAATAACGTGTGGCGCCGACCACAAGTAATAATCCAGGATATACGAATACTACTAAATAAAGTAATAAAAACACTGCTATCTTACACCAACTACCAAAATCTACAATAATATCAAAATACTTAAAATTAACAAACACAGAAGAGGTGAGCCCCGCTTGGACATATCCGGACTATCTCCCACTCCATTAAATGATTCTCACACCGCAAAAAAAAAACAATAAAATCTAATAATTCCTTTGTTTTATGTATCTGCATGTGATCACAGAGACTTTATGTACTTTTATTAAATAATTTCTATAAATATATACATAAAATAAAATATATAAGGAAGCGAACCGAAAGAAAATAAAGTAAATGGTTGATAGGAGACAATGAACAAAGAAGACGTGTAGCCGCCTCATATACCTAAGTCAAGTCATGAAGATGAATGTGGCAACGAAATCAATTTCCTCATTATAATCTTAATATTTGAAAAAATTGGAGCCAATGTCACTGAATCCTAAATAGAATTATTTGGCACTCTTCCATTGAATATAAAAAAAAAAAATCAAAAATATACACACAACTTGTACTAGCAAAGTTTGGAACGAACTTTGTAAACTAATAGAAACTATGCATTATGCTAGTTTGGAACTGGTATTTCTTTTAAACACAACATCAAACTGATAGGATTTTACTCAAACCAAAAGAAAATCAGATTAAATATGGCATTGAGTATTTATTGGTGCTCTTTCTGCGAAAATATAACGTTGGAACAGGATTGCCGTGTTTTATTTCTGTGAGGCTCTCTGAGCCTATCCGAAGCCCTGTACAGAGTCTAGTTGATCATCATCAAGTCGTACATGTCATATTAGTGCTATTATATTAATGACTAGCTTTTTCCCGCGGCTTTACCCGCGTACATAATCCCAGGATAAAAAGTATCCTATGTGTTATTCTGGGATACGGTCTACTCGTGTACCAAGTTTTATCGAGATCCGTTCAGTAGTTTGTGCGTGAAAGAGTAACAAACATCCAAACATTCATCCATACATCCATCCACACATACAAACTTTCGCATTTATAATATTAGAAGGATATGCAATATGACACAATCACAACAAGTCACATATCCGTGTAAAACATAATTAAAAAGCTTTCCGTACAGCCGGCGAATCGTAACCCGTAATACAACTTTCTTATAAAACTCCTGACAAAAACACACGCATAACCAACCATATATCTTAAAAAACAAAACAAAAATGATTGAATTTAGTCATCATTGTTCTTGGCAAGAATAAGAAATATAATTGTTACAAGTATCCCTTGATATGAATTAAAAATACAAAAAGAATCTGTCACTACACTACTCACCTCTAAGTATGAAAAGATATCGTTAACGAAAACTTGTAAACTTGTTATACAAACCAATATAAATGAGATGACACAAGTTTTAATAATGTCAGCAAAATCTCTACTAGAGTTCTTATTTCTGATTATGATGACGTAGAAGATTCTACAGAAATACAAAACATTAATAGTCAAAACAATGAACTTTAAACATGCGTAAGCTTTGTAGTACGTGGGAAAGTGTTCAGGCCACAGACACAGAAATATTGGACACAACACTCCTAATGGTATAGAAATTACAGTCCAAATCAGCAGAGATAAAACGATGAAGTTCCAATTTTGTAGCACAAACACTAACACAACTTTGTCGTATAAGTTCTTGGTGTACACGAACATCCAGCATATTAACACAACATCAGTTTGCATGTACAGGGCGAACGTGACGTCTACTGTATTCACGTTAAATAAAGAATTTTCCAAAATAAATTCTAGGATTGTATTCATCAGTCTTGCTACAGTCAGTTGAGTGAGCATCTTCTGGTCTATTTTTCTTGTCTTGGATCTGATTATGTAGAAAACTACTTGCAATATCAAACATAGTGATGATATCATGATTCCAGTCAGCCAAATATAGTTTTCTAGTGGATTTCGATGTTTTGAGTCGGTATTCATGTCTTGGGTCGCATTTACAGTTGCGTTAGACATTATATTGCTATGACGTGTTACTGTGTCGCCGGTCAGTGTCACACTACCAACATTATTTTCACCAACCTTGGACCGGGCGAACAAAATTATCAATTCCAATTCACATAACGAAATGTAATTGAACTTAATCTGTAATTATTGAACATTAATGAATGTGAGTGCCAAATACTCGTATTATTAGATTGGCGACTAATTTCTTTAGTAATTTACCAATGTGTAAACACCACGGTTGGCACAGAGGTTAAGCGATTGGTTGCCGTGTTGTTGGGTCATTCAGTTCCCTTCAAAATAGTTGAGCTGAGTGGGGCTGATGAAATTGTCATGCTCGTCAACGGGTGCCGTCAGTTGAGACTGGTCATCTCTTAGCTGCCACTGGCTTAATTCAATTTCTGTTTTTTTTTATTATTTTTTAAGTATTTTATTATCTACATTGTGCTCACATAAGACAAGCAACAATAAATGTGTAACCAAAATTATATGTAAGTCATAATCTGATTTACAAAAGTGTTCATGGAGTTTCTTGCATGTTCTTCTCCATAGAGATCTATGCTTTGGAACGTGCAATTTAGCTTCACTTTTCTTGCACTGACCGACATTTGACTATTCAAAAGTGCCTGCAAATGATCTATTTGATTTGATTTGATTTGCTGCGTATTGTGGGTTCGATTTCCACATGAAACAAATATCTGTACGGCTTGCACGTATTTCGTGTCACGGTATTTTGTGTAAGTTAACATGTTTATGAACGTACCCATTACAGTTTCTAGGCATAGTTCAAATTAACAAAATAATTGGTAAGTAATTTATCATCGATTCTATCAATAGCGAGAATTGTAAATAATTTCGTGAGTATACTCTGTTATAGGGTTGTAATGATACCACAACGATACTGCCTCGTCAACACTTCGCGTGACCCAAAGGCTGGCTTTTACTTCGGTCAAAGGATAAGCATTGCTATTCAGCGTGGCAATGCCGCCAGTCTTTTGCTCCTCTTATACAAGTGCAGTCTATTGGTTTACTACACACGAACGGCTTACAGTGCCTTTCGTTACCAGTACAACAACGCGTCCAACACCACCCTTGTTGGAGCTGTCCAGCTTTTGTAGTGCCTCGGGCATGTTTGCGGAAGTGTGTATCGGCTGTTTTCACATCACATACAGTTCTGGCGATAATTGCCGAAAGATTGAATAGCCCTTATATCGAATGTTGATATAGCAGACATGTTGCTGGTTATATCCGATAGTATAATGCAATCACTATATGGCAGCCTGGAGTTTGACAGTTGGTGGTAAGACACCAGTGTTGTGTCACAGAAATCACGTATAGCTGTTGATTTTAGCTGTCATTGAAAGGTCTTCGACCACCAGTTTCCTAAAGAATATCTTCTTTAGCCAGTTTCTCAATTTTGAACTAAGATAAGCAGTCGCTCCATATATTATACCTTAAATTGTGCTATTCAGCATTTCTTTTTAATTGCATAGGCATGAATGTTGGAAAACAACACTAATTTATTGAAACCTACGAGTAATTTTTTCAAATCTATCTGTCGCCAACAGAGCCAAAGAAGATTTTTGTAATTCATTCACATTTTAGTTGAAAAATTCTATCATTGTTATCCTTATTTTTCTAAATTCTAGGTTATTCCGCTTGTTGCTGTTATGTCTTGACGTCCCGTTGTTTATCTGTGGATATTTGTCGAGATAAAGCATTTCGGCATAGTGTGCTGTCGGGCTACTGAACGTCGGGATGGCATTCAGTCGGCCAACAGTTAGTCGGTCTAGTGTTTTGTCGACCAAGTGACTGTCGGGATAGCGTTCAGTCGAGATAAACTCCATCGACATAGTGTTCTGTCGATCTACTGAAGGTCGGGATAGTGATCTGTCGGGATAGCGTTCGTCGGGATTTCGATTGTCGGAATAGTGTGGTACAATCAAGTGTCAAAAATGCAATTGCACTCTACTCTACCAATGCTAGTATTTAAAAATTTTGTAGAATTTTGTGGTCTACAATTAGTTTTTTCAATATTTTAGATTCTATGCTAGAAATAGTATGTTTGTCTTTTTTGTGTTAGTTTTGTCGGGTTCAGATAGTGATAATAAAATAGTACTAATTAATGATAGTTTTATTTTGTATTTGATTAAACCATGACCTCACTATGGTCAGCCATGATATGGTCGACGATGAAACATATCAGTGTAAAAATAAGCAACATTTCAGTGAGTAATAGATTTTTTCAATACACCTGCTCAGAAAGTGACTCTAATTGCACTACACTTAGGTATACAACGTGTAACCTAAAACAGTGAGAAAAAATATCTTTTTTTTTTTAATTTAATATTTACGTGCAGTTTTAGTTTGTAATAATTAATATCTTCATTGAAATAATAACTTTTATTATCCCGTGTGTGAGAAAATTTGATTGGGCTACAACCATTGTGTTTGTTCACCTGTTTCGGTGGGTTTGCGCACGTGATGGCTTGATTTATTCATAAATAGATAGGGCGACATTTTTAATGAATGTTTTTAAAAAAATGTAACCTATATTAAAAAGTGGTTTAATTGATTCTGCTTGTTATTCTGATCAAACTATTTTCAGGTTTTTAACGTTACACATTGTATTCATATCTTGAAGTAACAAGGAAAACACAACGAGGAAATGATTAAAAAAATATAATATAAAATATATCCATACAACGACGACATAGATGATAGGAGTGGCAGGCGGTCGCCTCCTTCTGCGAAGCAGTAATGCTAGCAAAGGAGGAGGCAGACCGCATCAGGCAACGGCGCCCCCGCCGCCGCCGCCGGGATTCCGATCCCGATTTCCAGCCACCGTAGACGCGGGCTCGCGGACGGCGAGCCATGGGTAGCTCGCTGTCCGATCGTCCGATAACTGTCCGGACCGAGCCAAGGCGTCGACGGCGCGCACTGTTCCCGCGCGCCTCAAGGAGTTGTCAGCAACAGGAGGGGCCCATCTGGGTCGAAGCCTACCGGGTTCGGGGTTATCCGAAAGGAAACTAGAGCCCCGGTATGAAGGCTAGAAGGAACGGCGCGGGGTTTTTAGTCAGTAAGACTCTGACACTGTCTCCCGCTCCACCCAAGAGCGGGTTTCGTCAATGATGATTTTCCCCGTCGACAGAAAAAAAAAAAAAAAAAACGACATAGATGATTGAATTGGGTAATCGACTTATTTTTTTATTTATAATTATTTGTAAGAAAAAGTAATGTTATCCAAAATCGCAAAACTAATTTTTTTTCAAATGTTTTCAAATTTAAAAAAAAAACTAAAATCCTAAAACTAGTTTAAAAAGAAAATTTCAAGTAATGGCAAAAGGATGCAAACTATAATGTGACGTCACCGCCATTATATTATGCACGCAGAAAAGAGATAACGAGATGTTCCTACCACGCAACCCACTCTTCCCCATAGAAATATTTGAAATGCTGTTTGCTGCTTCATTTTATAACCAATTTTAAAGTCATTTAAAAAAAAAACATTGTTTGTTGTCATTTAATATAAAACTATAAAAAACATAAACACAGGCAATGACCTAATAATCGGTCACATTTTTATTAACAACTCATTATACAATTTCCTACTACTTAATCTACTTCAACTCATTTCATCTACTCATACAATTAATCAACAAATTAGTTTAAAACAGTTTTGCAAGACTGTTTAAAACTAATATTAATAATACATTATATTGCGTTCTTGACGAGAATGAGAAATATAATTGTAATGCCAATGACTTGATAAGAATTAATAATAGAGAATAAAGATGAGACCGCTTCTTCTTCAAGATATGAAATGATATCACATACAAAAACGGGCACACTTGTTATACAAACTAATATCAAGCAGATGACACAAGTTTTAATGATGTCGGTGAAGCTTCTGATAGATTTCTTGCTCTTCGTTATGATGACATAGAAGATTCTACAGAAAAACAAAACATTCATAGTCAATACGATAAACTTTAACCATGCGTAAGTTTTGTAGAATTTAGAGAAATGATCTGGCCATAGACACAGAAATAGTGGACACAACACTCCTACTGGTATGGATATTACAGTCCAAATCAATAGAGACAGTACGATAAAGTTCCACTTTTGTAACACGAACACTAACACAACTTTCTCGTACAAGTTCCTCGTGTACACAAACATCCAGCTTATTAACACTATGTCTGTTTGCATGTACAGTGCGAACATTACATCCACTGTATTCTTGTTAAAAAACTTATTATCCAAAAAACATTCTAGGGTTGTGTTCATCAGTCTTGCTACAGTCAGCTGCGTTAGCATCTTCTGATCTATTTTTCTTATGTTAGGCCTGTTTGTGAAGAGTATCACTTGCAATATCAAACATAGGAATGATGTAAAGATCCCAGTAATCCAAATATAGTTTTCTAGTGGACTTAGAAGTTTAATATGGCCAGTGTTATTGACTTGCGAGTTCACAGTTTCGTTTATCATAATGTTGATTAATATATGTGCTGTTGTGTCGCCGTCCACTATCATACTACCGATTAAATTTATTATTCCTAAACTCCGACCGAGCCGGCCAAATTTACTATGTTAAAAACTCATTAAAGTAATTGAAGCTAATGTCAAATTAGTGACAGTAAATAATTAGAAGTAAGTGCCAAAAGTGTATAGGTTGGTGACTAATATCATGTTTTGTAACAACATGTAGGATGGAGTAATGCATACCCTTATACACCACAGTTAGAAAAATAAATTATAATTAAAATTCAAGGATCGAAATTTTACTTAAGAGGGTCCTTTTCCAATCGCCTATCGTAAACATCGAAAATGGTTTAAAAGCTTGTTACTTCATTTAATGCAATCCAACGCGATGTTTGACGAAAAGGCAAAGCAAAAAAGAGAGATAATGCCTGAAAACTCTGTTAGTATTCGGTAATTGCGAGATTTACTCGAAAATTTCACAAAACTTGCTCCAGGAAATAGCTTTTTTTTAAAACCCTTAAACGTTTTTGGAAAAAGTTGTCGTCATTTAGAATCTTAATAAAATTTGCAAGGTCTCTAGAGGATTACTTTTTTTTTTAATTTTTAGGCAAATTATGAAGTGTTCATACAAAATAGGGCATTTTCAGAGGTTTTTACTGGATTAGTTTTACACAAATTTAGAAATTGGTTTCTTTAGAAACCTAGATAATATCCACATGATACTGTGTTTCCAAAATATGTAATGAAAAATGTGTAATAACGTCATAATCAGTTATGAGCGGTTGTATGAAAAACAGTGAAAATGTGAGTCATGATGCACCACCTTAAAATTCATTTGTGTACTTAGTGGTTTTCAAATAAATAACATTAGAATCGACGCATTACACTGGTGCATCGGTGATAGTACTTATCTACGCACTAGGGTCTGTCTAAAAATTCAAACGACTTGGGTATTTATTAGAGTATAATGAAATCTGATAAAGCCAATACTAGTTTAACAATCAAGGTTGATTAAGAGATCTTGATCATTGTATAGTAATAGAAGAACCTTATAAAAAGTATCAAATATAAGTATTTTTCAAATAATTAAATATTATACAAAATTCCCAAGTCATTTGACTTTTTAGACAGACTATACACACAAACACTCTAGTGATGCAATCAAGATCTTTAAAGAATTGATTATAATAGATAATAATATTATTCGTCCTATATAATCACAAGAAAAAATACACAAACTTTCCTTATAATATTAGTGTAGTAGAAGTGTAGATTATATCGTCTTAAGTTATTAATTAAAGTAAAATTGCCTAAAAATGAATTTAAAAGGTGGGTTCGGCAGATAATAACTTTGTTATTTAGAAAGTACTTATATTAATTTTTTTTTTTTTTTTTGTTGTTTTGTATTTTTTCATATCGAGTATATAAGCAAACTTCGATCGACCAGTAGATCAAATGCCGCAAATCGAACTGAATTAGCCACACGCTCCGAAGGGATCTTGAATATATACCACGGCAAGCCCTAGATTAGAACCCTCAAGGAAAGCGTAAACGTTGTCGCCCTAAGCAGACCTGGTGACGAACGGTCATCGCAGAGGCGAAGAACGTTAGATAGACCTCAAGCGAAATGAAACGCGCAGCTCACGCCCGAACGGGATGGCGACGCACTGTGGACGCCCTCTGCCCCATCTAGGAGACACAGGAACTTAAGTAAGTCAACACAGAGATATTAGGAAAAGCTCAATGTACTTTTTTCCACGGTTATCTGGCGCGTTCTTTAGACTTCTCATTAGAAAACATACTAAAGAAGTTTTATTATAACTTGTAACGTGTCCTACTTCAAAAATATTTTGTTCCCATTCCACATCAATGTTCTGAGAATGTTCCTCGTCGTGCATACTGATGAATATCCGTTTATTTTCTTATCCTGACGCAAACGACATGAGAATACTAATTTGTTGGTTGAAGATCGTTCTGAAAAAGTATTGTATGTAATCCATAAAATATTAAAGGCGCCAAGAATATGTAATTTACTCACAAATTACATATTCTTTATTATTACCAGTGGAGAAAAAGTGGGAGAAAAGAGAAATGGTGTATTGTTAGCGGTAAACTCAATTTAGTCTACACTAATATAATAAAGAGGTAAAGTTTGTTTTTTTGTTTGTAGGAGGTAATCTCTGGAAGTACTGGTCCGATTGCAATTTTAGAACCGACTTCTAGACCAGACCTTGAAACCTATCCTAGGTCTGGTCCTGAAGTTGGACTGACATAGTGGCGTTTTTGTACAAACACTTCAGCACCTCGATGTACCGATAGTCTATCTGGCACCGTTGGAGAGACTGTAGCACAGCCCATGTCTCGATCGAATCAAGGCTTTCTCGTAGTCCACAAACGCTAGAGAGAAAGGCAGATTATACTCCTCAGTCTTCTGTATAACCTGCCGTAGCGTAAGTATGTGGTCTATGATGCTGAAGCCTTTTCGGAATCCGGCTTGTTCGGGAGGCTGGAAGTCATCAAACCTGCGCACGAGATGGTTCGTGATGACTCTGGAAAACAGCTTGTAGACATGGCTCAGAAGTGAGATGGGCCTATAATTCTTGAGCAGCAGGATCTTGTCACCCTTCTTAAAGAAGAGTATCACCACACCTCCGCCCCATGCCTGTGGCGTTTTTCTCTCGAGTATTACGGAATCAAAGAGCTTCTGAAGGCCCTTAAGGATCGATTTTCCCACCCGCCTTCAGGAGCTCGGTAGTAATTCCGTCATCACCCGGCGCCTTGTTGTTATTATACTGTTTCAGAGCCATTCTAATCTCGTACAGACTGACGTCAGGGATATCTTCGATATAGTGTCGGGTCAATCCAGCTCTTGAGTCGTTTGCCAGATTCGCAGTGGGTTTAGTGGTTGACGTGTACAACTGTCCATAAAAAGCCTCGATCGCTTCCAGGAGCTCCGGGTTTGGCGGATACGACTCTACCATCTCTTCAGTCTCGTGAGCTGGCTCTGTCCAATAGACAGATCCCTTGCAAACACCTTGGAGCCCTTATTTCGCTCAATCGCGTCTTTAATTTTTCCGGTATTAAAGTGACGGACATCGCGCTTCAAGGACTTAGAGATCCGTCTATTAAGCTGCCGATATTTGCACGCGTCGTCTGGTACGAGTAAGGTTACCGGATGGCCGGATGATGAGCTACCCACTGCATCCGCAACCCCACGCCTACGGTGGCTGGAAATTGGGAGGGGAAGGGTGAAGTCTGTTTACTCACACGTGCGGCTGCCTTCTTCGTTAGCATTACTGCTTCGCAGAAGGGGGCAAACGCCAGCCATTTCTTTTCGCTCTGGACCATAGCCTGTAACCTGGACCTGGTGCCACAGGACGTTGCCTTCGATCGACCCCATAAGTACTAGGCGGTGCTCCGCCTAGGCGGGATGCATCTCCACTATATGCTTCATCAGGTCTTCTAGGTGGTCCACCCAATGGTGACACTCGAGCATTTCCGAAACTTTCCATGTCCGATGAGGATTTGCGTCATGCGGAAGGTGAGGATGCCATGACGTCTTTCCGGCCACTTCTCAAAGAGAAGGCTTACCGTCATAATGTTTAGAATAAGCTATTGATTCATAAAGAAAGTTTGTGTTTTTTTTTGTAGTAGTATTAAACTACTGAAAGTATCTACTGGACTGATTGCTAAAAATTTTTCACCGACTGAAAGCTGCTTTATTCTTCCTTCCTAGCATGTATGGCTGATAAGGGGCTGAGTAAGGGGATGCAACTCGACACACATTTTCACTGTTTTTCATACAACCGCTCTTACCCGATTATGACGTAATTACACATTTTTCATCAGATATTATGGAAACAGTATCTTGTGGATATTATCTAGGCTTCTATTGAAATCAATTTCTAAATTTGTGTAACAATAATCCAGTAAAAACTTCTGAAAATCTGCTTTTTTGCATGAGCTTCATAATTTATTAAGAAATTAAAAAGTCAAAAAAGTAAAACTATAGAAGCCTTGCAAATTTTGTTAAGATTCTAAATGACGACAACTTTTTTCAAAAACTTTTAAGGGCTTAAAAACAACAGCTATTTCCTGGAACAAGTTTTGTAAAATATTCGAGTAAATCACGGAATTACCGACATTAACGAATTATTAACAGAGTTTTCATGCGTTATCTCTCTTTTATTGCGTTGCCTTTTCATCAAACATCACGTTGGATTGCGTTAGATGAAGCAACAAGCTTTTAAACCATGCTCGATGTTGATGATAAGCGAGTGGAAAAGGAGCCTCTTAATACCTGAGGCCCTACCCGATCCATTTGACGACGTATACTGAGCTGTTAAAGGAATGGAGCTATATCGATGCTTCCGACAACAAAGGTCGTAAACACCAAAATAGCACTTTTGGTAATCAACGAAAAACTAAAAATAATTTCGTTTTTGGCTTATATCTTTTTAACTTTAAAAGTTGTAAAATTGTGTTCTATACAAGAAATACGTAAAATACGATGGTGTTTCATAATATATTATTGCTATTTATGTCAAAGCCTTATTTTAAAAGTTAGCTTGGACATACACCCCAGAAAATTCAAGAAGTTGGTATTTACGACCACTAACAAATCAATGGAGAACGATTTGTCTAACGGAAGTTAGAAGTATGCACCAGTTTTTAAATACAATAGTTCTGGGTTTGGTTTTAAAAACCATATACTGAAATAAAAATAAGTGTAAACACCACGATCTGATGCGATGGTATGTAACAAACATGGAAATATCTGAAGCAAATCAATGAATTTAAGACTGTAAGTTGAGTTTTCATTACTTGTAATAAAAACCAATAAAATAAAACACAAATTGACATAATTAAAAAAGGTTTTTTATTCATTGACCGTCATCGTTTAATCAAAATAATGGTTAAGCAAGGCACTAATACAAATTCAAAGTAAAAAAATGTCTAAACCAATCACTTAAATTTCCATTAGAGGATTTTGTACATCAATCATCATTCATCATCATTGTTTGTGTCGCGGCTCGAAATTTTTCTGGCAGGTCCTCATTGGAAGGTCTCATTTACCACAAACAATAAATAATTAGTCCAGTCAACAATAATCCAAATCACAGTTAGCACTAGAGTTCCGGTATACTATCGCTTCGGTCGTTAGATAAAATCACTTCGCACTCTTAGGTAGATCGCTCTTGTTCGCAGTCGAAATCAGAACTGACTCACTTCCTTTTTTTTTTTTTAAGTGGCCTCTCGCAGGTCAACCTAGGAGGTTGTCGTCTGCTCAACCGGTCTTGCCTGTGGCGGCCCTGAATAAAATCAAAGCCTCCAGTCAGGGCTTACTTAAAAACTACTTTAAAATTAAGCGACAACGCTAAGGGCACCCCCTGTGGGGTACGAGCCTCGGCTTAGGGCGTCGCTGGGGGAGGGCAGCAAAGGGACGGGCTGGATCGAGCAAAATAATATTTATTATTATTAGGGGATTTTTAAAGCTACAGCCTCAGCGGCGCGGGCTGGCTCGAGCAAAAGTCGGGGAGGACATTTACGAGATTGTCGCGGCGGACCTCGGCGGCGAAGCCTGAAGGATGTCGGTTTGTATGGTCTCTTTACTGTACTGGTTTCCCTACGGCTCTCTTGGAGCAGGGTGATGGGGTCGTCTGGGGTAACAAGGGTATGCCTGGGTCGGTGAATCTTGGAGATGCGGGAGGGTTCGTAACGGGCTGCCCGTACGATGAGGGGGTTGCGATGCTTCACAGCAGTGTCAAAGAAGCGCTTGCACAGGCGCTTCATGAACTGCTGTATGGTGGGGACTCTGAGATCCAAGTGGATATTCTCATTACGGATATAGTATTGGGCTCCTAGGATCCTACGGAGGATACGGTTTTGGAGGGTCTGCATCCGGTGGATGTGACGGGCCTTGGCATGTGCGAAGATAGCACCGGCGTACGTCAAGATCGGGCGGATGACTGCGGTGTAGAGGCGCAATTTGCACTTGCGTGACAATTTGCTGCGGGCAGTCATCAGACAGTGGAGCCTACCGTGAGCGAAAGCAGCTCGCGAGCGAGCCTGCTTTATGTGCTCGGCGAAGGTCAGGTGCTGATCTAGGATCACTCCGAGGTACTTGGCTCGCTTTTCCCAGGGGATCGGCTTGCCGTACATGGTGATCGGAGCGGGGGGGGGGAAACGGTTTTACGCGGTCTCGAATAGAGAACCGCCTGACTCACTTCCGGGGGTTCGTATTTATACGCGGAGCAAAGAAAATTCTAGATACCGACGTCTCGGGATATATCCACAACAATAGAGTCGCATCGCGGGGCAATCAATTTTATTACTTTGTCCTTCGCGAGTCACTCACGCGAATTTCGACTCTATTGTTAATGGCGGAAAGTACCATTTCCCTTATCCACCTACAGATTACATACCAATTTTTTTATTCAATTTTCAAACCAAGTGACATTACGACAATTGTTTCTCAGCAGAGCTTACGTTTTAAAAATGATTGTGGGGTGTAATTACAATTAATTATGTATTCATGTTTTTACGACCGACAGCTGTTTGTACGTTGTATTATACGACCTGCACGGTTATTCGGTTCTAAGCAGTATGAGTTATACATACCCTATTTTCTAAAAAATCTTGATTATACTAGTAAAATTTTTGGGTGTAAAAGTATTTTTTTTAGGCGAATATTTTTTTCACATTTTTAGATCGACGCAGCGCCAAAAATTAAGTAGGGCTGCATTCTTAACTCATTTTCGCCAAAATGGCGTTTACGACATTTGTTGCCGGAAGCATCGATATAGTGTGTACAGCTCCATCTCTCTTTCTCGCTCGCACGCGTGACATTTGAAAACATTATGGAAGTCCCCTATACTCATCGGACCCTTCTAGCCCATTGATGAATCGGAAGCAATCAACTGTATATACCTACAATCAGTCAATAAAATCAAGCGCTGCAGCATTGTCTGCCGCTGCAAGGCCAGGGCCGTCCATTTACCGAACGGATGTAGGAAGCGCCACAACGCTAGTTGCTCACTAGACGTCGCACGGTGTGTTTATCGTCTAAAATAATTAAAAAGAATACGACGTTCCATTTTCGATTTTCGCGGCTAAACTTTGAATTGTGTTCTACGCAAAATTCATAATGGCGTCAGTATAGAAAAAAATATTGTCATAATTTAAAATAAACATGTAGTTAAAATCTTTAGATGCGTTTAGAGTAATTTTTGTGTTAAAAATATGTATTTTTTTAAAACAAAACGTCTCAAGGCCGTCAATTTAGAAGATGATTCATTGTAATAAGTGTGTTTTAAACAACGATTAAACTAATGGCACATACGATGGGCAGTTGGGAGCGTCGTTGATTAAAAATAGACTTCACAAATGCAACAATTCGTTATAATTAAAGTGTATGTAAATAGACCAGTGAACGAGCGAATGTGACCGAATGGAACTGTGCACTTGAGTCAACTTTGGAGCATAGAACTTGTGTATTTTCATACAATTTTGGACATCTGAAATCCACAGTTTAAATCGTGTTTTTCAGTGTACGGTTGAAATAAGTGGAAATGTGTTCTCTGTGGTAGTGATGTGGCGTTTTCACAAAATATTTATAGTTTTGTCGATTTTTATCTGGTGACACGATTCTGAGTTATTTTCGTTCGCCGTGTTTTTGGGTCTTCCTACTAAATGAAAGGGTAAGTGGTACATTTAAAGCAATCAAATAATGTACTTGTTGGTAGTATATGATATAAATATGATCTGTTGATATTGAATATCTATTTATGCAGTCATGCGAAAATGTAACGCTACAGTAGAGAAATGAAGGGCTGACTACAATAGAGTATTTACAAGAAAAGACGATTTGATTTATTAAAGGAAAAGCCAAAGTAGCCCGGGAAATTCTGATTTTCCTAAGATTTTTTAGCGTTTTTCAAGAAATAGCCAAAAACATATTTGTGATTTTAATGATCATAATTCTGTAAACAAATACGTCACAAATTATATTACTGAGTAGCAAAATGCAAAGTATTAAAAAATGCAAAAAATTGAATTTCGCGGGCTACCCATACGCGGCGAGCATTAACTATAATATTGTGAAAATTGTAGCTATTTCTATTTGAAACTTATAGGTTTAAAACTGGCCAGATCGTTTTAAACGTTAGTTTGATGATTTCAATTCACGTTAGGCCTACTTTCTCTAGACCTTTTATTAATATATAAATCCTACATCAATGATACGGTCAAACGAGTATTGACATACCATTAACGTCAATACGAACCTTATTTTCGTCGGGAGATTTTTTTACTCGATTATTTTGTCCACTATTGGGCAAAGCCTCCCCCAAATCCATCCAGGTATTTGGTTCTGGAGCCACTTTGATCCAGCACGTGTGCTAGTCTAGGTCATCAACCTCTTCGAAGAATTTATCAAAATATGTTTTTATGTTATTTACGAAATTTTGTCCATAAACCGGTTGGGTTTCTTCATTTGCATCGATACTAATAAAGAGGAAAAATTCGAATTTTTGTATTATTGATCGTAGGTACTATAAGTCTGTCTAAAAAGTCAAACGACTTGGAAATATTGTATGATATTTAATCATTTAAAAAATACTTATATTCGGTACTTTTAACCCTTCAGATACCGTCAATTAGAGACACAATAGTAAGACAATAGATGCGCGGCCACCGGGTGTCGCTTGGGGATTCATGAATTAATAAGGTTCTTCTATTAGTAAACCATGAACAAGATATCTTAATCAACCTTGATTATTGAACCAGTGTTGACTCCATCAGATTTGATTTTACCCTAATAATTACCCAAGTCGTTTGACTTTTTAGACAGACTCTACACTAATAGATACTATAAAGAGGTTAAGTTTGCTTTTAAGTTTTTTTTTTTGTAGAAGGTAATCTCTGGCAAAAACTTTTTACCGATAGAAAGCTGTTTTATTCCTGAGTGACATACAAGACATGACATACGTCCGTGTGGGCGAAGACGCGGGCCAAAAGCTAGTGCCGAATAAACTCGAAAACGAATACTGATTTTAAAAATTCTTTCAGCAATAGAATGCTGTTTTTTTGAGGTGGAAAAATCATTTAATGACTTCTTTCGCTCCAGAGCGGGTGTTTCACCAAATTAAATCTAGTAAAATGTCAAAAAAACGGATAAGGTGGAACAAAAATTGAGCCCTGCATTTCTCCAGCTCACTCTAGTGACTACATGGGCTAAAATGACATATCATTTACAATAAATTGGTGTTTTGTCATATATACAACGTGTAACGTTAAATGCGCAAAGCCTCAGACACCCCAAATGATTTTTAACCCTTCAGATACCGTCAATTAGAGACACAATAGTAAGACAATAGATGCGCGGCCACCGGTGGTCGCTTGGGGATTCATGAATTAATTTAATTGACCTAAAACAGCGAGAAAAAAATCATAAAAAAAAGGTTTTATGAGCAGTTTTAGTTTGTTTAAAATTAATATCTGCATTGAAATAAGAACTATTATTATCCCGTGCATGAGAAAATTTGATTGGACTACAACCATTTGTGTTTGTTTACCTATTTCGGCGGGTTTGCGCACGTGATAGCTTGACTTATTCATAAATAGACAGGGCGACATTTTTAATGAATATTTTTTTTTTGCAAAACTGTAACCTATATTAAAAAGTGGTTTAAATGATTCTGCTCGTTATTCTGATCAAACCATTTTCAGGTTTTGCGCATTTAACGTTACACCTTGTATATGGTAAAATCATTGAAGATAAATTGGTGTTTTGTCTATATATATTCTACTTTCAAGCAAGCAAAACCTGTGGTATTGTACTCAATAGTTATTTATAAGGGCATATTTACTTGTAGGTTACCTGTCTCAATAATATAAGCAGAAATAGTCAAAACAGTTTCGTAAACAATACGTGTCTTTGAGTTACTTGCGTTTGTACAACAAACATGCTGCTAATAAACATATGTGCTGGCTTTATCTTCATAAACAACTTCTTTCAGCAACTTTACCCCTGTAAAATCAGAAAATTAACAGAGTGAACATTTCCCGCGCGCCTCAAAAAGTTGTCAGCAACTATAGAGGCCTAGCAGGGTTAAAGCCTGCTGGGGCCAAGGATCTGCTTCTGAAAGGAAGGCCACGGCCCCGGTATGAAAAGCAACGAAAGAACAGGGTGGGTTTTTAAACCAGTTAAACTCTGACACTATCTCCCGCTCCGCCTAAGGGCGGTGACATCTTGATGATAATTCCGCACCGAAAAAAAATCATTTTTTTTTATTTTATGGTTATGGTCTGTCAGAGTGCAAAATTAAATCGAAATCCGATCAACTGTTTAGCCGTGAAACAGTAACAAACACACACATACCGACTTTTGCCTTTATAATGTTAACAAGCTCTCGTCGACGGTTTCGCCCGCGTCTTTGGTTACGGCTCCGATTCCGTGGGTCGTAACGTGGAGTTATAAGGTGAATAAGGGTAAGATCGGCATTGGGGTAAGAACGTATAAATAAATTATACCACTTATTGAGCTTTATTTTTAATGCCAGCCACATTGCTGGACAAGGTGGAACATAATGACGCGACACGTACACGTACTTTATAGCCTAGTTTTTGCACGTTCTAAAACTATATCCCTATGGAAAAGAAAATGCAAAGACATTCTTTGAACCAATAATGTGACAACGATGTTTATTTTATTTATTAATTGGGTACTTACTGACACATTACAATACATTTAACATTAATTCATGAATCCCCAAGCGACCACCGGTGGCCGCGCATCTATTGTCTTACTATTGTGTCTCTAATTGACGGTATCTGAAGGGTTAAAAAAGAATCAATTCCAAAGTGGTGGTTTGATTTATGTAACAAAGTGGTGTGATGTTAAAGTTATAGTTAAAAAAAAACCGTGGCAGCTGAGAGGTGATGATTTTCCACTGGTGGCACCCGTTCACGAACATGACACACGCGCTTGCACCTTTCAGCTCTATCATTTTGCAGGGAGCAAATGATCCAGTACACGCGCCAAAACCAGAAAGAACGTGAATTTATTCAAGATAAAAGGCAATAGCATATTAATATTAATTTTAAGGCTGTCATTATACTGTGTCAGATTACAAAAGAGGATAATGACGCGTGTTTGATTAATGTATGTTTGTTTGTTCGGTTGTAAGAACTAAAGGCACATTGTTTGACCGCTTCTGTGGCAGTTTATTAACCTATTGAATCACTCGATAGCTGACATATGTTTTGAATGAAGGCAAATATAAAAAAAAAACACAATCACTGCGGCCATTGATATATTATAAGGAAAGATACGTTTCGCGCTAAAATTACAATCAGAAAACCTGCCTTCCTACCCAAGTTACAACCGTTTCGCTTGCGTCGAACGCTTCAAGTTGACCTTGCCGCCAATTCTTTTGTTCTGACCACGTGACTGGGCGTTGAGACGGCGTTATTCCCGTACATTTGAAGCTTTCTACTAGCGTTAACTATTGTAGATTAGCAACTTGGCTACGGGTTTGTTTTTGAATGATTTATTCAACACATAAAAGCACACAAAGGCATTTTTTGATAACCTTATTCCCCCTAAAACAAAAAAAATATATTTTTGCGTAACTCGCCGTTTATGTGACTGAGTGAAATGAAGTCACGGGGTTTTATTTCAGTGGTCCACGCGCTAGATGTGAGTCATCTTTCTTCTGTTGTTCTGATTTAATCTAAGGCTGTGGTAGATCCTCTCTTTGAGAAGTGGGTAGAGAGGTGCCACGGCAACCTCACTTTCTACTTCGCGCAGGTCCTCACTGGACATGGAAGTTTCGGGAGATTCAGTTTGGATATAGCGGAAACACCCAAATGTCATCATTGTGCTGATTGCCCGTAGGGCATGGTGGTGCATACGGTGGAAATCTGCCCCGCTTGGGTAGAGGACCGCCGTGTTCAACAAATGATAAAACTCATCACATTAACATTCGTCCTGGGTGTGAATCGAACCCACGACCTCCGGCATAGCAGTCAGGGCCACTAACCACTAAACCAATAGGCCAGTCTTGTCAAGTTTTACCAGTCATATCTTTTTTTTTCGTTCACGAAGTTTCGTTTTTTCACAGCTTGAAGGGACCGCAGACTTGAGTATATGGTTTTAATTTCAACTCGATACCTATACGCGTCTGAGATAAAGGGTCTTCACAGACAGACAGACAGACGGATAACAAAGTGATCCTATAAGAGTTCCGTTTTTTCTTTCTGGGTACTGAACCCTAAAAAGAACACTAACCTTGTGCAATATTATTCTAAGATTTCTTATAATTCCCCCAAAACTAAAACTATAAAATTAACTATTCTGAAGGATAAATACAACCAGAAAATTATAGACACGCTTCCGTTTCTAGTCATGGTAAGAATGACCTCTAATAGTCCCATTAACGGAAAACAATTCTCTCATAAAAAACATCTCGCAGAACATCTATTACGCAATAACTTGTCTTATTACAGAGGGAGTAAGTCCATAATCCTTTGATGGTGAGCTATAATATTTTGAAATGTATTATGAGTATTTCGTTTCTCATAGTTTTGGTGGTTCGTGTTAATCTGTCCCGCGCCCGTCGACGTAAATAGAATTGACTGTTCTACTTTGAAATGTCTAACAAAATAGTCGCCGGCCTTGTGTGGCGTAGTTTCAGGGATTTTCTTACTTATTGAGTCTCATCCAGCTCTGTCTCTCGCTGTAATTTATCTATCTCACATCGACTCTTTCGGCTACAAAAGCTGTTACGCCATATCTAGTACTTTTGGCATTGAGAAAAAGACGAAAAAGTTTCGGCAATCAGAATGTCTAAATTGTGAGCGTAGCATGTTATCGACGGGTCCCAAGAACAAAATCTTATCTACGCTAATATTATAAAGATGTGAAGTTTGGTTTTTTTTTTGTTTTTTGTGGGTAATCTCTGAAAGTATGTACTGGTCCGATTGCTAAATTTTTTTCACTGCTAGAAAGTTGCTTGATTCCTGAGTGACATCTACACTATAAAAAACTAAAAAAGTCATCAAAAAGTCCATTTCTCCAAAATGGTATTTACGCCAAGAAAGAATCGATATGTGGATTGATATATAACAATCAATTATTCGCTACAATAAAAATATATACATCAAGCACAATTAAATTACAAAAAAAAATTAAGCACTTACACAAAACAAACAACAAATAAAAGAAATACTTAGAAAAAATCAAAATAATATTATACTTTAATTTCGGAAGGCGGTGTTAATATTATTATTAGTCTGCGATAGTTATGTTAATATTAGTCTGCGATATTTTATATAAATAAAGTAAACATACACACACTGACATGCTAATTTTCACTTTTATTAAATTAAATTAGTGAGATGAAATAAATAAATTAGGATATAGTATTGATTTCTCTCAAGTTCCGTTATAGGAACCATTTCTCAGTTATACATTTTCTTTCATGATTGATATTACTTTCCCAGCAGTTTCTTGTAACCATCTAGTTTATTTCGCATCCTCATCGATCATCCTCCTGACACGTGATTAGGAGCTTAGGCGTCATTCGTAATTAGTCTGGATATCCCTAGTAAAAGTAATTACGTGAGTAAAAAAGTTACTGATCATATTTGTGTCACCATCAATTCAGCCGATAGACTTCCACTGCTGGACATATGCCTCCCTCAAGTGTCGCCACAATGAACGAACCTGTGCGTCTCGCATTCATCGGATTCCCGCAACCTTGCATGCATATTTGGGTAGTCAAAAGTAAAAACAAAAACAAAATTCTAAAATGACAATTTTAGAATTTTGTTGTTTTGTTTTGTTGTTTGTTTTGTTGTTTTGTTTTTTTGTTGTTTTTTTTTTTTTTTTTTTTTAAATTGTCATTTTAGAATTTTGTTTCGAGTTTTTGTTGGTAAATTCGTAACTGAATCAATCATTCATAACAATAGCTACTAGAAAATACTACGCACTGTGTTTTTCCATTTGGATCGCCGTTCATTCATTCATTCATATCATTAGCCTGTAAAATATTTTCCTTAATTTGAGTGACCATTTGGGATATAATAAACAAACGCTAATAATTTTGCAGTTTATGAATATTATTTATTTAGACTTTACCTAAATATTAACAAGACTTTTTCTAATAAGCCCTTAAAGTATTTTTGTAATAATTAAAAAATAGTGGCGTATAAAGATATCACTAATACAGCCTGTATCTATCGATACAATAGTTAGTTAATTACCATTTATGTCCCACTGCTGGGCGAAGGCCTCCCTCTCCCTTTTCACACGTCTGTCTCCGTCCATTGCGGACGAGTCCCTCCGGTAATTATCCAGCTCATCTCTCTATCTTCGCCTTGGTCTGCCGCGATGTCGCCTTGCGTTTAATGGGACCCAATAAGTGGCTCTTTTAGCCTACAGCTCATCAGACATGCGGCAAACATGTCCGGTAAATGTCCTTTTGGGATAAAATCATTATACTTTCACAAGAAAGACTAATAAAGTACTCTTAACTGGAAACAGAGGCAATATAGCCGACAGTCCATAAAAGGAGATAAGTCACTATTAAACGAAGATGAATGAAACACGACAATAACCCAATAACCGAATCTTTCCTTATTTACCTAGAAACAAACATTATAATAGGCGGATTAACCGTCATTGCGTCATCACCGTCATCGCGTATAATGCGTCATTGTATTTTGCCATTGCTACCATTTCTGATAATGATAATGGCGCCATTGAATGATCACCATTATCATTATCCTGGAGCAGTTCATTGTCGAACTTATCTTTATACATTACTAGCGACCCGCCCCGGCTTCGCTCGGGTGTTTCTCCACTATTTAATGGATGTTATTATACATATAAACCTTCCTTTTGAATCACTCTATCTATTTAAAAAAAACCGCATGCTCTCCGTTGCGTAGTTTTAAAGATTTAAACGTACATAGGGATATAGGGACAGAAAAAGCGACTTTGTTTTATACTATGTAGTGATATAACACACACAAGACAACAATATGCAGCAATACTAGGTGTAAGGGACAGGCCTCCACAAACTTTAAGGGCTTGCTCCGTAGACGAAACTGAACAACCTTCCACAAGACTTTTTTCTTAGGAAATGAAAAAAAACTCACTGGACAGTTTGCATTGAGAGGCTGATTTTTTTTCCGAAGGTTGTTCAGTTTCATCTATTGAGCAAGCATTTAAAGTTTGCGGAGACCTGACCCTTAAATCTCGTAATTATGGTATTGTTTTATTATTTTACGGTAACACCAAAACTAGCCGTAACCTACTTCTCTAAAGATCTATTTCATTTATTCATAAGTCAAGCAAGAAAGCTCTACTAAGTTATTTTCTATATCGTAAAGAATAAAATAAATTAATATTATAAATTATTTTACCTTTTCCTCGCAAGGAAAGCTATACGAGGAAATGGAGCTTGCCTATCTTTTTGACGCCAGTAGTGATGAAATACTAACATATCCTGACAGAATGTAATGCATAATTTTCCTATCTTCTGCCAGCGCGCTCGAGTGAACGTCCATAATTATCCCAAAGGAACATACATATATTATTTTCAGAATAAAAGTAACCTCTGTCATATTCCAGGATATAGTCAACAGTGTGCTAAGTTTAATTCAAACTTCGACTTAAAATGTAATAAACTCACAATCGCATTTTTAATCTATACATAAAGATATAACTTTTTTTTTTATTTTTTTTTTTTTTATTTATAACAAATCTGTAGAAGTTTTTAGTTGTGCGCGCATCACGTAAAATGTACGAAATCGATGTAGATAACTTTTTAACCGACTTCGAAAAGGAGGAGGTTCTATGTTCGGCTGAATGTATGTTTTTTTTTTTTATTTTTTTTTTTGTATGTTTGTTCACCGATATTTCGGTCAATTGTGGACCGATTTTGAAATTTTTTTTTTATTGAAAGGTTATGCTTCCAAGTTGGTCCCATAGAAATATTGTTATGATCTGATCATGAACTTCGAAGATATGGAACAGAACTCCTCATAGAATCATAGCAGAATTGTCGTAACAAGTAAAATTGCTTTGTTTATACGTGTAGTCGATGACTGACTGAAAGAAAAGGGGGAGGGGGTAAATTCATGTAATATAACCGTATTTGGGATTATAAGAATCGTTATGAGATGCACTCTGGCTATAAGGTAATTTATGTTTAGCTGAAGGGTAGGTACTTTTTAGTGGTGCTACCATAACTAAAAAGTGAAAAATAAAAAACTTTTTACAAAAAAATTAAACCGACTTCAAAAAGTACAAAATAACTTTAATTTCGGAAGTCGGTGTTAAATAACGAAGAGACAAGATTAGGTATCTATTGAAACACCGACTTCCGAAATTAAAGTTATTTTGTACTTTTTGAAGTCGGTTTAATTTTTTTGTAAAAAGTTTTTTATACACAATAAAATTGTGTGTCACTTGATATATAGTTAAGGCTTTGTTTCATCGCAATCGGTTGACTATATCGAAGGATACACTACATTCAGTGACTGTTAGATGGTACGAAGTTTGCCGGGTCAGATAGTATTTAAATAACAGCTAGGTAGTAAAAAAGGTTAGGTTATACATCATATGGCAATAACGGAGTAACTGAAGAAAAAATTTTTGCATCCGATGTATAGGGTGACTGGTAATTAGTGACCGAACTTAAGGATAACATATTACAAACAAACATTTTCCATGGCAAAAAAAAATTAGTATATAAAAAAGTTTCTTTGGGAAAGTGGTGGTGGTGGTGGTACAATCACGTGTTTAGGTATCGATCACTAATTACTAGTCACCCTATATATTTTTTTTTTTAAGTTACTATAAAGTAATTTCATAATAAATCATGCGACACGTAAAAAAAAATTATATTGATATTAGAAAGCCCCGCATCTAAATATGTTTGTAAGTACTTTACTAAACGAAGTGTGGCTTTTAAAACTCACTTCGTTTGCTTGCTCTCACCTCCAATAAAATGTCTCAGAAATTTTCCGCATAATATTGAGTTACCTTGGAAATTGTTTTATGAAACTGCACAATGAACTCAGAGTGCTTACTGCTTTGTTTTACGTTAACGCGATCAACACGTTTATGTCGTTTAGTGCTCCGAATGGAACGCTTCTAAGGTCCAAGTGCCCGATAAGTGCTATTATACAATGACTTTCTGAACACTACTTCTCATCATCATTAGCCTTTTTTAATGTTCCCACTGCTGGGACTCAGGCCTCCTCTGTAGGGAACGGGCCGTAATTCACCACGCGGGCCCAGTGCGGGTTGGTGAATGTCTGATTCTAGGAGATGCCGGTTTCCTCACGATGTTTTCTTTCACCGTTTTGAGTACTGTGCGTTCCAAATGAGAATAGGATCGATTTTTTGTTGTGACGTCACGATTTACTGTCAAATCTAAGAAATTTGGTCAAAATTGATGAACTTGGAGATGAGTAAAATTGAAAAACTGAATTCTGATTAAACTTTTTTCGTTCACAGTTCGTAAATAAATTAAATTTTTCGTAAAATAGTTAAAGTTTCAAAATTTCTTTCCTCAATTTGACAGTAAATCGTGACGTCACAACATGCAATCGATCCTATTCTCATTTGGAACGCATTGTAATGTTAAAAGGTTTGGGAAAAATATATGTTTATTATTGATTCATGAACAACATTACCAACTATTGATTTTTCGTGCGATTAATACTGTTACCTAAAAAAAATATTTAGCCATTCCGCAACTTTTATTTAGTTTCACCAGTCCCGATGTTTGTCTGTAATCAAATCTTGTAAACTAAATTTGACCCACTTCCCGGTTACCGACTGAGCTGGAATTTTGCATGCATATGTAAATCAGATGACAATGCAAAATTATTATGACAAGGAGCTGATCTGATGATGGAACTGGAAGGTGGCTATAAGAACTTGGTAGTTAAACGACACAATCTCATCGAGTTTGGGCTCGTATGATTCGTCTTGGCGAGTTATAAAATCTTGCTACGAAAATATGATTTTCATAAAAAAAAATATTTTTTCTGGAATATCGCCTAATACATAGGTTTTAATAAAAAGGTCATATTCTTATTTTTGCTGGACCCCCGACAGGTTAAGTTAGCCACAAATAAGTAATATCGCTTAATGGCGCACTTATGTCTGGCGCCATGGTTACTGAGTACAAGGGGAGAATTCGGCAATGACGTCATTCCTTATAGCTCTGCTCGAAACTTACTCATATAATATTTTAGGTATTGTAGGGATCGGATATAATAAAAAAAGTTTTATTCACGTCTCAGTATAGGATTTATTCCTACTAAATAGCCTAGACCGGAATTCAAAAGAGTTATGGCACAAAATACATAGGTACAGAAGACAATCTCATGTATGTACTTCACTTTTTATACCGGTGTACGCTCACTAATCAGCGTTTGAGTGCGAAGAGCGGGCCGAGCGGTGTCTATGAGTGCGTTGCTAAAGTGTGCTTTGTATGTAGATTGTCTCCCCTGTACTGTACCTATCTATTTTGTGGTTATGGCATCTCGGAAACGCCAAAAGAAATTAAAGGAACACAGGTGGGTTTTAGTCAGTCATAGTCTGACACGCTCTTTCGCTCCAATCTAGAGCGGGAGAATTCATTGAATGATAAAAACCACAATTGATTTGGCGCGTTATAAAAATTATTCAATAGTCTATAGCGCGTCTAGAGTTTATAGCGAAATTGAAAATCACTAGTACTTGTTGAACTGTATTTGTGTTGTTATTTCTCAATTTCAGCTCCGACATGCCTCTGCCGCTGTTGAGGAGATGCTGCGGCTGCGTGTCCTTGCACACAGGCTGCTTCATCCTGTGCATCATGTCCACTGTAAGTACATCCACATTTATTATATTTTAGCGACATATCGTATTTGCGAGCCATAAGCCGTAAGTCGCGTGTTCAAACCCAACCAGGTGCATTATTTTGTAAATATATACAGCGTAGTACATCACCACTGCTCTCAAAACGACAAAGGAAAACATAGTGAGGAAACAAGCAAGTTTTAGAACCAAAAATTTGAAGACATATGACATCCACCAATCCGCTCCCACTTACGAGTCGCGGGTTCAAACACAGCCAGGTCCTTTACGTAATTTATTTCATCACCACTGCTCTCAAACAGCGAAGAAAAACCTCGTGAGGGCAATGGCCCTCGCACCCTAGCCGCCGGGATTCCGATCCCGATTTCCGGCAATCGTTCTGACCGAGCTCAGGTCGTCGACGCGCCCTCAAGATGTGGTCAGCAACCGTAGGGGCCCAGCAGGGTCGAAGCCTACTGGGGCCATGGGTGATGCAAAAGAGATCCCGGGGCCCTGGAACAATAGCAAGAACAGGAGTAGGTTTTTAGTCAGTTAAAGTCTGACACTAGCTCCCGCTTCGCTCAAGAGCTGGGGATTAGGGAATCAGACGATTTTCCCACCTAAAAAAAATCCCTCAGCTGGATTATCCTATAATAATAATACTCTTTTTTTTTTCATCATAAAAACCATTCCAACCATCCACTACTTCCTGAAATAAATGATTATTCTTTCCTAAAAAACGAATAAAGGAAAGAAAAATCATTTATTTCAGGAAGTAGTGGATGGTTGGAATGGTTTTTTTTATGTAAGAAATCATCAGTGGAGCGGGAGGGGTTGGTATTAGGGTTTTAGGCAGTACTAAAACCCACACAAACGGCTGGGCGTTGATAAATCAGTAAATGAGTCAGGACTTTTTATTTTAAACTAGCTGCTCCCAGCGGCTTCACCCGCGTGTTAGCAGGGGTTATCCTAAGGGAACATACTTCCGGGATAAAAAGTATCCTATGTCCTATTCCAGGACATAGTCTATCCGTGTACCAAGTTTCATCAAAATCGGTTTTGCCATTTAGGCGTGAAAACGTAACAAATAAACAAACTCACTTTCACTTTTATAATATTAGTAAGGAAATAAGGATATACAGAAAACTATATCAAAATCCGTTGCGTACGAATTTTCAAAAGGAAAATTTGATTTGCATAACAAACTACTTAGTAACTACAATTATCTTCTGAAAAGTTTTCTAATTACTATGCCACGTAAAAGGCCGTCCATCAAACCCTGAAGGTCATGGAAGTTGTGTGAACAGTCCAGTTACTACCATTAAGCAGGTGATTTATATTCTGCGTCAGTTCGCCATGTTTACGATCCGCTCCCGAATATAATAATAAATTTGTTGACGCCCCCTTTGCGTCGGATGTATGACGTCATAGTATTCGTCATACTTGGATATTTTGTAAGTACAGAAGCCCTACAACGCCCGGGTGTCACCATTGTGTGAGCCGCCCGGAGGACACGGTGGCAACGATCTCTCGCGCCTGCCTTGGTACTTACAGGCCATGGTCCGAAGCGAGGAGGAGTGACAAGTGGTCGTCTCCTTCTGCGAAGCAGTAATGCTGGAAAATGAGAAGGCCGCACGTGTAAGGCAACGGCCCTCACGCCCCAGCCGGGTTTCCGTCCTGATTACCGGCCGACTGTAGGCGCGGACTTGCGAACGGCGAGATAGATCGATAGAGAGAGTAATAATTTGCAAAAAAAACTTGTTAAATTTTATACTACTTTTGCCCGCATTTTTGCCCACGTAGGTATATATAACAGCTTTTTATCGGTGCAAAAATTTTAGCAATCGGACCAGTACTTTCAGAGATTACCTATTACAAACAAAAAACAAACTTTACCTCTTTATAATATCAGTGTAGATTAGTAGGTATATATTGTTAGCTGCTGGAAGCCACCCATCTATCTATATATATAAAAATCAATGCCACTTTTCGTTGTTATTTTATAACTCAAGAACCTGCTCACCTATCCAAACCAAATTTTTAGGCTTTGTTCGGACTATTCAGTAGATGGTTTATATGAAGTTTGGTAGGGTAGAGTAGTGTAGAGTAGAGTAGGGTGTAGTAGGGTATAGTAGGGTAGAGTAGGGAAGAGCAGGAGCGACGCCGTGCGGGCACAAGCTAGTTCAAAATAATTATAATATAACTCCCTAAAGCATAAGTTTAATCTCGTACAGTGATCCAGCTGGCTTCTTTGGAAGTGCTGCCAAACTGAGAAACTCACAAATAGCTGCTCTATTGACCTAAACTCTGTTCAAAATAACATTAGACATATATGAAAACCTTTTATTACTGTCCGTTCAACCAATTTTGACTTTTATTACCTAGGTGCCATCACAAATGGCGACTGCAGTAAATAGTTGGTATTGTAACCACTTCTTAGCTTTTAATGCTATCTTTGTGCATACGACATGAAAGTTAAAATCGGTTGAGCAGACAGTTAAAGGTTCCTTTAAATATTTAATCTTAACGCGAGTAGTTTTTGAGTATGATTTCACGAAATGATGAAAAGTGGACCAACTGGTCGTCATCATCTTCAAAGAGACAAAATCACTTTTTATTGTTTTCTTTTTCATCATTTTTTTTTCGGTACAGTCATTTGAAGAGGATGGATGAAACTCATGTACTATTAGAGATACCTACAAATATTTATTTTAGATTTAAAAAATACTTACTCCGATTAATTACTTATAAGTCTTGTTTACGTCACTTGCATATTTGAATTGTATGCTTGCATAGATATCCATATCGACGTACTAGCTAACAATGTGAAGCGTCGGTTCAAACCCAGACTTTGTATAATTTATTTCATCACCAATTCACCACTGATCTCAAAACGGTGAACCAAAAATTCGAAGATATGTGACATTCACCAACCCGCACTGGGCCCGCGTGGTGGATTACGGCCCATTCCCTCTCCTAGAGAGGAGGCTTGAGTCTCAGCAGTGGGAACATTAAAAGGCAAATTATGCTAAAGTATGCTATGCTATTTATTTATTCAAAATTTATAAATTTTATAGTACTGCATTTTTTATAAGAGCTAATAACGAAGACTATAAATTCTATGGCTATCAACAATGACTTCTGGCCACAGAATGCTCAGCACGTACGATCGCATATTGTGGTACTTAGGTACACATGCACCTACTTTATAATGCATGTGTAATGCAGGAATTAATTATACGTGCAATGAATGCGATAACTGACCATTATTCATACGAATGTGACAAGTATACAGGACAGGAAAATTTAACTACTCATTGGTGTAATGTAGGAGGAATTACTGCTATGTAAGATTTTCAGGCTGGTACTAGACGAGATAGATTGCTTCTGGGTAAGCGTGCTCCATCGTCGGTGCCATCATCGTTTACCATCAGGTGAGATACTGGTCAAACGCGAGCCTATCCATATTATAAAAACTGGGCAAGTTCGAGTCGGACTCGCGCATTGAGGGTTTCGTGCAAATTAAAATAAAATTCCCGAATGTACTCTCAAAGATTTTTCCGAATTGCAATTTTTGTGACGTAGATAACATCAAATTATTTTTTTTTCAGATTTAATCCTAAGTCTGTGCTACCTTGCTTTGTTCCAAATTTCAGGATTCTGGGTCAACGCGATACTTCCCGTTGTTCCAGATTCCCTATGAATTTCGATCTTTGAGAGTATCAAAATATACGTCTTTTTGCAACATAAACGACCGTATCTTTTTTATTCGTAAACTTAGAAGTTTGATTTTTACACAGCTTAAAGGGACCGCAGACTTGAGTATAAGGTTTTAATTTCAACTTGATACCTCTACGCGTTCTCGAGATAAAATGTCTTGACAGACACATCAACAAATACACAAACGACAATAAAGTGATCTTTTAAGGGTTCCGTTTTTTCCTTTTAGGTACGAAACCCTAAAAATGAGTAGAGAAAGACTTAAGAATATACATTTATTATAGTATTACTTTACCTACTATTTGTTTACCATTAAGTTGCACCTACCATGTTGTTTCTGCACCACCCTAAGGTCGACTGGTAGAAATTGCTTAGTTCATTAAACCACAAGCGAATCGCGCGAAAAGCGTTCGCACTCTCAAAGTCTTTCTATTGTGTTTCTAATTACGGTAATCGAAAGATTAAGGCATTGTAAGTGTTTATTACTAGTGAATGAAGTTTTAATAAATAAATAAATAAATGTAATGTATCCTTATTGACTTTTTACTCTACATTATATCCTCATGCGTCCGTATTGTTTGTCAACTAAACGTAAACAATTATAGAGGATAATCCCATTGAAGTTTTGAACCACATTTAATAAACTTCCTGGATGTGTTACACCTTTACAAGACAAAATATGATTTGTATATTTACACACCTATTTACATATCACTAATACCTACCGTATTAGTGATGATTCACTGAACAATCCATTCAAACTCGAATATCGAGTTGCTGATGATTCGGACATAATTTATTTGGATCGAACACAGTGTCCGAATTGAAACATTATATTTTCAATGTTTTTACTGACGATTCGGATACCACCTTTATTGAAGTTGTTTAGTACAGTGAGATAAAAAAGTGTTTAAATATAAAACAGCCCTATTTTTTAATCTGTCAAAAAAAAGGTGATCTATCCGTACCCGTTATTGATCATATTTGTGTAGTAAAAAGTAAAAAGAACGAAATCCCAAAGTTGACCACGAAAATAATTGGTAGGTACCTAATTTCATAATTAAATCAATCATTCATAACAATTGCTAATAATATTAATATCTGTGTACCTATGTATGCTGGACTTAAATAGTAGTCATATTTGTGGGAATTAATGAATTGTACTGTACGGTACAACTTCATTTACTGACGAGTTATTTCTGTTAATTTGTAAAACGAAACCTATCTCAGTCTCTTTTATTATTAACTAGCTTTTGCAAGCGCGGCTTTGCTCCCGCTCGTCTCTACTCCACACTACTATACCCAACTCTACCCTACTCTACCCTACCTACCCTACTCTACCCTACCCTACTCTACCCTACCCTACTCTACCCTACCCTACTCTACCCTACTCTACCCTATTCTACCCTACTCTACCCTACTCTACTCTACCCTACACTACCCTAATTTTTTTTCCATAAGAACCTTATCCTCACAATAACAATCAAAACAAAAAAAAAATCAGCCAAATCGGTCAAGCCGTTTTCATGCTATGTCGTGACAACGGAAAACGGGTTTCATTTATATATATATACTAGCTTTGCCCGCGCGGCTTCGCTCCCGCTCTTCCCTACTCCACCCTACTATACCCAACTCTACCCTACTCCACCCTACTCTACCCTACTCTACCCTACTCTACCCTACTCTACCCTACTCTACCCTACTCTACCCTACTCTACCCTACTCTACCCTACTCTACCCTACTCTACCCTACTCTACCCTACTCTACCCTACTCTACCCTACTCTACCCTACTCTACCCTACTCTACCCTACTCTACCCTACTCTACCCTACTCTACCCTACACTACCCTAATTTTTTTTTCCATAAGAACCTTCTCCTCACAATAACAATCACAACAAAAAAAAAATCAGCCAAATCGGTCAAGCCGTTTTCATGCCAAGTCGTGACAACGGAAAACGGGGGTCATTTTTATATATATAGATACTAGCTTTGCCCGCGCGGCTTCGCTCCCGCTCTTCCCTACTCCACCCTACTATACCCAACTCTACCCAACTCTACCCTACTCTACCCTACTCTACCCTACTCTACCCTACTCTACCCTACTCTACCCTACTCTACCCTACTCTACCCTACTCTACCCTACTCTACCCTACTCTACCCTACTCTACCCTACTCTACCCTACTCTACCCTACTCTACCCTACTCTACCCTACTCTACCCTACTCTACCCTACTCTACCCTACTCTACCCTACTCTACCCTACTCTACCCTACTCTACCCTACTCTACCCTACTCTACCCTACTCTACCCTACTCTACCCTACTCTACCCTACTCTACCCTACTCTACCCTACTCTACCCTACTCTACCCTACTCTACCCTACTCTATCCTACT